>CM040397.1:6492276-6599776 GCA_022702515.1 Ilyophis sp. 1 JC-2022
CTCTCTCCATCGCCTTTGTACCGTTTTCTCTCTGTATGCTTTTCTTATGCTGAGCAATAACAAGCCGCATTTTTGTCCAGGAAAAGGTTTTGTGTATACATGGAGTAGGACCTGTGTATGTGTAAAGTTAGGATCTACAGTATGTATGTCTGAGAGTAGATGTGTGTGTGTGTGTGTGTGTGTATGCTCATCATTTATAATTTCCACATAATATGCATATGTGCATTTATTTGTGTGCATGTATACATGTAAGAGAGTTTCTGTCTGTCTGCGTTTGTGTGTCTTTGTAAGAGATTCTGTGTGTATGTAAGAGAGTCTGTCTTTGTGTGTGTGTGTGTGTGTGTGTAAGATATTCTGTATTTCTATGTGTGTGTGTGTGTGTGTGTGTGTGTGTGTGTGTGTGTGCGTGTGAGAGATTATGTACAAACCCCAATTCCAAATAGTTGGGACAGTATGTAAAATGCACATAAAAGCAGATTAGTACCTTAGTAAAAAATGTTTTACATATATTGAATTGAAAACAATATATTTTATGTTTTACCTGATAAACTTTATTGATTTTTGTAATTATTTGCTAATTCCGAAATTGATGCCTGCAAAAAGTTCCAGGGGCAAAAATAAAGACTGGGAAGTGAAAAAAACTCCCGTTTGGAACATTCCACAGGTAACCAGGTATTCCACAGGTAAACAGGTGACGCTATCATGCCTGGGTATAAAAGGATATCAAAAGACTCTTGATATCTTATTTTCAGGTACTCTTACAAGCGATACTATAACGTCTCTACATTTGAATGGATCTTTATGGAAATTGGAGGGTGGGACTAGATTTAGCAGTAAATTACTCGGGAATAGTATGGAACCCATGGTTGTCTAAATGGCTGCAAGTCATCAAAGGTCTGCGGTATCAAACGAGCCTCAAACCATCACTCTGCTGCCAGATATGCAGTAGATATGGATGGATCACTTTAAGGGTTGTTTCTCCTGACGCTTAACCCTCTCTGATTTGTACAGTCTTATAGAGTCAGACGTTTTACAGAAAAACAGGAAATGAAACAAAATTGAGACGGAACAACATGAAATCCACAATGTCCCTGGGTGATTGGAAGAGGTAGGGCCCATCGGTGCTGTCAGACCTTCTCCAGGTGCATGCTGGGAGGGCAAGTGAAAGGAGAGAGGGAGCGATGGACAGCACAGCTGGGAAGGGACCAGAATGGGGACGGTTGGGGGATGTTTTTTGGCTCAGTACATTTTTTGAAGACGAAAATAAAACACGTAAAAATAACGGCAAGAGAAGAGCGAAGAATCCGAGTAGGTCGCAGAAGAAAGCCGCAATCAGCGTGCGTTCATACGCCCCTGGACGCTAGGGGGGGGGACATTCTTCCTGAACTGCTGTCATGGTTACAGTAGAACTGAGTTCTAGAATGTCGGCGATAGATGGCAGGCTGGGAAAGCTGTCAGCAGGCAGGAGAGAGAGAGGAATTCGCCTTGTTTTGGAGCGCCGTCCACGCCCGTAGAATAACCCAGATTGTGAAGCGTTTGCCTACGGTGGCAGGGAGAGGGCGCTATCACGCTCGTAGAGCAGAGGGCAGATGCCCTCATCTGATTTGTATGTCTGCTGTTCCGCGTGGGGTGGCTTGTGTCTGCTCTTAGTTCTGAGTGAGGTTGTGGATCGGATGGCGCGATTAAGATTGTGCTGTCAAACATTTGTCTTGCCAGCTAATGCGTAATTTTTTAAATCAGGGAGCAACTTTGTTTTTACTTGCCGTGAGAGCGTGAGACAGAGCGTGAGACAGAGCGTGAGACAGAGCATGAGGCAGTTGTCACCCCTGGTTTGCCTTGCCTTCCCCTGTTTCCCTGGCGTTGACTCACTTATCCGGGGTGTGTCCCAGTAATGCATCCTCCTTTCCTCCACTACCACCTCCTCTCCTCCGTGTCCCTGAAGCGGATCTTTGTGTCCTAATCTAATCTTGCTGATTACATATTAATTGTTACAAACCGCAATGTCAGGTACATTGTATACTGCACATGCAACTACTTGTGCTTACAGGCAGTTTTGCATATTTCTGGGTAGGAGACGAGTGGATGAGATGAGTGGAAGAAAGGAGGAGAGGACCGAAGAATATTGAGATGCACCCCCGGTTTGAGTCACCATGTTTATCGGGACATTTTGGGGAAAAAGAGTAACCAGGATGTTTTTGTGTGTGTCCACCTACCCTCTACATGTCTTCAACAAAAATACTGGCAAAAAAAATAATAAAAAAACGTCTCTGCTTTTTGTTCTATCGTGTCACAGAGGAGCCCCGCGCTGAATCCAAATGTGGGGTTTCGTTGTACAGGGGAGACTTTCTGATGACATATATTGTTTATTATTCCACACTCATTTTAAGGAATGAGTGACATCTAGCCACCTGAGAATACGAGCGTTAAACAGATTCACTGGCACTGCAGTTCACAGATGCATCATGGGAAGGCCTGCAGGTGGAGAGAGCGATGCGTGCAGGTGAATACTAAGCATTCTCACACAGGCAACGTCTAAAGTGTCGCTGTGGTTAATTACATAATTAAGCATCTAATATCAAACCCAGAAACAGCCATAGCTTCCTAAAACATTCAAGCATTTCAGTCAAAAAGTAAGTCATTATTATTGCATTTGAATGGTAATAATTTTAATGATTTGATTCCATGTCTTGCTGTGGAAGGAAGACTTTTTAAAGGTTATTATGGAATGTTCTCAGACACACACACGCACGCACATAAACACACATGTGGCACATTCTCACACACGCACACACACATGCACACACACACACACAGACACTCATATACACACACACACACACACATGCACACTCATATATATACACACACACAGACACTCACTCATGCACACACACACACACACACACACACAGACACTCACTCATACACACACACACACACACACAGACACACACGCATTTACACAGACACCACACACACATATTGTACATACACACACACTCACATATACACACTCAAACACACACACACATGCACACTCATAGACAGACACAGACACACACACAGACATGCACACACACACACACACACACTCACGCATACACACTCACACACACACACACACACACACACACACATGCACACTCATAGACAGACAGACACACACACAAACGCAGGGAGGCAGAACAGCTGTACTTTGGCGAAAGCAGTTCGAATGTCTGGAGGCATTGCCCCACTATCTGTCCATCTGCCCCAATTGCCCCAGTATCTGTACATCTGTCACAATTGCCCCGGTGTCTGTCCATCTGCAACTCCACCTCAAAAGCCTCCATGGCATCTTTAAAAAACAAACAAAACAAAGTGAAGGACATAGCGGGCGAGGCGAAATGAAATCTGATTGGCCGGAAAGATCCAGAATTGTGCAGATCAGTAGCAGATGAGCCCCCAGAGTAACTAACCAGTGTGCAGATGAGCCCCCAGAGTAACTAACCAGTGTGCAGATGAGCCCCCAGAGTAACTAACCAGTGTGCAGATGAGCCCCCAGAGTAACTAACCAGTGTGCAGATGAGCCCCCAGAGTAACTAACCAGTGTGCAGATGAGCCCCCAGAGTAACTAACCAGTGTGCTGCCCTGATTGCAGGAGCCACTGAAGGAGAAGAGAGATGAAGGTGTTTCCAACAACCGCGCTGATGGTTTAAAAAACAAACAGCTTGAAGGAATCTGTGTACGCTTTGCGCTTCCCACCCCACGTAGCATCGGCACGTCTGTCCTGGTTTTACACGCCCTGAAAAACCATGATCAAGTTAACGAGCAGCTCCGCGCCCCTTTTCCCTCACCTCCGAGGGGTTCCCCCCCCCCGTACCTTTGGGAGGGAGGGCAGCTGGCCCGTCCCGTAGGTTTCCAAAGCGGGGAGCCTGGCCTGCTTGGCCTCACCTGGCTCTGCAGGGCAAAAGCATGGAGCCCCAGTTTTGATATGCTTTCCCCTCACAGAACTCTCCAACCCAAACCAACCCCCTCTTCTTGTTCCTGCCCACGCCGTGACACAACCATGGAGGCCTGGTCTCTTCTTGACCAACTAGTCTATTTCCCCAGGCTATAATCTGCCAAGCCATTATCATTACTAGCTGTGATAGAGTTCCCATTAATATTAGCTTAGCTTCCTATTACCATTCAGCTTAAGTAACTACTGTCACCGGGCCGGTCAGAGGAGGATGGGCTCCTCCCCTTCTATAGCCGGGCTCCTCCCCTGGGCCCCTCCCCCTCTATAGCCGGGCTCCTCCCCCGGCTCCTCCCCCTCTATAGCCTGGCCCCTCCCCCGGGCTCCTCCCCCTCTATAGCCAGGCTCCTCCCCCTTTATAGCCGGGTTACTCCTGAGATTTCTTCGCACTGCTGATTATTATTATTTTTTTAACCTTACTTTTCCATTCTCCTGTAAAGCATCTTTGTCACTGTTTCTGTTAAAAGCACAATACAATAAAAATATATGAATTTCTGAAGGCGTGGCCCGTTTGGTCTTTGAGGTCACTGGTGTCAGTGGTGGGGAGGCGGCTCTGTCTGTAGAACTATGGATTTATGGATGTAACCCTGAGCTGTTTACCATCCAACTCCAAAGGTCATCGTCCCTTTTTCATCTCCCAGTTTGTGAGGTGAAAGGTGTGATGGGAAGACCTGCTGTCCAATGGCTTTGCGGCCAGCGCTCCTCACAAAATCCTTTCACCAATTTCACGGGGCGGCCTGCCATAAAGATGCGGGTGGGCCCTGATCTCAAGGAGATCATCCCCCGGTTGCCCTTAGCAACCTGCATCCCCCAGCTGTCTGCCATGGCGATGGCGGAATCCTGGGCGCGCAGTGTTCCGGCTGCGCTAGACCCAGAGCCAGAAAGGACCAGCAGACATGCGATTGGACGGCGCTGTACGGCCTGCTGTCCAAAGCTGTGCCGACCACTTTGATTGGTTTTAGTGCGACGCTGTTGTATGTTGCGTTGAATTGCTGCGAAATGAAATGATGTCCTTCCCCATAAACAACCCCATTCCCTTCTGGGGTCACTGGCTGCTGAGTTGTAGGCGTGGAGGGGTGGTATGCGTACCTGTTCAGTCCGTCTCAACTGAAAACCACGGTTTCTGAATGTTTAAAAACCTTTTCCTCCACAAAAATTCAGTCTGGATGCGAGCTTCATGTCGATTCCTTAACATCAGCTTACAGTAGCTGGGATAAAAATGTCATTTCGGCTAACAAATAATAAAAATAATAACAGAGCGCCGCATTCTCCCGAGAGAGGGAGGGAGAGAGGGAGGGGAAGTGGAAGTGCGCTTCTTCTGGGAGCCTCTGTAATCTCTTTACCTGCGCACAGCTGTTTCCGCGGCCGTCCCCGCTCCCAGACGTGAGGGGCCACTTGAGGAGCGGACGTGGCGACGGATCACTTCCTCACGGCCTCGTGGGTGAGCGCGGCACCGCGGAGCCCTAATCCGGCGATGTCGTGGTGCGCTCAAGCTGTTTGCCTTTCAGGGAAGCTCATTTGCAGCTTGTTTGCTCGATTTTTGTTTTTCTTTCAGAGGGAACGGCCGATCGGGCCGGTTTGAGTCCTCAACAGCTGGTTCTGTTGACAGGGGGGGATTGTTAGGGGTACGTTGTGTTCACTGCAGGTTACAGATAGAGGTACCTCAGGTGCTCCTTAAAGTAAACACTCACACACATACACACACACACAAATACATGCGCACATACACATATACACGCATGCATACATGTACATATGTACATGCACACTAACAGATAGGTAATCACACTTATGCACACCCACGATCACATACATGCACACATTGCAATACTTACTTTCCCAGTTTGCTTGCTAAATTGCTTCATCTTGTTACACACATAAACATTTGCTAACTGGGTGAGTTATTTGCATTCATAATGTCTGAAAGTTATGGAACCCAGACGTCTGCAGGCTTTGCATCTGGCTCTACTGCCAGCCTCAGGTCATCACTGAAGAGGGGGATTGTGGGGGATTTTTTCTGAGCAGACTGAAAAAACACAGTGCCACATCTTTCCTTTTCTTCACCACCCCCTCTCTCTCTCTCTGTGGGGGGGTTATTGAGCCATCAGTCACACATCAAGACAAGGAGGAGGATCAGGAGGAGGAGGAATACAGTTGTACGGCACAAATTAAACATTAGATAATCACTGGCTGTAAGACCCCCGTCTGTTGAGCGTCTACCAGTTGTGACAGACACATCTGGACAAGCTGTCAGTCAGTCATCCTGGGCCGTGTAATTACGCCAAGATAGCTGGCCCCCTTTCCTCCGCCAAGCCCTATTAATCCCAGAAAGCCTTTGAACAAAGACCTTCTGGTCTTGGGTTCCCAGAATACCTCGAGCAAAAAAAAAAAGAGAAAACCAAGAAAAACAGTAATCTTATGATCCGGAAGTTTTGGAACTCGTGTGTAAAAACGAAGGCCCCCTTCTGGTTTCAGGGTTCCGGAACTCTTTGAACCTTTTAGGTGTGAGGTCACAAATATGCGATTAGAATGTTCTTAACTGAACATTCTAATGCTGATGTAGCATTCACTACTGGTGATTAAAAACGCTGTTGTAGAACGCTGACTTAGAATTTTGAAAAGAATAACATTCCAAAAAACATGCTTTTCAAAGGGGTAAAGCCTCTCCATAGGAGAGGGGAGGGGTTCCAACCAATGAGACATCTGGAGGCGAGTGGTTCTAAATTGTAGCACTAATTCTGTATCCCAAACCGTGAGATATGGGGCATGCAGGCAGACAGACGGTGTGTGTGCTACGGTGTGCTGCTCATCGAGCAGGAGTAAATAAGAGCACAAATAAACGTACGTTGTCAGGTGACATTGTTCACGCGATGTCCAAGCACGTGCACCCCGTCCATGGATCGTTCACTAATCTGAAATTGTTTGTAGGAATCTGTCGACTGAGAATCCAAGCTGTTGTGTCAGTTCCCATAATGCAGCGGTGTAAAAACCATGGTGGGTGAAGCTTGATTGCGTTTTCATGGGTAGATATTACGTTAATGATTCTGTTCATCTCACCAGCCACTCAACGGTCATGTTTTAAAAAGAGGAAACATTTAAGGTATCATCTATGGTCTACAGTACCCTGTTGTTGAAAATGTTGATAACTGCAACTTCCTACGGCAATTGACATAAAAAAAATGATTATTTTTTACAAAACCACGTGTGCCACAATTATTGGCACCCCTGCATAACTTGAAAGGTTTCTTCTCCTGACTTACTTTTTCATAGAGTTCAATAGGAAAATTTGTCAGGAGAAACAACCCTTGCTGCATATCTGGCAGCAGAGTGATGGTTTGGGGCTCGTTTGACACCTTAGACCCTTGAGGACTTACAGCCATTTTACCAACCATGTATTCCATACTGTTCCAGCGTCATTTACAGCTAGTCTCACCCCCAAATTCCCATAGAGATCCATTCAAATGCAGAGAGGTTATAGTATTGCTTGTAACAGTACCTGAAAATAAGCTATCGAGAGTCATTTGATATTGATGGGTCACATACTTCAGGAAGTAACAGCATGCAAAGGATATGTGACCAAATATGAAGTATGATACTTTAAAAATACATTAAAGCAAAGGGTGTGAATGTTTATGTACATGAGAGATTTCAGTTTTTGATCTTTAATACATTTGCAAAAATTTCTAAAAACATGTTTTCACTTTGTTATTATGGGTTATTGAGTGTAGATTGATGGGCAAAAATGGCAATTTTATCTATTTAAAATGAAATCTACAACACAGTAAAGTGTGCAAAAAGTGAAGGGGTGAAGCACAATTGTATGTATGTATGTATGTATGTATGTATATACGTGCATGCATGTTTGCATGTTTTTTTTTTATGTGCACACCTGTTTGTGTATATGTGCATGTTTTAACCTGTGTGTGTGTGTGTGTGTGTGTGTGTGCATGTATGAGTTTCTACATATGTGTGTGTCTGTGTGTGTGTGTACGTACATGTGTATGTACAGGTCTGTGTGTGTGTTTGCATGTATGCGTCTGTGTGCATATGTGTGTGTGTGTTTGCATGCATGAGTTTGTGTGTGTGTGTGTGTGTGTGTTTGCATGTATGAGTCTGTGTGCATGTGTGTGCGTGTTTGCTGTATGAGTCTGTGTGTGTGTGTGTGTGTGTCTGTGTGTCTGTGTGTATGTGTGTACGTACATGTGTATGTACAGGTCTGTGTGTGTGTTTGCATACATGAGTCTGTGTGTGTGTGTGTGTGTGTGCATACGTTTGTGTGTGTGTGTGTGTGTGTATATGTGTGCGTGCATGTGTGTGTGTGTGTGTGTATGCATGAGTCAGTCTGTGTGTATGTGTATGCATGCATGAGTCGTCTGTGTGTGTGTGTCTGTGTGTGTGTGTGTGTGTGTGTGTGTGTGTGTGTGTGTGTGTGCATATACTCATGTAAGTTTCTGCATTGCTGTCTGAGAAGGTCACAGTGCAAAAATCATCACATTACATTTTAGCATTTAGCAGCATAGCGTCTCTGCTCCAGAGCGACTGACACACAATACATTTGTAAACAGAGGCAATGCAGGTTAAGTACCTTCATTCATGGGTGCAACAGCAGCGCCCCGGCTGGGAATCAAACCCACAACCATGGAGTTACAAACCCCACTTCCCTCTCCACTCACATGACTCCCGCATTGTACTTAATGAGAGCTGGCCTTAGTGAAGGGGCCGTGAGGCGTGCAGTGATTAATAACTGCAGCAAGCTGGTCCGCCTTTCATTTCTGCATCCCAGAGGGACTGCTAATTGAATAGAACCTCCTTCTCACCTCCTCCTCCATCACTTCCTCCTCTGTAAAAGCAGGAAGAGCGAGTCTTTTAAAAAGTTACCCAGCAGCCTCGGGTGCCAGCTGCAGCATCAGGAACAAAGTCAGGCAGAGAAAGAGCTACAAACTTATGCAAATACAGGAGAAAAGCAAAGAGACGCACGTTGTTATGTGAACTGGCTGTGCGCTCCATCCGTGCTGTTTCTACGCCCTGATAACTCTTTATTTGCTACGGGTTTTAGTCTCATTTTTATGCTTTCTGTTACTTTGTCTAGGTTTATGTTTTCTTATATCATCAAGTAATTTTATCACAAGCTTTATGTAAAATATTCTGTGTCGATAAAGCAACTCAGTGTTTATGAGAGAAAAATGCTTTGGTTCAAGGACCCGTGCGTGCGTGCGTGCGTGCGTGCGTGCGTGCGTGCGTGTGTGTAAGTAACATGTATATGTAAAAGTATGTGCACTGTGCACTGTACTGCATGTGTTTTTGTGTGTGTATGTAGAAGTAGTTGTGTATATGTGAGTGTGTGTATGTAGAAGTAGTTGTGTATATGTGAGTGTGTGTATGTGTGTAGAAGTAGTTGTGTATATGTGAGTGTGTGTATGTGTGTAGAAGTAGTTGTGTATATGTGAGTGTGTGTATGTGTGTAGAAGTAGTTGTGTATATGTGAGTGTGTGTATGTGTGTAGAAGTAGTTGTGTATATGTGAGTGTGTGTATGTGTGTAGAAGTAGTTGTGTATATGTGAGTGTGTGTATGTGTGTAGAAGTAGTTGTGTATATGTGAGTGTGTGTATGTGTGTAGAAGTAGTTGTGTATATGTGAGTGTGTGTATGTGTGTAGAAGTAGTTGTGTATATGTGAGTGTGTGTATGTGTGTAGAAGTAGTTGTGTATATGTGAGTGTGTGTATGTGTGTAGAAGTAGTTGTGTATATGTGAGTGTCTGTATGTGTGTAGAAGTAGCGTGTATATGTGAGTGTGTGTATGTGAGTGTGTGTATGTGTGTAGAAGTAGTTGTGTATATGTGAGTGTCTGTATGTGTGTAGAAGTAGCGTGTATATGTAAGAACGTGTGTGGGTGCACGCATGTGTGTGTGATGTTGCGTGCACTAAGCACTAATGCCCACTTGGGAATAAACTGAAATTGGAACCTTCTGTGCTGCTAGATCCGGGGGAGAACCGAATAACATGTAGCACGTCCATATTGATGTAATGTGATGTTTTTATTGTATCAGGTGAGACCAAAGATGGTTTTCCGGCCTTGGCTGGACAATAAAGTTGTATTCTATTCTATTCTATTCTATCATATTGCCCAGCAACCCCCACTCTTCTTACACCTACTCACAACCCCCAGCCATCCAATCGTCGCCCTTTTTTTATTTTTCAATTATTTTTCTCCTCCTTCTCTTCAGTCCACGGCCCCTGTGTCATGTAGCCCTGTCAGGGTCCGCGGGGAACAGCCACGAATAAAGGCGACGGGTTTTAACCTGATTGGAGCGGCCTGGCTCTCCTGCATTACCGCGCTTGCTTATGAAATCGATGTGCGCCACTGCAAAGCTCATCCCTCTCCCATGATTCTCAGGCTCTGGCCGTCCAGGCAGATTCGCCGGATCAGTTTCATCCCCGTCTTATTTTAGGTCTGCAGGTAAATCCCCACGGCAACGGGGGATCCAGAGGATTATAATTCTCTTAAATGCGTTGCATTATTTCTGTAATCTCATGCTCAGGCGTTTTGTGTGCTCCAGGCATCAATGCAGGTAATTAATGAGTACTGAGGACCAGCTCCATTTAACATGTATAATAATGAATGCGTACTGAGGACCAGCTCCATTCAACATGTATAATAATTAATGAGTACTGAGGACCAGCTCCATTTAACACATATAATAATTAATGCGTACTGAGGACCAGCTCCATTCAACATGTATAATAATTAATGCGTACTGAGGACCAGCTCCATTTAACATGTATAATAATTAATGCGTACTGAGGACCAGCTCCATTTAACACGTATAATAATTAATGAGTACTGAGGACCAGCTCCATTTAACATGTATAATAATTAATGCGTACTGAGGACCAGCTCCATTTAACACGTATAATAATTAATGAGTACTGAGGACCAGCTCCATTTAACATGTATAATAATTAATGCGTACTGAGGACCAGCTCCATTTAACACATATAATAATTAATGCGTACTGAGGACCAGCTCCATTTAACATGTATAATAATTAATGCGTACTGAGGACCAGCTCCATTTAACATGTATAATAATTAATGCGTACTGAGGACCAGCTCCATTTAACACGTATAATAATTAATGCGTACTGAGGACCAGCTCCATTTAACATGTATAATAATTAATGAGTACTGAGGACCAGCTCCATTTAACATGTATAATAATTAATGCGTACTGAGGACCAGCTCCATTTAACACGTATAATAATTAATGCGTACTGAGGACCAGCTCCATTCAACATGTATAATAATTAATGCGTACTGAGGACCAGCTCCATTTAACACATATAATAATGAATGCGTACTGAGGACCAGCTCCATTTAACATGTATAATAATTAATGCGTACTGAGGACCAGCTCCATTTAACATGTATAATAATTAATGCGTACTGAGGACCAGCTCCATTTAACACGTATAATAATTAATGAGTACTGAGGACCAGCTCCATTCAACATGTATAATAATTAATGCGTACTGAGGACCAGCTCCATTTAACATGTATAATAATTAATGCGTACTGAGGACCAGCTCCATTTAACACGTATAATAATTAATGAGTACTGAGGACCAGCTCCATTTAACACGTATAATAATTAATGAGTACTGAGGACCAGCTCCATTTAACATGTATAATAATTAATGAGTACTGAGGACCAGCTCCATTTAACATGTATAATAATTAATGCGTACTAAGGACCAGCTCCATTTAACACATATAATAATTAATGAGTACTGAGGACCAGCTCCATTTAACATGTATAATAATTAATGAGTACTGAGGACCAGCTCCATTTAACATGTATAATAATGAATGAGTACTGAGGACCAGCTCCATTTAACACATATAATAATTAATGCGTACTGAGGACCAGCTCCATTTAACATGTATAATAATTAATGAGTACTGAGGACCAGCTCCATTTAACACATATAATAATTAATGAGTACTGAGGACCAGCTCCATTTAACACATATAATAATTAATGAGTACTGAGGACCAGCTCCATTTAACATGTATAATAATTAATGAGTACTGAGGACCAGCTCCATTCAACATGTATAATAATTAATGCGTACTAAGGACCAGCTCCATTTAACACATATAATAATTAATGCGTACTAAGGACCAGCTCCATTTAACACGTATAATAATTAATGAGTACTGAGGACCAGCTCCATTTAACATGTATAATAATTAATGAGTACTGAGGACCAGCTCCATTTAACATGTATAATAATTAATGAGTACTGAGGACCAGCTCCATTTAACACGTATAATAATTAATGCGTACTGAGGACCAGCTCCATTTAACACGTATAATAATTAATGAGTACTGAGGACCAGCTCCATTTAACACATATAATAATTAATGAGTACTGAGGACCAGCTCCATTTAACACATATAATAATTAATGAGTACTGAGGACCAGCTCCATTTAACATGTATAATAATTAATGCGTACTGAGGACCAGCTCCATTTAACACATATAATAATTAATGAGTACTGAGGACCAGCTCCATTTAACACGTATAATAATTAATGCGTACTGAGGACCAGCTCCATTTAACACGTATAATAATTAATGCGTACTGAGGACCAGCTCCATTTAACACGTATAATAATTAATGAGTGCTGAGGACCAGCTCCATTTAACACGTATAATAATTATTGCGTACTGAGGACCAGCTCCATTTAACACGTATAATAATTAATGCGTACTGAGGACCAGCTCCATTCAACACTTATAATAATTAATGAGTACTGAGGACCAGCTCCATTTAACACGTATAATAATTAATGCGTACTGAGGACCAGCTCCATTTAACACGTATAATAATTAATGAGTACTGAGGACCAGCTCCATTTAACACATATAATAATTAATGCGTACTGAGGACCAGCTCCATTTAACACGTATAATAATTATTGCGTGGGTTTTTCCATCTCTCGTTTACTGCCTGGGCGCCCCGAAAAATCAGCGGAACTCCAGGAACGGCAGCATTCCTCAGCCCCGGGGTCGGAATTCTGGGAATTAACTTGGAACCCGGCATCTGGGGCTGTTGACCAGCCGTGTCAGCAGGTTGTCTCTGGTGAAAGAGTCTCTCAAGTTGACTGAGCCGGACTGCTGTCAGTCATATGAAACTCCTCCCACTTTTTTTCTGGGAGCGTTTCAGTGGCCCTTGCATTAGGGCACACCAGGACAGGTATCCCAGCCCAAAAAGCCCTTCTGGTGTGAAAAAATAAAAAATCGGATTCACGAGGGCCAGTTATTGACGCAAGCTCAGTGCAGTGTTTACCTTAAAAAAACCTATTTAAATGATTATCACTTAACTTGTTGGTCGGTTTCAGGTTTCAGATTGGATCTAAATGTTCAATAGTAGTTATGAAGTTAAAAGAATAGTTCTGTGTGCGGCCATTTTGGCTCTAGTTCTGTATGTCATCCACGCACACACAGCATCACTATCCTGGCACTACCGCAGTAAGTGCCGTGTCACTATGAAAGTGCTGTGTCAATCTTCGGATGAGAAACCCCGGGCCCGGTGTAACTGCACGGCGTTGGCGTAATAACCGGGTCTGTGCTCAAGAGCCGTGTCTCCACTTGGCATGCTGGGATAATGATACACTCGCTGCTGACTGTAATCGCCCGACCCTGCCATTTTCTCACAGGGGATGTGTTAACAAAGGGTAGCAGAGCAACGTTACGACCAGTGGAGTAGGGAAGGAGTGGAGCGAAAGAGAGAGAGAGAAAGACTGAAGATGAGAGCAAGGGAGGGAGAGAGAGAGAGAGTGAGAGAGAGACTGAGGGTGAGAGTGAGAGAGAGAGAGAGACTGAGGGTGAGAGTGAGAGAGAGAGAGAGAGAGAGAGATTGAGGAAGAGAGAGAGACTGAGGGTGAGAGTGAGAGAGAGAGAGAGAGAGAGAGAGAGAGAGAGAGAGAGAGAGACTGAGGGTGAGAGAGAGGGAGAGAGAGAGAGAGAGACTGAGGGTGAGAGTGAGAGAGGGGGGGGGTGGGAAGGCAGGACAGAAGGCTGCACTGCAGACAGACATATATTTTACCCAGAATTCCCTGCCCAGGGATTTATGGATCCGCCCCAGAAGGTGCAGATAAGGGTGTTTGGTTACTGTGGTGCCGACAGTGCCCGGGGGAAACCATTCACACCTCAAACGCAGGCACCAAAGACCATGTACCTCTACTGTTTTTGTGCGGTTTTATTTAGTACATTATCTTTTTCTTATACTTGCTTGTGTGTGTGTGTGTGTGTGTGCATGTATCTGTGTGTGTGTTTGTGTGTGTGTGTGTGTGTGTATCTGTGTGTGTGTGTGTGTGTGTGTGTGTGTGTGTCTGTGTGTGTGCGTGCGAGTGTGTGTGTGTGTGTGTGTGCGTGCGAGTGTGTGTGTGTATGTGTGTGTGTGTATGCATCAAGGGATGCCAGATGGATAGGACTGTGTACAGTCAGCAGAGGGGTTTATGGGATATGTTGTGGAGGTAGATTTAGGAGCCGACCAGGCTAATCTCCACAGCTGTAAAGTGGAGGCTAGGGCCACACTGCGCCCAAACCAAAATAAATGCATCTGATTGGCCGACCTCCTGTCTCCTGTGATCTCTCACCTGCCCTCCTGACCAACCCAGAAGGACTTAGAGGCAGGTGTGCTGCACCCGTGCAGGTACTACAGCGAGCACCATTTGCACAGTTATCAGAGCTACCACAGTTAGCGGAGTTAGTTATCAGAGCTAGCACAATTAGCTTACATGAGTTAGTACAGTTAGCTGCGTTTGTTCTCAGAGCTAACATGGGCCCAATTTTAATAAGACTTTTCGCATGTAGAAAACCTTTTAGTATACACAAAACCAATAACTTGACTAATGATTTGTCATGGCATTTGTTTTCCATAATCACTGGTTGCGTTGTTAGATTTGTGTGTAGTTTTGCACTTGTTAAAGGTGTTAGTAAATCAGGCCCTTAGTTATCAGAGCTAGCACAGTTAATTATCAGAGCTAGCACAGTTAGCACAGAGGACAGCTGTGTTTTGGGAGAATTAGCAGCAGAGTATCCATCGAGGGTCTGTTTTAACAAGCCTCGTCACGCAGACACGGGCCAATTCTCTCCGCTTCCTTTTGATAGCATTCTGCTTTAAAGCCACCTAGTGCTATTCTCAGAGCCTGATCTGAGTATTATCATTCAGCATGTACACCCAATTAGAGTTCAATATTCTTTTTAAGCTCTCTGCAAAGAGAGCGTGTGCATCTGAACATGAGACTCTGGGACGGTGATTAGTTGGACGAGTCGAGAACACGCAAATAAGACAGACCTTATAAAGGCGCATTGTAATTGCTTGGCACTTCCAACGAAGCACTTTTACTGGGTTTTAGTTTATTTTATTGTGAGAACTTTACAAACCGCCATTAATTTCATCCATAAGGGAACCACGGCCCCCGCATGACGTGTGGGGGGGGAGGGCCGTTTTATGTATAAACTATCCACAGGGTCCTGGTAATATCAAAGATTTAAATAAATAAATAATAAAAGCATGTCCTTGGGTAGTCTGGTGATGATTCTGAGGTCTACACTGATGATAATGGGGGGGCTGGAGTGCCACCCACGCTCTCCTGTGTTCAACTTTCAACTCCTTTCATCCAAACTCTGTCTGAAAAGATATATGTTTTTTTGTTTTTTTTTCTTTCCGGGTGGAAATCCTGTGTTATTGGCTCTGAGCGACAAGTCACTGCTGGGTCGTTAAAACCCCCAATACCCACCACTTCACCCCCCCTCCACCACCACTTCACCCCCCCTCCCCCTCCACCCCTCCCCTCCCCCCGGTTTTGTTTATGGTCTGCAGATTTCAGAAGGACAGGAGAGGGGGGATTGTAGTACCGAGCTTCTCTGTTTTCCTTCTTCTTCCTGCCGAGAGGATTTTTGGCAGTAGCTTGTCTCTCTCACTCCCCACCGTTTGAACACACACACACACACACACACACACACACACACACCTCTACCCCCCTGCTGGTGACTTTGAATCAGGCATTTCCCCACCGTGACTCATTTCAGACTGTTCCAACCTGTCACAAAAAAAAAAAACACCTGAGCCAACCCTGCCCCACCCCACCACACATTGCCGCCATAATCCTGTTACCGTGACGATTCGCGGTATCACCTGAATGGGTGGCGTTAAGTTAAAGCACAAATTCATGAAAGCCCAATGCCAGTCTGTCAGCTAGCATACATTGTGCAGTTATAACGTGCAACGTGTCACGGCTGTTTTTTTGTGCGCGCTGCGTGCGTCCGTGTGTCTATCACGGACGTGAACGGCTTTGTGCTCTACTCCAGATTGTGTCACCCTTCCCCTAAAATGACAGAAAAGGATGGCAGGGCCCAATCTTCACGGGAGATTGTGGCGAAATACCCTGTAAGCCGTCTCCCCACTATCCCACACCAAAAGCCCCCCACCGTATCCCTGCGTAATCCTGGGTTAGTTGTCAAGGAACACGGCACCCAAGGGGCGGGGGGCGTTGCGGGGGGGGGGCGTTGCGGGTGGGCGGAAGCTCCATCTGTCAGCCGAAGCCCACGGAATGCTTGAGGCTCCTCAAGGCTCCAACTGGTGGGTAACCGGCGGAATTCTGGGGAAGTTTCGTTTTTAAGTGGAAAAACACAGAGGCGCTGCCAACCAATAGGCCGTCTAAATGACCCCCTCCATCTCCCCTGCGCCCTCCCTTCTGTGGAATCCTGATGGTAGCTTTGGGTTGGGTTGGGGGTTGGGGAAGCGGGGTGGGGTTGGCGTGCGCTGGATGAAACATCGATCCGTAATGAAGGAAGGCCGTCGTTCGTCCGCCGGCCCCCGTGGTCATGCGGCGGGTTGTGAGCGCGAGTGTGAGCGCGAGCTCTGCAGCCGCCAGAACGCCGAGAAAAGCCAGGAGCCAACCGACAGAGATTCTTCTGCCTGGCTGATAACCACAGGGGACCAGGCGAGGCCCCGTCCTCTCTATAAATAGCCGTGACTGAGGAGGGAGGGGTGGGCTGTGCACGGGAGGGTGGGGAGGTGATGGGACAGGACCAGTGGAGATGCGCTAACGGCGGTCCACTCTCTCGGTAACAGGGTCAACGTTCCGCCGCAACATCCTCTCACCTGTGCCATCGGGGGCGGTGAGCAGGGGTGGGGTATGGGGGCGTGGAGGTGCGGGGAGGTGCGGGGGTTACTTTAGGTGACATCCCGCTGATGTTTGCCGATCTAAACTGAGGGAACGCAGCCCTGCTGAGTGCTTCTGAAACCTGTCAGTCAAAACAAACTCAGGAACGAGGTCACTGGGATTCATTTAGCCTAATGAGTGAATGAACGATTCAATTACCTTGTGTCATTTACTGTGTGTCATTCATTACTCAGTTAATGAATGACTCGCACCTCTCCTCTTGTCGAGATGACAGAATGAATGATAATTCCCCGTCTTATTCAACTGATGCTGACCAAAAGACAAGATCCCAGTGTCCTTATAGAAACTGAATATACTGTAAATACATTGAAATTAAATAAATATTGCCAAGATATTGCAATATAATTCATAATATGTAGGCGAATATATTCATTATTGTCCATTTTAGATATTGCAATACATATTAAAAAATGTCCTGCTGTGCAGTGTGTGTTTTTCCAAGAAAAAGTCAACAAGTTTGCAACATATTGCGGTATATTTAATTGTGTGTGTGTGTGTGTGTGTGTGTGTGTGTGTGTGTACATGCGTGGGATACCCTGCTTGACAGTAGGAACGTATATCTTCAGCAGGACTGTGGTAGGCGATTAACCTTAATGGCTTTGCTGTAATATAATATCGTGAGTGTGTAGAGGGCATTGTAAAATGGAGAAACACAGTAAAGTGAGTGTGTACCAGTGCATCAGAACGGGGCGTAGGGGAGCCCCGGGATTGGGGGGTGGGTGGAGGTTTCTGGATGGGAGTACAGGATTTACCGTAAGCCTGAAGGGACTCGTTTAGGTAAAAGGGGCGCCAACTTACACGGTCCTCATAAAGCATGTTTCCTTCAGACTTAGGCGGTCCTCATAAGTTTCCAAGCCTGTGTGCAACTTCTTGTTCACGGATTTAAAAGGATCTCGGCAGCGCAAACAATCCATGTTCAAAAAAGCGGATGCTGTTTTTAATTTCATGTGTTTGTTGATGTTGTCGTTTTTTTTTCTCTTTTGTTTTGTTTTTGCGCGCTATCATCGGAAATACAAACCTGTTTGAACTCCCATTTAAAAGTTTCCCGCTAACGAGGCGCTGGGTTTGTCACAGCCTCTGCGCCTGTTTTATTTTATTTTATTTTTTCATTTTTTTAAGCGGGGAGACGAAGTGGAGCAATTAGCGAATGTTTAGCAAGGCAATATAGCGAGAGAGTGAGCTTTAAAAAGTTAATTAAGTCTCCCCATGCTGGGGACAGAACAATAAAAAAACGATTTTCCTCTCAGTCCTCCTGAAAGAGAACACATTCCTTTATAAAAATTAAAAAAACATGCTCCTGGTGACACTTGATCATGTTAAGAACCTCTCTTCCCACATCGTTTACCACTAAAATCTCCATAAAGTTTTTTGTTAAAGTTTTTAAAACCTTAATGGGTTAAATGTCCTGACTGTGTTAGCAGTGGTCTTTCGGAGCGGGCATTAGATCTGGCCGTGGCGTTGCGGAGCGGGCATTAGATCTGGCCGTGGCGTTTCGGCCTTTCTGTTGACACAGCTCAGGGAAGCCTTATTGCTTTTTGATCTCAGGTGCACCGGCTGTGTTATTAGGTTCTTTTTGTGGAAATGAGTGAGGACGGGCCGCGCGTGTGTTCCCCTCCCCACCCCCTCCCGGCTGTGCGCGACTCTGCGGTCATGGCGCTTAGCGCCCTCAGGGATGGCGGCTTTCGGTGTGTGTTTCCTGTCGGGACACGCGGAGAAAAGTGGGAACGGTTATGAGGGAATTATTTGTGCTTCACCCCTCTCACACACGCACACGCACACGCACACGCACACGCACACACACACGCACACACACACACACACACACACGCACACACACACACACGCACACACAAACACTCACACACACTCACACACACACACATCAGCACATATACTTATACACACACACACACACACACACACACACACACACACACACACTCCATCGCAGTTCTAACTCTTACACACACACACATCAGCACATATACTTATACACACACACATACACAAATACTCACACACACACACCCTATATTAATTCTGTCTCTCCCAATCTGTCTCACTCACTCACACACACACACACACACACACACACGTACACACCACACGCACACGCACACACACACACACACACACCCACACTCCCCAGCCCATATAATCTGTATTGTGGGTTTAATGGGCGTAAGTATTTTGTAGCACTGAGGTGGTGAGGTGACCCTGTCCCACAGATGGCCCAGTCCTTTCCCAGCATGCCACGCTGATGCCCTGCCCACCTATCCGTCCTCTGTCCTCCTCCACAGCTGCTGCAGGAGTGTTTCTAAGGGCCCAGTTTTCAATTATTGGATTGTGCCAAAAGCCAGAGACTGAGAGAACGCTCTCCTGTGAGCTTCTCTTTGATGGAATAACACAAAGCTTTTCTAAGTGAGTCCTTGGGGACCCCATGTGCGCTGGGTTTTTTGTAAACATGCATTTTAAGTTCTTTCATACTTTTTTATTTATTTCATCTTAAACTTATTTTAGCACAATGCAGGTTTGGCTCACTGCCATTTTCTTTGTTGCTGAAGTCTTCAGTTTTCACAAATGGTGTTCTTTCTGTGACCAGGTCACCGCGCTTTCAGTTATTACGGTTCAGGGGTTGCGATTGTGGTGAGAGCAATCGGAGTTGGAGAGACCCCCGGAATAACACATGTGTTTCTTGTTGTGATGTGCTATTTTGTTTACTTCAATTCAAGTTCATCAGCTGAATTTTTAGAATTGAATTGTTACTTCTGATGTTTATATAGGCGAGCCTCCATGAACCAATGATACTATCAGTCGATATCTGTGATACATTTTTTGTTCAGGAATGTGAGGGAAGGCCCGTCTCTTTGCCATTGTTTATAATACATAGACTGCTTTCCAATATTCTTCACTCCCCACCTCCTTTCCTCCACTCCTGTCCTACCCGGAAGTATGCAAATCTGTCTGTATGTTTCAAGTACAAGTAGTTGCATGTACAATATACAATGTACCTGACATTGTGGTGCGCGTTGAGACATTAATTAATATTTAACAATTAATATGTAATTAATACGAAATCAGCAACATTAGATTAGGACACAAAGATCCGTGTCCGGGGCACATTTAGCCAGGCAGTCTTATACAGAGCAACTGACACATTTAGCCAGGCTGTCTTATACAGAGCAACTGACACATTTAGCCAGGCAGTCTTATACAGAGCAACTGACACATTTAGCCAGGCAGTCTTATACAGAGCAACTGACACATTTAGCCAGGCAGTCTTATACAGAGCAACTGACACATTTAGCCAGGCAGTCTTATACAGAGCAACTGACACATTTAGCCAGGCAGTCTTATACAGAGCAACTGACACATTTAGCCAGGCAGTCTTATACAGAGCAACTGACACATTTAGCCAGGCAGTCTTATACAGAGCAACTGACACATTTAGCCAGGCAGTCTTATACAGAGCAACTGACACATTTAGCCAGGCAGTCTTATACAGAGCAACTGACACATTTAGCCAGGCAGTCTTATACAGAGCAACTGACACATTTAGCCAGGCAGTCTTATACAGAGCAACTGACACATTTAGCCAGGCAGTCTTATACAGAGCAACTGACACATTTAGCCAGGCAGTCTTATACAGAGCAACTGACACATTTAGCCAGGCAGTCTTATACAGAGCAACTGACACATTTAGCCAGGCAGTCTTATACAGAGCAACTGACACATTTAGCCAGGCAGTCTTATACAGAGCAACTGACACATTTAGCCAGGCAGTCTTATACAGAGCAACTGACACATTTAGCCAGGCAGTCTTATACAGAGCAACTGACACATTTAGCCAGGCAGTCTTATACAGAGCAACTGACACATTTAGCCAGGCAGTCTTATACAGAGCAACTGACACATTTAGCCAGGCAGTCTTATACAGAGCAACTGACACATTTAGCCAGGCAGTCTTATACAGAGCAACTGACACATTTAGCCAGGCAGTCTTATACAGAGCAACTGACACATTTAGCCAGGCAGTCTTATACAGAGCAACTGACACATTTAGCCAGGCAGTCTTATACAGAGCAACTGACACATTTAGCCAGGCAGTCTTATACAGAGCAACTGACACATTTAGCCAGGCAGTCTTATACAGAGCAACTGACACATTTAGCCAGGCAGTCTTATACAGAGCAACTGACACATTTAGCCAGGCAGTCTTATACAGAGCAACTGACACATTTAGCCAGGCAGTCTTATACAGAGCAACTGACACATTTAGCCAGGCAGTCTTATACAGAGCAACTGACACATTTAGCCAGGCAGTCTTATACAGAGCAACTGACACATTTAGCCAGGCAGTCTTATACAGAGCAACTGACACATTTAGCCAGGCAGTCTTATACAGAGCAACTGACACATTTAGCCAGGCAGTCTTATACAGAGCAACTGACACATTTAGCCAGGCAGTCTTATACAGAGCAACTGACACATTTAGCCAGGCAGTCTTATACAGAGCAACTGACACATTTAGCCAGGCAGTCTTATACAGAGCAACTGACACATTTAGCCAGGCAGTCTTATACAGAGCAACTGACACATTTAGCCAGGCAGTCTTATACAGAGCAACTGACACATTTAGCCAGGCAGTCTTATACAGAGCAACTGACACATTTAGCCAGGCAGTCTTATACAGAGCAACTGACACATTTAGCCAGGCAGTCTTATACAGAGCAACTGACACATTTAGCCAGGCAGTCTTATACAGAGCAACTGACACATTTAGCCAGGCAGTCTTATACAGAGCAACTGACACATTTAGCCAGGCAGTCTTATACAGAGCAACTGACACATTTAGCCAGGCAGTCTTATACAGAGCAACTGACACATTTAGCCAGGCAGTCTTATACAGAGCAACTGACACATTTAGCCAGGCAGTCTTATACAGAGCAACTGACACATTTAGCCAGGCAGTCTTATACAGAGCAACTGACACATTTAGCCAGGCAGTCTTATACAGAGCAACTGACACATTTAGCCAGGCAGTCTTATACAGAGCAACTGACACATTTAGCCAGGCAGTCTTATACAGAGCAACTGACACATTTAGCCAGGCAGTCTTATACAGAGCAACTGACACATTTAGCCAGGCAGTCTTATACAGAGCAACTGACACATTTAGCCAGGCAGTCTTATACAGAGCAAATGACACATTTAGCCAGGCAGTCTTATACAGAGCAACTGACACATTTAGCCAGGCAGTCTTATACAGAGCAACTGACACATTTAGCCAGGCAGTCTTATACAGAGCAACTGACACATTTAGCCAGGCAGTCTTATACAGAGCAACTGACACATTTAGCCAGGCAGTCTTATACAGAGCAACTGACACATTTAGCCAGGCAGTCTTATACAGAGCAACTGGCACATTTAGCCAGGCAGTCTTATACAGAGCAACTGACACATTTAGCCAGGCAGTCTTATACAGAGCAACTGGCACATTTAGCCAGGCAGTCTTATACAGAGCAACTGACACATTTAGCCAGGCAGTCTTATACAGAGCAACTGACACATTTAGCCAGGCAGTCTTATACAGAGCAACTGACACATTTAGCCAGGCAGTCTTATACAGAGCAACTGACACATTTAGCCAGGCAGTCTTATACAGAGCAACTGACACATTTAGCCAGGCAGTCTTATACAGAGCAACTGGCACATTTAGCCAGGCAGTCGTATACAGAGCAACTGACACATTTAGCCAGGCAGTCTTATACAGAGCAACTGGCACATTTAGCCAGGCAGTCTTATACAGAGCAACTGACATATTTAGCCAGGCAGTCTTATACAGATAAACTGGCACATTTAGCCAGGCAGTCTTATACAGAGCAACTGACACATTTAGCCAGGCAGTCTTATACAGCGGAACTGGCACATTTAGCCAGGCAGTCTTATACAGAGAAACTGGCACATTTAGCCAGGCAGTCTTATACAGAGCAACTGACACATTTAGCCAGGCAGTCTTATACAGAGCAACTGACACATTTAGCCAGGCAGTCTTATACAGAGAAACTGACACATTTAGCCAGGCAGTCTTATACAGAGCAACTGACACATTTAGCCAGACAGTCTTATACAGAGCAACTGACACATTTAGCCAGGCAGTCTTATACAGAGCAACTGACACATTTAGCCAGGCATTCTTATACAGAGCAACTGGCACATTTAGCCAGGCAGTCTTATACAGAGCAACTGACACATTTAGCCAGGCAGTCTTATACAGAGAAACTGGCACATTTAGCCAGGCAGTCTTATACAGAGAAACTGACACATTTAGCCAGGCAGTCTTATACAGAGCAACTGACACATTTAGCCAGGCAGTCTTATACAGAGCAACTGACACATTTAGCCAGGCAGTCTTATACAGAGCAACTGACACATTTAGCCAGGCAGTCTTATACAGAGCAACTGACACATTTAGCCAGGCAGTCTTATACAGAGCAACTGACACATTTAGCCAGGCAGTCTTATACAGAGCAACTGACACATTTAGCCAGGCAGTCTTATACAGAGCAACTGACACATTTAGCCAGGCAGTCTTATTCAGAGAAACTGGCACATTTAGCCAGGCAGTCTTATACAGAGCAACTGACACATTTAGCCAGGCAGTCTTATACAGAGCAACTGACACATTTAGCCAGGCAGTCTTATACAGAGCAACTGACACATTTAGCCAGGCAGTCTTATACAGAGCAACTGACACATGTATACAGCTGTAAATTTATTGAAGCCATTCAGGTTATGTACCTGGGCTGTAACACCTGGGCATCAAACCAGTTCCATTATGTTAAACTACACCTTGCTATCTTCTGTACATGAAGGCCTATGAATATGCCATATGTGGTAACTTGCTATTTAGCTCCCATGGTCTAGGTCAGGGGTCGGTAACCCTGGTCCTGGAGAGCCGCAGGGCCCACTGGTTTTCGCTGTTACTCGCCACTTAATTGATCAATTAAAGCAGTTTATTACACAGTTAACTCACCTCACCTCACCTAAGAAGTTTCTGTATTTAAGGTGAAAACCAAAACCAGCAGACTGTGTGGCCCTCAAGGGCCAGGGTTGCCTACCCCTGGGCTAGGCGAGTATGATTACTTAAAAAAGGACAAATGCGCAAGGCACAGTGATATTTATGGCACTTGGCTGTTTAGAGTTTAGTCTCCTTTCAGACATATTTAATGAACAGTTCTGCAATTAATACTGTTAATCCCATGGATTAATCTCCCTTCAGCACTAACGATCCAAACGCTCTTTAATACCGTTAAGAGAAAATAAAATGTAATGTACTTTTTTCTTTTTTAAATGCCACGAATGTCTCGACCCTTACGTTTGATTGCTTTTTAATCGCAAATTTGCTCCGTGCCCGCTTGAATCTGCTCACCTTAATTTGACTCCTTGAAAAAACTCTGGGCTCTTGTTTTCTTTTTTCAGTAGAGTTTATTAGCGGAGCGAGGGATTGGTGCAGGAGGAGGGGGTTTGGTGGGAAGGGAGGGGTAGGGGCGCGAGGTTCAAAGAATGTTGTGCGAAAGCCCGCCCCCCCCCCGTTCTGCAGAGCCGTGCCCTGGTTCCTGTCTGGATTGTTAAAGTAGAAATTGCCAATAAATAGACGTGTGACTTGCCTCTGTGCACGGCACTATGGGATTATTAGCATCCTCTCATCTGATTGGACGGGTAACGAGGAGAGAACCCAGGCCGTTAACATTACCGTTTCTCGGCGAGTTTGCAATGCTAACCGCCCAACCGCCAAGAAGATACCCCCAGGCCTGGCACTATGGGCACGGTGTCAGTGTGAGGTCAGTCATGTTCTTTACAAGGGAAACAAATTCCCCGTTCGGTTAAAGCGGCCTGGTTCATTTCTCCCTGTGTTTTTTTTGCTCTGATTGGTTGTGTTTTCTCCCGCCTCTCTGGGACATCATTACTCCAGTTTCAGCCCTTAGTTTGTTCTTCCGTTGTAATGGAGGGGCCGTGTTGGACGGTGCAGAAAGAACTCTGGGCTCGTCTTGCAAATGCAGGTGGCGATGGCGGGAAACCAACCAATTTTTTTATTTTCATTTATGAATTTATTTTTGCGCCGTTTGTTCACACTGGAATTCCGACGCTGTAATCCTGTAAAACACTTGCAATTCTGGCAGGGCTGTTCGGCTTGGGCTTCTGAGCCCTGGCGGATTTCTCCTGTCAGGTACAAACGTTTTTGAATTGCGCTTCAAATAACTGGAAAACATAAATAAGCAGGGGTAGGTTGCCCTCGCTCTCTGAGTAGAATGACTAGTTTGTTGTCAAGGAGACATGCTGGCAAGGAGCAGAAGTGTGTGTGCGGTGTGTAATACGCTGTGCGTCTTCTCTTCTGATGACGTGATGAAAAGCAAACGAAGCGAGGAGCGGCCGAGCAGCGGGAACACGTCGAGCGGCGGCGGTGGAAAGCAGGATAGAGGACAACTTTTAGTTTCGTTTTTTTCATACTTTTTTTAGGGTCCCATAATGCTTATTATAAGAAGCACTTTACTGAAGTAGAGTAAGTAATTTAACACAGAAACGGAGAATTCTGTTGTTGCCCTAGTGCACCGTACGTTTTGGAATCCAGGCACAACAGTTTAGAAACTTGCTTTCAAGAGTCGGCTCTGTTTGGGGAAAATTACATTTCTTTTTTTTTTCTTTTTTTTAATGATTTTTTTTTAAACATTATTTACATAATTTTAATTATTCAAGTTAATAAAATAGATTTTCCTTGGTTTCATTTAAAATATATTTGCAGGAATGTTTTGTGCTAATTTAATTTCACTCGTGGGGCATGCTGGAAAAGCATGTTGTGTCCAGGGGTTCAAATATCTGTGTGTGTGTTTATGTGATGTTTGGGTGTTGAATATCAAAAATAAATAAATAAATATTGGCACAAATACCATGCAATAGTTGTCACTTGGGGCTGTTTAACACTGTAAGATTAACATAACATAACATAACATAACGCAACTTAATGATGAGAACTGGCCATTCAGCCCAACAATGCAAGATTGTCCTTAACCTGACTGGTTCTCAAGCACTCGACTCGTCTTAAAAGAATCATGAAGAAAGGGGTTTAAACCAGGTATTCGTTCAAACAATAGATCAGGGCTGTGTATGCAGGTTTAACTCCAGTCCTGGAGGGCCGGTGTGTATGCAGGTTGAACTCCAGTCTTGGAGGGCCGGTGTGTATGCAGGTTGAACTCCAGTCCTGGAGGGTCGGTGTGTACGCAGGTTTAACTCCAGTCCTGGAGGGCCGGTGTGTATGCAGGTTTAACTCCAGTCCTGGGGGGCCGGTGTGTATGCAGGTTGAACTCCAGTCCTGGAGGGCCGGTGTGTATGCAGGTTTAACTCCAGTCCTGGGGGGCCGGTGTGTATGCAGGTTTAACTCCAGTCCTGGAGGGCCGGTGTGTATGCAGGTTTAACTCCAGTCTTGGGGGGCCGGTGTGTATGCAGGTTTAACTCCAGTCCTGGAGGGCCGGTGTGTATGCAGGTTTAACTCCAGTCCTGGAGGGCCGGTGTGTATGCAGGTTGAACTCCAGTCTTGGAGGGCCGGTGTGTATGCAGGTTGAACTCCAGTCCTGGAGGGCCGGTGTGTATGCAGGTTGAACTCCAGTCTTGGAGGGCCGGTGTGTATGCAGGTTGAACTCCAGTCCTGGAGGGCCGGTGTGTATGCAGGTTTAACTCCAGTCCTGGGGGGCCGGTGTGTATGCAGGTTGAACTCCAGTCCTGGAGGGCCGGTGTGTATGCAGGTTGAACTCCAGTCCTGGAGGGCCGGTGTGTATGCAGGTTTAACTCCAGTCCTGGAGGGCCGGTGTGTATGCAGGTTGAACTCCAGTCTTGGAGGGCCGGTGTGTATGCAGGTTGAACTCCAGTCCTGGAGGGCCGGTGTGTATGCAGGTTGAACTCCAGTCTTGGAGGGCCGGTGTGTATGCAGGTTGAACTCCAGTCCTGGAGGGCCGGTGTGTATGCAGGTTTAACTCCAGTCCTGGAGGGCCGGTGTGTATGCAGGTTTAACTCCAGTCATGGAGGGCCGGTGTGTATGCAGGTTGAACTCCAGTCCTGGAGGGCCGGTGTGTACGCAGGTTTAACTCCAGTCCTGGAGGGCCGGTGTGTATGCAGGTTGAACTCCAGTCCTGGAGGGCCGGTGTGTACGCAGGTTTAACTCCAGTCCTGGAGGGCCAGTGTGTATGCAGGTTTAACTCCAGTCCTGGGGGGCCGGTGTGTATGCAGGTTTAACTCCAGTCCTGGAGGGCCGGTGTGTATGCAGGTTTAACTCCAGTCCTGGAGGGTCGGTGTGTACGCAGGTTTAACTCCAGTCCTGGAGGGCCGGTGTGTATGCAGGTTTAACTCCAGTCCTGGAGGGCCGGTGTGTATGCAGGTTTAACTCCAGTCCTGGAGGGTCGGTGTGTACGCAGGTTTAACTCCAGTCCTGGAGGGCCGGTGTGTATGCAGGTTTAACTCCAGTCCTGGAGGGTCGGTGTGTACGCAGGTTTAACTCCAGTCCTGGAGGGCCGGTGTGTATGCAGGTTTAACTCCAGTCCTGGAGGGCCGGTGTGTATGCAGGTTTAACTCCAGTCCTGTGGGGCCGGCGTGTATGCAGGTTTAACTCCAGTCCTGGAGGGCCGGTGTGTATGCAGGTTTAACTCCAGTCCTGGAGGGTCGGTGTGTACGCAGGTTTAACTCCAGTCCTGGAGGGCCGGTGTGTATGCAGGTTTAACTCCAGTCCTGGAGGGCCGGTGTATATGCAGGTTTAACTCCAGTCCTGGAGGGCCGGTGTGTATGCAGGTTTAACTCCAGTCCTGGGGGGCCGGTGTGTATGCAGGTTTAACTCCAGTCCTGGAGGGTCGGTGTGTATGCAGGTTTAACTCCAGTCCTGGAGGGCCGGTGTGTATGCAGGTTTAACTCCAGTCCTGGAGGGCCGGTGTGTATGCAGGTTTAACTCCAGTCCTGGAGGGCCGGTGTGTATGCAGGTTTAACTCCAGTCCTGGGGGGCCGGTGTGTATGCAGGTTTAACTCCAGTCCTGGAGGGCCGGTGTGTATGCAGGTTTAACTCCAGTCCTGGAGGGCCGGTGTGTATGCAGGTTGAACTCCAGTCTTGGAGGGCCGGTGTGTATGCAGGTTGAACTCCAGTCCTGGAGGGCCGGTGTGTATGCAGGTTGAACTCCAGTCTTGGAGGGCCGGTGTGTATGCAGGTTGAACTCCAGTCCTGGAGGGCCGGTGTGTATGCAGGTTTAACTCCAGTCCTGGAGGGCCGGTGTGTATGCAGGTTTAACTCCAGTCATGGAGGGCCGGTGTGTATGCAGGTTGAACTCCAGTCCTGGAGGGCCGGTGTGTACGCAGGTTTAACTCCAGTCCTGGAGGGCCGGTGTGTATGCAGGTTGAACTCCAGTCCTGGAGGGCCGGTGTGTACGCAGGTTTAACTCCAGTCCTGGAGGGCC
Source organism: Ilyophis sp. 1 JC-2022 (assembly GCA_022702515.1). NCBI lineage: Eukaryota > Metazoa > Chordata > Actinopteri > Anguilliformes > Synaphobranchidae > Ilyophis > Ilyophis sp. 1 JC-2022. The sequence goes on from CM040397.1 coordinate 6,521,024, forward strand.
AGTGTGTATGCAGGTTTAACTCCAGTCCTGGGGGGCCGGTGTGTATGCAGGTTTAACTCCAGTCCTGGAGGGCCGGTGTGTATGCAGGTTTAACTCCAGTCCTGGAGGGTCGGTGTGTACGCAGGTTTAACTCCAGTCCTGGAGGGCCGGTGTGTATGCAGGTTTAACTCCAGTCCTGGAGGGCCGGTGTGTATGCAGGTTTAACTCCAGTCCTGTGGGGCCGGCGTGTATGCAGGTTTAACTCCAGTCCTGGAGGGCCGGTGTGTATGCAGGTTTAACTCCAGTCCTGGAGGGTCGGTGTGTACGCAGGTTTAACTCCAGTCCTGGAGGGCCGGTGTGTATGCAGGTTTAACTCCAGTCCTGGAGGGCCGGTGTATATGCAGGTTTAACTCCAGTCCTGGAGGGCCGGTGTGTATGCAGGTTTAACTCCAGTCCTGGGGGGCCGGTGTGTATGCAGGTTTAACTCCAGTCCTGGAGGGTCGGTGTGTATGCAGGTTTAACTCCAGTCCTGGAGGGCCGGTGTGTATGCAGGTTTAACTCCAGTCCTGGAGGGCCGGTGTGTATGCAGGTTTAACTCCAGTCCTGGAGGGCCGGTGTGTATGCAGGTTTAACTCCAGTCCTGGGGGGCCGGTGTGTATGCAGGTTTAACTCCAGTCCTGGAGGGCCGGTGTGTATGCAGGTTTAACTCCAGTCCTGGAGGGCCGGTGTGTATGCAGGTTGAACTCCAGTCTTGGAGGGCCGGTGTGTATGCAGGTTGAACTCCAGTCCTGGAGGGCCGGTGTGTATGCAGGTTGAACTCCAGTCTTGGAGGGCCGGTGTGTATGCAGGTTGAACTCCAGTCCTGGAGGGCCGGTGTGTATGCAGGTTTAACTCCAGTCCTGGAGGGCCGGTGTGTATGCAGGTTTAACTCCAGTCATGGAGGGCCGGTGTGTATGCAGGTTGAACTCCAGTCCTGGAGGGCCGGTGTGTACGCAGGTTTAACTCCAGTCCTGGAGGGCCGGTGTGTATGCAGGTTGAACTCCAGTCCTGGAGGGCCGGTGTGTACGCAGGTTTAACTCCAGTCCTGGAGGGCCAGTGTGTATGCAGGTTTAACTCCAGTCCTGGGGGGCCGGTGTGTATGCAGGTTTAACTCCAGTCCTGGAGGGCCGGTGTGTATGCAGGTTTAACTCCAGTCCTGGAGGGTCGGTGTGTACGCAGGTTTAACTCCAGTCCTGGAGGGCCGGTGTGTATGCAGGTTTAACTCCAGTCCTGGAGGGCCGGTGTGTATGCAGGTTTAACTCCAGTCCTGTGGGGCCGGCGTGTATGCAGGTTTAACTCCAGTCCTGGAGGGCCGGTGTGTATGCAGGTTTAACTCCAGTCCTGGAGGGTCGGTGTGTACGCAGGTTTAACTCCAGTCCTGGAGGGCCGGTGTGTATGCAGGTTTAACTCCAGTCCTGGAGGGCCGGTGTGTATGCAGGTTTAACTCCAGTCCTGTGGGGCCGGCGTGTATGCAGGTTTAACTCCAGTCCTGGAGGGCCGGTGTGTATGCAGGTTTAACTCCAGTCCTGGAGGGTCGGTGTGTACGCAGGTTTAACTCCAGTCCTGGAGGGCCGGTGTGTATGCAGGTTTAACTCCAGTCCTGGAGGGCCGGTGTATATGCAGGTTTAACTCCAGTCCTGGAGGGCCGGTGTGTATGCAGGTTTAACTCCAGTCCTGGGGGGCCGGTGTGTATGCAGGTTTAACTCCAGTCCTGGAGGGTCGGTGTGTATGCAGGTTTAACTCCAGTCCTGGAGGGCCGGTGTGTATGCAGGTTTAACTCCAGTCCTGGAGGGCCGGTGTGTATGCAGGTTTAACTCCAGTCCTGGAGGGCCGGTGTGTATGCAGGTTTAACTCCAGTCCTGGGGGGCCGGTGTGTATGCAGGTTTAACTCCAGTCCTGGAGGGCCGGTGTGTATGCAGGTTTAACTCCAGTCCTGGAGGGCCGGTGTGTATGCAGGTTGAACTCCAGTCTTGGAGGGCCGGTGTGTATGCAGGTTGAACTCCAGTCCTGGAGGGCCGGTGTGTATGCAGGTTGAACTCCAGTCTTGGAGGGCCGGTGTGTATGCAGGTTGAACTCCAGTCCTGGAGGGCCGGTGTGTATGCAGGTTTAACTCCAGTCCTGGAGGGCCGGTGTGTATGCAGGTTTAACTCCAGTCATGGAGGGCCGGTGTGTATGCAGGTTGAACTCCAGTCCTGGAGGGCCGGTGTGTACGCAGGTTTAACTCCAGTCCTGGAGGGCCGGTGTGTATGCAGGTTGAACTCCAGTCCTGGAGGGCCGGTGTGTACGCAGGTTTAACTCCAGTCCTGGAGGGCCTGTGTGTATGCAGGTTTAACTCCAGTCCTGGTGGGCCGGTGTGTATGCAGGTTTAACTCCAGTCCTGGAGGGCCGGTGTGTATGCAGGTTTAACTCCAGTCCTGGAGGGTCGGTGTGTACGCAGGTTTAACTCCAGTCCTGGAGGGCCGGTGTGTATGCAGGTTTAACTCCAGTCCTGGAGGGCCGGTGTGTATGCAGGTTTAACTCCAGTCCTGTGGGGCCGGCGTGTATGCAGGTTTAACTCCAGTCCTGGAGGGCCGGTGTGTATGCAGGTTTAACTCCAGTCCTGGAGGGCCGGTGTGTACGCAGGTTTAACTCCAGTCCTGGAGGGCCGGTGTGTATGCAGGTTTAACTCCAGTCCTGGAGGGCCGGTGTATATGCAGGTTTAACTCCAGTCCTGGAGGGCCGGTGTGTATGCAGGTTTAACTCCAGTCCTGGGGGGCCGGTGTGTATGCAGGTTTAACTCCAGTCCTGGAGGGTCGGTGTGTATGCAGGTTTAACTTCAGTCCTGGAGGGCCGGTGTGTATGCAGGTTTAACTCCAGTCCTGGAGGGCCGGTGTGTATGCAGGTTTAACTCCAGTCCTGGAGGGCCGGTGTGTATGCAGGTTTAACTCCAGTCCTGGGTGGCCGGTGTGTATGCAGGTTTAACTCCAGTCCTGGAGGGCCGGTGTGTATGCAGGTTTAACTCCAGTCCTGGAGGGCCGGTGTGTATGCAGGTTTAACTCCAGTCCTGGAGGGCCGGTGTGTATGCAGGTTTAACTCCAGTCCTGGAGGGCCGGTGTGTATGCAGGTTTAACTCCAGTCCTGGGGGGCCGGTGTGTACGCAGGTTTAACTCCAGTCCTGGGGGGACGGTGTGTATGCAGGTTTAATTCCAGTCCTGGAGGGCCGGTATGTATGCAGGTTTAACTCCAGTCCTGGAGGGCCGGTGTGTATGCAGGTTTTTGCTGCCACCAGTTACTCTGGCTTCAATCAGCTAATTAGTCATATACTGTACATCAACACAGATTCACTCCTAAATTAGGCCACAATAAAACGCCAAAAAACATGCAGACAGACACAAGAACATTCATCAGCTGCTGTTCATATCTGTTCATGTCTGTAACTTCATTGTCAAATGTCTTGTTGGAAAACTTGTGTTTTATGTCAGGTCCCCCTTGTAAAAGAGATTTCGATCTCAACGGGGCATTCCTGGTTAAATAAAGGTCAAATAAAATAAAATTAAAAGATGTGATGTCGCTAAAGTATCAGATTATGTAAATGATTGGGCTAATTGAGTAGTTAAGAGCAGAAGTTAGTCTGAATTTCACAAACAGACACGGCCCTCGTTGTCCATCCCTGCAGTAGCTCAGAGGAAGTGCCATTGGCTGTGAGCATTTATCGGTAGGATAAATTTAGTTAAATAAATGTTTATGATTATTCTAATTAAGCACATTTCACGGAAACTGGTAAAGTAAAACCCAATATTTTTAAGTTGAGTCAACACATTATATAGCCAGTACCTCTGCCCTATATTTTGAGTGAGAAACGGCAGCGCTAGAGGCTTGATTTACTGTTGGTCCACGCTGAGTGTTTAAGTGGCGCCTGAAGGCCTTCACTTGCAGCCAGCCAGGCCCTGTGAAGCTGCAGCTAGTGGCTACTTATCTTCTGTGCTTTTTGAGTGGTCAGTTAAACCTGCTAATGAGCTGCTTTCTCAGCCCCAAGGCATTGTGGGAGGATCTGATGGGGCATCACTATTGGCAGGAGAACACACACACACTCGTACTGCCAAGCCTTTTAAACAGCGGGGCGATCAATCACTCGGCTAAAGAGTGCCCCCCCCACCCCTCATTTCCCCCTCTAGTTTCGGAAAAGATTTGTTTCGTTGGGCGCACGCGTGTGTTTGTGTGTGTGTGCGTGTGCGTGTGTGTGTGTGTGGCTGGTTCGAAATGGAAACAGCGGCCAGCTCCCGGCGCCCAATTGGGTATCCAGCGCAGCGATCTCCGGAAACTTTTGTTCCAGTTTATCGGGGCACGCGATCGGGCTGTTGTGTTTAGCGCCGTGGCTAATCTCCGGAAAACTCGCTCCAGGATAAACACATCTCACGTTTGTGTTTCCTGTTTGTGGAACACCCCTCTATAGATCAGATAGGCTGAGGCGAGCCTTTAATCATCGACAAGCTGTGTGACCTCGTTTACAAACACACACACACACACACACACACACACATGCATACACACACAAAAACACATGCACACACACACACATGCAAAAACACACACAGGCAAACACGCATACACATGCTCATACACACACACAAATGCACACATGCGTGCATACACATGCACACACACACAAATACACGCGCATACACATGTACATACACTCATATGTACAAACCCACGCACACACAGATACACACATACTGTACACACACACACACACACACACACACACACACACACACACACACACAATTGCTTCTTTTGGGGGCAGACACCCAAATAAAAAAAATTAAAAAACCAGAGATAATTTTTTTACAGACAGGCAAGAGTTCATATAATAAGTCAGTCATTAAGGGCTGGGTGGAGCCTGATGTTGATTTTTAAGCAGTTTGGCCATCCTGTTTCCAGAGGTGTAAAATCCAGGGGTCAGAAAGTAAAAGTCCTGCCATGTTTTTCTTCCGCCGATGAACCCAGCCAGCTCATTTCACTCATTAGTTCAACCTCATGGCTAAAGAATTGTGTTAATTAGCAAATCAAGGTGATACTGGGGAGGACTTTTACTTGCTGAACCTGAACATTCCACCTCTGCGTATTTCTTTATGTTTCAGTTTGGAAAGTTTGATGACATGGTTGCGCAGTGCAAGTTGGGCCATAGAAGCCTGGCTGGAGAGGCTCCTTCATGGGCTTCATCCAAAAACGTGCAGCTTAACTGCCTTGTTAAGGCTTTTATACAGCCCCTTCTGCCTCCCCAAGTCTGCCGTTCTCTGGACAAATCATGCAATACAAACATGCTCTCAGATATAAATCAAAGGTCTTTTATTGGTGTTCTTGGTGTTAAAGTTTGTTGGTAAAGAGAGAGAGAAGTAAGGGAACTCATTTGAAGTTTAAGATTGTGCAGTTGCCCTTTTATGGCGTATATTTGCATAGAGGAGACAGGAAGATCTGTTTGACCTGCTCCTTTGGGAACTGGTGCTGTAGTACGCACTTGCTTTAAACTTTATACTGTAGAATCCGCAATTACTAGACCAATGAGGGAATAGCTCGGAGCGAAAGTTTAAACGTGATGTATTCCATTCTTGCTGTGGGAAAAGGTAAAAGTTATTTAGACATATTATTATTTTATTTACTCGTTTATCTGACTCCATTTATAATTATAATTTAGAATTTTGGTTAAACATGCGTGGAGCTCGGAGTGTTTACACTCCACTCGCCCTTAGGTACCATCATTACTTCAATATATGTTTGCCGGAATCAACATTATTGCTGAAGCTCAGTTCGGTGGCGAACGCAGAGGTTGGGGGTCTAGTCAACACAATACATGATATTCATTTATCATAGATAGTTGTGAGCCCCAGTCTGAGTACATTTAAAGGGCTCCTTAAGGCAAATTTGATAAGAACCGGCATTAATGCCCATGGGTTCCCATATCAAATCACCAGAACCTGGTTCCTTAAGGCAAATTTGATAAGAACCGGCATAAATGCCCATGGGTTCCCATATCAAATCACCAGAACCATGCACTACTCTGGGTGTATTTAAAGAGTTCCTTAAGGCAAATTTGACAAGAATCGGCGTAGGACGCCCATGGATTCTCTTCACATCAAATCACCAGAACCGATACACCAACCCGACCTTTACAATTGGACCGTCACTTGCCGTCTACCCAACTTGTGTTATGCCACGTCTGTACCAGGCCGCTGATCAGTCGGTCCTGGGTCAGAATTGTCCCCCTGAGTCTTCAGTAGTAATTTAGGCTGAAAAGGGTATAAGATGGATGAGAGCCACGCACGTTAAATATAAAAAGAATTGGATAACAGGCAGGGAGGTCATTAGCTTGGAACGCTGCAGCTCAGATCATGCAGACAATTGAAGCTGGAAAAAGGATGAAAAGAAAGATGTAGTTGATATGAAAACATGATAATTTATTAATGACAAATAATCACTGGTTAAGACTGTGAGAGCAAACACGAACACATTCAATGCCTATAACTAAACACAGGATAACATGCTGTCAAGACAAATAAACACGAACAAGTTCACAAACAAAGTATATCACCAAGTGATTCCGTACGGTGTGACTATGGTACCAGGAGAACTGTTAAGCAGATTCTCCTATATGAAAATGGCTATGATGCCACTACAGCACCAGGAGACCTGTTAAGCAGATTCCCCTTGAGTCTCCCTTGGGGATCTTCTTAAATGTAGTTCAGCGCCGATATGCCCACTCCACAAGTCCCTTTGTTGTCCAAATAAGGTCTGGCAGGAAGAGCAGTTTCACCACGCAGCAGGGACCCCTCCAGGGAGAGAAACAGAGTCTCCCTCCCCAATCTAGTGACAGTAATAAGACTCTTTGAACGACGGCGCGTGATCTCATGATCTTCTCTATCATATCTAGATATCCGGTGAGGTCCCGGTGATGGCCACTCTTGGTTCCAGATATTTATATGGACAAGCGCATCCCTGATAACCTATACAATCCTCCTTCCACATTCTTTATTTCTCCCCCTCCAATCCTTTCATATACCACACACTTCAATTAGTATTATCCAGGTTCACCACATTTATCATATTATCCACAATTACGTTATACTTCCACAATTACCAATCTACATGCACATACACATGATTCAATATACATATACAGCTTTGTTTAATATGTTCACCATTCAGTCCAGAATCTAGGCTGTAAAAGTCCTGTGAGTTCTGATGTCCAGTTGTAGGTTCGACCCCCGCTGTAGTTTACGAGGCCGTGAGAAGTCAGAAGAACAGGCTCTCAGACCCCCAAGTAAATTGTTTTATTGCACCCTCCAGGAAATCACCAACAGCTGCAAAGTTTTAGGACTGATAACACTTTTTCCAGCCTTACAATACATACTTACATTTTGGCATTTAGCACACACTCTTACCCACAGCGACATCACATTTTTACATACAATCTATTTATATAGCTGTATATTTTGTTAACTACCTTGCATAAGAGTACAATGGCTATGCCCCAGCTTGGAGTTAAACCTGTAAGCTCTTTGTATGTCCAGTTACCTAGCCAATATACTACACGCTGCTATTTATTTTAAGTTATATTTTGAATGCTTTTCTGCTTTATTGGACGGCACAGTGTAGAGAGACAGGAAGAATGGGAGCGAGAGAGAGGAAAAGGCCAGATTCGAAGCGCCGACGTCGCGGCTCGCAATGAAAATGTGGGCGATGCTCGTACAGACTGAGACACCGGCATTGTTTTTTTTTATATGCTTACTTAGATTTCCACGTACATATACATATAAAACGGGACTGGACAGGACACTTTATGAGCAGACTGCACACAACTGAGTTGTGAGATGAGATGATAAAAAGATGAGCTTTTTATCCTTAACCTTTTTAGGTGCAAATATGTGATTGGAATGTTCTTAGCTGAACATTCTAATGCTGGTGTAACAATCACTGCTGGCAGTTGAAAGCAATGGAGTTCTAGAACGCTGACTTTGAATTTTGAAAGAAACATTCCAAAAAGCCTGCTCTTCAAAGGGTTAAAAAATATCTTATTTATCCTTAGTGATCTTTGGCACAACAGAAATGTCATATTTAGTCATTTTGAGGATGGTTTGCCATAAAATGTGAAAAACTGAAGATGTTAAGACATTTATGACACGTTCTTTAGTTTTCTCATTCTGTGAAAAGCTTGTTTTCTGCAATGCAGACTTTTATTGATATTTTGCTTTATATTACATAGGAAGCAATATCTTCCTGAAAACATAACCTGTAAATATAAAGAAAAGCTTGTTTTTTTGGATAAATTAATCTTTGAGATAAATTAGATCCATTGTAGGACATCTTTGCCTGCACAAGAGAAGATTAGTATTATCTTGTTTGAATAGATTAATAGCCGTGGTGCAGCTGGTCTTGCTATAATGCTTGGCGGCAGCAGTGTAATGTACTCTATGCTCTGGTGTAGAATGCTCACTATTTCAGTGCAAAGTGTGGTCAGGTATACCTGGACATAGACTGCTACAGTGCTGGCCAGGTAAGGAGAGACTCTATCACCTGGTCTGTCCTGTCTCATCGCTCAACACCTGTGGTTGATCAGGTGTTGACTGCAGTGATGTCACGACTGCGCAGCTGAGCCGGTGAATGCAGAGGTTGGTGAGACGCGTGGTGCAGTCAGTGTGGTGGTCAACTCTAAGGCCGCATACGAGCCCCCCCGCCCACAAGATTTGGGGGTCACTCCCCCAGTCATGGCACCATCTGAACTGTGTTCTCCTCTATCTGTATTATTCTGACTGCTTTCACCCTGTTTGAATGAGGGAATAATATAGGAGGAAGGTGGGATTGTCTGCTCTCCGTTGTAGGGGGGATATGAGCGAAGACTGGCAACCTGGGAACACGATTTGGAAATTCCAAACTGGACAAAAAAAAAAAAAAGATTTTTAAAAAGCTGCTGGGTGGATTATAGCGTTGTCCAGGAAACCAGGGGGAAGGCCTGAAGCCCACATCAGCGGGAAGGTGTCCCGGGGTTTAGGACTGTAATGCGCGCAGCATCTGGGCGTTTCGCCGCGGGGCATGTATGGATGGCTGTGTTTTAGGGTTTGGGGTGCCTCTGCCATTCTCTGGAGCGAGGCTCTTTATCTGAGGTTCCACAGAACGGGAGCGCCGCCTCTCAACGGGCTCCAGACTTCGTTAGGGTCCGCTGAAAACCGGAGAGAAACTGAGCACTAATGACACGGTGAGGTGCCCGTGGCGGTACGCACACATGCTGAATCAGGCCAGGGCGCTGTGCGATAAGCCGCCACTCGCCGGGGTTTGTGGGAAATGTCTGCTTATCCTCTACGTCTTGGGGTTCCCAGGCCAAAATGGGCCCTGTCTCATTGTCCTGGAGATGTGGAGGGTGGAGGTGTGGAGTGGTCTTTCTTCTTTGTGGGTTTTTTTCCCCTGAGGGTGGAGGTGTGGCTGAGAGGGTTGTGGACATGGCTGACGGGGGGGTTAGTGTTTGGGACCGGCCTGTGGGAGGTTTGCCTGCTTTCCTTACTCGCCGTACGCTCTTCCTTTTATCCACTTCCTCCGCTGGATTGTTTGTTTATTCTGACTGATGATGAAAAGCACTGAAAAAGAATTGGATCTGTGTGTGACTGTGTGGGAGGGGGTGGCATTTATGCATGTATATCTGTGTGTGTGTGCGTGTGTGTGCGTGTGTGTGTGTGTGCGTGTGTGCACGTGTGTGTGTGTGCGTGTGTGTGTGCTGTGTGTGTTGTGGCATAGGTATGATTGTTTGTGTGTGTGTGTGTGTGTGTGTGTGTGTGAGGAGGGGGGGGGGCTTTTGTGCATGTATATGTGTGTGTGTTTGTATGTTGTGTGTGTTGTGGCTATTTGGGCACGCATAGGTGTGATTGTGTGTGTGTGCATGTGTGCATGCCTATTTGTGTGTCTGTGTGTGTGTGTGTTTGTGTGTGTGTGTCTCGAAAATGTGAACACCTGCTCACAAACGACAGACACTAGCGCAACCCCCCCTTCACTACTGACTGAGAGAATGTTAAAGGTTGTAGATTTCAATAAATGAAATATTTATGTTGCCCGTTAATTAATATTCCACCGGTATGAGTTGGAGAAACCTCGGGAGCGCATTAAAACTCTGCTAATAAGAACATTTCCATGTAATGCATTCCCCTACACCTCCTGCCCCCCCCAGGGGCATCTGGAGCGGGGGCGGGGCAGCAGGGTGGGGGTTAAACTGTTTCCAGCTCTTTCAGGGAATGAAAAATAAAAAATTCAATAAAAAAACAGGTCCAATAGCAGATTGGGTCATGGGACAGCGCCACCCTGAGTCTACATTATGTTACTGCAGCCCCCCGTTACCCTCGCCAGCTCCTGTCTCAAACGGACCCGGGCCAATTAATCAAGTCCCAGGAGCCTGGCGGGCGGCACCAGAACCCACAACCTCCCCAGCGGAGCGGAGTGGAGCACTGCGAGGCCAGCTGGAGCGGGAAGGGGCCGCGCAGCCAGAAACCAGCGGGGGAGGGGGGGTAACGGATCGATACGCTGAGCTGAGCTGAGCTGATCGCGCAGAACGCTCTTCAGCAGGGCGACTCCAGAGAGGAACGGAGAGACGAGGACGCCACGCCCCGTCTCCTGGGACTCCCTCCACTGCACCCCCCTAGTCCGCCTCTCCCCCCTCGCTCTTCACTGGGGGGGCTGGGTCGCACACAGACCCCCCTCGCTCTTCACTGGGGGGGCTGGGTCGCACCTGTCTGTGTTCGCTCGCCTTCCTTCGAAGAATTGCCCGGACGGTAATCAGATTCCCTTCCTCGTCCTCTCGCTCGCCAGACTGCGCTGGAGAGAGAGTTACCTGACAGAAAAAGAGGTGTGCCCGCCCCCCCGCCCCCCCCTGCTCTGCTCTCACTGGCTGACCCCCCCCAGGCTTGACTTACGGCTGTGAAGCTGAGGGAGGAAAATGCAAATGGCTGTCGGAGGAAGTCTCCCTGCAGCCTGGCAGCCACTGACATTTATTACAGTAGCATGTCAGGGCCGGCATGTCAGGGCCGGCGTCGATGTGCCGCGGAGGAATGCTGCCTCTTATTGGCTGGGCTCAGGGACACTTTCTATTGCAGAGCGCAAACTGTGCATATGGGCGTGCACAGGCTCTATGTGTTTGTGTGTGTGTGTTTGTATGTATGTTAGTGTGTGTGTGTGTGTGTGTGTGTGTGCTCACATGGTGAAGGGGGCCATCTGATTCTCTCTCTTACGGCTCCCTCGTGAGTTTGGGTGTGTGTGTGTGTGTGTGTGTGTGTGTGTGACAGAGAGTTTGAGCTGCAAATTGCTCTGACATTTCAGCTGTGTTTGTAATTAGGAGCATGGTCCGCTGGGGAGCCCCAAACCCCCCCAACCCCAAACACAGAGGCACTGTGTGTATGAAGCATCTTGCCCTCTCCCTAAGAAACATATGCTTTTGATAGCATCACACCAAGAGAAACATTCTTATAATTATTTTGTTTAGTTTTTTTCCCCTGTCATTGGGAACACATTTAACGAGAACATCACCACATAAATTCGGGAGCGCGTGTGTACGTGCCCACAAAGTGATCCAACATGTAGCCATTATTTATTAGCGCATTGAGATTCAAGGAGTGTCCGTGCTGTGATTTCTCACGGAAATCTGAAGAGGACGAGGGCGCATTCGAGGTCTGGAGGAGACGGAGCTGTCTGCCTGGCTTCTGACGTGCGCTTTTCTGGAGGCTAAGGCTTTAAACGGGGGGGGGGCGGGGTCTCGGCTGGACATTCGGGGTGGGGGGCAATTTGAGAGGGCAGCACAGTGAGACTCCACCTCCATTAACCCTTTTAAGGGCAGGTTTTTTGTAATGTTTTTTTTTTTTTGTAATTAACATTCTAAGTCAGTGTTCTAGAACTCCATTGCTTTCAGCTACCAGTCATGATTGTTACATCAGCATTAGAATGTTCAGTTAAGAACATTCTAATGGCATATTTATGATAGAATGGAGGCCTGTCACATAGAACTAGAACTATCGTTACCAATGGTTACAGGGACGCGCCGCCATGTTGGAGGTCCATCCCTAACAGAGACGCTTAACGTTACCACTGAACTCGTAGTGTTCGCTACTCCATGAAACGAGTTTCACGCTAACGCTACTATGATTGCTGTCCTACAATGATGAACTTCTGCACTGCGTACTGATGTGCGAATAAAACTGGGAAAAGGCGAAAATGTCCTTTTACATGATAATTTGAGGACTCACCATAGTAGCTAAACCACCAGGCAGGGTGAACGAACTCAATTTTACGACCGAAAGAAGAGACTGGTGGTTGAAAGCAGTGAGGAGTGAGCAGGGTTTAGACCGCATAGGCTCGGATCATTAATGGTAAATTACGCTTTATGAACAAATTATAAAGTTAGCCAGTTAATATATATAACTAGCTGGCCTAATGTACATCTATGTGCATTATCTTAATGTTAGAAAGTTAAAAGTGAATTAATCGCTTGGTTTAGCTAACGTTAGTAGCTATATCATTTGTGTGAACGACTGCTACGCCTGCGAAACATTAATGTTAACCTAATCAGAATCAGAATCAGAATCACTTTATTGTCATTGCACAAGTGTCAGGTTTGGGTTTAGAAAATAGAGAACCAAACGCGAAAGATAAGGATACAGAAAGCGTATCTAGATTAGATACGCCACAGAAGCGGAATTACACCGCACTAGTAAAATGGGAAAACAAAAGCGGAAACAAAACTTCCTAGCACAAGGCTAAATCAAAACAACCTCAAACGGAGGCGGATAATCGCTAAAACAGCGAGAAACTAACAACCAAAGAAATGACCTCACGCACTAATTGATCTGCGTATATCAGAGGTCGAGAACTGAAAAGAAATAACCACAATAGCAAGCCTGTAACTACAGCTCTTTGTTTTCTTTCTTTTCTTTATTCTTTTTAATAAACCCTATACGGCTTTCTACCTACTGCAACGTCAATATAGAAGCACCGGAAAGCGGAAGTCAAGCTCTATTTATAGCCGACGGAAACCAGACCCAGGTGTAGGCGATAATGACCTGGAGAGATCCAAACACCGGGACGGCGGAAGAAAAAATCCGATAGAGCTTCAAACGACGCCAAACGAAAAACAAAGGTAGAAAACAAAAAGAGACAGCCACTACCCATGACAGTACCCCCCAACTAAGGGACGGTACCAGACGATCCCTAGGCTTTGCTGTCTCGGAAGTCCCTAATGAGAGTGGGGTCCAAAATATTCTTGGAAGAAACCCAGCAACGCTCCTCGGGTCCATACCCCTCCCAGTCCACCAGGAACTGGTACCCTCTGCCCACCCTTCTCTCGGCCAAAATGCGCCGAACGGTGTACACCGTACCTCCCTCCACGAATCGAGGAGGAGGAGGCGGCTTGTCAGCCGGAGCGAGGGCGCTCACAAGTACCGGTTTCAAGCGTGAGACATGAAAGGTAGGGTGGATGCGCATGGACGATGGTAACTGAAGACGTACCGTGACTGGGTTAAGTTTCCGCACGATCTTAAAGGGACCCACGAATCGAGGTGCAAGTTTGCGGGACTCAACTCGCAACGGCAGGTCCCGTGTGGAAAGCCACACCCGTTGGCCCACCCGGTAGAAGGGGGCCGGACGACGGTGCCTGTCAGCCACCGCTTTCTGTTTAGCTGAAGCGCGCAGTAACGATGCACGTACGCGCTTCCAAACCGCTCGACACCTACGCACGAAGAATCCGGCGGAGGGTACCTCTGCATCTCTCTCCAGCTCAGGGAACAAGGGAGGTAGGTATCCCAGCTGAGCCTCAAAAGGGGAGATTCCCGTGGACGCGTTGCTCAGGGTATTATGCGCGTATTCGGCCCAGGCAAGAAAGCGACTCCAGGAGCTAGGATTGGCCGCGGCCAGACACCGGAGAGTACTCTCCATACTCTGATTGGTGCGCTCTGTCTGGCCGTTAGTCTCCGGATGAAAGCCGGAAGAAAGACTGACCGATGCCCCCAACAGAGCACAAAATGAACGCCAGAATTTAGCGGTGAATTGGGGCCCACGATCCGACACCACGTCCAGAGGTAAACCGTGCACCCTAAACACATGGTCTATCATTAGCTGGGCCGTCTCAGGTGCCGATGGCAGTTTAGGCAGAGCGACAAAATGAGCTGCTTTGGAAAAACGATCAACTATAACTAAGATGACCGTATTCCCATGCGAAGGTGGGAGACCTGTAACGAAGTCCAGGGCGATGTGACTCCAGGGACGCCTGGGAATGGGCAGGGGGCGCAAAAGACCCGAAGGGAGAAGCCGTGAACCCTTATTACGGGCGCAAATAGCGCATGCCGCGACAAACTCCCGCACATCACTCTCGAGCTTGGGCCACCAAAACCGACGTAAGATAAACTCCTTAGTCCGGTGCATGCCCGGATGAGCCGTTAACTGAGAAGTGTGACCCCACTGAAGGACACGCGACCTCAATCGAGGGGGAACAAACAAGCAGTGAAGCGGACCCCCTCCTGGGCCGGAATCAGAACGCAGGGCCTTCTGCACAGCCGCCTCAATGGCCCACATAACAGGGGCCACAATACTAGAACTGGGAACGACAGATCTGGGACGTGACTCCTTATCCGACCGGTCATAAATGCGTGATAACGCATCAGGCTTAATATTTTTTGACCCGGGACGATAGGTAAGGATAAAATTAAATCTGGTAAAAAATAAGGCCCAACGGGCTTGTCGCGAATTGCGCGTTTTGGCCTGTTGAATGTACTGCAAATTCTTATGGTCAGTCCAGACTGTAAAGGGATGCTCAGCTCCTTCCAACCAATGACGCCACTCCTCCAGCGCCAATTTGACCGCCAACAGTTCAAGATCACCAATGTCGTAGTTTCTCTCGGCAGGTGTAAGGCTACGAGAAAAATATGCACATGGGTGAAGCTTGCGGTCCACCGGAGAATGCTGAGACAGAATGGCCCCAACCCCCAGCTCCGAAGCGTCAACCTCCACCACAAAGGGAAGGGAGGGATTGGGAGTAGCAAGAATGGGCTCGCAGCAGAACCTCCTTTTTAGTTCAGTAAAAGCGGTTTCCGCCCTGGAGTTCCACTGAAACCGGGCGGGAAATGCTTTTTTTTTTGTGAGGGCTATGATAGGAGCCGCTACTGAGCTAAAATTGCGGATAAATCTCCTATAAAAATTAGCGAAACCCAAAAAGCGCTGCACCTGCTTTACCGACGTAGGGGTGGGCCAATTCTTAACCGCTGCAACTTTATTAGGATCCATCAGGACTTTACCGTCAGCAACAATAAAGCCTAAAAAGGAGACGGAACTGGTGTGGAAAGAACACTTCTCAACCTTAACAAATAGTTGGGCCTTAAGAAGTGCTTCCAACACCTGTCTAACGTGTCTGATGTGAGAGGGAAGATCCGGAGAAAAAATTAAAATATCGTCTAAGTAAACGAAGACGAATTTCTCCAGCATCTCTCTCAAGACATCGTTCACTAGCGCCTGAAAAACAGAGGGGGCGCTAGTGAGGCCGAACGGCATCACCCGGTATTCGTAGTGTCCGTGATGCGTGTTAAACGCGGTCTTCCACTCATCCCCCTCACGAATGCGCACGAGATTGTATGCGCTACGTAGGTCGAGTTTACTAAAAACCGACGCCCCCTGTAAACGCTCAAATGCAGAATTCATGAGGGGAAGAGGATACCTGTTCTTAATGGTAATAGCATTGAGGCCCCGGTAATCTATACAGGGTCTTAGCCCTCCGTCTTTCTTTTTAACAAAGAAAAACCCCGCACCGGCTGGTGACGTGGACGGCGTGATAAACCCATTGGCTAAGGACTCCTCAATGTACTGCTTCATAGCAGTGCTCTCTGGGGCTGACAAGGAGTACAAAGAGCCTCTGGGAGGCACAGTACCAGGGTACAGCTCAATGGCACAATCGTATGGTCTGTGTGATGGTAATTTGGCAGCACGCTGTTTACTAAAAACCTCTGCGAGGTCTGAATATTCAATAGGTACCCCCGCGGGTAGATTCGACTCAAGCGCCCCTACCACCTCCGGAGTACCGGCGGATCTGTCAGACGAGTTATCCCACTCGAAATCGGAGGTGGAATGTTCGTCCTCCTCTGTGAGAAGCCCCTCCGCAAAGGGATCCCAAGACAGACTCTCTTCACCGCTCCCCGTGAGGAAGGAGGAAGTGTCTCGGTCCGGATAGGAATCTGCCTCATCCGAATCACTCTCGGAATTAAGTTCGGACAGATCACCAGTAGCGTTTGGAACAGAGTAAACAGCAGGATAACAATGCGATAAACAGTGGGGACCCCACTGACGAATAGGATTAATATTCCTACCCCAACAGATAAGCGGGTTATGTAGCCCCAACCATGAATGTCCCAGTACCAAAGGATACGACGGAGAGTTTATTAAAAAAAATTCTATTATCTCCGAGTGCCCCTGGAGAGGAATGCGCATCTCAATTGGATTCGTTTTTTGTTTAATGAGCCCAGAACCCAAAGGACGACCATCCAGGGCAGTAACTTGGCGAGGGCTAATTAAGGAATTGGTAGGGATTTGTAACTTCCTAGCCCATTTAGCGTCAATAAAAGACTCCACGGCCCCTGAATCAATAAAAGCTGTAACGTTTGCCGAACGCCCCTCCCAAACCAGTCGGACAGGTATGAGGGTCCGGGAGTTAATACAATCCTGTCTCACTAGGGACCCCGACCTCCCTAGTGAGACCCCTCGTTTCCCACCAACTTATAGCATCGATCCTTAGTATGGCCGCTACGCTTACAATGCTGGCACCAGTACCTCTGCGGTCTCGCTCTCTTATTTTGATGGAGGGAGGAGCCATCCACCTGCATAGGCTCTTCCTGATCAACGGAGAGGTATGTGGGCACAGTAGGCGGAATGTCTCTTAACACGGATCTTAAACGGGGCGACTGCTCTTTAATCGCACATTCACGTTCACGTTCTCTGATCCGGTTATCGAGACGTATAGCAGACGTTATTAATTTATTAAGTGTCGCTGGTGGTTCTAGCATAGCCAACGCATCCTTGATGGAATTAGATAATGCTTGAAGGAAGAGGGATTTTAACGGACCGTCTGGCCATCCCGTCTCCCCGGCTAGCGCTCGAAAAATGATGGAGAACTCAGCTACGGTTTTAGTGCCTTGGCGTAAGCTGGTGAGTCTCCTTGCCGCCTCCTCTCCTGAAACCTCGTGATCGAAAACCAGTTGCATCTCGTCCATCAGTTTAACTGGATCACGAATGGTAGGTGCATTGGCTCGAATGAGAGGGTCTGCCCATGCAAGAGCCTGGCCATTTAATAGCGATAAAATAAATGCTACCCTGGATTCAGGTGTGGTAAAACGAGAGGGTTGTGCCTGAAAAAATATCAGACACTGAGTCAGAAATGGTCTGCATTTTCCTGATTCCCCACCATAGCGATCCGGTAACTGTAATTTGGGCTCCTTTATAGTACGTGGAGCGGCTATGGGAGGTGTGAGTGCTTGTGCAACTGGAGGAGGGTTATTTGCCACAGAAAGTCTATGCAGGCTCTCTGTCAAGCGTTGGAGGCACTCTCCCTGGCTACGCAACTGTTCCCACAGCTGACCCTGCTGAATTTGCATGGAGAGAAGTGCTTGCTCCACTGTAACCCCCGTAGCACCCTGACTGGCTTGTGTTTGTTCATCATCCCTATCTAACGCTGATTGCTCCATGTTTGTAAGGCTTCTATATTCTGTCAGGTTTGGGTTTAGAAAATAGAGAACCAAACGCGAAAGATAAGGATACAGAAAGCGTATCTAGATTAGATACGCCACAGAAGCGGAATTACACCGCACTAGTAAAATGGGAAAACAAAAGCGGAAACAAAACTTCCTAGCACAAGGCTAAATCAAAACAACCTCAAACGGAGGCGGATAATCGCTAAAACAGCGAGAAACTAACAACCAAAGAAATGACCTCACGCACTAATTGATCTGCGTATATCAGAGGTCGAGAACTGAAAAGAAATAACCACAATAGCAAGCCTGTAACTACAGCTCTTTGTTTTCTTTCTTTTCTTTATTCTTTTTAATAAACCCTATACGGCTTTCTACCTACTGCAACGTCAATATAGAAGCACCGGAAAGCGGAAGTCAAGCTCTATTTATAGCCGACGGAAACCAGACCCAGGTGTAGGCGATAATGACCTGGAGAGATCCAAACACCGGGACGGCGGAAGAAAAAATCCGATAGAGCTTCAAACGACGCCAAACGAAAAACAAAGGTAGAAAACAAAAAGAGACAGCCACTACCCATGACAACAAGTACAATGAAATTGAGGTAGCAGCTCTCAGACTCAGTGCAATTTTTTAAAGTATAAAAGCTAAAAATATAAATAAAACTATACAAATAAAACTATACAGTTCTACACTAATAGATACTGCGATACGTCAAGCATATTGTGAACATCAAAACAGTGTTCATTTGAACTATTATTACATTGCTAGGGGTGCTACGTTGTACGATGTCTCACAAATAGATTGGATAAACTGTAAACATTAGCTACCTGTGCTGGCCAGGCAGGGTTCGAGCAATATGAGAATCCAGAAGAGGGCGAAAATAAAATGTAACGTTACGATATTAAGCAATAATGAATAATATTGAAAGTAATAATGAAAGTAACGGTAAATGTACTTTATGTGTTGAACTGATTTGCCTTTTATGGTGTCTACAACTGAAGTTCCCTGTCGGGAAAAAAAGTTATTATATTCTATCCATCGAGCTAAAATGTTTTATTGCTGAAGTAGGCTACTGTAGCCTACCTAACATGTAACGTATCACTTTGCTCCCATATTAACTGCACAAGCACTTTACTTACCAAGGTGGTATACAAAGCAGGATTACTGAGTTAGTACTAGCTGAATAACTCAATAAAACAGAACAGCTCTTTCTACTTCAGCCCATGCATGTTCCAGATTTGGGAGGGTTCCGGGGTTTACTCTGTAATTAATCTTACTTCGTACGTATACCCCCGCGATACTCCTTATAATATTTGTTTATGTTGGTATTATTAGAATAGAATATAATAACTTTTATTTCCCGCCAGGGAACTTCAGTTGTAGCCCCAGCAACAACAAAAAAGACATAGACAGTGGGACCCACAACACACAAACAAACATATCAAACAAAGATATCCAACAGAATCATTACATCAATCAAGTGAATGAAAGTGCAATACAGCCATGATTAAAAATGGCCCCCGCTGTCCCGAGATGTCCAGTGTCACCAAGCAGTCCAACGCACAAACTCCACATCCACGAATTTCCTCCATACATGCAGTGCCGCGGTCTCTGTACACCGCCAAACTGAGAAATTGTTTCGTTATGTTGTGCACTGTATATTTTGTATATTGCTGAGCTACCTGTAAGCATTGCGTAAAGCAAATTCCGATGATGGCAATAAAGGGAAATTAAGCAACCTCCCGATTAAATGTGATAGCCTATTAGTTTGGTTTGCATAACGTTATGGAACACCAGCATTTGGTCTTCCAGTAAGGCGGTTTGCGTAAAAAGTGGGCGTGTCTGGCCAAATTGTGACGTAGGTGACAGGCCTCCATTGAATAACTTTTATTTCCCTTTAGGGAACTTCAGTTGTAGCCCCAGCAACAATACAAAAGACATAGACAGTGGGGCAGACCCACAACACACAAACAAACATATCAAATAAAGACAATCAATAGAATCATTGCATTAATCAAGTGAATTAAATGAATTAAAGTGGAATACAGCCATATTATCTCATGCCTTAGGGGATTAAGAGCAGCTGGGGAGCAGAGTAGCCTGGTAGGTCTGAGGATTCCTTCTCCTCCTCTTTCCCCCAGAGTGCACTGGGGCTCTGACATCTCTGAGTCTGGAGGATCGCATCTCATCGTCGTCCGGAGCAGGATCGGCCGTGGTGGCGCGGGGGGGGGGGGGGGGGGGGGGTTTGGGGCGTTTCTCATTTTGCGGATCTGCAATTTGTTGCCGCGGCAACTCCTTCGAGGCCGCCTGGAGGGCGTCGGCCCAGAGAGAAAGAGAAAGAGAAACTGCTTGCCGGTCGTCGTGCAGTGTCGCCGTGCAGTGTCCGAGAGCAAATTTATTATTCTTGTTCTACAGCGACTATAAGCCTGTCTTTTTCCTGTGAACGCTTTTGGTAATCTCTGCTTGTGTGGTCCACACCCATGGTATATCTAAAAAACACAAGAATCACTTGTGTTGCCAGCGGAGGATGGTTTATGCCAGTATACGCTTGTAATGGTTCAGACTGTCACCACTAATGCTGTTACAAGGCTACAGAAATGTACCTCTTTCTTGTTCCAAGAGCATTTCCAAAATGTTCTCCGTTATAAATTGGTTGCATCCTTATAGATTTCTCTCTGGATGTACGCTTAGGGTCTGCCAGTCGCCAGGTGACATGGGAAATGCGGTATTTCAGAGACGATCGCACGATCTTCTGAATATTCAACACGGCCCTTTCATCTGTCAGGTAAAGGAAGTGAACAAAGACCATCAGTGCTGAATAAATCAGGAAATGAGTCTGACAGCAGCGGAATAAAAGCAGCGGAATGCCAGCGTTCCTGACATGGCTTGACATAAGGAGCAACGAGCACCCGAAAAGGGTGGCTTCTGATTGGCTCAGACACAGACTGAGTCACAAAAGGCAGGTTTTTGATTATGCGGTTGCCGTTAAAGGATTTAAATGGAAGGTTCTATTATGTTTGCTGTTCTGTTTGTGTTTTTCCCACTTTTGAGAAAATCAACATTTTTTTGCATGAAAAATTTAGTTTTTATACTTAAATCCCTAAGAATAATAGTGGAAAAGTACAACTGCAAATATTTAACCATTTATCTGAAATTATACCCACCTTGAAAAATATGGTTTATCAAAACTGGACTTAGTGAGGTTTGGAAAAACACTTCATTTGTTTGCGAACATTAGCTAAGACCAGCTCATGTTTGTGTTGTTGGACACATGTCAGACTAACTAGTATAGAAAGCTGAACTCAGATATCATCAGCCAGAGGCCAGTCAGTGCCCTTCTGTCGTACAAACACGGTGTCTGATAATCTCATTTACAGTCCTCCGATCACTCCATCTCTCAGAGCCCACAGACACACTTCCTTTAGGGATACTCCCCCCTCCCTTCCACACACTGTGGGGACCCCCAAAAACTGCAGCGAGGTTAATACGCTCAAACCCCGCAACTGTCACGGAACCAATCTTCCAGAGGAACCCTACTGTAGAGTGGCAGCACACGGACAGGGACTCATCTCATCCTACTTGTAAGCCACACAAACAGGGACTCATCTCATCCTACCTGTAAGCCACACAAACAGGGACTCATCTCATCCTACCTGTAAGCCACACATCTGCAACAGGAGGAGAGCAGATTATACGCAATAGAAAGCGTGGAGATGATATCACTTTTGGGGTGACTGATGATTCTTGTTTGTTTTTTACAAGTTTAGCGGAGCGCTTTCTCTGGCATTAGACGAAGATTAACTTAACGGCAAACTCCCTACATCTGTCACTTTGGGAAATAAATCAGACCTTGCTTTTACAAGCCAGTGCTTTTAACAGCTTTCTCTCCTGCCAGTTTCTTCTCTCTCTCTCTCTCTCTCTGTTTTTGCCTGAAGTGAAACAGGAGGGGGATCATATTGTAGGGAAAGCGTCGGAGGGGACGCCAAGAAATTTGGGAGAGGGGCAAAAGAAAAGAAAAGGGGACGGGTTCGAGCATGTACATTGAGGCATTCCAGGTGGATTTTCACAGCAGTATTGTTCGCTTCCGTGACCTTTGACCCCCCAGGCCACACACCTGGCTCCCTGCGCTTGTGTTCTGGAAGGGAGTTACTCAATAACTCAGCCGGTTTCCCCCAGTCGGAGTAATGGGGCCGGTACCAGTCGGAGTAATGAGGCCGGTACCAGTCGGAGTAATGGTGCCGGTACCGCTGAATCATTACTGGGCTCACAAACTGTTCTCAAGATTGCATCTTGTCCAGGAAGTGAGCGGACTGTTTTACGGCTTGGCTCGGGCCGTAATAAAAACACACAGCGGGTCTCCTCCCGTCTGAGTGACGGCTTTATCCTCTAACCTTGCCCGCTCAATTTGGGCCTCGTAAATCTCACAAAAATACTCTGGGCTGGGCTGGGCTGGGCTGTGCTGGGCTGTCCTGGCAGGTACCTGTCTGCTGGTGGGGCTGTGTCTGAATCAATGCCCTTCTATACTATTGAGTATGCTTGTTGAGCACAATGGATGACAAAGTTGTTAAGTAGGCAAAATGTTCCCTAAATGTAGTATACTTAAATCCCCCAGATGATATACTTATTTCTGGGTTTTCGCTGGTAATAGTATGGAGGATATATTTATCATACTGCATATTGCGTACTAAACAGTATGCAATAAACAGTATGCTAGTACACAGGGCACAGGACGCAGTAACATGTGGCTGGGCTGGACATGGGCTGGGCTGGGCTGTGCTGTGCTGGGCTGGGCTGGGCTGGGCTGGCAGGTGTCTGTCCGCTGCTGAGACAGTCACATGTATATTCTTTTATTGTGACATTCCGGGGGAGATTTATGTTTAAACAGCCGCGCCGGATTCTGCTTCTCGGGATTGGGATCTTCTTTTGAAGAGACTGGCCAATACTGCAACCAGTTTACACTCTTATCTAGAGAAGGGGGAAGCAATCCTGGTTCTGGAGTGCCGGAGCCGTTTCTGGTTTTTGTTCCATCTGAGCTTGATCACAAGAGATTGATGGATGATTAAAAGTCTCAGCCTGAATATTCTGAATGGTGAAACGTGCCTCCAGCACATGGTCACCTGCATTCATTACACCTGATTCATTCAAATTAATTCAGTTATATAGTTTAGGTTTGGATGGAGCAAAAACCAGGACCTTCTCCGGCACTCCAGGACCAGGGTTGCCTACCCGCGGAGCTCACAGTGGCTGTGTCCGAATCAGAGCCCTATCTATTGCGTCCTGTCTCCTGTGTACGACGGTGTACAGGCAGATGTGTGCCGTTTAATAAAATAGAATAGAATAACTTTTATTTTGAATGTGCACTGTTTAGTATGCAAAAAAATATCCTTCATACTATTTTTCAACCGTACTGTGGAAGTGTCATAAGATGTCCCACCCTTGCGCGGCCAGAGCACGTGTTGTTGTTTCTGTTGTTATTGAAGGAAAATGTCAGCGAAGCTGCGCCTAATTTTTTTAAAACAAAGCTGCTCGTCATATTTATGTGACCAAAATGTTTGCGTACTTCTTGAAAAGTATGCTCCCGTAATATTTCTTCCAATTGTGTGATATTTATGTATTTTTTTGTTTTGCTGTGTAAGCCCTAGGGGGGGGGGGGGCACTACCGCCGAGCGCCTGGCACTTCTCTGCGCCCCCCCCATGCCTGGCGGGATTAAAGGGCATAACGCATTCGGCCAAGCGCAGAAAATGAAATAAGGCCCCCGCCACCGTTGTGTCTAAATGGGAGAAGGGGAAAGATAAGCACCTTTAAGAGCGGAGTTATTAAATTCTGTCAGAGACATAGCTGTCATTCTCCTCCTCTCGCTGACTCCAGTCTTCCTTCCTTTCTCCCCCATGTTTAATACAAAAAGCCGCCGTCTGATTATTACCATTTAAAGGCCTAGTGACGTGAGCTCAGTACTGAAGTCTCGCCCCTCGAGCTTCAGCTCTTCTAAGAGAGAAACGCGTACACCTCCGGCGGTGGGGGCTTCCGCGTTTAAGAGGAAAGAAATTGCAATAAAACGGACGGTTCTGTGGAGCGCCATAGCGATAACCTGCCCCGCCCATCGAGACAGCCGCGTGCTATCGCTATCCGCTAGCCTCTCCCGTTCATTTTGAGAGTAAAATAATACTAATATATTAATAAGTTGTATGACATAGTTGAGAAGATGGTCTTGATGTATCAGTAAGCCCTGCTTTGTCCTGTGTGTGTGGAGTGTGTTATCGAGCTGAATCGGGCCGGTGCGCGTTTGACGTCCACTTTATTGCTGAACTGGGCAGATAATCAAATGGTAGAAGCGCAGCATTTATTGAAATATGCACACGCTGGACGTTACTATACTGTGTGTGTGTGTGTGTGTGTGTGTGTGTGTGTTTTGCACTCAGCTGGAATATATGGATGCACGTAACAGAAGAGTGAGAATTGATTAACGATAAAACCGCCATAGAGGCCCACTAACGACGGCTGTTCCCTCAGGGCTGTTCCTGGATCCTTTTCAAGAATGAGGGCCGTTGCTTTTCCCGTGCAGCGCTGCTGGATTTAACCCGGACTCCGACACGGGCAGCTGAAGGGAGACATGTTTTAGGGGTGCGGTTCAGCTGTGTCAACACACTGCAGGGGTACCCCCACCACCCTCCCTTAAAACGCTGTAAAGAAACAACGGAATATTTCAGTTACTAATCGAATCGCAGCGCCTCAGTCCAACATTAACGTGTCAATTAACGTTATTTATTTATTTATTTTTAGAAACTCCTCTCCTTCGTCGTTGATGAACAGCCGTTAATTTTAAGAGGAGGAAGCAGAGTAATGTTTCTGTACAGCCACTTGCATCATTAGCCGATGCATTTCAATAAATCATAAATCCCCACGGCGTTCCGTCACACAGGAGCTGGAAGCACATTTACATACATATTGTTTCACACCCTTTCCTCTGAAACTCTTGCGATCCGCGTCTCTCTCCGGTGCAACTCTTAATGAAATAAAGGCAAGTTCCCCTCAGTAAGAACTGCCGGGAGAAATAATTAAATTCCCCCTAAAGTGGGGAGTGTGTTGGGTGGAGAGGTTGCCTGGATGTTTGAGTGTGTTGGGTAGACAGAGGTTGCCTGGATGTTTGAGTGTGTTGGGTGGAGAGGTTGCCTGGATGTTTGAGTGTGTTGGGTAGACAGAGGTTGCCTGGATGTTTGAGTGTGTTGGGTAGACAGAGGTTGCCTGGATGTTTGAGTGTGTTGGGTAGACAGAGGTTGCCTGGATGTTTGAGTGTGTTGGGTAGAGAGGTTGCCTGGATGTTTGAGTGTGTTGGGTAGACAGAGGTTGCCTGGATGTTTGAGTGTGTTGGGTAGACATTACATTACATTACATTCATTTAGCAGACGCTTTTATCCAAAGCGACGTACAGTAAGTGCATACAGAAAGGTCATCGAAGTAACTACAGAACAGATAAGAAAGCACATTCTTCACATACAGTAGCAGCTATCCCTAGTAATGAACACAATGCAGTTCACGGTGAACTGGGTACATCAGCTCTAATACAACTCTATTCTAACCATTATAAACTTGACTATCTTGAGTACATAGTTCAACAAGAACACAAACCATGAGGTCCTAGATAAGTATTAGTCCAGGTGGAGTCTGAAACGGTGCGTTTTCAGGCCACGACGGAAAGTAGGCAGGGTTGGCATGGAACGTAGGGGAATGGGAAGTTCGTTCCACCACTGGGGAGCTAGGGTGGAAAAGCTCCGCAGTCGGGACGAGCGAGTACCATTTACACGGAGGGGGGGAAGCGCAAGTCGCCCTGCAGTAGATGAGCGAAGCGGTCAAGTAGGAACATAGTTCTGGATCAAGTCCTGCAGGTAGATAGGGCCTGTCCTATTGGCTGCAGTGTAGGCCAGGGTCAGAACTTTGAACCTGATCCTGGCTGCAACTGGCAGCCAGTGGAGTGACCTCAACAGGGGGGTGACATGTGAAAATTTCGGGAGGTTGAACACAAGCCGGGCAGCTGCGTTCTGAATCAGTTGTTGAGCAACACAAAAGCGCAGATTGTAGGCTTAATGATAGCTACAATCAACTTTAAACAAATCGCTAACTATTGCTATTTACTTCAGCTACACAGATCACTACAAGGTGGTTCAATTTACCAGATGCACGGCTGAAACTGAAAGTTTAAAAGATACTTTACTTGTCCGTCGGCAGAAACGTCAACAACGCTACCTAGATGCACACTGAAGGAGATATGGTTTACACGCTATATATTCGCTCCGGTGAAACCAGTTAACATTAGCAACACAAAAGCGCAGATTGTAGGCTTAATGATAGCTACAATCAACTTTAAACAAATCGCTAACTATTGCTATTTACTTAGACAGAGGTTGCCTGGATATTTGAGTGTGTTGGGTAGACAGAGGTTGCCTGGATGTTTGAGTGTGTTGGGTAGAGAGGTTGCCTGGATGTTTGAGTGTGTTGGGCAGACAGAGCGTTTGCAAACGTGAGCCACGGAGTGATTGGTCTCCAGGTCGAAGCTTTACATGAGCACCTGAAGTCTCTGGCCCAATGGGTATCCATGGTTTCACCTACGTAACTTGCCATGGATACACAGCCATGGAAACACGCTCCACATCCTGTATCTTAATCTCAGTGCAGATACCATGGGCATCAGACAAATTCAATTCAGTGGATTAGAGGATATGTGACAAGTACATTTTTGAGGCGCTGTCTCTAAATGAGATGGCATCTTTAACTAGTGACATCACTTCGGCGGGCTTAACAAAATTAGTAAGGAACTGAGGTTTATTGGACAAACTGGAGGATGGTAGCATGTGTACAAACTGTTCCCATAACATCTATCACCAGTCTATGTACTAACTGTCCCCATAACATCTATCACCAGTCTATGTACGAACTGTCCCATTAACCTCAGTATCACCAGTTTATGTACAAACTGTCCCCATAACCTCCGTATCACCAGAATGTTCAAACTGTCCCCATAACATCTATCACCAGTCTATGTACAAACTGTCCTCATAACATCTATCACCAGTCTATGTACAAACTGCCCCATTAACCTCAGTATCACCAGTATGTGTGCAAACTGTCCCCATAAATTCTGTATCACCATAATGTACAAACTGTCCCCATAAACTCCGTATCACCAGCATGTGTGTGTGTGGTTCTCCCTCTCGTCATGTACACATATAGGTTAGAGCCCAGGTGGCAACAATTAACATTGAAGTTAGTGTACCCACAATTCCCTGCACCTGTTCACTTTTTCGTGCCTGTTCACATTCATTACAGGAAGTGACTTCGCGGAAACCCAATGGGCTTGTTTCCCAGACATGGATTTAGCCTAGTCCTTGAGTAAAAACTTTTTGTTCCGACAGATATTCATAGAATGTTTCTTTTAGTCTAGGACTATAGCTTAATCCATGTCTGGGAAACCGGCCCAATAAGTTACGTCGTGGAAAACTAAGGCTTAATGAGGCCTAAAATGGACAAAGCTATGATGTTTTATCATGTCGGGTATTCTGCAGGTAAACCAGGGATACATGCTAAGTTCTATGCTGTCCAGTCACAAAATATATTTTAGTATTACTTTTATTAGTTCTACATTACATTCTGAAATCCAGTGATTACATCACTCCTCTCAAATATATATTAGCCACACCCCCTTTCTAAAGGTGACTTTCTAAAGCCATCAAATCAGCCCCACAGTTGCCTTCAGTAGGCGATATCCGGGGGGGGTGTACTTCACAAAGCAGGATTACTGAGTTAGCTGGATAACTGCACTGAGTAAAACCTGGAACCCTCCCAGATTAGGAACATGGACTGAAGTAAAAAGAGCTTGTGAGGATGTCTGGCGGCAGTTGGTGCAGCGACAGAGTGGCAGGAGACAAGACTTCAGTTCCCCCAGGTTTATTTACATACGTACAGGTGAACTAGGACCTACACTCCAAAAATATTTACAAGAACTACAAACGACAACAAACAAAAAAAACCAAAACAAAATAGCACTCGTAAGCTATGCCTATTAGGCCCTACTTAGCTGGGTGGCTAGCGCGTCCACCCAGCACAGAGCAAATGTAACAACCACCCCCAGAAGGCCTCTTACTCAGGCTTATATAGCTAAAGCCCCTCCCCAGGAGATCCCATTACAAGAAAACCTTTTTTCCTTTATCAATATTTCTTATTTTAAACATATATTCCAGAAATAAACAATAAATAAACAACAACCTTACACAAATAAACTAGAATAATGAATTGCCTAGCTATTATGCAAAACAGTAGCAAAACATTTATTCTCCCCCTTCCCATGTTGTCCACATACTCTCTCCCCAACACCCCCATGAAAAAGCCCGATGGTTTGCCCCGCGCTTCCTTGGAAGGGCTTCTAGAAAAAAAAACGGCTAAAGGTTTGGTTGGAGTTTGTTATATTTAAATATAATACAAATAAAATAATGTTCGTCTGCATTTAACATTTTTTTTGTCAACAAATTATGAGTTGTTTACAAAAACCAAATGTACCGCTACCAATTTCTTTCAACAGAAATTGCCGACTTTTTAAACAGAATTTTAAATTCGCGGTAAACTGCAGATCGTCCTTTTCCCGGTTTTACAACGGTTCAGTTCATATGCATTCACGGTTTGCCTCCGTAACACACACACACAATGGTAAGTACATGTCCCCTTTTTTCACGTTACTTTATAAAGTTGTTAAATTGCGCGCAAATAAAAGTACATGAGCATGGGTTTTAATGCCTTTAACCACGTGCGCATGCTTAAAACTAAATGGCCACAGGTCATGGTATTACTCTGACAGAGCTGTTCCGGGTTGTACTCATCCAGCTAACTCAGTAATCCTGCTTCGTAGTAAAGCTACCTGCCTGGGGGGTATTCCACAACTCAGGATGATCAAGTTATCCCGGTAAGGCTGTATCGTCGCATGAGTGAGATTTCAGTCAACGAGATGCTCTAGAATCTGGTTTAGGAGTGTGATTCATAAATATTGTTAGCTGCTGATATTGAAGAAGGTTGTTGAGCTAACTTCGTGGAATTATTTTAGAGTCATCTGGCTAACCTGCTTATCCTGCTTTGTGAAATACCCCCCTGGTTGCCTGAGCAACACAAAGGAGAAACACATTAGTGTGTAATACACAGGTGCTGCTTCCTCATCAATCACCTGTGGAGCAGTCATTAAACATAATCTAATTTATTCCGGTTACCCGAATAAACTCAATTAGTGATTTAATTAATACCAATAAAAAACAATTATGTAAGACATCACCGCAGTTAACTGAGCCGTGTCTGTCCGTGGCACTGCCATTTTATGCAGCCATATTTAACTGAGCAGTGTGTCTGTGGCACTGCCATTTTATGCAGCCATATTTAACTGAGCAGTGTGTCTGTGGCACTGCCATTTTATGCAGCCATATTTAACTGAGCAGTGTGTCCGTGGCACTGCCATTTTATGCAGCCATATTTAACTGAGCAGTGTGTCTGTGGCACTGCCATTTTACGCAGCCATATTTAACTGAGCAGTGTGTCCGTGGCACTGCCATTTTATGCAGCCATATTTAACTGAGCAGTGTGTCCGTGGCACTGCCATTTTATGCAGCCATATTTAACTGAGCAGTGTGTCTGTGGCACTGCCATTTAATGCAGCCATATTTAACTGAGCAGTGTGTCTGTGGCACTGCCATTTAATGCAGCCATATTTAACTGAGCAGTGTGTCTGTGGCACTGCCATTTAATGCAGCCATATTTAACTGAGCAGTGTGTCTGTGGCACTGCCATTTAATGCAGCCATATTTAACTGAGCAGTGTGTCTGTGGCACTGCCATTTAATGCAGCCATATTTAACTGAGCAGTGTGTCCGTGGCACTGCCATTTAATGCAGCCATATTTAACTGAGCAGTGTGTCCGTGGCACTGCCATTTTATGCAGCCATATTTAAGATACTGGGAAAACGTCATAATATTTAAATGTTTAATTAATATTTACCAATTACGGGATATGATTTATTTTTAGTCAATACCTTAATGTATAAGACGGATAAAATGCACTAAGATTTATTATATTACATCCCGCCAATGTACACAAGCATCTTCAGTACTTGAACCATTCTCCTGTAATGAATTGATGCAATGTTGGGAAAAACACGTGATTTTTGCAAAATGAAGTTTTAACTTCTTTAAGTGTTCAGTTATAGTTAAGTTAACTAATTTGTCATTTAGTTAACAATGTCTTACAATGTCATCCAAACAAATGCTGGATGACACAAACTCATTATGATAGGCCTATGGTTGAGAGCAGTGTTTTTTAATTGGTTCTTACATGTGATTGACAGCACGTTAGCTCCGCCCTTCATGGGCTAAATTAAGCCTCAGTGTCACATTGTTAATGTAAACACAAGGGGAACCTCGTGCAGATGGAGCAACGTATCTTCTTAGAGTGGATTTAAATCGCCAATACAATATCTATTCATTTATATTGCTTATGATTTATGACAACCCCTATGTCTGTATAGCGGTAAAAAAATTAAATCCAGTTTAAATGTCATATATGCTAGACCCTTATGGCAAAATGCTCTGAGAATATTTAAATACGTCCGATAATCACGTGCATAATTTATGAAAGTGGTTATAGTTTGTGGTATGAGCAGTACACTTAGGCTTATGATGAAACGTACAGTCTTTGAGTTCTGGATTTTATATTTGTGACATACGTTGCTTATTCCTGATGGGAAGTTATATAGTAAATGTCACCGGTTGTGCGTTTGTGGGCTGTTGGAGTTTGTGCTCCCACGAGCTGTCCAGTGTAAATTAAAATGGTGATAATCCCGTCCTTGCAGCATCGCTGCTGCCCCCCCTGCACATGACCTGAGTGGTTTCCATGGACACGGAGCACGAAGTTCCAGTGTATCCTTCAACCCCACTGTAATATGATGACCAGTGACATTTTTTAACGTTGTGTCAGCTGACATTGATTCTACTCCGTCTATAATTAGAAAGCATTTACACTAGCTCAGGGTAATTGTGTGTGTGTGAGTGTAGGTGCTAGAGAGAGAGAGAGAGAGAGAGTTTGTAAAGCAAGAATGTGCTAAAAGTATGCAAAATTTGAGACGGCGCTCTGGGAATCGCGGAATTATTGAACCGTATCGGCAGGTTCCTTGAAGTGTGGTTTCTCCCTCCATCCCTCCATCCCTCCCTCGGAAGAGAGAAGGAGTTTAGATGCAGTCAGTGTGGGCTGACACTGTAATCCTATAGAAGGATGTTTGGCTTACTGTCATAACTCACAGAGTCCCAGGTGACTGACCCCCGCCCCCGCCTCTGTCATAGCTCAGAGCTGCAGGTGATGAAGAGCGATGAGGATGGTCCCAGATAAGGGCTGATATTACTTTTACTTTATTGTTTTAGCCTTGTTGACTGGCCACACCGATGCATGGGCCCGCCCGCCCTACAGGCCAATAGAGAAGTTTAATAACAGGAACAGATGCTAATTCTAGATTTCCTAGAAGTGTGTTGATCTGATTGGTCCACTGCAGTGCCAGCAGCCGTCTGAGTTAGCGGGTTTACACGACTGGTCTCGTGACATAATACGGTGAACTTCATCGCTCGCCAAATCTTCTCCGCCTGGTAGTCTTGCTACATTTTGAATATATCACGATTAACAAAATGAATTACACATTTCAATTAGCACTAAATGAAGACATGCTAAATAATGCTAGCCGGGTCAAGTCCATATCAGTTCAGTCAATTCAGAAGATTAATTAAAATGTAATAAATGGAAAAATCCTCATGGAAGATGGTGGCCATTTTTTCCCCAATGTTATTTCTTGAATTGAAATAAGGGTGGGGTGTTACCAGGCAGGCCGGACCCGGGTTTGAGGGGAGGCGGAGCCTGTTTATCTCCAGCTTGTTCTCCATGGCCCTTTATCAGGAGCCAGGAATATTGCGCCAAACTTTCTGCGACCCCAGCGGAGGTCGACGTGGCTTAGCCCCGAACATCAGAGCCGCCTTCATCACCCGGGATCGATCCGGTCAGATCACAGTGCCACGGACCGAGAGACACAGGCACGGGGCATTCACACCACCTATACGCGCTTACTCACACACACACCTATACGTGCTCGCTCACACACACGCTCACACACACACGCACACGCTCAAACACGCACACGCTCACACGCACACACGCTCACAAACACACACCTATACACGCTCGCTCACACGCACATGCACACACACACACACACACGCTGACAAACACACACCTATACACGCTCGCTCACACGCACACGCTCGCACACGCTCACACACATGCTCACAAACACACACCTATACACGCTCGCTCACACGCTCTCACACACACACACACACACACACACGCTGACAAACACACACCTATACACGCTCGCTCACACGCACATGCTCACACACGCACACGCTCACACACACGCTCACAAACACACACCTATACGCACTCGCTCACAAACACACACCTATACGCGCTCGCTCACACACGCTCTCACACACACGCTCACACACGCACACAAACACACACCTATACGCGCTCGTACCCATGAACGTGGGCTGATTCCCGATGTCTTGGGACTGGAGGGAGGGAATGCCGAACGCTCCGAGGATAGAAACACAGAAGTGAAGCGACGCTCCGTGCTGTTCTCTACTTTTCATCTGACCTGGCGTGAACCGAATCGCGGCGGTATCATCTGGACTCCACTGAAAGGCTCAAGGTTCTTCTGGGCTCTGAGCAAATGAGAAAGACCACACACCTCTCTCCTATCTCCTTCCCAACCTCACTCCTCACAAACTAAATTCACAAGGTAATGATATTTCTTTTAAAAAAATAATAGGTTTATTATTATTTTATTTTTCTTTTATGTTTATTTTTTGTTTTGTTTAGGTGACACTTTGCCTCAGAGTTTAGTTCAAACGTGTGGCGGAAAAAGCGAGGTTATAGTCGGTCGTTGCAGTCAGGCAGAAATAATCTATTGCAGAGACAACGGCCGGTTGCTTTAGCTGGTTCTCTCAGCGTGTGTTAAGAATGGTTGAGACTCGCTGCTGCCCTCTAGACAGGCAAGGTTGGTACTGCAGCCTGACAGGAAAATTTTGCTGGGGAGTGTCAGTCATTACAAGCCAAGTTCAATACGGAAGCTCGAAACACTTCAGACTGATGACACTGTGGCCTGCATACCTGTATGATGTAAAAGGTAGTGCTATATTTAAATAAATGTTTCTACGTCTCTACAGATGTATACAATGTTAGAACAGAAAGTGCCGTCAGCATGCCGAACCGTTTCTACCCTGAACCTGCTGGTGATATTCTAATCATCATTTTATAATACCTGCATGTTAACATTGGCACAGGAAAAAAACATTTACAGGCACAGATTGTAAAACTCCTGTTAGTTATATTCCTCTGAAGCAGTTGTGTTCATGACGGCTGTTCTTTCTTACCTGCCTTACCTGCCTATTCCACTTTCAGTGTTTTCATGTGAGCTGTGAATGGCTATCTGGCCCGAGCATGCCAGAGTCAGGAATTCCAGGAATGACTGTGACAGTGATTTCCTGTTTTTCTTCCCTGTTACTGGGAGGGCTTTGGTTCTGAAAGCCAGGAATCCGGCCCCTCGTAGAGCATGCCCTCACCTGTGGACACACTCACCTGTGGACACATTCACCTGTGAGCACACTCACCTGTGAGCACACTCACCTGTGGACACATTCACCTCTGAGCACACTCACCTGTGGACACATTCACCTGTGAGCACACTCACCTGTGGACACATTCACCTGTGAGCACACTCACCTGTGGACACATTCACCTGTGGACACATTCACCTCTGAGCACACTCACCTGTGGACACATTCACCTGTGAGCACACTCACCTGTGGACACATTCACCTGTGAGCACACTCACCTGTGGACACATTCACCTGTGAGCACACTCACCTGTGGACACATTCACCTGTGAGCACACTCACCTGTGGACACATTCACCTGTGAGCACACTCACCTGTGGACACATTCACCTCTGAGCACACTCACCTGTGGACACATTCACCTGTGAGCACACTCACCTGTGGACACATTCACCTGTGAGCACACTCACCTGTGGACACATTCACCTTTGAGCACACTCACCTGTGGACACATTTACCTGCGAACACACTGACCTGTGAGTATCCTCACCTGTGGACACACTCACTTGTGGACACATTCATCAGAGAATACACTCACCTGTGAGTATTATTACGTGTGGACACACTCACCTGTGGACACATTCACCTGTGAGCAACCACACCTGTGGACACACTCACCTGTGGACACACTCACCTGTGAACACCCTTCACTGTGGACACCCTTCACTGTGGACACACTCCACTGTGGACACACTCCACTGTGGACACACACTTGTGATTACACTCATCTGTGGACACACTCACCTGTAAACACCCTCATCTGTAGACACACTCACTGAATACGCACCTGTGAATGCCCTTACCTGTGAATAGACTCACCTTTGTACACACTCTACCTGTAGACACACTCACCTGTGAACACTCATCTGTTTCCACCTGCCCATGTTGCTGATGCAGTTTCCCTCTGAGCTCACTGTAGCTGACCAGAGCCCCAGTGTCACTGCTGGTCCAAACGGGCTTTTAAACAGTGGAAGAGCATGTTCAGTACCAGCACAGAGGATTTGACCTGCCATTAATCTTTCCCTTTCTCCCTCTCTCTCTCTCCTTCTCTCTCCCTCTCTCCCTCGGACACATGCTCAGACATTCTTGACATTTGCAAAAGGTTGAAAGACAAAGTACCTTTGTCTCCTAATAAGGGCGTCTGGTCCTCTACCTGAATGTGAATGTCTCTGAGGAGGAGGAGGTCATGTGTTTCAGACAGCGGGGTGCAGAGGGGGGGTTCAGCTAAGACCAGACCTCGCTACCAAAATACCAGCTCCAGAATTATAGCAAGCTTTTCTGATCCAGGGACTCCCACCCAGGGGATTTTAAAGCATGTACTGAGCCTTTTGGAGGTTCGGGGGAATCTCGGGAGTGATCTGTGGAATTTGGGTGTCCATTCTGAATCCAGTTACAGCATAAGCTGGGGGCTATTTCACAAAGCTGGGGGTTGTTTGAGTTAGCTGGATAACTGCTCTGAGTAAAACCTGGAACCTTCCCAAATATGGAACATGGACTGAAGTAAAAAGAGCTGTTTCCGGGGTTTATCCAGCTAACTCAGTAATCCTGCTTCGTAGTATAAACCCCCAGGATTATGGAGTAATTTTTCACTTTTGTAACTATTTTGACTTTGATGTCATCTGATTGGATGAGAGCCTGGGTTGCTTCAAAATATTTACAAAAGTTAGCCTGCTAACTTCTTAATCCCGCTTTGAGAAATACCCCCAGGGACACCTGTCTCTGTTGCATTGTCTTTTTTAATTATCTGTCAATCAGCACCTCGCATGCACCATCCACAGCGCACTCCAGCCGCCCTCGTTAGCCCAATGAAGCATAGCGGCCATCTGAATCAGGGGGAGGGGTTCGAACCCGAGCCGTGATGTCATCTGGTCATGTGTGAATCTGACCTAGCCACATCAACTTCCCCAGTGACTAATAAAATGTTTTTTTTATTTTTTTATTTTTTACAAACTCTGCGTGCCATTTTCTTGTCCAAAAATACGACGGAAAAAAACATCAAACCGGCCGGGCTGGCTTCTCTTTTCCGCTGTCTTTCAGAGACGTATATCAAAGCCATTTATGATTGAGCAGCTCATGTGCTGAAACACATACCGTTTTAAAGACGCCAAGCAGACACAAGTAAGAAATAGGATGCATTGAATCCACATGTGTAGATTCCAGCATGTTGTATTTCATATTGTATTGCATTATATTATATATTGTACTTCATATATTCAATATATATTTCATATTTTGACTTTTTGTTTTTAGTCCAGTGCAAAT
This sequence comes from Ilyophis sp. 1 JC-2022, assembly GCA_022702515.1. Lineage (NCBI taxonomy): Eukaryota > Metazoa > Chordata > Actinopteri > Anguilliformes > Synaphobranchidae > Ilyophis > Ilyophis sp. 1 JC-2022. The sequence continues at coordinate 6,556,780 of CM040397.1, forward strand.
GTTTTGTATGAACAGATACCAGGATGGGGTCTCTCTGTGGCGTGACCCATGGGAGTGCTGTCCACGTGCTCCTATCGGCTCTGTCCCTCTCTCTCTCTTTCTCGCTCCTATCGGCTCTGTCCCTCTCTCTCTCTTTCTCGCTCCTATCGGCTCTGTCCCTCTCTCTCTCTTTCTCGCTCCTATCGGCTCTGTCCCTCTCTCTCTCTCTCTCGCTCCTATCGGCTCTGTCCCTCTCTCTCTCTCGCTCCTATCGGCTCTGTCCCTCTCTCTCTCTCTCTCGCTCCCATTCTTCCTGTGTCTCTGTACTGTGAGAAGCTCGAAAAACATATATACTTTAAACATCTACCAGGATAAACCATCGAAGCCGAAGGCGCCATAAAAAAATACGTTCTGTGTGAGAGTGTGCACTGCGGCCCGCTGTTCGCTCGCTGTCACAAAACCGCGGACTGTAAACTTGCGCTCGTGTGACACTGCAGATAATAACGCTGCGCGCTTTATACACACCAAGAGGGAAATTTTCACAGAGCGTTAAAATTTTAAAAAAAATACCTATACATTTTACTGCAAGGCTGCCAGGTGAAAACACAGAGCTAATGTATTTAGAAATGTCTCTTGAATTGTGGTCAGTTTGTAGTGTGAGGCGGGCTGTAAAACATGATGGACTGTAGCCGGCCCTGTGGATGTGACACTGGCCACCGACAGGAAAGGCCCCAGGTGTGATGGATAAAGCGCTCTTCAGGTGTTTATGAGCGGGCCCTGTGGATGTGACACTGGCCACCGACACGAAAGGCCTCAGGTGTGATGGATAAAGCGCTCTTCAGGTGTTTACGAGCGGGCCGTGTGGATGTGACACTGGCCACCGACACGAAAGGCCTCAGGTGTGATGGATAAAGCGCTCTTCAGGTGTTTATGAGCGGGCCCTGTGGATGTGACACTGGCCACCGACACGAAAGGCCTCAGGTGTGATGGATAAAGCGCTCTTCAGGTGTTTATGAGCGGGCCCTGTGGATGTGACACTGGCCACCGACACGAAAGGCCTCAGGTGTGATGGATAAAGCGCTCTTCAGGTGTTTATGAGCGGGCCCTGTGGATGTGACACTGGCCACCGACACGAAAGGCCTCAGGTGTGATGGATAAAGCGCTCTTCAGGTGTTTATGAGCGGGCCCTGTGGATGTGACACTGGCCACCGACACGAAAGGCCTCAGGTGTGATGGATAAAGCGCTCTTCAGGTGTTTATGAGCGGGCCCTGTGGATGTGACACTGGCCGCCGACAGGGAAGGCCCCAGGTGTGATGGATAAAGCGCTCTTCAGGTGTTTATGAGCGGGCCCTGTGGATGTGACACTGGCCACCGACACGAAAGGCCTCAGGTGTGATGGATAAAGCGCTCTTCAGGTGTTTATGAGCGGGCCCTGTGGATGTGACACTGGCCACCGACACGAAAGGCCCCAGGTGTGATGGATAAAGCGCTCTTCAGGTGTTTAGGAGCGGGCCCTGTGGATGTGACACTGGCCGCCGACAGGGAAGGCCCCAGGTGTGATGGATAAAGCGCTCTTCAGGTGTTTACGAGCGGGCCCTGTGGATGTGACACTGGCCGCCGACAGGGAAGGCCCCAGGTGTGATGGATAAAGCGCTCTTCAGGTGTTTATGAGCGGGCCCTGTGATCTGGGGGGTTATGCATGCTGCTGTGTGGGGGGATATTTGTCCTGGATTACCACATCCACAGTCTCTGATGCGCCAGCGGGATTTTCCACCGCGGTGGCGGAGGCAGATGCACGTCTGCAGCAGGGCTTTGCCGTGTCGCCTTTAATCAGCACCATGTGGCTCCCATGATCCTCTCTGCTGAGGGGGTGGCAGATTGATGTGCGGTTGATCGAGCCCGGTCCCTGTTGCTGTGGGATCAGTTTTCCTCGCCCGTACAAAAGACACCAAGTCTCTGTTTTGATCCGCAGCGTATCCCAAGAACAAAAGAACAAAGTACCTGGAACCGAATCTAAGAACCGGAATACTGTTCCCATTTACGCAAAAAAGGGCAAAAATATCCGAAAATTCCATGAAAAGCAGATGTGGCGGGTATTACATCACCGCCATCAAAAGCCGTTTTAAAGCCAGGAAACCTGCGAGAGAGACTGCAGATGTGAATGATTAAGTGAGCTCTTTAGCGTTTAAGACGGTGGTGCGCCATCTATGCCTTTTAGAGCCTGGCGGAGTACACTAGTTCCTTCTGCCTCCTGGTTACCTGTCAATGTGGATTTCAAGAAGTCTGCCGCTCCCAAACTTTCCGCAGGATCGCTGACGTCGAGGCGAGGAGTCTGCGTGCTAATGGGGGATTCGCGTACGTGCGAGTGCGGGTTTTTTCCTCATGATCCTCCGCTTAATTGAGGACATCGAAATAAGAGCGGATTTCATTGCCACTTTGTGATTCGACGGGGCTTTCTGGATAATCAGCCAATGCGGACGCGAGGGGAGCCAATATTAGCCGAGCGGAATGTTGGTTCACCCATGAACAGGTTGCCACGGAAACGTTGCATAAGAGGAGAGAGAGGCGGAGGACGGCTCCACTGATGGGGAGATGGGGGAGCTGTCAGGAGCTCCAGAAGAGTACAACCCCCATACCCCCTCCTCCCTCCTCTTCCTCCTCTTCCTCCCCTGCCCCTCCCATACAGCAGTACTCCCCCCCCCCCCAGACACACCCATACGCCACACTTTGTGCACTTTAGAGTAGCTCCCCTCTGATCTCACCATGCACACACACTTATACACATACACTCGCACAAATACACGCACACACACTTACACACACACACACGCACGCACACACACCGACGCGCACTCGCACGCACACACACACACATGCACACACACACAAAGACACACACGCCTGCACGCGCACACACATCAACACACACAAACTGACTAGAGTTGCGGACAGGCGCCGAAGATGAAGATATCGACACGCATCAACGAAGACCAAGGACAGTTATGTAATATCCATCTTTATCAATTTCCGTTCATTAAGGAGCTATAATGAGCAATGGGGGAGTAGTGTTGGAAGGCATCAATTATCTGACTTATGGGTTCATTTACAGTAGGAAGTCATTTAATAGAGCAGGTAGGAAAAAAATAATTATGCAGTTTTGTTTAAATAATTCATGTTCTTCTCCTTTTCTTTATTGGCGAGGGCAAGCCCTCCCTACTTCTTTTCAGTTATTGGGAGTTTCAGCGTTTGTAGCCTAAGTTAACCCACGTTTTTAATGTATTTGCTCGAGCATCATGTTTCCACGAGCCATAGCCAACTTTAAAACCATTTACGTTTACGTTGACATTTTGGCTCCTAGCAGACGGTCTTATCCACAGGGACTTGTATAAGTGCACACACAAAAGGTTTAGGCAACGGGCCGTGCTGATGCTAACTCATCTGGGTCATGACTGATAGTAGTCAATGCATACAGTTACATGCCATATCAGTGTAGCATTATGTAGCATTATTAGGAAGAAAATGGGTTTGGGGAACATAGTTTTAGATTAAGCATAGGTTCAACGAGCAAACCCGTGAAAATGTTTGTTTTGCCAGTTTAATCTGGCTCTTTTGTAGAGAAAAAAATGATACCCACCCAAACTATAAACCCCAGATAAGCCAAGCCAAACCAGTCGCCCCAGCAAACCTCATAGTAACTCATAACTCCCCAAAATGTCTGTCTCACCCCACCCAACCAATGTCTATACATAAATACATCCATATCTACTGTATTTCTGGCAGCAGAGTGATGGTTAAAGGCTTGTTTGATACATCAGACCCTTGATGACTTTTAGATCCATTTAGCCAACCATGTCTTCCATACGGTTCCAGTGTAATTTACAGCTAAATCTAGTTCCACCCCCCAATTCCCATAGAGAGCCATTCAAATGTAGAGATGTAATAGTATCGCTTGTAAGAGTACCAGAAAATAAGATACCAAAAGTCTTTTGATGTTTTTGGGTCACAGACATCCGGAAGCCATGGCATGCAAAGGATATGCAACCAAATATAAAAATATGGCTTTTCCACCAAGTATTAAATACATTTCATTTAGCGTGTTCAATACTTTTTTCCTGTGTCATTCCACTTTATTGCGCATAACTTTGTTTAAGGATTGGAATGTTACAATTTCTTTAGCTGTGTAGTTTTATTGAGTTAATACCAATGTCTGGTCAAAATTTCATGTGAATAGCTGCATTGAAAACATGTTTAATAAAGAAATTGTTGACGTGTCCAATACTTATTTCCCCCATTGTACATGTCTATACATAAACTACTGACCTATAGGTTTTCTATAATGTACCAGATGGCGGTGTATTATAGTGGATGGAGGACTACTGTGTCTTGCTAAAGAACAGTTATAAATGGTAATTGTGACAATACAATAAGACAGGATGTTTGCCTGTGTAATGGAAGTGATGTGGAGCTTTCTGTTGGTGCTGTGGAGTTTTCTGTTGGTGTTCTGGAACTTTCTTTTGGTGTTCTGGAATATTATGTTGGTGCTGTGGAACTTTCTGTTGGGGCTGTGGAGCTTTCTGTGTATTCATATGAGAGGATTGGTTGATTTACGGCTCTGGTGAGGAGGTGTTTTTTCTGACAGATCGATAGCGTCTAGCCCTCCTAGAGGGCCGTAGTTTCAGTTGCTCCACTCAATCTGACAGGAGAGCAGAACTGCCTGGTGTACCACACACGCACGCGCACACGCACGCACGCGCACGCACACACACGCACACACATGCGCACAATCTATAATCTGCTTCTGTTGGTATTACCAAAAACAGGTTATTTTTATCCAGATTTTTAATTTCCATTATTTCTATCTTCCCGGCCTGGTTTAGTAAGAGCTGACTCACCATATTTTGTTGATTAATGTGGCAAAAGGATTAAAACGGTGTGTGTGTGTGTGTGTGTAGATACATACATACATATCTGACCCATTGAAGGACATTGACGGGAAGCCGTCATTGCCAGACGGTTTTTGCCTTGAAACCCAGAAATCTGTCTGTATTTTTTTTATGTGTAGGAAACAAGTGAAACAAAATGGCCGTGTTTCCTGATGAGCAGGGCTCCGTCCCTGTACATGTGGTGGTATGAAGAAAGGGGTAACGGCCTCAGGTGATAAAGCTGGTAAAATAAGCAGGGGCTGTCTGTGGTTCTGTTCCAGCTGCTGACCTGGGAGGTCTGTTGGACCTGGAGACTCTGTACCGGGGCGTGGAGCAGAACCTGAACCAGAGCAGACGGGCCCGGCGCCAGGCCATGGACCGGGCCTACAACATCGAGGTGCTGCTGGGCGTGGACGATTCAGTGGTGCAGTTTCACGGCAAGGAGCACGTGCAGAAGTACCTCCTCACCCTCATGAACATCGTAAGTCTCTAAGTGGAACAGGACGCGACGCTTTATAAGTGTTTTATAACTGCTTCATAAATACTACATAACAAATTCATGTGCACTACACAAACATGAACAAATGCTTATGTCAATAACAGCAGATAGGCATATCACATGTGGCTCTTGGCATGTCGTGGTAATAACAATCGCTGCGTCCGTGGTGACACAGCGCACCATATGACTATTTGTGGCATAATTATTAATGTAAGCATTTTTTTATGTTTACGTAGTACTTATGACAGTGTTATGTAGCACTAATGAAGGAGGTATGTAGCATTCATGAAGGGCCATTCATAGAAAACATTACTGTTTATTCTGTATATCTCTGGGCTAGTTTTGAAGAATGTGATACATTTTGTATTTTCTTGACACCGGCACCATACCATGTGACCAAGACCACATGGGACATGATGGTCACTTGACTGGTGATTTGACATGAAAGGGTTTTATGTAAGAGAAGCTGTTGACCGGCGGATGACCGATGTGCAGGGTGGACTCTAATCTCAGTGGAGTAAGGCTTCTCAGAGAGGGCCAGGGCCGGCGGCGGTCACCTTGAGCTGCAGCGAGCGCTTCTCGGCCGCGGATAGAGAAGCGAGGCACGGCCAGACGTCCAGGAGCCTTCTCTGTTCTGGGGAGTTCACCGCCGTGGTCTTACTCAGTAAATCACCTCTCTCGTTTGCATAACCTTCAAAATGTTGGGGGAGCGATGATGCAGGATTCAAGCTGTGGGTTCGTAAACCCCCCCGCCCACCCCTCGACTAATCCACAGAGAGGAGGGGGGTGTATTTTTAAAAAGTGCATTCGGAATAAATTACTCGAAAACCAGAAAAATAGAAATAAATAAATAATGAAAACCTCCCACGCGTTCGTTCCCGTGGCTTACTTTCTTCTTCAAAGTTTGCTTTGCACAGCGTTACAGTAAAGTCTCTCCCTGCAAAGGAAATGTAGGCTGGAGTCATCGTGTATGGGAAGGGGATGCGTCTCATCGTGCATGGGAAGGGGATGCGTCTCATCGTGCATGGGAAGGGGATGCGTCTCATCGTGCGTGGGAAGGGGATGCGTCTCATCGTGCGTGGGAAGGGGATGCGTCTCATCGTGCGTGGGAAGGGGATGCGTCTCATCGCGCGTGGGAAGGGGATGCGTCTCATCGCGCGTGGGAAGGGGATGCGTCTCATCGTGCGTGGGAAGGGGATGCGTCTCATCGTGCGTGGGAAGGGGATGCGTCTCATCGTGCGTGGGAAGGGGATGCGTCTCATCGTGCATGGGAAGGGGATGCGTCTCATCGTGCATGGGAAGGGGATGCGTCTCATCGTGCGTGGGAAGGGGATGCGTCTCATCGTGCGTGGGAAGGGGATGCGTCTCATCGTGCGTGGGAAGGGGATGCGTCTCATCGTGCTTGGGAAGGGGATGCGTCTCATCGTGCGTGGGAAGGGGATGCGTCTCATCGTGCGTGGGAAGGGGATGCGTCTCATCGTGCATGGGAAGGGGATGCGTCTCATCGTGCTTGGGAAGGGGATGCGTCTCATCGTGCGTGGGAAGGGGATGCGTCTCATCGTGCGTGGGAAGGGGATGCGTCTCATCGTGCGTGGGAAGGGGATGCGTCTCAATCCAGAGCTCCTTTCTGTTGGGCCCGTGCTTTTTTTTTTTTTTTTTTTTTGCTTTGTTTTTGTTTCGTTTTTTTAACTTCCTCCGTTCTGAAGCTGGCGACTTATCTGCCTGGCTTCACACTGAAGGTAAAACCCTCCCCAAGTGTGTCACACGTTGAAATGAAATGAAGGCGGGGTGTCGGGAAAGACAGCAGGAGACTGCAGGCTTATCGCACCTGAGGCTCGTGAACAACACAGCGCTGAAATCTGCAGAGCATTGGAGAGACTTCAGCGCCTTCAGGCGATCACGTTCAGAGGTCGTTTACATGCGGGGTTCACCAGGAGCCACATCTAACCAGACGTGCGCCAGCACCCTGCCAACAAGCCCGCTATGATGCTGTCACGTCTCCCGGACATTTTTCGAGCGCATCAGAAGTGCTGTAGCATGGTAGTGCAGTGGATAACACTGTCGCCTCACAGCACAAAGGTCGTGGGTTCCAACCCCTAGCCAGAGGCCATTCTGCATGGAGTTCTCCCCGTGTCTTCTGGGTATTGCGGTTTCCTCCCACAATCCAAACCAAACGACATGCAGGTTAGGCTAATTGGGGGGTGTTAACAGGGCATTGCTGTAAAAGAGCATTCCTTCTCAGTCAACCTGCCCTGACAGCATTTCAGTGCATCAGGGATGGACCCTGACTCTGTCAGGACCCCTGTCCCACACAAAGGTGGCCGTGAATATTGCCTGTCTGCATGTCACTTCCAGAACAGCGCTATTTGAGAGATTGTGTCAGGACCCCTGTCCCATGCAAGGTGGCCGAGAATCATGCCTGTCTGCACGTGGCTTTCAGAACAGCGCCATTTCAGAGATTGTGTCAGGACCCCTGGTCCATGCAAAGGTGGCCGTGAATACTGCCTGCCTGCACGTGGCTTTCAGAACAGCGGTGTTTGAGAGATGGCGCTCCGGTAAAACAGTTCTGGTGTTTCAACTCTTATCTGAACAGTGTCAGCATATCTCCCACTCGTGAGATACACTAGTAAGTATTAAGTAACATTAAGTAACACGCATGTACAACATGTCAGATTCATACTTGGATTAATAAATAGAACGGGGGGAAAGTTTCGACGATGTGCGTCATATTTAAACGTGGTGCCCAGGAGGAGTGGAAGAACCTTGCTTTAGAGTTTACTTTAAGTCTGCTTTTAGATCTACAAATATTATGCTGCTGATAATTCCGGAGGGCTCTACGGTTATTTTTATTTGAGTTTGTATGAAATCCTCATGTGCTTTAAAACCTGGAGACAGTAAGCGGGTAACATTGAAAGTGAAGGCTTCTGTCAACTACTGGTCATTTTTGAATTGATGAAGTGGATTTTTGGACCACCGAGTGTGTGATTGATCCCTACTGGACCCCTGAGTGTCTGATTGGCCCCTACTGGACCCCTGAGTGTCTGATTGGTCCCTAATGGACCCCTTAGAGTTTGATTGGCCCCTACTGCACCACCCAGTGTCTGATTGGCCCCTACTGAATACTGCACCACCAAGTGTCTGATTGGCCCCTACTGAACCAGTGAGTCCCTGATTGGCCTCTATTGGACCACCGAATGTCTTATTAGTCTCTAATGGACCCATTAGAGTCTGATTGGTCCCTACTGGACTCCTGAGTGTCTGATTGGTCCCTACTGGACTCCCGAGTGTCTGATTGGCCCCTACTGGACCACGAGTGTCTCATTGGCCCCTACTGGACCACCGAGTGTCTGATTGGCCCAAACCTTAGCGTGGGATTGGCGAAGAAGAAGCCTGGTTAATGCTTTTTTCCTGTGCATCCTGGAATACATCACAGTGCTAAAATGGCAATTAACCTAGAGGTAGCTATTATAAATCACGGATTTTCATTTTCAAGTTTTTTTTTATTTTTTTTATTTTTTACAATTTTCTGTCAAAAGTCGTTTCCTCTTTGCAGATTAATTAAATAAATATAAAGATTAATGAAGAAATAAAGTACTAATAAATACACCTATAGTGGCAAAAAAAGTTTGTCTATGGGGGAGGATTTCAACACATCTCCCATTTCAGAGTTTGATTTTAGATTTTAACATTCAATTAACCATCTAGGATGTGGTTAAAAAACGGTTTGTGCTCCCCACTCAAACAGTAGTTTGCCCCTCCCTCTCACCGCCCTCCCTGGCCACATTATTATCAGGGATAAATGAGAAGATTAGAATGAAAGGTGAGGGGTAGAGAGAAAGAGAACCCAGGTAAACTAAGGTCAATGGAGTTTGCATGTTCTCTCCGTGTCAGCGTGGGTTTCCTCCGGGTACTCCGGTTTCCTCCCACAGCCCAAAAACATGCAGATAGGCTAATTGGAGACTCTAAATTGCCCATAGGGACTACGGATGGAAATTAGCATCCGTGCTATAATCCGGCATGTTTACATATTGTATGTATGTTCATTAATGTGCATTGTCCCTTCCAAATAAATAAACAAATAAATAAATAAATAAATAAATTCGGGAAGAAAAGAAAAACAGTTGATGCTTAAAATAGCATAAGTGGCTCAGTGCTGCATGCTCTTTTTTGGGGCTCTTATTTTGACACCAGACTCTGGATGCTTTCAGTCATTTGGATGTTCTTCTCATCAGAGGTGCAGACGCAGCAGCAGATAGCTAAATAAGGGGTGTGTCCCAGTAGTCGAAAAAATGCAACCTTTCCTCCTCCACCATTCCTCTACTCCGTGGCCCGGAAACCGATCTTTGTGTTGTAATCTAATGTCGCTGATTACATCTTAATTACGTATTAATGGTTACATATTAATTAATGTCTCGACGCAAACCGAAATGTCAGGTACATTGTATGCTGTACGTGCAAATACTTGTACTCGAAACGTTCACAGTTTTGCATACTTCCGGGTAAGAGAGGAGTGGTAGTGGGGGAGTGGAGGAAGGGAGGTGGGGAGAGGAGTGGTAGTGGGGGAGTGGAGGAAGGGAGGTGGGGAGTGAAGAATATTCGGACGCAGCCAATGTTCCCACCAGAGGTCATGTGATTTCTGTGCTGGTGGTTGGACCCTCCCACGCACGGCTTAGTCGGGCTTATATTAGGGAGCGATGGATGTGTGTTTGACAGCCGTGTGAGGCGCGGGTATCCAGGCTGGCAGAATGGATGTGTGTTTGACAGCCGATTGTGAGGCCCGGGTATCCAGGCTGGCAGAAAATGTCTTTGCTCTCATTTCTTACACGCTCGTTGTTTCAGTCAAAAATAAAAATAGTATAATACATTTTTAAAAATGTTAAAAAAAGAAATCCAAGCAGACGCATTGCTGCACTATACTTGGAATGACACTTCCGAGATGGATGAAACGTCTCCACGCTGGAATTCCGTAACAAAACAATTACCGCGACGACCCTAACGCGTGACATGATTATATCGCCGTATGCGTGCGTCGTGATTAATATCCGCCATCTCCTTATGGAATAGAGCCTTCTTATTCGGCTGCTGCATATTTGATTGAGACGCTGGAAGAAAAAAATAATTACACAGCGAGCAGCATCCTGGCACGGGAGGGTTGCAGAGTGAAGCCGGAGAGATAAAAAACATACTTGTTGGTTCAAGATGAGCAGCAGTCTGTGTTCAATACCCTCGGTTAAGCCGCGTGGGAATACCACAGATCGGTTTGGAAGAAACGGCACAATATCCTTTTCATCCCTTCTTGTCTGAGTCTTTTCTTGTTTTCAGACCTGTTAAAAAAAAGAAAGAAATCACAGGCAATCAATGCTGTCACCCTGTTATATTTCTGCTTCTCACATTTATCCATGTGCCAATAGTGTAGCCTTGTGCTGGTGCAGTCTCCAGCAGGCACTTATGAGAGTACTGCTCGGCTGTGCTGCTGCGCTGGGCCTCTAGGGGTCACTGTGGGGCCATGCGTGTGTGTGTCAGGGGGGGCAGTGGGGTTTGGGGAGGGGACACCAGGGGAGCTCTGTCTGTCTATGGGACATCAAAGGAACGAAAGAGCAAGAGTTTAATCCCGTCTGTAGGGTTCAAGTTCTGTACGTCCCTGTGTGTGTGTGTGTTTGTGCATGTGTGCTTGCATGTTTGTGTACGTGTGTTGCCTGCATGTGTTTGAGAGAGAGTGAGATAGTTGAGTGAGTGAGTTGAATCTTAAACTTTACACATCCAGTCTTACCAGTCTCTTAATTTGCATAAAGCAGGTAAACAAAACCAGCTTTAATATGAGAAAGTGGAGGAACGTTCCTGGCGCAGCACTCCTTTAAGTGAGGATGTCTGTAGAGATTGCTGCATGCAGGGCCCTTCCTCCTCGTAATCTTCCTCACCAGGGCCAATTAAGTCACAATTGACCTCCCGTTGACCCTGACACCAGAACTCTGGACCTTAACGAGCACTAAATGTGTGGCGCTCGCCTCCGGGTCCCGCTTCTTCAGCCGTGCATCATGGGGCTTTATGAACAAGCATCTCAGCGACCTGCGACACCAGGCGCCATCGGGCCCGCGCCATCTCTCTTTTCATTAGAAGTGTTTTACTGTACATGTTTCTATCTCTTATTCTGCCTCCTCCCCGTGTCAGCCTGGCACTGTGTCTCATGAAACATCTCTTTGTACTCCGAAGTTCAGAAAGCACGCTCCCGATGGCCGTGTTTATATTGTTGTAGAGAGTTTACTGTTTATTCATCTGATTTTCTGTGTTTAAATGTAGTGCTGTGTGCTTTTGACAATATTTACAAATGTAAAAGTGCTACGTGAATATGAAGCATTTAAAATTTAAATCGGAATTTGAATTTGAATTTGAATTTGTTTCACTTTCAGGTGCATGTTAACAAGAGCTAAATACTAATGGGCTGAATAAACGGGGTGTTTTTCAGCTGTCGCCCCCAGACCTGCCGTTTAGCTTTTTAACCGGTCTGCACTGTACACACGCACACACGCACGCACTCACGCAGGCACGCACGCACAGCGCATGCCTTTGTGCCATCGAACAAGAGAAGAGGGTGGGCTGCTACATAGTAAATATGCATACAGCATTGATTTGGGCCTGTAAACATGTAAAGGGAAAGCACTAAGCACTATCGATGGCCCAGCCGAAAATCAAACGCAGACCCCCCCAGTGCTCCCCGCCCACGCTCACACCCTCTCAACCCCCAAACCCCATCTTGGGCCCCCAGGTTCTAACGGAGCAGGTCAAGGACCGCAGGACCATGCAAATATACTGCTTCCTGTTTTTACGTTTTCCTCCATCGCCACTTCCTGTCGGCTTAAAAAAAAAAAAAACGATGGCGCGCCCTAACCACAGATTTCTATGTGTCCTGGCCATTTCTGTGGAGTGGCGTCCCTAGCGATGACCTCGCTGGGGAGTGGCGTCCCTAGCGATGACCTCGCTGTGGAGTGGCGTCCCTAGCGATGACCTCGCTGTGGAGTGGCGTCCCTAGCGATGACCTCGCTGTACGGGTGTTTAGCTTTGGTTTGAGCGGCACATGGTTCTTCTGAAAATGTATTTAAATTCTATTTACATCTAGAGGTTTAGCAGGCATTTTTTATAACATTACATTATACTCACTTACGCTAGCAGACTGACTTACAGTAGTGGGCTACATCAGTGGTACTCTTATGAATACAATAGTTAATAAGTGTAACGTTAACCCAACAGACAACAATTTGTAGTGCAACAGAAGCAAATACCAGTCGGCGGATAACCTTTCCGTAGCTATACCTGTAACATTATCCCAAAACAAATTCCGAAGAAGGAAAGAAAGATAGAAAGGTGGCAAGTCTGAAGAGGGGGTTTTCTGTCAGGCGCCGTTTCTGGTGTCCTGACTGTACTGGGAAGCTCATTCCGCCATTGGGACCGCCACAATGGAGAGCTCTGATTGGCTTGTAGGGTCTGGTGATCCTTTTAAAATGCGTGCAACAGAGCAGCCCCTTTATGTGGCCAATAGGCTAGCGCTAAGGCATTGGATTTGATGCGAGCCGATATAAGAAGCAGTCCAGTGCTAACTCATATAAGGTCTGATTTACTAAGACCTTCAGCGTGTACGAAACTTTTTAGCACCCGCAAAACTAATAACACAACCAATGATTGGTGCACAAAAAATACCACGACCAATCATTGTTCATGTTATTGGTTTTCTGTGTGCTAAAAGGTTTCATGCTAAAGGTTTTAGTAAATCAGGCCCGTAGTGCGATATGCACTGTATGATATAGTCATCTACTGTGACCTATAAGAGTTCATATATAAAGAAACTTTTTCCAATCAGAAGAGCCGATGTGTCACAACCGTTGGTAGCTGTTAAAACAGGCATCTACAACATAAAGTGTGGCCCAAGGGGGAGATTGAGAATACAGTGCTTTAAGTAGCAGATGGGATTGAACCTATGGTGTTTTATGTAGCACGGGTAGGGCCATTAAACTGATGATTAAGGTTCTGATAACTCAGGTTTCAGGAGTGTCTTCAGCTACGTAAGAGACGTACACCTGTGTGTGCTTGGTGTGTCCAACTAAATGCCAACCCGGAGGTTATTAGCTGAATTCAGAGCTTTGATTGGACGTAAATGTTACAATGTAAAGTGTAAGAGACTCACGTACCTGAATGGTTAACGAAATAAAGACCATTCTGGGGTCACACGTGCATCACCTGCGATTTACCCACAAATAAGAATTATTTCTCAAATGTATGCTGCAATATATCGCTTTATATAAAAATATTACAATATTAATTTCTCAAACGCACACACTCATAAGAAAGAGTTCCAAAAGGCTCTTCTGTGTCTCCATAGAGGAACCCTTGAACTAGATGGGGTTCATCTGTGGAGACATTTTTTCGGGCAAAATGGTGCAATCTGGGAGTGTTTTCCACACCTACCATAGAGGGTTTCATAAAGAACTAGAAAGGGTTCCCCGATAGAGACAAGCCAAAGAACCATATTTTCTGAGAGTGAGGTCATAAATGGGGTCAGTCAGATGCGATACGATGCAGGTAAGGCCGTTTCACTGGCCACAACGTTTACAGTAAATGCTATGTAATATAATGGCAGTCATTGCGAATAGTACATCGTGATTCTGTCTGTGCCATCCGACTGCAATCAGAAATGCATTTCTCATGGTTTCCAGGGGATTTGTAGGTCTCTGAGTTAATAGTTTCACGTCGAAATTATTTTATTTTCCACAGTTCGCTGCATTTTAGTATATATACAGTTCAATTTTCTTTCCTCTGCAATTAAGACCTTCAAAATATTTTAACCCCCCAAGCTATTTAAGACACACCTGTGCACCTGTGCCCTTCTGCGGAAAGTGGAGGACAAGATGACGTGAATAACCATGTCAGGAATGAGTCCATTACTGGTGTCTGTTCATATATGGGTCATGTTTTACAGAAGACGGACTCGTAGACCAGATTGTACAGTGATTATGTCATCATTTATCCTTAAAATCCTCGTTAGGAGATTAAATGTCAGGCAGGTAATAATAGCCCAAATGTCAGGTGAAAATGGCAGCGATCTGTAAGCAGACCGTGCAAGCACAGATCTCCCTGAGCTCCTATGTACATACACTCATTTCATTGTGGGTTTCATAATGTGTGTGTGTGTGTGTGTGTGTGTGTGTGTGTGTGTGGGCATGTTTGTGGTGCCTGTGTGTGTGTGTGTGTGCATCCGTGTGTGTGTGTGTGTGTGTGTGCATCCGTGTGTGTGTGTGTGTGTGGGCATCCGTGTGTGTGCGCGTGTGTGCATGTGTTGGCACTTAACTGTGTGTGTGTGTGTGTGTGTGTGCGCGTGTGCGCGTGTGCGCGTGTGCGCGTGTGCGCGTGTGCGCGTGTGCGCGTGTGCGCGTGTGCGCGTGTGCGCGTGTGCGCGTGTGCGCGCATTTGTATGTACATGTATCGGTAATACACTAAATAATTATATGTCTGTCCTGAACAGTCCGCTACCAGAGTTAACCCAGCAACAATCTAACTTATTCTCTCAAATTCAGTTTCAAATTTAAGTGTCTTTATTGGCAGGACAAAATAAATCAACATATTGCCAAAACACAGATGCATTTACTGACACATGGTGGTAAAATAGTGAACTATAATAATGACCTGACTATTCCATTAAATAAACGTAATTAACTAATGACTAAAGCTCTCCCTCTCGTCCCATCTTTTACACCATAGCTTTCTACTTACCTTCTATTCTCCTTCATTCCCCTCGCTCTCTCTCTCTCTCTCTCTCTGTCTCTCTCTCAATTTCTATTTCAATTTCAATTTAAAAGTGCTTTATTGGCATGACAAATACAGGCACTTGTGTTGCCAAAGCAGGGGTTACATAATAAAAATTTGGTGGAATTTGGCGCATTCAGGAAGTGTTTTTCTGTTTCAATTTTGGGGTTTTTACATTGTTGGCACAATGCGTTCCTCTGGCAGCCATGATCTTTTGTGCCTGCCAGTTTCTATGGCTATGCGGTGCTCGCTGAGTCTGTACCTCGTCAAGGTGGTTCTCAGGTTTTTGTCAGTAGCTGTGGTCAGGTAGTTTGCTACAGTGTACTGTCTTTTTACAGCCAGATAACGTTTCATTTTACTTTGTGATTGTGTTTGAGATTCCCAATACGTGATATCATTTTGTTTCAGTTGTGTTGCAATTTGGGTAATTCTAATTAGATTTGTAGTTTTGTTCTGATCCTGAGCCAGTGTGGAGTTAGTGTCTGTTAGTGTGTGTAGAGAACTCAGGCTCAGGACCAGCTGAGTGAGGGGATTGTTTTCTTTGCTCAACTCTTGGTATCGCAGGGCTTTGTATTGATGTGAGTGGGGGTCACTGTGTTTTAAATGTTTCCAAAATTTGATTACCCTTTTTTGTATTTTTATAAGTAATGGATATTGGCCCAATTCTGCCCTGCATGCGTTGTTTGTTGTGTTTCTATGTAACTTTAAGATATGTTTACAGAATTCTGCATGCAGGGTTTCAATTGGATGTCTGTCCCATTTGCCAGATTATTGACTGATGAGTGGACCCCACACCTCACTGCCATAAAAAGCAATTGGTTCAATTATAGCTTCAAAGATTTTTTGCCAAATTCTAATTGGAATCTCTACAGAAATTTGTCCCTTAGTTAATTCACTGCAATGTTGAAGTTTCCTGTTGAACTGATTTTTAAACCTAAATAATTGTAATTTGAGGAATGTTCAATATAATTTGTTCCTAACATGAATTTGTATTTTGTTCCCTGAGATCTGGATTTTTTTTTGGAGCGTCACAATTTTTGTTTTATTGAGGTTTACTGCCAGGGCCCAGGTCTGGCAGTACTGTTCTAGCAGATCTAGGCTTTGCTGTAACCCCTGTTCAGCGGGGGTCAGCAGAACAAGGTCATCTGCATAGAACAGGCACCCAATCTCATGTTGAGTGAGACCAGGTGCTGAAGATTTTTCTAATATGTTTGCCAATTAATTTATATAGATATTGAATAGGGTTGGGCTTAAGTTGCAGCCCTGTCTCACCCCACGTTCCTGAGAGAAAAAAATTATCTCTCTCTCTCCCGCTCTCTCTCTCTCTCTTTCTCTCTGCCAGAGTGCAGGACCTTGCTACATTATTAATCTGATATTAATGATTTTCTGACTCTGACCCCTAGGTTGCCATTAGTTACCTGTCGGCTGAAATCTAACTAATGAAACCTAGACAGGGCTTTTCAGAAGGCCAGAGATGGAGGGTTAACTCTAATGAGAGCTGAGCCGCTGCAGTCATTAAGAAAGGCTGAGAGGAAGAGAGAAAGAGAGGGAGGGAGGAGGGGGATGGAGAGATACAGTGGCATAAGAGAGGAGAGAGAGGGGTGTGGAGAGAGACAGACAGAGTAGTGAGAGAAAAAGGGAGAGGGAAGAGGGGGGGGAGAGAGGGTGTGAAAGGGAAAAACAGAAAGGAGGAGGATAGAGAGATACAATAGCATAACAGAAGAGAGACGGAAATGAGAAGAGAGATGGAGATGGAGAGGGAGAGAGGGAGAGAGAGAGAGAGAGGGAGAGAGAGAGAGAGAGAGAGAGAGAGAGGTGGGGGCAGAATAAGAGATAGAAACATGTAAGACACTCCTAATGAAAAGAGAGATGGCGCGGGCCCGATGGCGCCTGGTGTCGCAGGTCGCTGAGATGCTTGTTCATAAAGCCCCATGATGCACGGCTGAAGAAGCGAGACCCGGAGGCGAGCGCCACACATTTAGTGCTCGTTAAGGTCCAGAGTTCTGGTGTCAGGGTCAACGGGAGGTCAATTGTGACTTAATTGGCCCTGGTTGTCGCCTAGGAAACAGACTTGCGGATGCAGCGTGCGCTGACCTGCTCTTCCTCTGGTCACGTGACACATTAACCCCTTGCTCTCCGTTGGTGCAGGGGTTCCGGAACTCCCACGGTCCCTAGTATTTCCAGTTATTTCTATTCCAATTACAGCTTCAAACCCCTGAATTGTAATCCCCTGTTAATTGTTCTTAATTCCGACACTTTTACTGCCTATTGAGGGGTGATTTACTCTCATAAAGACCACATTATGTCAGGAATATCAAAACGTCCAACAAATGTCCCGTCTGACACTCTTTCTGTTATGCGCAATATGGCAAGTTATTTCTTCAGAAAGAAATTACTTTTTAATTGATTAAATTAGACCGACATATTGAATCAGCTGTGTCCTAATTACTGATGGTGTGGACACCTGGTTATGGGAAATAGACCTCTTCTAGAAACTGAGAGCTGGTGCAAAATGTGCTTAACCTGCATTGCATTAGTGTGTTTAAGTTAATTCAGTTAACTAATTAATGCTTTCTCTAATTGGTGCACTAAGAAATCTTTGACTCGACACGGTGGCAGGCAGACAGACGGGTCCACAGAGCTCCCCGACATTCCCTGCTGAGGAAGATCATTATGGAATAATTGAAGAGCATGTTTTCAGCAGCCTTTATTGATGAAGAGCTTATTGATCATTGATCAAAAGCTGGCAAGTGTTGGGCAGTCACAGGCCCCATATATCTATGTAAAATGTTCCTACTGTTTGTTCCGTATGTGCACTGACACTGCTCTGGTTGTCCTGCTAATGAAGCATCGTTGAATTGAGCCGAGCCGAGTGGGGGGGGGAGACACATGCACACACACCTGTTACTGTGTTACTCTTTATGTATTATCCAGATTAATTATTATTGTAACCTTTTTTTATGTTCACATTCCTTTTTCTCAGAGAGAGAGAGAGAGAGAGAGAGAGAGAGACCATCCCCAACATATTTTGGTATTTTATTTTGCATGGAGACAGAGCGAAAGAGCAGACAGAGGGAGTGATGGGAAAAGGAGGCGCAGAGCGGTGATCCCAGAGGGGACAGACAGGGGGACAGGGTCAGGCACCAGGCTGCCAGTCACCAGGGACTAAACGGACAGACGGACAGACAGGGTCAAGCACAGTGTCATCACTCAGGAGGGAGAAGTACAGACAGAGGTGGCTCCTAGGTGCGCCCCCACCCCCCCAAGCCCCTCCCACTGAAGTTTGGAGGTTGCCTAGCAACCGGCGGCAGCTCCGAACTAAAAATTTAAATACAAAGGAAGAAGAAAAAAAAAAAAAATGCTACAGGAGAAGGAGGAGTACAGTTTCCCCCCCCCTCTATCACCTTCCCCATCCCCCCTCTCTCTTTCTCTTTCTCTCTCTCTCTCTCCCCAACACTCCGCTTCTGCCCCGCTGTCCGCCTGTCAGAAATCTCATTATTTGCGGAAGTGTTTACATCACCCCGCCTCATTAGCCGGTTCACACTGATACTGAGGACACCCCCGTCTGATCTTCTGTACCAATCCGCCCCTGTCTCGCCACTTAACTCCATTTCGTCTCCTACTTCTTTTTTTTTTTTCTCAAGTTCCCACAGTGCACTGGGGCCAGTGCAGAGCAGTTAAATTAGTAACATGGCTCCAGCAGGAGGGAAGGGTGAGAGATTAATACCTGTGTGAATAGCAGTTTGAGAAGAACAGGTGGCATTGTGTCACATGCACTGAGAATTATAAGCTGAATAACTCCAGCTCCACTGCTGAAATATTCCCATTGGACAAGAGGAAACTAAAGCCCTGAGATTTGTCCTCCTATAGGCTATTGTTTGTTTATTTGTTTATGCTGTAGCTGAGGTAGGGAGATGAGGGGATAGTGGTAACCAGGAAGTATAGGCATTTAGCTGGTAATGTAACCAGGAAGTATAGGCATTTAGCTGGTAATGTAACCAGGAAGTAGGCATTTAGCTGGTAATGTAACCAGGAAGTAGGCTATAGCTGGTAATGTAACCAAGAAGTAGGCATTAGCTGGCAATGTAACCAGGAAGTTGGCATTAGCTGGTGATGTAACCAGGAAGTTGGCATTAGCTGGTGATGTAACCAGGAAGTTGGCATTAGCTGGTGATGTAACCAGGAAGTAGGCATTAGCTGGTTATGTAACCAAGAAGTAGGCATTAGCTGGTAGAGTTCCAGTGACTAGAATCTATGCCAAGACACAGTGAGGCTGTTCTGGTGGCTCGTGGTGGCCCAACACATTACTAAGACACTTTGTTGGTTTTTTTATTTAATTTGTCACCCATCTGTATATACAGTCCGGTCCATAAGTATTTGGACAGTCTTTTGATGTTGTTGGGTCACAGACATCAGGAAGTCATGACATGCAACGGATATGCAACCAAATATTACATATGATAACTTTATTAAAGTTGTCCAATTACTTTTGGCTATATATAAAAAGGGCTACAATTGCTACACTGTTCACCCGATATGGACGTAAAAACCCTCAAATTAAAGCTGAAAGTCTGCACTTTAACCTCATACTCACTGTTCCTTTTCAAATGCAATGTGCTAGGATACAGAGCCAAAACAACAAAAATTGTGTCGCTGTCCAAATACTTATGGACCTGACTGTATATAGTATATAAATCTCTTTTGAGAGTTGCTACGCTATACCAGTTTGACAGTAATTGTCCTGCTCAACTCTTCTGACGGCTCATTACAGTAACGAGCTCAATCCGTTAGCTTGACATCTTGTCTATATGGCGCGTCTGTCTGCTGCCTGTTATCGGTGACCTGTCAGTCACTCCTGATGGCAGACGACTGTCGGGGTGGGCGGCGGCATGCTGCTGGGACACGCGGGCGTCGTTCCTCCTGTTTCTCTCTTTCTCGAGCCGCCGCGGTCTTCTGATCATGCTTCCAGCGGCGAAGCGGCGGAACATTGATCAGTACGGCCTGATGACTCTTTCCTACCGGCCAGAATATCATCATCATCATCATCATCATCATCATCATCATCAACATCATCATCATCATCATCATCATCAACATCATCATCATCAATATCATCATCATCATCATCATCATCAACATCAACATCATCAATATCATCATCATCCTCATCATCATCAACATCAACATCATCAATATCATCATCATCATCATCATCATCATCATCATCATCATCAATATCATTATCCAGAGCGACTTACACAACTTTCACATCTTTACGTAGTGCCCATTTATACAGGGGAATATACAGAAGCAATGCAGGTCTTAACCTGTACTGCATCACCTTGCTCAAGGGCACGACGGCAGTGTGTCCTATGTGGGATTTGAACCCGCAACCTTCAGGCTCCCAGCCCAGTTAAGCATTGTAGCACACTGCCTTAAACGTGGATGGAATGAAACCGCCGGACACCGCCAAGACAGCCAAGACAGCCGCGAAACGAACATTGACCGCGTCGCCCCTTCTGAGGAGGATAGACATTCGCTGAGCAGATGGTGTTATCTGGGATGACTGCGACATCGTTCGCAAATCGTCCGTTTGTGTGGCTGGATACTTACTGAGACGGTCTAGGTTCAGTGCCTTACATAACTGTACAAGTAATGTCCCCCCACCTGGACATGAGCTGGCAACCATCTGCTTTGCCAAGCTGACTCTCCACTGAAGGCCAATTCATAGTCGCCAAAAAAAAGTATGCTTACGGACGGCCGCAGGGTCAGCACGAACCTAAATGACATCATAGCGGACCCTGAGTGGACGCCCGCCTAGGCAGTCCGCACAGCAGTCGTTTTTGTGTCCGCGCGAACCTGTCCGTACGGACCTGTCGTTCCACCTACAAGCTAATGCCTACTTGCTGGTTACTACCTTCTGCTTATCGTAATCCTCTTCCATGAAGGACGCCGTTGCTGTTTGCAATTTGCGCTGAAAAATGGTGGGAAATGTAGTCTACAAAGGGGGGTTAGTACGCTGGACTATGAAAGGCAAAGGTCCGCAGACAGTTCAGTGGACTGTCCGTCCGCGTACGTGTCTGTTCCCTGTTTAAAACACTCTGTAACCCCCTGTGCTGGAGGCAGGCTCAGATTTGTAATCATCCCTCAAACTCTCATAATCAGGCTCAGATGGAACAAAAACCAGAAATGGCCCCGGCACTCCAGGACCAGGGTTGCCTTCCCCTGATCTACATCATTGGTATATATTTGATGCCCTTGAGCATGGATGTTCAAGTCTGGACCCTGAATCTAAATCCGGCCCTGGTTTGCTTTCTCACAGCTAATTAACTGAACAATTAGTGCTACTGATTGACCAGACTGTCTTGACACCTGACTCCCAGGTAATCCAGTGGCTCTCGGACCTTGAGGATTTGAGTAACAGGGTCCTAGAAGACACTCTCATATGCCTGTCAGCAATCAGGTATAGGTAGGGACACAGGGTATTTAAGAAATAGACTGTTCATTCTGTCTTACCGGCTTGTGCTTTACAGCATCCAGTACAGATCCACTCCTGGTCTTTAACACTCCCCACTTAACTATGGGTCCTACTAACATGTCCTGTGTATTAATAACTCACTTACTTCCTAAAGACAGGAATCCTTCGTATTTCAGTAGAGTGGGACAAAGCAATTAAGCGGTGTGTGGCAGCAGTGTGGGAAATTACCGTCTGGCTGTGGAAGCAAGTTTTGGGGGCGAATTACATTTCCGTCAATTCAGGAAAGGACATTTAAATTCAATGGATTAGTGGAGTTGAACCCGCAACCCCTGCATGGCAGAGAGAGATGTGTGCAGATTCTGACTCTGACTCTGACTCTGACTCTGACTCTGACTCTGACTCTGACTCTGACTCTTCTCCATGTTTCCCTTCAGGTGAACGAGATCTACCACGATCAGTCCCTGGGGGCTCGGATCAATGTTGTGCTGGTGCGGATCATCATGCTAGGCTACGGGAAGGTGAGTGGGATCGGATCCCCGTCAGGGTCCAGCCCTGAATAATGTTCGTGCTTTCTCCAGAACATTGTTCAATCTTTCATTTTATAGTAATCCGGTTATTTTCTTGGTTTTGTCTTTTCTGGTTTTTGTACGTCTTCAGAGCACAATGCTGTCGTTACCCCTCTGAAGAGCAGGTTTTTTGGAATGTTTTGTCGGTGTTCTCCATCGCTTTCTATTTCCAGTAGTGATTGTTACATCAGCATTAGAATGTTCAGTTAAATCACATATTTGTGATCTCACACAAAGGGTTAGGTGAGCATCCGTTTATATTCTGATTTTGTATTCTTATCAACTTTATGGATGGAAGATTGTAGATTGTTTCTCTGGGTTGTCTGATTCAGTCATCAAACGGCTTTGCTCTCGGAAGCAAGAATTTGATTGGCTGAAATCAGGTCAGCTGGTAGGACTTGAAATGTCATTTTGTGACTTTATTGTGCAACACCCCGTCGGTTGCATTTAAAATTTCAGTGGTGAGAAACGCACAGTCCATCTGCAGCTTCACCCTCAAGGCATCTCACCCTCAAGGCATCTCACCCCCCCCCCACCCCCCCACCCCCCCACCCCCCCCACACACACACACTTAGCTAGCCCGAGGACTTGTTGTTCCACTGGACTGAGCTTAAGGGGACCTGTGAAAGCATAGTAATCCCACGGGATGGCACGTTTTTTTACAGTTCAGTGCCAGAGCACAGACAGGTCCCATGTTACGCAATCACTCTTTTCCCAAGGAAGGCTGGGACACGGAGTAGAGCACAGCATTGTGGGAAATGTCGATGAAAATAAACAATTAACGCGTTTGGCATCTGTTCCTTCATTCAACACACAGTTTCATGGAGTTCATAAAAAAAAAAAACACAAGACCTTTGATTCATAATTATTATTATTTTTTTTACTGTTTAACTCGATCTTGACTGAAGAGGGCGCGTCTGTTTTTCTTACATCCTCACACAATTACTTCTGCTCACTTCTTCCTGTGTATATTATCGCTGGTGATCCGTGAGAGTTGATACAGTTCAAACAGTATTTCTTTTTAAAATGTGTTCCCTAGCACACGTCTGCATGGCGGTCAGAGAGAGCTGCGTCTGCATGGCGGTCAGAGAGAGCTGCGTCTGCATGGCGGTCAGAGAGAGCTGCGTCTGCATGGCGGTCAGAGAGAGCTGCGTCTGCATGGCGGTCAGAGAGCGCTGCGTCTGCATGGCGGTCAGAGAGAGCTGCGTCTGCATGGCGGTCAGAGAGAGAGCTGCGTCTGCATGGCGGTCAGAGAGAGAGCTGCGTCTGCATGGCGGTCAGAGAGCGCTGCGTCTGCATGGCGGTCAGAGAGAGATGTGTCTGTGGGAGTGGCTCAGTGCTCTGCGGGCTGAGACGGACTGACAGGAGCAGGCAGGGGGGATTGTGGGTAATGGCGGCATGCCCTGACCGCTCCGGATTAAACTCAATAAAACCAGGATGCCTCCCAGATGAGCCTGTCGACGTGCTCGCTCACAAACCCCCCCTCCCACCCCCCCTACCGCCGGCCTTCTGTCCCACGCCCCATTCTGCATGCAGCCCCGCACGCTGCTGTCCATCATCCACAATTACCGTGACAACAGAGCTGGGCGCCAGCGGCCTGCTGATTAGAGCTGTGACCCTGAACACCTTTTACATCATTTTTACATCACAGATCTTCCCCGGCATCTGGTCCCTCTCTCTGCCCTGTCTGTGTTACAGCAGGAGCTGTGCACTGTGTGTGTGTGTGTGTGTGTGTGTGTGTGCGTGTGTGTGCGTGTGTGTGCGTGTGTGTGTGCGTGTGTGTGCGTGCGTGTGCGTGCGTGCGTGTGTGCGTGCGTGTGTGTGCGTGTGTGTGTGTGTGCGTGCATGGTTGCGAGTGAGTGTGTGTATGTGTATGTATCTGCATGTGTGCATGTGTGTACATGCCTGTGTGTGTTTACATGTACATCACAGAAAGAGATAAAGTAGTTTGTGTTAAAGTAATGTGTGTGTGTGTGTGTCGTGCGTGTGCGTGTGCGTGCATGTGCGTGCATGTGTGTGCATATGTGTGCGTGTGTGTGTGTCTGTGTGTGTCTGTGTGTGTCTGCGTGTGTGTGCGTGCGTGTGCGCGTGCGTGCGTGCGTGCGTGCATGCGTGAGAGAGAGTTAGTTCGTGTTTGAGAGAGCGAGAACGAGTGACTGACAACAAGTGAGATTGTGCTCTGTGTGAATATGGGAGCGGCGCGTCGCTGGGTGCTTCTTTGTTATTGCAACGCTGCCATCTACTGGTAGGATTTTGCCAATCCATGCATGATTTATCATTGAAACTTTTTTTCAACCAAATGGTGTCGATAATAGTTCAGAGTCAAACATCTGGAAAATATCCCGCCTTCAGAAGGCATTCATGTCAACATCCCAGCCTGTAAAAACATTGTTTTTGTTTTTTGCTTTTAAAACTCTTAAACTAACCCGTCATAGCTGAAAATGCAAACAATGTTGGTGATTAATATTTTTGTACTTCGAGGAGGAATTTTGTGCAAAAGTCCAGCATTGCCTCATGTCGATGTTAACATCTTCATTGTTTTAATGCATTGCCCTGTTATCTTAGTAACTTGTTTAATAAGCAACCCCGTTGTGCTATTCAGAAAGGAAGAACCCCATTATCAACAGCCTGTCTCTTCTATTTTTTGATTTCTGAAATATAATAATCTTATGTTTATTTTTATGATATTGTAGAGACGTGGCCCCAGACGAGGACTCTATTGCAGTTTGTCTAACTTTGATTGACTATTGGAAGTCCTGCTTTTCATTGCTGATTATTCAGTAGTCTATTCTCTTCTCTTGCCAGAAATAAGGCTCCTATTATGTTGACATTTTATGACACCTTGTATGTTTAGTTTGAAATTTACCCCAACAGTTTAAAGCTGGAGTACGCAACTTTAGTTTTTTTAAATATCGGGGAATGGTCATGCTTAGTTGGTAGCAATCCAAGAAATAACTGTTGTGAGAGAAATCCAGCCCCATACACTGTTTATACCCTCAAATTCTCTTTTCTAAAACCAGCGATTCGGCCCAAATTATAATTTCTGTACAAACAACAACAGAAAAACATAAGCCAATCGAAGAGAGAAGCCAGTTCACGTCACAAACCAATCAACAGCGAGATTGACCTTGCTAGTTCACCAGCTAGATATTTCACAGCGACCCGTTACACCGGCGCCATTTCACACAAAGCAAAAAGAGGGAATCGAAAACTGAAGTAAACGTAGGCGCTCATTTTAGAAGGTGGCGAGATGTTCGGGAGCGGATTGGTTTAAAGGCAAGAACTCCCATATTCTACTGTTATCCTGCAATTGTATCTAGAAAACTTGAACATTCACAACGAGGTCTGAAGCAGTCGGGTGGGGCGTGCGTCTCTTCACAGTGGGCAGGGTCAAGGCATGTTATGAATTTGACATTTTTTGACAACAAATGTGACCGTTGGAAAAAGTTGCGTACGCAACTTTTTAATGTCTCCCAATTGACTGTATGGCAAAGTACCCAGAATCACCCACAAAAAAATATTAAATAAGATTTGGTGTTTTATACAGCTACAGAACCTGGGGTCAAAATGTATACAAAGTCGGTACAGGACCTTTGAAAGCCGCATTATGTTTATTGCAAGTTTTTTCTATTTAGTCCCACCAAATTAGAAAAGGTCATACAGGATGGAAGAAATAAGATTAACTGGTTTTTAAGACACGTCAGGCCAAACACTGAATGGGGTCAAATTGACCCCGAACATAATAGGAGTGTTAAGCTCATTTCTCAATGCAAAGAAGCGGATTTAATGTGGATTTAATGTGGGTTGTGATTTGTGCTCGGGCAGCAGTGCACATCTCTACATCGCGTTAACATTTAATCTCGTAATAAAAGTACATTTTTATTCATGCGGCTCTCAGTCCTTGCCCTGCTCAGCACAGCCATGCGTTTTCACATACCTGCATGACGGTTTGTTACATACCTGCATGACGGTTTGTTACGATACCTGCATGACGGTTTGTTACATACCTGCATGACGGTTTTTCACATACCTGCATGACGGTTTGTTACGATAGCGCTTCTGGATTTGTTTTGTTTACTATGTAATTTCATCTCAGTCTAAACGCTAATAGGTTGCTAAGAGTGTGTTTCCCTTAAACGGCGTCTACTCTGTGCAGAAAAACTGATGAAAATACTCTGATAAAAAAATTAGTACACACCCCTACTGCCTTTCGAGAAGCTGGCTCGAGGTCCGCTGTCAATGACGAAGTGGAGCGGTAATTTATTGCTCTTTACCGATGGAAAATTGCGCGAGGGTTGCTTTGCTTTGCCTTGCCTTCTCAATTTACCCCTGAGTTAGTCTAATTTTCTTTACACTCAGGGAAGTGTGTTTCCCGCGCGGCTAATCGCTCGTTTAATTTCCAACCTGAAATTAACCTAAACAAGCTTGTATTTGCCTCATTAACAAGTGAAACCCCTCTGAGTAATGTGTTTTGAGACAAAAAGAAAACTTTGTACACTTACTCCTTATGCATTTACCGCCCGTATATATATATAAGTATATCATGCTGCCTAAATTTATTCTCACCCCTGATAAAGAGGAAACATGGGCTATAGATGAAATGATGCAAGTAATTAGCTGAGTTTTAGTTAATAAAACATTGCATGTTATACAGTATATACCAGTTATTCTGTATTCTTCAGTTGCTTTGATCTGTGCCCTCTTCAATTCTCAACACAAATGTTGGGTCAGGTTCAAGGCTGGAGGCTGAGATGGCTGTTGCCTGCGCTTTTGTGGTCAGTTAACCGTTTTCCGGCTGATTTTGAGGTATGCTTGGAATCATTGTCTTGTTGAAAGTTCTTTTTTGCGGCCAAGTTTGAGCTTCTTGGAAGAGGGACTCAGGTTTTCGGCCAAAATGTCTTGGTACTTGCTCGAGTTCACAATTCCTTTGTGCTTAACGAGAGCCCCCAAGACCAGTAGTTGCAAAAACAGCCATATCTCATAACATCAAAGATTCACAACCATATTTTACTGTGGGTATGGTGTCCTTGAACATAGGCATCCTTCTTCTAAAGCCAGCTCATGGTGTACTTGGCCAAAAAGCTCCGTCTTGGTCTCATCAAGACCACAAGACTTCGTTCCAATCAAAGTTGCAATGCTATTTAGCAAACTCCAGGCATATACTTGTCCATTGCCCTGGACAGAGGAATATCTTTCTTGAAACTGAGCCAAAAAAAATAATAATCAATTGGCATAGAAGTAACAACTGATGTTAGATTCAGAGACTTTGAGTCCTCAAGATTCAACAAAGTTTTATAGATCTCCAAGTATTTTCTTTGCCTTCCAACCCACTTTGTGTTAGGCCAAGATGCACAAGCATCCTCTACTGGGCGGGTTTACCACAGTCCCAGTGGTCTTACCCTGGTTAGTTATTGACTTTAAAGTAGAAAGTAGTGTCTTTAATTTAGTATTTATTTGTTTGTAACCCTCCATTGACTTGTCCTGTTGTTCCTGATACTGCGAGTCCCTTCCCTATTGTACCGGATGACACATGGATTTCACACGTGTGTTACCCAGTAGCATTAGAAGCGCTGATACTTCCAACCGCGGTAACGCGAGCCAGCATTTTGAAGGCTGATTAGAGGCTCATTCTGACCGGTCAGAGCAGCGGTGAAACTTTAAGCTGTGGTTTCAGAATTTTGAAAAGAGAGAGTCTTTAAGGACGAGCAGTCTCATCGCCAAAAAGTCCATTTTCTGCACAAATATCAACAGTTCTCAGGGAGGGGAAATTTAAGTGAGCAAATACTAGTAAAATTAATAAATAGATAAATAGATAGATAAACAGATGTGTACACAGCGGTTGGGGGTGTTTTTATGAATCTAAAGCCCAAGCAAATTCATAATTGACAGTAGTCTATATATTTACAGTGACAAATGAGCCTCAAACCATCACTCTGGATAACATCTGCTGACTTATTTTTCCATAGAGTTCAATAGGAAGATTTGTCAGGAGAAACAACCCTTAAAGTGATCCATCCATCTACTGCATATCTGGCAGCAGAGTGATGGTTTGGGGCTCGTTTGATACCTTAGACCCTTGAAGACCTACAGCCATTTCGCCAACCATGTGTTCCATACTGTACCAGCGTAATTTACAGCTAAATCTAGTCCCTCCCCCCAATTCTCATAGAGATCTATTCAAATGCAGAGAAGTTATAATATCGCTTGTAGGAGTACCAGAAAAAAATATATCAAGAGTTTTTTGATATTGTTGGGTCACAAACATCAGTACGTCATGGTATGCAAAGGATATGTGACCAAATATTTAAAATGATTACTTTATTCTACTAAAAGGCGAAAATGTTCTATAATTTCTAAACAGTTCATCCAATATGGATGCAATTCAACCTCATTGTATTCTTTCAAAATTAAAGTGCTAGAGCAGGGGTTCCCAAACTTTTCCATGCCAAGGACCCCCAAATAGCCGTAGCCTCTGGCTGGGGCCCCCCTATTGCGAAATGGCTTTTAAAAAAAAAACATTTAAATTACACTGGCAAATATAAAAAAATCAAACATACAGCTTCTTGATACACAACACAATACTTTTGACCCTATTTTGATTCCATAATCGGGCCGTTGGCAGCTCAACGTAACGCTTTGACTGACAGGCACACGGTTAGTTATTGGCTGCGATTGAAAGAAGGGCATGGCAAAGACCTCATTTCGATATGAAACTGGCACAATAATGTTATGAATTGAATTGAAATGTATTTTTTAAATAAATTTTATTATTTTATTTTTGGCATTTTCCATTTTCCTCTCCCTTCCAATTGGCCCGCCTGGCGCCCCCTGGCTGCCCCCACTTTGAAAACCCCTGTGCTAGAGTACAGAACCAAAATAACAAAAAATGTGTCACTGTCCAATTATGGTGCTCACTGTATATTTAACAATATTGTCTATCAGTAGACCACTTTCAGAAAAGATCCAACTCAGTGTTTTTAAAAAATTTTAAATGAGGTTAAAGACTTTTTGCTCCACCATGTTCCTTTCATCAGTGAAATGGTGTTATATGCTGATGACAGGCTTATGCACCTAAGTCATTAATAGCCTCCCTGAAAATAAAGGCTATAGTTGCTAGCGCCTCTCTAATAAGCTTATAGGTACAGTACATGCGTGTTGACACTCCTGAGGCAACACACTGAAACATTTTGTTCTTTCCGACTCATCTGAACTGAACTACATTGGGTTTGGATCTTACCTGAATGTAGTCACCAAATCTATGTACCTCTGATTTTAACTCAAAAGGCTGAAATCCATTTCTATTAAAAAATCAGCTGGAGGAGTAGACACCAGGTCGTGTTTTCACTGGTTATATGGACATGAGGACTGAACTTTTGATTTTCAGTCAAGATATTCAAATATGGCCATAGCTCTAAACTTTGCCTCTGCTTTCGTTCACCGGGCAAAATCACAACACGGTGTTGTGTTTCGGCCAAGGATCAAATGGGGGGTGTTGTGTTTCGGCCCAGGATCAAACTGGGGTCATTGTGTTTCGGCCCAGGATCAAACGGGGGGGGGGTGTTGTGATTCGGCTCGGGATCAAACGGGGGTGTTACGTTCCGGTCCGGGATCTAACAGGGAAGTGTTGTGTTTCGGCCCAGGATCAAACGCGTCGTTTGTTTTTCTAGCCACATCATATCAACCGTCCCGGGTTGAGAGCTCCTCAGAAAAGCAGGCGATCACCGTCTGACGTTGCGACAGGACGTTATTTTAACCAGACTACAGTCTGACGTTGCGACAGGACGTTATTTTAACCAGACTACAGAATTCAAAATGGCTGCCGTGTTTACTTTCAGTACATTGTCAGAAGAAAGCTGGTGAGATAAACGGCTAAATGCTAATGGCAAAGCACGTGTGCGTTACCTGTAGTGATCAGTGGCGCCGCCAAGTGGTGGCCAGGGGGGGCCATGGCCACCCTGATAAAATCGCTGGCCCCCCCACTGGCCCCCCCTCGCGGCTCGCGAGTCGCATATGCATAATATGCTTCCGAGTCTATCTGATATTTTACATTAGGTACTATTCATTTAAATCAATAATGTATATTTTTGTTGTATATAATGTATATTTTTGTATGTACTACAACAACATAATAGAATTCCTGAAATTCAGTTATGGCTTTTGGTTTTGGTGTGCCACCCCAAGATTTTCAGTGGCCCCCCCTATAAAAAAAATTCTGGGGGCGCCACTGGTAGTGATGCTGTCCGCTGATATTTGTGATTTGAGTTTAATCCCCAGTTATTGTTTTGACAGGGATAATTACTCTGATTTACTTTCCTGAATTAATTTAGGAGGAAAAAAAAACACCTGGAGCATAGCACATGACCAGGCAGAAAGTGGTGTTAATCACGTATGATAACTAGATAAAAAAATTAAAAAACTCTTATTTTCTGTGCATGCCCATAAATATGTCTGTCAGTGAAGTCTTTCACTTGTCAGTTCTTAAATAGTTGGCACTTTTTATCAAGTTTGGAATCTTGTTAGCTATTTTTATTAGCGAGGAGGCCTGGAGCCTTGCACCTGGTTTGAAAACTTTTGGCTAACAGTTTGGCGCAGAGGATAAATCAGAGCAAGGCGGTCTACGAGACACTAAGCTCCAGTGATACATGATTCTTAGCTCGATTTCTATTAACAGAAATTGTACCCCATGATAAAATGAATATATATTTTTTTAGAAATAAGGATTTATTACTTGAATATTTGTGGTAGTTTGATATGTTTCCATTGGTTTCCCATGTTAAAAATTCCACACAACGTTCCCAGAAATTACAGCTCAGGATCTGTTTTTAGGGTTCTGTGGGAACGCTGTCAGTTGGAAGGGAAACTGTAATGAGATAAATATAAATTTCTCCATCCACATCATTTGCTGTGTTCTTGATAAAGGCTTAGTGAAGATAACTGTGCAACCATGTTCTTTTTCTATTATCTCAGTGCCACTCTACAACAGCGTGATAACTGTTTATTTCTCTCTTTATTTATCTCTGTCTCACACTCTCTCGCTCACCCTCACTTCTCCTTCCCTCTGTTTATCCCTCTCTTACTCTTCCCCCTTTCTCCTGCCACCTCTCTGCTCCTCCTGCCACCTCCCTCGCTCACCTGCTGTAACCCTTCACACAATATATCGCTTCTCTATTCCCCGTATCGATCCCTCTTTCCTTCCCTCTCTCGCTGTATATCCCTCTCTCTCTATCCTCCCTTTCTCTCCCTCTACATCCCTCTCTCTTGCTCTGTCCCTCTTTGTTTCCCTCTCTCTGCCCTCTGCTCCCTCCATCCCTGTCCCTGCCAGTCTATGAGTCTGATAGAGCTGGGGAACCCTTCTCAGAGTTTGGAGAATGTGTGCCGCTGGGCCTTCCTGCAGCAGAAGCAGGACTCGGGCGATGCTGAGTACCACGACCACGCCATCTTCCTCACCCGCCAAGAGTTTGGGCCCACCGGCATGCAGGGTACAGTACGCACGCACACGCGCACATACTGTATATACACATAAACACACACACACACATAAACACACACATAAACACACACACACACACACACATATTGACACACACACGCACATACTGTATACACACACACACACATAAGTGCGCATGCACGCGCACACATACTGTATATAAACATAAACACTTACACACACATATGTACACACACATATGTACACACACGCACATATGTGCGCTCACACACACACATGTGCATTCCAAACTCACATTCACACAGAGTGCTGGATTCATCTTAAAAATACTTCTATTTCCTGGAAATCTTGAATTGTACCTTTCTCTCTTCTCTTTCTCTCTCTTCTCTTTCTCTCTCTTCTCTCTCTCTCTTCTCTCTCTTTTCTCTCTATCTCTCTCTCCCTCTCTCTCCCCTCTCTATTTTTTTTATGTCTCTCTTTCTATCTCTCTCTTTCTCTTTCTATCTCTCTCTCCGTCTGCCCCTCCCTCCCTGCCGTTGCTAGGTTACGCCCCGGTGACAGGCATGTGTCACCCTGTGCGGAGCTGCACTCTGAACCATGAGGACGGGTTCTCCTCTGCCTTCGTCGTGGCGCATGAGACCGGACACGTGTGAGTGACACACACAGAGCCGGGTTTACCATTCATATTCTGAGGCCCCCAGCCACATACGCACGCACATACACACACACACATGCACACACACAGACCCACACACACATACACACACACACACATACACACATGCACGCACACACACACGCATACTCACACACACGCACACACATGCACACACACATGCACACACACACACACACACACACACATACTAGGACCCACATGCACACACATACTATAGGCAGATACGCACTCTCACACACACATACACACACACATACACACACACACATACACACACACACACACACACACACACACACACACACACATACTAGGACCCACATGCACACACATACTATAGGCAGATACACACTCTCACACACACACACATACACAGAGTTGGGCTAAGTGTGTGTCGCCCCCTGCAGGCTGGGCATGGAGCACGACGGCCAGGGGAATCGCTGTGGAGACGAGGTGCACATGGGGAGCATTATGGCCCCGTTGGTGCAAGCCGCCTTCCACCGCTTCCACTGGTCCCGATGCAGCCAGCAGGAGCTGGGCCGCTATCTACAGTAAGCCCCTGTCCCGTGATTGGTGGAGTTCCTCCCTGTGACACCGCCGCAGCCGTCTCACCCCTCTTGTATTTCCCCCGCTGTCCTCCCGCAGTTCCTACGACTGTCTCCGCGACGACCCCTTTGACCACAACTGGCCGTCGTTGCCACGGTTACCGGGGATCCACTACTCGATGAACGAGCAGTGTCGCTTCGACTTTGGCGCCGGCTACATGATGTGCACAGCGGTGAGGGCGTCCATTTCGGTTTCAGGGTCTCTTTCTGCGCTCCACCTCATCCGCTAACCAAAAAAAATGTATCATGCTTTCCGAACTAAAAAAAAAAAATGTATGGAAAATATATTTTCATACATTTTTCATGTGTCATCCTTCAGCTTTGAAATAGAGTCATAGAGTCATGTACGTTGTCTTGCTCAGTGACTGAAAGGATGTGATGTTGGGGTACACGGCCAGGGGTCCTAAGACTGAAGCATGACCAGGGTTGTAAGACAGACATGCATGTTGTCCTGGAGCGTTGCAGTCCACCTGCCTTTATTTTCATATACATTACATTTTAATAGCAGTAAAAACAGACACCCTTTGTTCTCTTCGGACCTAGCAGTGTGCGCCCCTGTCTTACGAAGATTGTCTTATTTTCAAAAGGTCACATGATTTAGTTTTATTCATTTTAAGATTGAGATTCCAGGAGGCAGAGTTTTAAAGAAATATTTCTGTATGTATTATTATGTATATTTTAACTGTAGTAATGTAATAAAACCCACGAGTGGTTTTCAGTAACCTTCAGTAACACAACACAGACACATACTTTCCAATCTAAGTGACATTAATCTGCGACTCTGACCAATGCAGGGAGACAGAAATATAAATATACTGAGCTGTGTGTATCTGTGTGTGTGCGCGTGTGTGTGCGTGCGTGCGTGTGTGTGTGTGTGTGAGCGTGCGCGTGAGCGTGAGCGCGCGTGCGTGTGAGTGCGTGCGTGTGTGTGTGCGTGTGTGTGCGCGTGTGTGTGAGTGTGTGTGTGCGTGTGTGAGTGTGTGTTTTAGGGGGGCTGTACTGCCAAGGTTTGTCTCGGAGAGAGGTAAAAATGATTATGTTTGCACATTTATCTAACATTTTATAGCTTTGTCAGTTGCAATTTAAGGGAAACTTTTTCTTTAAGGGAAAAAATGAAGTATCATTTTTTGGACGGATGCCATTTTAGGGAGCTTCCATGGCTGTGGCGGAAGCCTTAATCGGACATATAGGAGCCGATGCAACAGCGGTGGCTTGTGTCAAGCTTGCCACTTTCTTGGCTGTTTATTGGAAGCGAGCAAAACAGAGCAAAGTATGCGATGCTATGACACGTTTACATAGATGACCTCTTGACGTGCACTTGCACATAACTGCCAGTAGGAGTGCTCTGCTTTATTTTCTTGTCGAACCCATTTCCTTAGCTGCAAAAGGTGGGCCTGTCAGGAACGCAGGTAAGGCAACACCCCTCCCCCCCCCACCCTCGGAGCAGTGTGGCCACATCTTTGTTTTCTTCTTATCGATATCAACCTTATCGTCGTTACTTTTTTAATGGTGTCATTCGTTCTTTGTTTTCGTTCGTTCCCATTGTCATTTGTATGGGCATGCGTGCTGCAGGATGCTAAATGCTACGTCATTCCTGCCACATGCTGATCCATGCGCGATCGCCATTCCCGGAGAGAAAGGAGGATTTTTCTTACCCGTGCTTCTCTCTGCATTGTTTCGGTTAACTTTGAAAAAAATATATATATACGTATATGCTTATTCGCCATGAAAGTGCCGACGCCATCGTGATTGCTGGAGATGAGCATACCGTTGTCAAAATGGTTAGCTGGCCTAAAAAAATATATATTTTTATATATATATACGTTTTATTTTAGCCACTAGCTATTGTCATCTTGTCAACTAGCTAGCTACCTAGATTGACAATGTTAATTTCATTTAGCCAATTAAGCCAGCTATTAACATTAGACTAATGCTAACAAGATGGCTTAATAAAGTTAGTCAATAAAGTGACAAACGTTAATTAAAAACGTTAATGAAATTCCGGCCTGCTGTATACGTCAGTTTCTGTGATTGATTAGTTTAGACTCATCCTTAAAAAGTAATGAGAGGCCCTATGACCTATGGGGAGGCGCCCCTTCCACTGTGCGTCTCCTGTCGGTTGTTGCTACGTGCGTTACTACGGTGATGACGCTGCACTTTCATGGCGTGAGAATCTTGCCTTGTCATTCCCAGCATTCTGACAGGGAGTGATAAAGCAGTGACACTGTTGCCATCGCCTTTCACATGGAAACCAGAGGCGTGGGTAGATTCTGCTCCCGCTAGCTGACCTAGATCAACCCCCGCTCACGTCATATAATTAAGCAATATCACACGAGAGGGAGTGCTGTTATCCTGTTTATCAGCACGGCTGTGATTCAGTAATAGGCACGACCAGACCAAACTTCCCTGAGCTCAGTTAGAATGTAAACAAAGCGTTATCCCGGCTGATGATGAGGTCCGAGTGATGTTACACTGTATATCAGCACTCATTGGATGCGTCTCGGCCAATCACAATGCACGGTCGGAACTAACTGTTGTATAATGGCCAAGGTCTAGACCAGGGGTCTCCAACCCTGTTCCTGGAGAGCTACCGTCCTGTAGGGTTTCACTCCAACCCTGGCAAAGCACCTCATTAAACAGCTAGAGATCTTGCTGAGATGCTAATTAGTAGAATCAGGTGTGTCAAATTAGTGTTGAACCGAAAACCTACAGGACGGTAGCTCTCCAGGAACAGGGTTGGAGACCATTGGTCTAGACTAACGGGTACACAAACCCAGTTTCAGTGCTTAGGGGTCAAGTCTACCTGGAGTGGGGGGGGGGGGGGTGTCCATCTGGATCCATTATGGTTAGGGACTACTAACTGAGAGTGGAGGGGTATGTCAAGTCTTTGATCTTTAGAGCGGCGCTTTCTTTGACTCCGTAGGCTGCGCTCAACCAGCTGTTTCAACACCGCCACATCAGACTTTTATTTTTCATTCATTCCTTTTGTGTGCATGTGTCAGCTTTATGTATGTAGCCTCTCCTTGAGAGCAAGCTGTCAATCATACAGTAATCAACGTGACATTAACCTGGATCGATCCTCGTTGTGGTCCTCTGCACATCGTATAGGCGCACCTTGTCCAGTCCGCGAGGTCTTATCCGGTGTGTCTGTTGAGTGTGTTTTGTCACGATGCTGTGGTAATGTACGTATCGGGGGTTCTGGGCGTGCTCAGTGTGTGTGTGCGTGTGTGTGAGAACGGTTCCGTCTCTGTTCTCTGCAGTACCGCACCTTCGACCCCTGCAAACAGCTGTGGTGCAGTCACCCCGACAACCCCTTCTTCTGTAAGACCAAAAAGGGCCCGCCCATCGACGGCACCATGTGTGCCCCTGGCAAGGTAACGGCACGCTTCCCCTACAAGCATGCACACACACACACAGACACACACACACGAAAGACACTCATCTTTACCTGCTCTCTTTCTCTCATACACACCTTCTGTCAAGGTGATGAAGACCATGATGATGAAGGTGGTGTTGATATTGATATGGATGTTGTTGATAATAATAATGATGATTTATATGCTATCCATTATGAAATTAGGTGTCAAACACCATAGATCACCGTAGTTACTCACATGGAAAGACACAGATCACCACACCTCATTAAAACAATGTATCTACATGGTCATATTGCCTAAATCACCTCATGTGACTGTACCTCTCCTTCTGTTCCAGCACTGCTTCAAGGGTCACTGTATCTGGCTGACCCCGGACATCCTCAAACAGGATGGGAACTGGGGCATGTGGAGCAAGTTTGGGGAGTGCTCCCGGACCTGCGGGGGAGGGGTCCGCTTCCGAATCCGCCAGTGTGATAACCCCATGTGAGTGCCAGCAAGCCTTTTGTCTCTTCCTGGGCCCAGTTGCGTAGTCTGGCCCGGTTCTGTCCTGGGCCCAAACTGACCTGTCGGTTACATTACTCCCATTCATAATTCTGTGCTATCTTATAAAACACGACCAATCTGCTGCGCTAGCCAGCTAGCAACGGTCAAGTATCTTTCTGCTATTTCCTAATTTTTATCATTTAAAACCAGGGTCAGGCGCCAAAAGTGGAACATCATGTCAAAATCGCTTTTTTTATGTGGATCAATATTAGTCGTCGTGCCCTAATGATTCACCATACGTTGAGCCACACAAGTTTGTTTTTTTTCATGCATAAAGAAACATGGGAATAAAAGATTTCTAATCGTTAGCAGGGTTTAAGTAGTGCGCTTAATGAAGTTCCCAATTGACTTTCATACATGTTTTTGTCAGCCGGTAACTGGCTGAGCACTCTTTTGTAGCAAAACTACCCACAATCCATAGCACGGCCATTCACAATGAATGGTGGATTCGCTAATTGTTGCTACCACTCATTTCTTTGAGCGTTGCGGCTAATGCTAGCACCTGACCTCTCTCTGCTAAAACTGCCTAATTTCATCCTAACGAACGGATGATTGTGTGTCACCGCCTCCGACAGACCAGCTAACGGAGGCCACACCTGCTATGGACCCAACTACGAGTTCCAGCTGTGCAACGCAGAGGAGTGTGCCAACCTCTTCAGCGACTACCGGGAGGACCAGTGCAGGCTGTGGGACCCCACCTTCGAGTACCAGAACACCAAGCACCACTGGCTGCCCTTCGAGCACTCGGACTGTGAGTACTCTGGAGAGAGGGGGAGGGGGACGGGTGGGGCTAAGAGAGGCAATTCTAGGGGTGGGAGGACCTTGCAAGGGGATGGGAGTGGCCAGAATGTGACATCAGACAGGCACCTGTATGTGAGGTGGGAGAATGTGGGTGGTATTTAAACAACAGTAGAGTTCATCATATGGAGATATTAGTGTCAAGGCGTTGCCTACCTCTGTCTTTCTCAGTAGTTTAGCATGAGAAGGGTACAGGGTGGTATGGCTGCTTAGCTTCAGTAGTGTAACATGAGAAGGGTACAGGGTGGTATGGCTGCTTAGCTTCAGTAGTGTAACATGAGAAGGGTACAGGGTGGTATGGCTGCTTTGCTTCAGTAGTTTGGCATGAGAAGGGTACAGGGTGGTATGGCTGCTTAGCTTCAGTAGTGTAACATGAGAAGGGTACAGGGTGGTATGGCTGCTTAGCTTCAGTAGTGTAACATGAGAAGGGTACAGGGTGGTATGGCTGCTTAGCTTCAGTAGTTTGACATGAGAAGGGTACAGGGTGGTATGGCTGCTTAGCTTCAGTAGTGTAACATGAGAAGGGTACAGGGTGGTATGGCTGCTTAGCTTCAGTAGTTTAACATGAGAAGGGTACAGGGTGGTATGGCTGCTTAGCTTCAGTAGTGTAACATGAGAAGGGTACAGGGTGGTATGGCTGCTTAGCTTCAGTAGTGTAACATGAGAAGGGTACAGGGTGGTATGGCTGCTTGGCTTCAGTAGTTTAACATGAGAAGGGTACAGGGTGGTATAGCTGCTTAGCTTCAGTAGTTTAACATGAGAAGGGTACAGGGTGGTATGGCTGCTTAGCTTCAGTAGTTTAACATGAGAAGGGTACAGGGTGGTATGGCTGCTTAGCTTCAGTAGTTTAACATGAGAAGGGTACAGGGTGGTATGGCTGCTTAGCTTCAGTAGTGTAACATGAGAAGGGTACAGGGTGGTATGGCTGCTTAGCTTCAGTAGTGTAACATGAGAAGGGTACAGGGTGGTATGGCTGCTTAGCTTCAGTAGTGTAACATGAGAAGGGTACAGGGTGGTATGGCTGCTTAGCTTCAGTAGTGTAACATGAGAAGGGTACAGGGTGGTATGGCTGCTTAGCTTCAGTAGTGTAACATGAGAAGGGTACAGGGTGGTATGGCTGCTTAGCTTCAGTAGTTTAACATGAGAAGGGTACAGGGTGGTATGGCTGCTTAGCTTCAGTAGTGTAACATGAGAAGGGTACAGGGTGGTATGGCTGCTTAGCTTCAGTAGTGTAACATGAGAAGGGTACAGGGTGGTATGGCTGCTTAGCTTCAGTAGTTTAACATGAGAAGGGTACAGGGTGGTATGGCTGCTTAGCTTCAGTAGTGTAACATGAGAAGGGTACAGGGTGGTATGGCTGCTTAGCTTCAGTAGTTTAACATGAGAAGGGTACAGGGTGGTATCGCTGCTTAGCTTCAGTAGTTTAACATGAGAAGGGTACAGGGTGGTATCGCTGCTTAGCTTCAGTAGTTTAACATGAGAAGGGTACAGGGTGGTATCGCTGCTTAGCTTTAGTAGTTTAACATGAGAAGAGTAAAGGCAGACAAAGCAGAACCAGTCTGGAGTGAGAGCAGTAGTAGGCCCCCTCTCCCACCCAATCTCCCCTATACTTTTTTAAATTTCCATGCAACATGAACTCTCCGTTACCCAAGTCATTACCTCACTAACTACACTGATTTAATCTCAGCTCATCGAGAGCTCAGCCTATTCCACCTCCTCACTCGCTGTGTTTCATCCTGAATTAATTAAAGCGCATGGAAATCTAACCGCCCGCAATACACAGTCTTTGGCTCCGCCCGTTCCACACCGCGTTGAGCTGATCAGTCTTACGCATACAGTATGTGACAGGTGCCCAAATAGGAACATGGCACTGCTTGTTTATTTCCAAACCTTTTAACGTCAGAACGTATTAAAGGTTCTCCACGTACTGACTTCTGAAAAGTGACCAGCTGTTTACTTTCCACAAGAATATTTTCCGACTTCATCTAAACTGCATGTAAAACCTGGAAGTCATATTTGGAATGAAAATCAGGGAAAAATTGAACATGTTTTTTGGGGGGAGGGGAGAGGGGGAAAGGGGGATGGGCAAAATTAGCACACAGTGAATTTGAAGAACTTTCTCTGGGGGGTGTGTTTCTTCATGGTACTTACCGAGGTACCCGTTAAAATGGCCGCTGGGTAGATTTGATGGGTGTTGAGGGCGTAAAGACAGCGTGTTCCTCTTGACCGCTTATGGTGTGAATTCCTTAGCCCATAGGTGGCTGCTTCCTGTTCGCCAGCGTGATCGGTTAGAGCTCCAAAACCGTACATATCTGTGCGGCGTGTTCGTCCCTGTCAGCCATGTTTCTGTGCTGTAACGTGAGGGTAGGCTGCATGGAGATTTCAAATTCAGGGCTTGAATTTAAGTTTCTTTCCTGAATTGAAATCGACTCGCCCCCCAGCCCTGGGTTCAATGCAAACAAGCAGGAAGACGTTAAATTATTTATCGATGGTGTGTGTGCGCGCTTGCTTCATCTCGCCACTATGTGGACCGGGGCGGGGCGGGGCGGGGCGGGACGTGACGGGACGGGGACGGGACGGGGACGGGGACGGGGACGGGACGGGACGGGGACGGGAGGGACGGGGAGCGAGCACAGAGTGCGGGATTTTTTCCAGCACCAGCTTGTCCGGTTCACAAATCCAGCCTGGACCCGGGAAACCGAAGCCGCGTTCCCAGGCAGACAATCCGCCTGGAGCTCACAAGAACGCGTCACCGGCCGAGCCCCCCTATCTTCAGATTAAGCTTCCGTAATCCGGGGGCTCGCAGGATGAACACCCCCCCCCCCACCTGGCACACCTCCTCTGACTGAGCCAGTGTGCAGCTGTTTAAACCGGGCGCTCGTAGCTCTGCTGAACAGGGTGATCCGCGCAAGGATCCCAATGTGTATTTTCCCAGGAGTCGGCATCGCCTGGCCTTAAGCTCCGCCCACAACGTAGCGTCGCCATCGCCCGGCCTGCCTCTCCTTTAGCTCCGCCCACAACGTAGCGTCGCCATCGCCCGGCCTGCCTCTCTTTAAGCTCCACCCACAGCGTAGCGTCGTCATCGGTAACCCACAAACCAGGAGAGAGACGTCATTGCCTGGCCTGCCTCTCCTTAAGCTCCGCCCACAGTGTAGCGTCACCATCGGTAACCCGCAGACCCACAGACCTTTGGCTGTGTCGAAATCAGCACCCTTTCATACTATTGAGTATGCTTGTTGAGTAGACAGGATGAGAAAGTAGTTAAGTTGGCAAAAGATTTTCTAAATGTAGTATACTTAAAACCCCCGTATGATATACTTACTTCCGGGGTTTCGCTGAGTATATTCGGGAGCATACTTTTCAAGAAGTATGCAAACATTGGTCGCATAAATATGACACGCAGCTTCGTTTAAAAAAAAAAATTGGCGCAGCTTCGCTGATGTTTTTCCTTCAATAACAACAAAAACAACATGTGACATGGCCACGCAAGGGTGGGACTTTTCAGGACACTTCCACAGTACGGTTTGAAAATAGTATGCAGGATATTTTATACGTTATACGGCACACATCTGCCAGTACACAGGAGACAGGAGGCAGTAGATAGTGCTCAGACAGCCTTGGTGTGGAAAACAAGCTGGGCCTCTGTTCCGGGTGTGGTAATTACAGACCTGGATTTGGGAGGCAATTCCATTTCAATTCAGGAAATGAGCTGAACTTCACTTAATGAGTCGAAAAATTCCCAGCGACGTTCCGTTGGAAGTCAACGACCTCTTGTTCCTTCGAGGGGCCGAGGTGTTTGTGTCTGTGGCCGACTGGCTCACAAGCTCACACAAGGCACAGCTCCAGCGTTTCATCTCACTTCCTGCTCCATGAGAGGGACTTTCCGCACTGTCATTGGACGGGGTGAATTTGGCAGATTTCCACATGACGGGAGGAGGCGACGGGACGCTTGCGCTGTCCTCGCCCTGGACCCATTTCCCGGCTGGCCCAGGGGAACCGTCTGCGTGGCGGTCGACCCAGGAGGGGAGGGGTTTACAGAGGGGTAAGGCTCTGACAGCATTGCTCTGAGTGAGTCATGGCATTTGTTCTGAACACATGAGAAATCAAACAAATAGAGGGTGTGATTCACTGGCTCTGTAGTGCATCCATTCCCCCCCTCCCTGCGCCCCATAAAACACTGCATCCACCCCTCCCCTCCCTGCGCCCCATAAAACACTGTTAACACCCAGCCGCTCTGCTGGCCGCCAGAAAAACTGTCTACAATGAACAAACACACACAAACTCTCCCTTTCACACATGTATATATGCACATCAAAAAACAAACACACACACACACACACACACACACATTCCAACACAGGGCAGCTAATTTTCGTGAAAGTGAATTGTTGCCGATCCATACTTTCCCAGCCGCTGACCAGTGGTGTCAGCGGTCTCAGCTGCAGTTGTGTGAATTGGCCCAGAGCCAAACAAAGCTATGAATCTCACGCTGTTTGCAAAACTAGCATTGAGGCTCCATTTCCTGTTGGGGCTCGGGGGGGGCAGGGTGTTGGGGGTATGTTTTTTACAGCAGGGACATGTGGGCTCCACCCTGCCCCAGTCAGCCAACGCCCTGCGCTGACCTCACCCACATCCACTCACCTAGGGGCGTGTCTCTCTCTCTCTCTCTCTCTCTCTCTCTCTCTCTCTCTCCCCCCCCCCAGCCAAAGAGCGCTGCCACCTGCACTGCCAGTCCAAGGAGACGGGGGCCAAGGTGGACATGCAGAGGATGGTGTACGATGGAACTCGCTGCTCCTACAAGGACCCCTACAGCATCTGTATGCGTGGCGACTGTGTGGTGAGCGTCGCCATTCGGGCTCAAAGGGGCTCCTGGCCTGATGACATCATAATCGGGATGAGAGCTCTTGGCCCAGTTGTGATGTCATCAGTAAAGAATCTCTGCTGTTTTTCGGTCACAACCGGGTTGTTTTTCCCAGTCTGTTCAAAGCAAGCAAGCATTCAGTCATTGGATGGGATTCTGTCCATTCTATCGCAATGCGGGCATTGCGGTACGATTCCCAGAGCATTAAATCATAACTGTCGGGTGGTAAGAAATGGGCTGGTATTGCCACTGGCCTCTGTAAGGTTCTGGCACTTTCTTCTCCCAATAATGGTATTACTGTGATTTTATTTTTCTCCCACAGTCCTCTTGCTGAGTTCAGCTTTTGTTCCAGTTGGCTGAAATCACAGCTCAGGGCTTAAAAGTGATGCCTACATCTGCACAGCCAAGCACCCCGCCATAATACCCCCCACCCCCCCGCCCGCTTT
>CM040397.1:6602276-6604776 GCA_022702515.1 Ilyophis sp. 1 JC-2022
TGTGTGCGTTGCTTGTAATGTCAGGCAGTCTTCAGCCTTACTTTGTCACAGAAAGCACGGCATGCTGGGAAAAGAGGATTTGAGTTGACGCAGGAGGCTGAAGAAGCAGATTTGTGAAACGACGTGGTAACGATGCTTGTAAATAGAGTAGAAAAGTGAAAAGTCACGTCAGGCCACCGGCCGTTTTCACTTTCCCCCCGCTGCTGCTCTGCTGTAAATGAGAAGATCACAGAAAATTATATTTTTGATTGTAGTTTTTGGCGGCCGTGCCTGTTTCAAGAGACCAATAATGATCTCATGACTGGTGTCCTCTGTCCTTGTACACAAATGTCTGCTTTATTTGTATTACCAGTTTTATTGAGAACTTATTTGTGCGCCAGAGCAAATGAGAGGTTTGTTTTATGGAAGGGACAAAAGGCGTTTCATCTCAAAGAGATATCCGCCACTGCTGAATACTTCAGTGATGAGGTAAAAACATCCTTCCGTTTGATAGTCGTGTTTGTTTATGTTTTGTTTTGGTTTTTTTCCTTCCCCCAGGTTTTCTCAAAATCCTTGAAATCCCTCGAGGGGCCAGACATCTGCTCATCCAGGAATTCAAGGGAACTCCACATATCCTCGGTAAGGCCGCTAAATTTACGGGCTGAGATGCGAAGGACCCCGCCGGTCATTAATAACGCGGACGCGAGGCCTCGTAATTCAGGCGTTTGTCTCGGAACATTGCTTGCCTGTCAAAGTGGTTATTATTGTTCCGTCTGGGTTCTAGAATGCACTTTCTTCTAAGATTCCGGCCACAATGTGCCTTCTTTGTTTGTATTACTTTGAAGAGATTCATCAAGAGTATTGATTTAGCCACCCCCTTCTAATTAAAGTTTGACCTTCATCAACCTTGACAAGTTCTCCTTAATGTTTCCATGCTTTCTACCATGCAGTTCAGCTTTAAAAAAGTTTTTTAATGTGGACCTATTAGTATGTATCCAAGCTGTCGACCCCTTACAGGTATTTAGCTATGTTTTGGGAGCTAAGGTGGTGTTTTGATGAGATTGATTGGTGTTTTGGAATGAAAATTTGGCATTTTGGGGGTCTTTGTAGTTTTGGAGGGAATACCTTAGTGTATTCAAGATAGTCTTGAGACAAGAGTTAAGTGTCTAGGAGATTTATGTTAGGTTTTTTTTGGGTGAGTTTTTTTGGTGATTACAGTGTGCAGTGTTTTGGAGTGTTTGGCATTTTGGAGGTGAGTGTTTGGAGTTTTGGAGCAGAGGGTTAGGAGTTTTGGAGCAGAGTGGTGTTTTGGAGCAAAGTGTTTGGAGTT
Source organism: Ilyophis sp. 1 JC-2022 (assembly GCA_022702515.1). NCBI lineage: Eukaryota > Metazoa > Chordata > Actinopteri > Anguilliformes > Synaphobranchidae > Ilyophis > Ilyophis sp. 1 JC-2022. Next base: position 6,603,586 of record CM040397.1, read on the forward strand.
TTGGAGCAGAGTGTTTGGAGTTTTGGAGCAGAGTGTTTGGAGTTTTGGAGCAGAGTGTTTGGAGTTTTGGAGCAGAGTGTTTGGAGTTTTGGAGCAGAGTGTTTGGAGTTTTGGAGCAGAGCGTTTGGAGTTTTGGAGCAGAGTGTTTGGAGTTTTGGAGCAGAGCGTTTGGAGTTTTGGAGCAGAGTGGTGTTTTGGAGCAAAGTGTTTGGAGTTTTGGAGCAGAGTGTTTGGAGTTTTGGAGCAGAGTGTTTGGTGTGTTGAGACTGCTGTTTTTTGGTTTCCTCAGCGGTAAAGAACCAGGCCACAGGCCACATCTTTCTGAATGGAGAGGGCGAGTTCCCGGACTCACGCAGCATCATCGAGAAGGGGGTGGAGTGGGAATACGAGAACGAGGATGACAAGGAGACAGTCCAGACCACCGGGCCACTAAAATATGGCGTCGTCATAATGGTGGGTCTGCTGATTAGTAGTAGTCGCCCCCCCCCCCCCCTCACACACACAAAACCACATACAGTGGTTTCTGCCCCTGGTGACTGACCTTCTCTTTTCCGCCCACACACAGATACGCTCTCACGGGGATTCCAAGGTCACCCTGTCCTACAAATACATCATCCACAAGGAGCTGCAGTCCTTCATCGAGAACAACGTGGTTCAGGAGGACTCGTCCTTCTACGAGTGGTCCCTGAAGAAATGGTCGCACTGCTCCAAGCCCTGCGGGGGAGGTACGCACTTTCACCCAGGAAGTGAAAGCCTTCTTCAAACACAAGTGCCCCCACTGTCATGTGATCACGTGTTGCCCAATCACAGTCACTTAGAACGTGGATTCTCAACCTCGGTACTGAGGGGCCTCTGGGTGTGCTGGTGTCCGTTTCAACCATCCAACCGATCATGAGATCTATTCCAGTTGGGTTTTTATTTAAGCTGCTCTTAACACAATGCAGGTTTGGCATGTTGATTTAGTTTCAGTGACCAAAGGCCTATTCAACAAGCAGAACATTTTGTTACTCTTTGAACGTAGTGTTTTTTTTGTTTTGTTTTTTTTACCGGAAGTAACATTCGGAACGGAATGGCCGCTACGTTTCTCGGGAGATGATTTGCGGGCTGCGTCGTGGGTGTGAGAACGTAGTCTGTGCTAGGTTTGTCCTGGGATAATGTATTGCAGAGTCAAAGCATGTAATCGGTCACAGA
>CM040397.1:6609776-6672276 GCA_022702515.1 Ilyophis sp. 1 JC-2022
CAGCACAATATTACTGAAATCACCACAGCATAGTATTACTGAAATCACCACAGCACAATATTACTGAAATCACCACAGCACAATATTACTGAAGTCTACACAGCACAATATTACTGAAATATCCACAGCACAATATTACTGAAATCACCACAGCACAGTATTACTGAAATCACCACAGCACAATATTACTGAAATCACCACAGCACAATATTACTGAAATCACCACAGCACAATATTACTGAAATCACCACAGCACAATATTACTGAAATCACCACAGCACAATATTACTGAAATCACCACAGCACAATATTACTGAAATCACCACAGCACAATATTACTGAAATCACCACAGCACAATATTACTGAAATCACCACAGCACAATATTACTGAAATCACCACAACACAATATTACTGAAATCACCACAGCACAATATTACTGAAATCACCACAGCACAATATTACTGAAATCACCACAGCATAGTATTACTGAAATCACCACAGCACAATATTACTGAAATCACCACAGCACAATATTACTGAAATCACCACAGCACAATATTACTGAAATCACCACAGCACAATATTACTGAAATCACCACAGCACAATATTACTGAAATCACCACAGCACAATATTACTGAAATCACCACAGCACAATATTACTGAAATCACCACGGCACAATATTACTGAAATCACCACAACACAATATTACTGAAATCACCACAGCACAATATTACTGAAATCACCACAGCACAATATTACTGAAATCACCACAGCATAGTATTACTGAAATCACCACAGCACAATATTACTGAAATCACCACAGCACAATATTACTGAAATCTACACAGCACAATATTACTGAAATCACCACAGCACAATATTACTGAAATCACCACAGCACAATATTACTGAAATCTCCACAGCACAATATTACTGAAATCACCACAGCACAATATTACTGAAATCTCCACAGCACAATATTACCGAAATCTCCACAGCACAATATTACTGAAATCACCACAGCACAATATTACTGAAATCACCACAGCACAATATTACTGAAATCTACACAGCACAATATTACTGAAATCACCACAGCACAATATTACTGAAATCTACACAGCAAAATATTACTGAAATCTCAACAGCAAAATATGACTTAAATCTCCACGGCACAATATTGCTGAAATCTCAACAGCACAATATTACTGAAAACCAATACAATTCAACCGTGCCCACTCTAAACCAGTAAAACTCAACCCTGCCCACTCTAAACCAGTATAACTCAATACTGCCCACTCTAAACCAATACAACTCAACCCTGCCCACTCTAAACCAATACAACTCAACCCTGCCCACTCTAAACCAATACAACTCAACCCTGCCCACTCTAAACCAATACAACTCAACCCTGCCCACTCTAAACCAATACAACTCAACCCTGCCCACTCTAAACCAATACAACTCAACCCTGCCCACTCTAAACCAATACAGCCTAACCTTGCCCACCCTGAACCAATATAACTCAACCCTGCCCACTCTAAACCAATACAACTCAACCCTGCCCACCCTAAACCAGTATAACTCAACCGTGCCCACTCTAAACCAGTAAAACTCAACCCTGCCCACTCTAAACCAATACAACTCAACCCTGCCCACTCTAAACCAATACAACTCAACCCTGCCCACTCTAAACCAATACAACTCAACCCTGCCCACTCTAAACCAATACAACTCAACCCTGCCCACTCTAAACCAATACAACTCAACCCTGCCCACTCTAAACCAATATAACTCAACCCTGCCCACTCTAAACCAATACAACTCAACCCTGCCCACCCTAAACCAGTATAACTCAACCGTGCCCACTCTAAACCAGTAAAACTCAACCCTGCCCACTCTAAACCAATACAACTCAACCCTGCCCACTCTAAACCAATACAACTCAACCCTGCCCACTCTAAACCAATACAACGCAACCCTGCCCACTCTAAACCAATACAGCCTAACCTTGCCCACTCTAAACCAATATAACTCAACCCTGCCCACTCTAAACCAATACAGCCTAACCTTGCCCACCCTGAACCAATATAACTCAACCCTGCCCACTGTACACCAGTAGAAATATAAGTATAAATTCTATTCCCTGTCCTCTGTTACACTGTCCCAGGATGTGTAATCAGCCCGTTTAACGAGTGTGTGTTCTCTCCTCTGCGTCTCCAGAAAGTTCTTCAGACCACAAGAACGGGAACTTCCTGATACAGTGGCTGTCGCGGCCCGACCCAGAGTTCCCCATCCAGAAGATCTCTTCAAGTAAACGACCCCTTTATAACTCAGACCTCGCTCTCCAATGCATGCCATTCCTGAGCTGGACTCTGCCTCTGTCTCTCTGCCTCTCTCTGCGGGGAAAGTTCCCCTGATCGCGGCCCCGCTCGCGTTTTTTTCCCATCTCCCCCCGGGGGTGTGTTTCCAGTGGCGTCCTTGCAGGGGTGGGGGGGGTCTCTCTCTCTCCCCCCCTCTCTCTCTGTCTCTCTCTCTCCATGTGGAGCTCTGTGTTGTAAACCGCTGGCCTCTTAATCTCGCCAGCCATTTAAAAAAAAAAAAAAAGGCTTTCAATTGATCGGCGGCTTTTAAAAAGTGGGAGGAGCCGTGCGGGTCGGGGCGGCGGCTTTGTGATTAGGGCGGCCGCCTGCGAGCTGTGCGTTGCTATGGGTTACGCTCTCACGCGGATGCTACCCGCTAGCACCGCCAGAGCAATTGGGTGAGTTTTTTTGAGGAAGTTTTAAAAAAACATTTATTAAAAAAAAAAACAACAAAAAAAAAAACGAAAGCTTTATTGTGAATGTGAACTTGTCACAATGAGGACATTCTGCTAGCGTGCTCATTTCACTTTCCTGGTTCATTCTGACAAAAAGAACGACAGAACAAACGTAAATAAAACCACAACAGGAAATGCAACACACAAAATACTGTTGATTTTATGGATTGTGAAGATGAGTCCACAGATCAGTAAGGTCATGGGAAAAAAGAAACAGGGTAGTTTATACAGCGGACGGCTGCTTGCCCCCATTCCATTTCACCCTCCATATCTTCTTGACTGTTAATGCTAACATTCAATAAATGCAGCTTATTTGTGCTTGAAAACTTTATATATTAAAGTATATTAATATCAATAATACGACTAATAACACATTTGACATTAATAAGCTGTGGCTTATTTGCCTAACCTTTTGACTGCTATTGATCGCATAGATCGTTGACTGTTATGTGTATTTTTGTATTGATTTTACATGAATACAGAGGTATATATATTAAGTAAAGTGTTTTTTGGGTGGGGCTAGGCCTATATTATGCAGGACATGTTCAGCCAGTTACCTGTCTTGTTCTTCAGAGGGTTATATTTTGACCACCATTATGGTTAAATGTCATTTTTTATTTGACTTTTTTCCCTCTCAAACGAGGAATCGCATTTCATCCGCATTTACACATCTGTGTGAAAGAGCGGACCGCAACGCGTGTTCGGCGTGCGCAAGCACATTCGTGTGTCTGTAAAACCGAGTGCGATTGCGCGTGTGGGTGTAGGTAGGTGTGTGTGTGTGTGTGTGTGTGTGTGTGTGTGTGTGCGTTTGTCATTTCAAATGTGTGTCGGTGCGTCTTTCTGGCTAATGCTAAAAAATAACCGGAAAGCGATACAAAATACCTCATAAATCTTCATTTGAGAAAAAAATCTACTCATTTTTATGATGAACATTAGCAAAAGAACAATGCCTTATCTTGGACTGAATGTAACGGCATTAACTATGGAAAAGATGGCTTTGCTAAATGGAAGTCACTTTTAAAGTTGTACTTAGACTAGTGGCAGCTTGAAAAATACAACCTAACAAAAAACTTGAAGAAGGTGGCCTAAATCCAACCACAGGTTCATTAGCAAAGGTAGAGGGAGGTGACCCCAGACATCGCAACACTCCAGACCTGTCATTGTATTGTGATCACATATTTCAGTTGTGAATATGTAGCGAGCTATCTCCTTTTATGTGCTGGATTTGGAAAACTTTTAAGGACAGCAAGCCAGACCTTGCAGTGCGATACTGTATATAATATTGGTGTTGACTGTATTTAATAATGTTCATGACTGTTATCTACTTACTTTGAAAAAAAAAAGAAAATATTATATACTATGGGGTAACTGTTTTGTGGCTTCACTGGCCTTCTATGTGGGGCTAGCTAACGTTGGGAAAAACATCGTTCAGATGGACTACGTGCACTGCGTCTATATGCACTTTGATTTATCAGGGAAACTTTATTAATGTTTTGTAAATGTCTAATATGACACTTAATGTGCCATTACAGTTTTTACATCATCATGGAATAATTTATTTTATTTGAAGATACAATTTGTATTTATTTATTTATTTATTTATTTATCTATCGGTTGATTGGCTGATTAATTTCCAGGTAATGAAGTGTTTTACCAAAGTGACTGTGAACTTGTAACTTTCTTACACTTTATTTTTCTTAATGAGAAAAAAAGAAGTGTGTGTATGTATGTGTTTGTATGTGTGTATATTTCTATATGTATGTATGTATATGCACACATACACACACTTATATTTGAGGGGGGAAAGTGCATCTCATTGTTTCCGTTTCTGTCATTTCCAACTGCAGAAGTTGTAGAAATAAAAACGTGAAATACACAAGTTTGTGCTCGTTTGTGAGTTTTGGTCCTTTACATTTGATTAAAAAAAGTTTGCAGCCTGGTTTCCATCTATCTTCAAAATATGTTTTCACTTATATAGCCCCAAGCCCCACCCAATGGGTAGTGTGTATGTTTCTCATGTTTATAAAATAAATATAAACTCAACCCTGCCCACTCTAAGCCAATACAACTCAACCCTGCCCACTCAAAACCAATACAACTCAACCCCGCCCACTCTAAACCAATACAACTCAACCCTGCCCACTCTAAACCAATACAACTCAACCCTGCCCACTCTAAACCAATACAACTCAACCCCGCCCACTCTAAGCCAATACAACTCAACCCTGCCCACTCTAAACCAATACAACTCAACCCTGCCCACTCTAAACCAGTACAACTCAACCCTGCCCACTCTATACCAATACAACTCAACCCTGCCCACTCTAAACCAATACAACTCAACCCTGCCCACTCTAAACCAATACAACTCAACCCTGCCCACTCTAAGCCAATACAACTCAACCCTGCCCACTCTAAACCAATACAACTCAGCCAGTATAAAATGTTTATAAAATAAAAATATCTAAACGGATAATGGGTCGCAGGACATTTTCTTTGGAACTTTATTTATTAAAATGTTTGGATCTCACACTGAGAGCTTTCCAGTGATGAGTGGGAAACACACCTGGGAGATGCATGCCAGCCGCTGTGCACCACGTCAGCAGAGGTGGAGAGGAAGAGAACCATTTTTAGGCAATGAAATCAGGGGATGATTGGGCGGCAGGTTGAGAGAGCCAGGTTGGGAATTTAGTCATGAATTTATTTTAAACATAAAACCCAAGGAAAAAAAACTTAGCTCACTTAGCTCACATGTCAAACGCTTGCAAGTCAATCTTGCAACAGGGTCAGATTTGTTTTATTCAAAGAGCAGGGGGGGTTTTCTTTTCATTGACTTTATCCAGTAAATATAAAACAAATGTAAACCTCCAGATATCCACTACACATCTTTAGGTAAAATGTCTCTTGCACACACATGTAACATATGCTGTTGTGCTGACTGTATGTTTTTTTCCTGAAACAGTGCTTATAACTATGTAATACACATGTGATAAAGGTATAATAACAATGTAATACATAATTATTAAGTATATGAGCCATATATATCCTCATGTACAGGAGGGCAGGTACTCTATACAGCCCATGTTAGAGAAGCTCCTTAACGAGCACCAGCCCATATTTGGGCCGGAAGTGCTTTTGTTTATTTGCGTTCATTATGTTTTTTTACGGTGAAATATTCAATCCGTCTGGTCACACAATATATCGTTTGTAAGTGTTAAATTTCACTATTCAATCTCTATAAACTATTTTGTGATTCCAATGTTATAGCGACAACGGTTTCTTATTTTGTAACATGGAGCAAAACAGACATGGTCAAAATGAAGACTACGTAGGTTCTATGTGTTCTGGAAATCCACAGACGACACGGATCACGGTAAAGTCGGTATCCTTATGACGGCCAAAATGTTTTTTTTAAATTATTATTTCTATAATAAAAAAGAAACTTCCACTGTGTTTGAGCTTTGTTTCAATAATAATTCTAACTATTCAAAAACAAACTCCTAAGGGTTACCTTACAGATGAAAACCAAACCATTATGCCTGTAGTCAAAGGGGTTCAAGAACAGTAACAATTTTATTTTCGGGCTTGTGTTCAAAAAAAGTGGTTTGAGAAGGGGTTTAATCTTCCAAACTTCAGTGCAAAACTCTGGTGTTACCGCTGCTCCTCAGTGAAACTCTGGTGTTTCCGCTGCTTCTCAGTGAAACTCTGATGTTTCCGCTGCTCCTCAGTGAAACTCTGGTGTTACCGCTGCTCCTCAGTGAAACTCTGGTGTTACCGCTGCTCTCAGTGAAACTCTGGTGTTACCGCTGCTCCTCAGTGAAACTCTGGTGTTTACCGCTGCTTCTCAGTGAAACTCTGGTGTTACCGCTGCTTCTCAGTGAAACTCTGGTGTTACCGCTGCTCCTCAGTGAAACTCTGGTGTTACCGCTGCTCCTCAGTGAAACTCTGGTGTTACCGCTGCTCCTCAGTGAAACTCTGGTGTTACCGCTGCTCCTCAGTGAAACTCTGGTGTTACCGCTGCTCCTCAGTGAAACTGGTGTTACTGCTGCTTCTCAGTGAAACTCTGGTGTTACCGCTGCTCTCAGTGAAACTCTGGTGTTACCGCTGCTCCTCAGTGAAACTCTGGTGTTACCGCTGCTCCTCAGTGAAACTCTGGTGTTACCGCTGCTCCTCAGTGAAACTCTGGTGTTACCGCTGCTCCTCAGTGAAACTCTGGTGTTACCGCTGCTCCTCAGTGAAACTCTGGTGTTACCGCTGCTCTCAGTGAAACTCTGGTGTTACCGCTGCTTATCAGTGAAACTCTGGTGTTACCGCTGCTTCTCAGTGAAACTCTGGTGTTACCGCTGCTCTCAGTGAAACTCTGGTGTTACCGCTGCTCCTCAGTGAAACTCTGGTGTTACTGCTGCTCTCAGTGAAACTCTGGTGTTACCGCTGCTCTTAGTGAAACTCTGGTGTTACCGCTGCTCTCAGTGAAACTCTGGTGTTACCGCTGCTCCTCAGTGAAACTCTGGTGTTACCGCTGCTCCTCAGTGAAACTCTGGTGTTACCGCTGCTTATCAGTGAAACTCTGGTGTTACCGCTGCTCCTCAGTGAAACTCTGGTGTTACCGCTGCTCCTCAGTGAAACTCTGGTGTTACCGCTGCTCCTCAGTGAAACTCTGGTGTTTCCGCTGCTCTTAATGAAACTCTGGTGTTACCGCTGCTCTCAGTGAAACTCTGGTGTTACCGCTGCTCCTCAGTGAAACTCTGGTGTTACCGCTGCTCTCAGTGAAACTCTGGTGTTACCGCTGCTCTCAGTGAAACTCTGGTGTTACCGCTGCTCCTCAGTGAAACTGGTGTTACTGCTGCTTCTCAGTGAAACTCTGGTGTTACCGCTGCTCCTCAGTGAAACTCTGGTGTTACCGCTGCTCTCAGTGAAACTCTGGTGTTGCCGCTGCTCTCAGTGAAACTCTGGTGTTACCGCTGCTCTCAGTGAAACTCTGGTGTTACCGCTGCTCCTCAGTGAAAACAACCTCCAGTAAAAGCTAAAACCACAAGCGTTACTTCTCTGTTCTGTCCTTCTCTCTTCCCTCGTTTCCTGCTGTTCTGACTGCTTTTTCCACCTAAAGCTCCCCTCGTTCCGACACACACCGGAGCTTCTTCATCATCCTCTTCATCTGATCTCTGTTCTTTTATCTTACAGGGCAGCGTTGCCATGGGGACAGGTCCGTGTTCTGTCGCATGGAGGTCCTGAGCCGATACTGCAGTATCCCGGGTTACAAGAAGATGTGCTGCAAGTCCTGCAGTGAGGGCAACCACACTGCGCGCGTCAACGGCACCTCCTTCCACAGGAAGTACACCAAGTCTTCTAGTGACGTGGTCAGGAACTACACCACCGTCTCTACTCACACCGCCACAAAATACAGCCCAGCTCCCAAATATACGACCGGGAAGTACACCACGGCTCCATTGCACGCAACCAGCACGCTTTCTTTATTTACTATACCTGCTGTCATGAGTAAATACACCAGCACTTTCATCCCTGATGCCTCCTTCAGTTACACTACGGATCCCAGCACCGCCTTCAGCGTGATCGGCACTACAGTTCCCAGCATCCCGTTCAGCGATGAGGACACCACAGTTTCCAGCATTGCTGTTGCTGAAGAAGACTCCACAGATCCTGGCAGTAGCATCAGCTTTGATTACACTACAGTTCCCAGCAGCACCAGGGGCAGTGATGATGTCATAATGACCAGCACTATTATCACTAGCCGTGACATCACTGTTGTCAGTCCCATCACTTCTGCGTGGTTTGACGTGACGCACACGCCCCAGCCTGCCGTCAGTCCAACCGCAAAAAAATCCAGAAAGGCCACAACGCCGGCAACTGCCACCGTCACGACAGCGCCCTCACGGTCCGCAGACAGCACCGTCACCGCCACCCGGCTTCCAAACAGAACCGAGGAGGTCCGGGAAAACAACTCCATCGACGTGCCTTACAGAATCATCGGCGTGGACAACGTGGAGGTCTCCCAGAACAACTTCATCCCCCGACGGAAGCGCCTTTACCGCGAGCGAACTCGGAACAAGCGCATCCAAGAGCTCCTGGCGGAAAAGCGCGAGACTCTCCGGCGGATGAGGAGAGGCCCGAGCGTGTGAAATCTCTCTTATAGAGATGAGTCTTTGTCAATCACAGATTGTAATTATTTAATCGCAGGTATGCAATGGTGCTCCGTCAGGTGCTAAAATGAAACAAATACAAACGAGCGGAGGAAAGGAAGCCCGGCTCCTCCCATCGTAAACTGGAGGAATGGCTAACAAAGATATTGTGGAAAAAGAATAACCACTGGCTAACGTTTGCACAGTTGCTTTTAAATCAAAGACCGTCCCTTTAGGATACTTCTCTAAAGATATTTGATGGAAGCAATTCTGAGTATGGGCATGTATGCGATCTCTCTGGTGGCAGGTTAGGCATGATTGGCGTCCTAGGAGTGACACTTTATCTCTCCAAACCCTCAGAGACACTGAAGCTCGCAGGAAAGATGCAGGTTAATCACAAAACCTTCTCCACTCCACACAAATGGCCTCTATATGCACACTCTACTTGGTCCAACCTCAATTTTAATTCTACTTTATCGTGATCATTTTCACCTCAAAGATCCATGTTAAGAAAGTGATACTACTCCTAAATGTACATACACATAGTCTGCTCCAATATTGACAATATAGCCTTGGACTGCAGCCGAATTCCTATAGATGGTAGATGCAAAGCTATGATGTGCATATAAATTATTTTATCTGCTCACGGATAGTTTGCTTGTAGCTGCCTCTCTTACAACAATGCACCTGTATTGTTTTATAGAAAACCAGATCCGTTATTCAGTTAAAATCTTTTTCTTTTTTTTTTAAACCTTGCTTTCTCTTTTGTACATTTTTTTCTATTTCTATTTTTGAGCTAAAATAATTAACCAGTAAAAGTTTAAAAAAAAAAAATTATTACAATTTAAGCATGTAGCATGACACTTATCCAGAGCGACCACAGCTTGCACTCTTTTTACACACAATCCGTTTCTACAGCTGGCTATTAACAGAAGTAATTCAGGTTAAGTACCTTTAGCTCAGGGGTACAGTGGCCGCACCTGGGAACCTCCAACCTTTCAGGTGCTCGCCCGACTCTCTAACCACTACACTACACTGCTGCGCTGCTAAACGTTTTGAAAAAATAAATAAATGAAGCTTATGTATTTAAATCACTGCCACAACTGCACATCAATATGGACCTGCTGAGCTGCGTAGATTAGACAGTGCAGGGATTCTTTACTACAATAAAACAGGGTCACTCTCTTTCGCCTTCTTTCAGTTTATAATAACTACCTGGCATTTTAGTTATGTGATATTAATTTAATGATTATGTTAAATTGTAGCATGTTTCTCTCATACACACACACACACACACACACGCATAATTTCTACTCGGACAGCAGACAGACTTCTAGGCGGCTGCACAAACAGGGTTTGGAGAAACAAAGTTCATTCTGCACCTGGCAGGTACAATTAAAACCGTTTCAACAGCGGTTTACTCAAATAAATGTGTTACTGTAGTTGTGCTAACCCTAAACCCCCTCATGCATTCATGCTCCAGAGGCTTGCTGCCCAATGACTCACTGCTTTTGAAATGGGAAGAAAATGAACAGGTTTCTTTGTAACTTTGGAGTGGCACGGACAGATTAATAATAAGCCGCGCGCACCATGGCATCGTGTGCAAATTAATCCAGAAAGAGTGTAAAGATTGAGAGTCAAAGACCATCAGATAGCTCTTTGCTTAATTGCTTAATGCTTTGCAGTGTTATACAAGTTTACTGTGAGAATATATCGGATCCATCCTCCCATGGGAGCACTTTTCCCCATCTCGTCTCTCCTCATAAGTACCGATAGGACAATACTCTCCAGAGTATTTCTGAGACCTTTCCGTTCACTTTTGTGTATTACATTTTTAAAACGTAAAGAAAAAAAAAGAATAAAAAATAAAAACTCTTTTTACCTATTGCATTACAACGGAAGCTTACAGGGCCAGTTATTTCTGTGACTGCCTCATGTCCGAACGCTCTTCTCTCGCAAAACTGCTGCATAAATAAAAGCACGTGGGATCTCCCTGTACGATATCTGTACATATGAATTAGAACTTTTATTTTGAATATTTATTATTAAAGTTGCTGTGCCTGTGGTGTTTTGCACATCGGGTGTCGTGTGGCTTTTCTGTCTTCTTTTGCCAAGCCTTGCGGTTTTTTTCTTCCCGCCTCTGTTAGTCGCAGTGCATGCTGGGACAGTGGAGGTGTGAATGGGGGATTGTGCTGCTTTGTGTCACAGTGCCTGAATGTGCTTAGGGCAGTTCAGCAGCTAGGGCACGGGGGTATCACACATAGATTTATTGTTATATCTATGGTATCACAGACACTGTATCCAGTCGCGGGTCAAATTGGGGAAAATGGAGATGAGGATCAGTCTATTACGGAGAGGCACTGCTTCCATTGGCCACTAGGTGGCAGTATAGGCTGTTTTTTCTCAGGTACGTGGGTAGATTTCGGCAAGCATGGTTTAAGTGGCCATTAACGTGTTACTTATTCCCTTCATAGTGGGGATAACCGTTTATTTATTTTACGTTGTATCTTTCATTTTATCAGGACAAAAACCCCCATTGAGACTGAAATATCTTGTACATGTGGGAAATAACATAAAACACAAATTTAAGAGCCTAAGTCAATCAATCAAAATGACAATGATAATAACAGGGATTATCGAATGTGTAAACAGGAAGTAACCGCTGGGATTAACCGCAAATGCAAACTTCAGCCACAGTGTCATGAATTATGCGTTTAAAATCAGCAGTTGGAATTAGCATGTTTAGTTAAAGGCTTTTCTATATGTATTTGAATGAGTTATTCAGGAGCTTGATAATTGTAGAGCTCAATAGTATAATAGTTGGATTTCCTTACATCCTTTTGCATATGCTTCACACTACTGTAGCTTAATATCTCATCGAAAACAATCAAAACAAGTAAGTTAATGTAACAACTGGGGTCATTTAACTTGTAAAGCTAGTTTATCGCTTAAAAACCTGCCATGGCTGAAGAATTGACCAGACACACATTACAGTGCACAGGTAAAAATGGCATTTCCATTCCAGAGATCCGGGCCATGGCATGATGTCACCTGGTCACATGACATGGGTGTCTGTGTGTCCTGAAGCCATTGATTGAGCTTCAGGGACCAGAAGTGGACGTATTTGACTCACGCTGAGCGCACTCTACATCTGCGGATCCAGCCAATCAACTGACATCACTAAATGGTTCAGTTGAACCTTTTCCGAGAAGAGTTCCAGTTCAGCCAGAGTTCACTTAAAATGAGATGACGCTTTTATGGTCCTGGCCAATCAGATTGAGAGTTAGTAATCACGCATCTGTCCGCATTTTTCCATTTTAAATGGAAACCTCTAAAATAACCTATTTTTTTTCATATTATTGCTAAAATCAATTGTTATCCATTTTGATAGTTACACAATATAAAGAAAATGAAAGTATTGAGTTAATAAATGTAGCGTACAATAATACAACATATAAGATCATTAATCTGAACCTGACCAAACTAAAGTGCTTCAGTTCAGTGCTTATAGAATAGAATAACTTCCTGTGAGGGAACTTCAGTTGTAACTTCACCAGCAACAACAAAAAAAGACAGACAGTGGGCAGACAACGTATCAAACAAACATATCAAATAAAGGCTCAATAGAATCATTGCATTAATCAAACAAATTAGCTAAGTGAATTAAAATGAAGCTATGAGTCATGATTAAAAGTCCTGTTAAAGTCACTTATCAGTGGTGTAGTAGTTCCTGGAGAAGTGGGTATACTCTAATTTAGCATATCGATGACTACTAATCGATACGTGCACCAGTGGGGATTAATAAGTGAGTGTACTCTATGCCCACTAAGAAAGAAGTGGGTATACTCTGTATACCCGCGTATACCCTCCACTACACTACTGGCTCTTATAAAGAGCGCAGTATGCAGACGTGGAGAATAGGAAGGGAGATATTCAGTCTGCCAGAATATCTCATTGCTCACCAGTGACACCTGCTGGTCACTTTAGCTTACTACAGTCTGTATGCACAGTGCACATACAGAACATGCTCAGGTCTTTCTCTCGACAGTGCGGGTGGGCCTGAGGTGGGCGGACCTGCCTACTCATGCTGTTTGTGTTGATTGGGAGAGAGGGTGCGGGCGTGATGCTGAAGACATTATCTACAGAGGTAGGACTTGGTTATTTTCCCTCAATTGAAGAAAAACCACTCAGATCAGCATGTAAAATGGGAGGCGGATTTTCACAAGAATATGATCACGCACAGTTCATCAGGTCACACAAACTTTTCATTTAAATCCTGAGAAATGACCGCTGTGTACACTATAAAGCACAGACATTCACTGACAATGAGCTTTCTGTATACAGCTCCCCTTTGCAAAGAATAGATTTTCATCTCAAATATAAGAGCGTAACGACTGTGTGTGTGAAATTGTATTTCAGCCCAGAAGATAACCTCCATTACCTGCTGAACTGTGTGAGTACTTAACTGCCGTGTCAGGGCTTCTCTGTCTGGTCATGATGAGAGTCAGAACGTTCTAGAAGTGCGAATCTTTCTTTTTATGTCACATTCATGAAAGGGCTATTTATGGAAAAAGACACAATGTGAATTATGGGCGCAGTTTGTGTCTGGTGACCTGGATGCAGTTTAAGTGCAGTGCACATGCAGTATGGCTGTGGAACATGGGAGTTGGAGTTTCAGGCTTTCTCTGACAGGACCTTCCTCCCAGTTCTGTGTCTGGGTTTTATGTAATTCGATTTGGCCTTAAACAGCTCTCCATGTTCTTTCCCCTGTTCCTGAATCAGCCGTCGACGGAGGTTAACTGCGCACTGACTTCCTACACAAACGCACATGCAAAAACATGCACATGTTAATGTATGCACACATCCTCAAACACACGCGCAATCATACACACGTTCACGTGTACACATGCTCAAACGCGCACATATACAAAACATGCCCAAGTTAACATATAACCACATGCTGAAACACACACACGTATGCAAAAACGTGCACACGTTAACGTATACACACGTTTTCTCTCTGTCTCTCTCCCTCTCTCTCACTCTCACTCTCACTCTCTCTCTCTCACGTGTTTCTGTCAGACTGGTTATATAAAGAGAGATGCTCCAGCTTGTTCTTTATGTGTGCACTTATCCTCGTGCTGCTGCCAGTCTCTGAGGGAGAGGTGGTACAGGCTGTGGCGCGTGGTGGGGGTACAGGTTGTGTTGGGGCGCGTGGTGGGGGTACAGGTTGTGTTGGGGCGCATGGAGGTGGTACAGGCTGTGGCGCGTGGTGGGGGTACAGGTTGTGTTGGGGCGCGTGGTGGGGGTACAGGCTGTGTTGGGGCGCGTGGTGGGGGAACAGGTTGTGGCGCGTGGTGGGGGTACAGGCTGTGTTGGGGCGCGTGGTGGGGGAACAGGTTGTGGCGCGTGGTGGGGGTACAGGCTGTGTTGGGGCGCATGGTGGGGGTTCAGGCTGTGTTGGGGCGCATGGAGGGCTACAGGCTGTGTTGGGGCACATGGTGGGGGTTCAGGCTGTGTTGGGGCGCATGGAGGGCTACAGGCTGTGTTGGGGCACATGGTGGGGGTACAGGCTGTGTTGGGCGCATGGTGGGGGTTCAGGCTGTGTTGGGGCGCATGGTGGGGGTACAGGCTGTGTTGGGGCACACGGCAGGGGGAGACTGTGTCCGTGTATCTGTCCTGCTCTACCCCATCTTCTTCTCAACAGGGGGAAAAATACAATTAAACATTAAGCTAAAATTAGCTCCTCTAGCGAATGAAGCTCCCGGTCTCATAGCAACCCTCGGCCCTGTCCTCGTGCTTCTCCGTTCCATTGATTAAATTTCACAATTCTTTCCAGTAATTTTTTTATTTTTTTTATTTATTTATTTAGAGGGTGACTTTCAGTGCATTCTCTCTCCAGGTCACCAAAAAACAAAAAGTTTTTTTTAATTTTTTATATATTTTTTTAATAAATCTTTCTAAGAAGCAATACATTAATTTAAAAAAAAAGTGTACTAAAGGGTACAAACATTTCGCTCCTAACAAGAGAATGGCGGAGAGGAAACTAAGCTCATGCTGCCCAAATGAACAGTAAACTAAGAAACAAACAAGAGAGAGGAAACACAGACCCTAAAACAGGAAGTCTCACTTGCGCAGTAGAGAGGTAGGTTAGCTGCACAGATAGGGATGGGTGGAGGGTGACATCAGCTCCATACCTCTCTCCCTCTCCCTCCTCTATCCCTCCATCCTCTTGCGTTTCTTTCAGCTTCTGTCAAAATGGACACCAATCCAACAATTGCATCAGCGCATTGAGTGGAATCCGCGTCTCTTAGCAGGTGAACACATCAGGACAAACATCCATTTGTATATGCGTAACACTACTAAAATAATATAAAGAATGCACTCATATTATATCGTTATATCACATTGTAAGGAACATATAACCATTCATGTGTGCTCCATCATTTGTGTTGTATATTACATACTTACTATATGTCTTTTTTTTGTAAGGGTCTTTGAGAAGTGCTGTATAACTAAACGTATTACTTATTGTTATTACTGTATGTAGATTACAGACACATCAAGACAGTGCAGCTTTAGTAGTAAATATATGTATTTAATAAATTGAAGAACTTAAAAATTGAAGAAACGTTCTGATTTACAGGCAGAGTGAGGAGCACAAACTCCACCCTGTGGCTTTATAACCATTGGTGGGGTACAGGCTGTGTTGGGGCGCATGGTGGGGTACAGGCTGTGTACACCCTGTGGCTTTATAACCATTGGTTGTTAGATGGGTCACATTCTGAGAAGAGGTGAAAAGTCAAATGCTCCTAAAAATTATGATGACTTTTGACTTCCGCACTCTAAATAGCTTATTTTTTTACGTTTTTCCCGCCTTTTTCTCAAATTCTGAGTGCACATACTCATACTCAGCAGCCACGTTCATAAGCGCAAACCTCCGCTATCAAATCAGGGCGGCGCAGGCGAGCATGCGCTCTCCTGCGAAATGCGTGATGTTGAGCGGCTGCTTCCTTCACACCACAGCTCGCGAGCAGAGCTCACACAGACAGGAGGAGGAGGAAGACGAGGAAGCCGTTTCATGTGCAGCTTGATCGAGCCGACTCGATCGATGG
This sequence comes from Ilyophis sp. 1 JC-2022, assembly GCA_022702515.1. NCBI lineage: Eukaryota > Metazoa > Chordata > Actinopteri > Anguilliformes > Synaphobranchidae > Ilyophis > Ilyophis sp. 1 JC-2022. The sequence goes on from CM040397.1 coordinate 6,625,852, forward strand.
ACACCCCAAATGAGGGGGGTATCTGATGACCAATGGGAAATAATCCCGGCCAACGGACTTCCACGCGTCCCGAGGCAACGTTATGGCCCTTTGGGCTGCCAATCACAGTCAACACCTTAACAACAGTGCTTGAACGGGATAAACCGGCCAGCCCTGGGGCCTCATTTTTTTTTTTTTTAAAGTACTTGGACATCATCTTTAACTTTCACGTACGCACATTTCTTTAAATGTACATCAGCATTATTTATAAAATTAGCTGCGCTTGTTAAGTCTGTCTTTACGTCTGTCGTACGTACCTTCCATCTATAAATGGAAAAAGTGAACTTCAATGTGAATGAGCTGTGTAATTGTGCCCTGGGGCTCACTGTTCACATACATTTAATAGAATGGCTCTGTGGAACTGATAGTGGCTCATTGTCTTAGGTAAAAAAGTCTGTACCCTGAACATTTTCTCCCTACAAAACTAATGCTTTGCCACGTCCTCCAATAAAGCTAGCGTAGCATGATTGAGTGCTAATTGTTTGCTTACAGTAGACTGTTTATAGCAGGGGTCCCCAACCCTGTTCCTGGAGATCTACCGTCCTGTAGGTTTTCATTTCAACCCTAATTTGGCACACCTGATTCTGCTAATTAGCAGCTCAATGAGATCTAGCTGTTGAATGAGTTGTGCTTTGTGAGGGTTGGAGTGGAAACCTACAGGATGGTAGATCTCTAGCTGTTGAATGAGTTGTGCTTTGTGAGGGTTGGAGTGAAACCTACAGGATGGTAGATCTCTAGCTGTTGAATGAGTTGTGCTTTGTGAGGGTTGGAGTGAAACCTACAGGATGGTAGATCTCTAGCTGTTGAATGAGTTGTGCTTTGTGAGGGTTGGAGTGGAAACCTACAGGACGGTAGATCTCTAGCTGTTGAATGAGGTGAGCTTTGTTAGGGTTGGAGTGAAACCTACAGGATGGTAGATCTCTAGCTGTTGAATGAGGTGTGCTTTGTTAGGGTTGGAGTGAAACCTACAGGATGGTAGATCTCCAGGAACAGGGTTGGGGACCCCTGATTTATAGGATACATTCGCTTGTTCTTAATGAACAACACTTTATGAATCTTGCCCCAAGTTTCTACATGCCGTACAATAATGTTATAGCTATGATGTAAGGAAGATTTAAAATTTCCTTTTAAAATTTTAATTAACCTAATTTTGTCGACTGATATTTGATAAATAACTACTTTGTTGTGATTTTCTACGTACGCCACAGATAAGATCCAATTTTATCTAAAGTACTTTTTTATAAATTAGGCCCCTTTTAAAGTATACTTCAAGAAGAATAGAACATTCTGTGTCTACGCACCCCCCCCCCCCCCCATTTAACTGGGAGTAGCATTTTTACAAGTGTTTTTGTGGTCATAAGACAAAAACGGTTTTTCATGGTTGCTACTATTTCAAGCAGCACATTTTTTAAAAATCTTTCTAAGAAGCAATACATTAATGAGAATTCTTTTGTTTGTTTTGCACAAATGGGGGTTGCGTACAAACATTTGGCTTCTAACAAGAAAACAGCTAAATGAAAATGAAGCTTATGCTACATTTCTCAAATGAACAGTAAAAAAGTCATAAAAAACAGCGGCGGCCAGATAAACGTGCTAACGTGCTACAGAGGGTCAGGGTGGGTCTGAAGAGGTGGGTATATTAAATGATATTGTACCCATGTTAAGGCAGTGCCCCTTAAACCTAAAACAAAGAAACTAAATCTTTCTACAGGTTGCACTTAAAAGCACAGGGCAGTGCTTAATAATACTAACGCTGTTTAAATAACTGATATTTTATACCTACAAATAATTTAATATTTTTTGAAAAAAATTGATTTATAATAGATTAAATTTATATATATTTTTTGTGTGTGTGTACGAAGGGGTGGAAAGAACCAAGAATTGTGGAATAAAAGAAAAATGGGGTGGGGTGGATGGCAGTAAATGTTTTATAATAATGGTTCCATTGTGCACAGAAACACATAAACCTTTAATGCCCCTTTTCCCAGTATTTTCTGCTCTGCTCCACACCTCCCACCCCCCACCCCCCACAAACAGCCTTTCTGGGTCAGCCAAAATGTTTACAACTGATCAATATCTTAGCAAGGACTTGAGGGAGGGGGGGGGGGTAATAACGATGATTTTTTATGGAACAATTTTAGTTTTATATCCAAACAGAAAGAAAACGACCCTCGGGCACATACAGAAAATATAATGTTGGTGGTGCCGCCTAGTTTGCCAAAAGCGGTCAAAACGGATTTTTCCTATCATGGGGAATGATGGGTAATTTAAGTGAGGATTGAGCCATGGGATATGCAAGGTATGTTACTCCGTCTCTGGGGACATTTGAGTCAGATCCTGGGTGAACAGATACCAGTCTTCTGTCCAGCCTCGTCCCCGTTCGGTAAAATGCTGACAGACGTACGTAATGTTTTGCGATTGCCGTTAATAGACCTGTTGGTGATTCGGAGGCCAGAAATGTTATCGGGGGGTAAGTGTTGGTCTGCGTTGGCAGCAAAGTATTTTTTTCGAGACAGGGCTCTGTTTGTTTAGTTCGGCGCACATTCCCAGTAAATGTATGAAAATAAAAGTTAATCTGCAAGCCTGGCTCGGACGGCGCTGTTAACCCTGGTTTACCCAGCCTAGTGGATTTAGGGGCAAGGGCTGCCAATCTTATTTCATATTTTTTTACATTGTATCCATTTATACAAAAGGAAGTATACTGAAGCAATACAGGTTAGGTAGCTTGCTCAAGGGTACAACGACTGTGTCCCTACCTGGGAATCAAACCTGCAACCTTTAAGTTACGAGGCCAGTTCCTTAACCTGCAGCCTTATAATAACCCCAGACACTACACTGCTGCCTTATAATAGCCCCAGACACTACACTGCCACTTTATAATCTCTTCCTGCTTGGCTCTTGACGGAGGCGGTCGCACATTCTCTCTCTCCTCTCTCCTCTCCTCGGAACCATTCTTTGCACGGTGTCTTTGAAACTACAAAATTATGGAATTGATAAGCTGGTCTCTCAACGCAATTGACAAAATTATTTCAACAAGAAGCGCTGGTTCGGGGGAACCTACATGCCCAGACGGGACTTTCGCTGCGGGCTACATAATGGATGCGTGGGAGAACTGGCGGGTTCTTTGCCTGGCGGTTCTCTCCGTGGAAGACGTGGAGGACGTCTACATATTTGGATTTATGATGGCAGGACAATTGCTTCTCGGACTGAGCGTTGCCCTGGTCTATCGGAAAATTAGAAAGATGGGAGCTATTCAAGAAGGCCAAAGGCTGCCCATGATGATTAACGAGGTCGGCAGAGCAGTGAGTACTCAGACTGTTGCGATATGTGACCTAAATCGCACGATGGTTAACGTTTTGGAAGAAATCACTGTTTTGCGAGGAGAGGTGGTCAAGCTGAGAGACCCAGAGAGTATAGAGGAGTAACGAATTGGAATGCTGTTTTCCTCGCTATAACCCAAACATCTAATCTTGTTTTCGGAACCCCATCGCTTGTTGGCCTACAAGGCCGCCTGCAGAAATTTCTTCCAGAAGACTCACATGCAAAGAGGCGTTCCTACGCACCTATCTTCCCTGGACTCCTGTTGTTTACTTCTGGACAGGGCATTCAAGGATATCTCCATAGCAACTTGCTGTGTTTCGTGAAAAGATTCTACGGACTTGAGTTATAAAGATTGCTGAGTGCCAGAATGTAACCTTCAGTCTTACGCACACATAAACACGGACTACTCACAGCTATACACACTTGCACACACATGCATGCATTCACCCGCCTCCCCACCCCCACCCAATAGCCCACCCCCTCTTTTTTCCTATGTTCTATGCATTTCCTGTTGTTTGTATTGTATTAGGATAGAAAGATATACAGGTTTTTATTGTATTAGGATAGAGAGATATGCAGATTATATTGTATTAGGTTAGAGAGATATGCTGGTTTTTATTGTTTTAGGATAGAAAGTTATGTAGGTTTTTATTGTATTAGGATAGAGAGATAAGCAGGTTGTATTGTATTTAGGTTAGAGAAATATTAGGTTAGAGAGATTTGCTGGTTTTTATTGTATTAGGATAGAAAGTTATGTAGGTTTTTATTGTATTAGGATAGAGAGATAAGCAGGTTGTACTGTATTAGGTTAGAGAAATATGCAGGTTGTATTGTATTAGGATAGAGAGATATGCACGTTTGTATTGCATTAGGATAGAGTGATAGGCAGGTTTTATTGTTTAATTTGTTTAATTTGCTTATTGTCTGTACTTATTTACTACTTTTTGTACCTTTGCTACTGTAATGATTGTATATGTTGATTGTAAGCAGGGCACATCTGTGAAAGAGACTTGGTCTCAGTATGTTCTTCCCTGTCGAAATAAAGGTTTCAATCAATCAATCAAATAATTGCCCCAGATACCACACTGCAGCCTTATAATAGCCCCAGACACTACACTGCCACCTTATAATAGCCCCAGATACTACACTGCCACCTTATAATAGCCCCATACACTACACTGCCACTTTATAATAGCCCCAGACACTACACTGCCACTTTATAATAGCCCCAGATACCACACTGCAGCCTTATAATAGCCCCAGACACTACACTGCCACCTTATAATAGCCCCAGACACTACACTGCCACTTTATAATAGCCCCAGACACTACACTGCCACCTTATAATAGCCCCAGATACCACACTGCAGCCTTATAATAGCCCCAGATACCACACTGCCACATTATAATAGCCCCAGATACCACACTGCCACCTTATAATAGCCCCAGATACCACACTGCCACCTTATAATAGCCCCAGACACTACACTGCCACTTTATAATAGCCCCAGACACTACACTGCCACCTTATAATAGCCCCAGATACCACACTGCAGCCTTATAATAGCCCCAGATACCACACTGCCACCTTATAATAGCCCCAGATACCACACTGCCACCTTATAATAGCCCCAGATACCACACTGCAGCCTTATAATAGCCCCAGATACCACACTGCCACCTTATAATAGCCCCAGATACCACACTGCCACCTTATAATAGCCCCAGACACTACACTGCCACTTTATAATAGCCCCAGACACTACACTGCCACTTTATAATAGCCCCAGACACTACACTGCCACCTTATAATAGCCCCAGATACTACACTGCCACCTTATAATAGCCCCAGATACCACACTGCCACCTTATAATAGCCCCAGATACCACACTGCAGCCTTATAATAGCCCCAGATACCACACTGCCACCGTATAATAGCCCCAGATACTACACTGCCACTTTATAATAGCCCCAGACACTACACTGCTGCCTTATAATAGCCCCAGATACTACACTGCCACCTTATAATAGCCCCAGATACCACACTGCAGCCTTATAATAGCCCCAGACACTACACTGCCACCTTATAATAGCCCCAGACACTACACTGCCACTTTATAATAGCCCCAGATACCACACTGCAGCCTTATAATAGCCCCAGACACTACACTGCCACCTTATAATAGCCCCAGATACTACACTGCCACCTTATAATAGCCCCAGACACCACACTGCTGCCTTATAATAGCCCCAGATACTACACTGCCACCTTATAATAGCCCCAGACACTACACTGCTGCCTTATAATAGCCCCAGACTCTACACTGCCACCTTATAATAGCCCCAGATACCACACTGCAGCCTTATAATAGCCCCAGACACCACACTGCTGCCTTATAATAGCCCCAGACACTACACTGCCACCTTATAATAGCCCCAGACACCACACTGCTGCCTTATAATAGCCCCAGACTCTACACTGCCACCTTATAATAGCCCCAGACTCATACCACCTGCTCAACACTTCAAAAATCCCTCCTTGTTTTCCCCCCCCTTTTCTATTTTTAGTGTCCCTGTAGGGCTAGCTGGCTGTTGCCCTGGTGCAGGTGGCACCGTGACCCCCCAAAATCACATGACACCCCCGGCCCGTCTGCACGGACTCGGGGAGGCTCCATTAGGACAGGGCCATTGGCACTAGAGATGGGCCGCAATGATCCACCCGTTAGCCAGGCAACGGTCTGTGTCTAAATTTGGAGGGAAACGTTTAGCACAAGCCATTTTCAGTCTGGAATTACTAGTAACTTTACTTCTAATTACTTTGAAAGTGAATTACATAAACAGTCACCACTAGGAGGGTTTTTTTAATTAAAATCCACTCGGGGCTATGAGCATGAAGTGCAAGGCTCCAGGTCAGTAAATTTATCATGGAAAGAACAAAGACCAGTCAAATGGCCAAATAACCACACTTGTATGCATCATACATGCTTCATACAAATGTGCATATTGGGGAGGGAGGGTGTGTGGTCATTATTTTTTTTTTTTAGATTGTAGTGTATGATATGGTTATTGTTCTTGGTTATGGTTTTGGAATTAGATTATGGCTTCTGACTTTTTTTTGTTTTCTAACCAACCGTACTTTTACACTGAGGACAAAACAATTCCATTTTAACTGAAAGTTCTCTGTTATATTGTCATAATCATGCTAGCAAATTTTTTTATGTTGTCCTTCTTAGACAAATAAACACTAGAAAAACTGAAGATTGGGAACTTACAAAAAAAATGTTTGTTTACAAAAAAAAAAAAAACACAGCCTGTTTTTATCCAAGTAGGAACATGATTCCAATTTGGCTCACTCCGTTGGGCCCTGGAACGTTTGGAATTTGAAAGTCGGATTTTTGCAGGTCTGGAGTCTGGACCCAGTATGGAGAAGTTAGTCACACTCTAGTGCTGTCCTTAAGGTTCAAACAAGTTTACGGTCTATGCAATTTCAGAAAAATAGGTACAAATGCTTATCACTTATCAATGGGTACATAAAACCCTTAGCCAGCCATGCATATTTAATGTGTAACTTTTTTGCTTTTATTAGTACCGAAATAGAACAATATTGTACTTTCAGGGTACATTTGTGACGTGTTCTTTAAAGAAGAAAAATGTACCTCCACTGTACCTTTATTTCTGAGAGTGTGGTGAGAAAGGATTCACTGTGTGGTGAGAAAAGATGTTCTACCACACAACGGTTTTCTATGGACCATTCCACAATGTCACTACGTCCCGTCGATCGCACGCACGTGTGATTGTGTTTCTGTGAGAGGAGTTTTTGACGGTGATTTTTACTGGTTTGTCTCAGAGGCTTTGATCTCGCTGGTGTCTCTATTGATATCTTAGATCAGTCTTTCTGAATCCTGAGGTGTGGCTCATTCTCCTGCTAACACGCTTTTACTCTGCACAAGCTGTGTTTCTGTCTACTGTGCGTGAGTGTGTGTGTGCATGTGTGTGTATAAAGTAGATGAGTGTGTGTGTGCATGTGCGGGTGTGTGTTGTGAGTGTGTGTGCGTGTGTTTGTGTGGACACATTTGCGTGTATGCGTGCGGGCGCGTCCATGTGTGCGTGTGTGTGTGTGTGTGTGTGTGCGTGCATACCTGTGTGTGTGGGTGTGTGTATATATGCGTGTGCATATGTGTGTATGCGTGTGTGTGTGGGGGGGGGGGGGGTGTGTGTGTGTGTGTGTGTGTGTGTGTGAGAGAGTGCGTGCGTATGTGTGTGAGAAAGAGTGTGTGTGCATGATTGTGTGGGTTTGTGTGTGTGTGTGTGGGTCTGTGTGTGTGTGTGTGTGTGTGTGTGTGGGTCTGTGTGTGTGAGAGAGTGCGTGCGTATGTGTGTGAGAAAGTGTGTGTGCATGATTGTGTGGGTTTGTGTGTGTGTGCGTGTGGGTCTGTGTGTGTGTGAGTGTGTGTGTGTGTGAGTGTGTGTGTGTGTGTGTGTGTGTGTGTGTGTGTGGGTGGGTCTGTGTGTGTGTGTGTGTGTGTGTGTGTGTGTGTGTGTGTGTGTGTGTGGGTCTGTGTGTGTGTGTGTGGGTCTGTGTGTGTGTGTGTGTGTGTGTGTGGGTCTGTGTGTGTGTGTGTGTGTGTGTGTGTGTGTCTGTGTGTGTGTGAGTGTGGATCTGTGTGTGTGTGAGTGTGTGTGTGTGTGTGGGTCTGTGTGTGTGTGTGTGTGTGTGTGTGTGGGTCTGTGTGTGTGTGTGTGTGTGTGTGTGTGTGTGGGTCTGTGTGTGTGTGTGTGTTTGTGTGTGTAATTAATAAAGAGGTGTAAGAGCACTGAAAGAAAGGCTAGTTCCTCTCAGACTCGTGACAGCAACGGCAGACATCTTAAACAGCTCGGTTTATTTATAGTGGAGATGTAAAGACTCCATGAGTCACTCCTTCACAAGCCGAACAAAAGAACCTGTGGAGTTTCATCTTAGCAGTAGTGATTAAGCCTTAGGCTGGCCTAGTCACTGTATGTAAACCTTTAAAAAGATTATCAGTTCACATACAAATCCCAGAGTGACTATAGTCTTAATTTAATGATTGCAAATCAGTCTCCAGATTTCAAAAAGAGGAAAAAAAAATGTCAATCCACAGTCAACTGAATAATACTGTATAACTGCTTTAAGGGTAAAACAGGCATAGTTTTGATCATTATAAACAACCATAAAACATATGCCTATTGGCCATATTGCTGTATTATCTGTATTTTATTTCCATGCATCTATCATTCCACATAATGTTCTAAAGCTGGGGTTCTCAAGGGTTCTCAAGCCTGGCCCCGGGGACCCCTGTGTATGCTGTTGTATTGTTGTGGCCACATGCAAAGGTAAATTATAATTGGACCTTCAAAATTAGCACGGTATTTGGATGTTCAGCCCCACATTGGCACCAAATTTTATTTAAGACAAACATTTAATAAAAGAAAATAGTAATCAGACATTTTCTGAGTTATAGTAGCTTTCACTAAAATAATTTTTTTTAAATTAAATAACATTTTACAGTTTAGGGGTTGCAACTGTGGCTGGAATGAAAAACAACTGACAAAGGAGACCCCAGGACTGGAGTTTGGGAACCCTGGGTCTGAACCCCCACACTGTGGGGGAAATAACCTCAAAATGTATCTGGAAATCCAAGGCATTCCCTCCGCAGATCCTCTGCCAATCATGGACATGCTTTTCAGGTTACCATAGCGACAACCATCAATGTCTAGCTGTTCAAGATCGGGGAACAAGTTTGAGTCTGTACGTCTGGAAATGACTACCTCAAAAGGTGTTAGCTTATCGTTAGCTAATTCCACATGGTTCTGCACGCAGTTAAGGTGCTTTAAGAGTGTTTAAAACAGGGAACAGACACGTACGCCAGGCGGACAGTCCAGCGTACCTTTCTGTTTCATAGTCCAGCGTATTCGAAGCATACTCTCAAAGCATACCCATCAATATTTCCCATCATCATTTTTGCACACAAATTTCAAGCAACAATGGTGTCGTTCATGGAAGAAGATTAAGGTATGAAGATGGTGCACTTCTCGGCGAAATGACAGGTCACAAAAAAAAACAATCAGAGCGGACATCCACATACCTTTTTTGGTGACTATGGAATTGTGGATTGTGGATGCATGATCTCGCATTAACATGCAGGTGCAATAAGGAATGACATTGCAGTATGTAAGTTAGGGTATCACTTAATTTGAAGGGCCCTTCATAAGAGCTATATAACTTCTTCATACGCACTACATAGCATATTCATAAGCACTACATAGCACATTCATAAGCACTACATAGCCATGACTTACCAAGTGCAATGACATGAGATAATTATGCCAAGTATGTAATCTCACTTGGTATGTCATGGTAATGTCACTTGCTGCATTAATGTTGACATAACACACCATATGCCTGTTTGCTGTCATGGACATAAGTACTTATGAATGTTTATGTAGTGTTTATGAATGTGCTATGTAGTGCATATGAAGAAGTTATATAGCTCTTATGAAGGACCCTTCAAATTAAGTGTTACCTAAGTTAGGCTGTCACAGTGAAATCACAGGCCGCTGTTGTAATGTCCTAGATTGTCTCTCTGTGGAAATGCATGGTGCCTCCAGGCCTGGAGATCTGTGTCTCTGGTCTATAGGCTGCCCTGTGGATACTGAGCAGTCCAGTAGGATAAGTGGGTCGTATAAAAAACTATCTATTAATTCTTCATCTGCCTGACCTCTTGTTTTCTCACACAAACTCTGGTTTGTTTTGCCGTCCTATATCTTTCAAGTAGCTAATTATTCAAACTGCAAAACTAGCCACTCCAGGCCTGCCGCTGACTGTTCTTGTCCATAGTAAATACATTAAGGGGTTGTTTTGATTTGTCTTGATTTGCCAGCTGATGCCCAAATTTCACAATATTTCACAATATTTATAGTGACTTGGATTGATAGATTTTATATATTTTAGTTTGTTTTAATACTTAGTCTTCATCAAAATTTGGGCAGAAATCTGGCTGGGCCCTGCATCTGGGAAGGCTTATCATCATTATCATCATCATCATCATCTTCAGCAGCAGCGGCAGAGGGTCAGGAGAAAAACAACATTCGTTTTTTTAACCTTGGCTCACAACTAAATGCACTTTTTGTTTTCTTATTTGCTCACAGACAGAATTTTCAGAGTTATGCTATCAGCAAAATCAAATCTCCAAACAGTGTGTGTGTGTGTGTGTGTGTGTTTGTGTGCGGGGGAAAAACAAGACACTTATTTGTCAGTTGAATTTATGCTAATTGAATTCTGGCTTTAGTCTACCACTGTCTCCTGGACATATTCAATTTCCCTGGAATCTCCTTCTCAATAACAAAAGCCTTTAGAAAAACATGCTGCTGTGTCACTCATATCTTTCCCCTAATGTTACCAGATCCAACAGGTACCGTCCTGTTTTCAGTGACCTATGGATGGCCAATTACCTGATTTAGTATCTTGAGAAATATTTCAATTCACTTTAAAGAACCAGGCCTGAACCCGCAGACTGCAAACGAGGTTAAAACTCCCCGGTGGGGAAAAAACACTCAAACAAAACAATCTAAATAAAAAATATATCTATATATACTATATATACTACTTTATTAATGTCATTTTAAATAATTACTATTATTATTTTTATTATTATTATTATCGTTAGTAGGAGTAGTAGTATTTGTTTTATTCATTTATTATTATTAAATTTTCTATTTATTATTTTAGCATTTTAATGTGGGGTCTCTCTTGGTTTAAATAAGGAGTTGGGGGTGGGTGGGTTGGACGGGGTTCTGGAATAATTTTGTATCTAAACCTAAAAAAAAAACATATTATTAAAAAAATGTTGCTGTGCTACAAGAGGGAAAGCGATTGTCCAGAGAACAGAAATGAATCATAAACATGACCAGTTCAATTATAATGATGGAATACCAGTCTGTTGCCTGTTACAATCTCTTTAAAGAAACAAGTGACATTTGTTCTGTTCGCAAAGTAATACCTGCTTCCCGCACGTATAACAAGACATGGCCTTGTTATATTTCCTCGGTGTCGAGCTTGTGTGTGCTGGAGGCTCGGTGGTGGCGGCTGTGGAACTCTGTGAGCCCACTGTTGCCAGGAGACCACCACCAAGCAACAATCCAAACGATCTCGCTCTGGATTCATCTGGAAACGCCAATCATACAGAGTGTTAATGAAGGGAGTGCATGTGACGCTGGTATCTGAGAAAGGGGAGGGGCTGTGCTTTTAAAGCTTCCATGGTGGAGCTCTCTGGGGTCACGGGGCTCAGGTCACGGTGTGGATGTGTCAAAAACGCAGCAAAAAACTCACGTTTTTAAGTGTGAGTGTGTGTGCGTGTGTGTGTGTGTGTGTGTGTGTGTGTGTGTGTGTGTGTGTGTGTGTGTGTGTGTGTTATACTTCTGCTCAGTCTCTGAGGACACTGGATATACGCACGCCTCTCCTCTCTTTTCGAAGGACAGACATCATTCAAGGGCTGTTGGTCACATGGCCTATTGAAAGAACCACACCATTTAACACCCACAACAACTTAACAAAAAACCTACAAACAAGCCTTTTACATTTCTACAAACATACCAACAACACACCAATAAAATCAACAACTTAACAAAAAAACTACAAACAAGCCTTTTACATTTCTACAAACATATCAACAACACACCAATAAAATCAACAACTTAACAAAAAAACTACAAACAAGCCTTTTACATTTCTACAAACATACCAACAACACACCAATAAAATCAACAACTTAACAAAAAAACTACAAACAAGCCTTTTACATTTCTACAAACATACCAACAACACACCAATAAAATCAACAACTTAACAAAAAAACAACAAACAAGCCTTTTACATTTCTACAAACATACCAACAACACACCAATAAAATCAACAACTTAACAAAAAAACTACAAACAAGCCTTTTACATTTCTACAAACATACCAACAACACACCAATAAAATCAACAACTTAACAAAAAAACTACAAACAAGCCTTTTACATTTCTACAAACATACCAACAACACACCAATAAAATCAACAACTTAACAAAAAAAATCACAGAAAAAAAACAGAACGCCATTTAACTTTAACAATGGACCATTGTTTACCATCAACAAAACACTATTCAGGATTTACATGAGTAACTATTACAATGCTAAAGATAAAGCCAGTGAGAACACATCGCTTTTAGCCATATGACATTTTAACATTCATACTTTTAGTGGAAAAAAAAAAGAAATATAAATACCGTGGCAATATAATGGTGCAGCTCAAAAAATTTGAATATCGTGAAAAAGTTCAATATTTTTTGTCACTCATTTCAGAAAGTGAAACTCATATATTATATAGATTCATTACACATAGAGTGAAATATTTCAAGCCTTTATTTCTTGTAATTTTGATGATTATGGCTTACAGCTAATGAAAACCCAAATTCAGTGTCTCAGAAAATTAGAATATTGTGAAAAAGTTAAATATTGGAAACTCATGGTGTCACACTCTAATCAGCTAATTAACTCAAAACACCTGCAAAGGTTTCCTGAGCCTTTAAATGGTCTCTCAATCTGGTTCAGTAGGCTACACAATAATGGGGAAGACTGCTGACTTGACAGATGTCCAGAAGACCGTCATTGACACCCTCCACAAGGAGGGTAAGCCACAAAAGGTCATTGCTAAAGAAGCTGGTTGTTCACAGAGTGCTGTATCCAAGCATATTCATAGAAAGTTGAGTGGAAGGAAAAAGTGTGGTAGGAAAAGGTGCACAAGCAACAGGGATAACCACAGCCTTGAGAGGATTGTCAAGCAAAATCCATTCAAGAATTTGGGGGAGATTCACAAGGAGTGGACTGAGGCTGGAGTCAGTGCATCAAGAGCCACCACGCACAGACGAATCCAGGACATGGGCTACACATGTCGCATTCCTCGTGTCAAGCCACTCCTGAACCAGAGTCAACGTCAGAAGCGTCTTACCTGGGCTAAGGAGAAAAATAACTGGACTGTTGCTCAGTGGTCCAAAGTCCTCTTTTCAGATGAAAGTAAATTTTGCATTTCCTTTGGAAATCAAGGTCCCAGAGTCTGGAGGAAGAGTGGAGAGGCACAGAATCCACGTTGCTTGAAGTCCAGTGTGAAGTTTCCACAGTCAGTGATGATTTGGGGTGCCATGTCATCTGCTGGTGTTGGTCCACTGTGTTTTCGGAAGTCCACAGTCAACGCAGCCATCTACCAGGAAATTTTAGAGCACTTCATGCTTCCTTCTGCTGACAAGCTTTATGGAGATGCTGATTTCATTTTCCAGCAGGACTTGGCACCTGCCCACACTGCCAAAAGTACCAAAAGCTGGTTCAATGACCATGGTATTACTGTGCTTGATTAGCCAGCAAACTCGCCTGACCTGAACCCCATAGAGAATATATGGGGTATTGTCAAGAGGAAGATGAGAGACACCAGACCCAACAATGCAGACGACCTGAAGGCCGCTATCAAAGCAACCTGGGCTTCCATTACACCTCAGCAGTGCCACAGGCTGATCGCCTCCATGCCACGCCGCATTGATGCAGTAATTCATGCAAAAGGAGCCCCAACCAAGTATTGAGTGCATAGAAATGAACATACTTTTCAGAAGGCTGACATTTCTGTTTAAAATATCCTTTTTTATTGATCTTATGTAATATTCTAATTTTCTGAGACACTGAATTTGGGTTTTCATTAGCTGTAAGCCATAATCATCAAAATTACAAGAAATAAAGGCTTGAAATATTTCACTCTATGTGTAATGAATCTATATAATATATGAGTTTCACTTTCTGACATGAGTGACAAAACATATTGAACTTTTTCACGATATTCTAATTTTTTGAGCTGCACCTGTATATACATTATTTTGTTGTATGCTTGTTCTTTTTTGTCCCCTTGACACTCTGTCAGTTCTGAAAACATTATGTTCCTCTAAATCACCGAACAACATAAATCCATGTGACCTACCCCCAGAACATTTCCCACCCACTTAATACACCACTATTATGGGTATTGAAGGCAGAACGGTCTGCTTCTCTTGATGAGTAAACCTGGTGTGACATCACGCTCACCTTGGTTCACTGGGCCAGTGGATTATTTGTGACTTGAGTGGAACTGGTGTGATTAATGCTAACACGCACACACTTGCACACATACATCCACGCACACACACACAACAAATAAACAAGTACACATCTACACGTGCACACACACACACACACACTTGCACACATACATCCACGCACACACACACAACAAATAAACAAGTACACATCTACACGTGCACACACACACACACTTGCACACATACTTCCACACATACAGTATACACATGCAAACACTTGCACACATACAGAGAGAAAGAGAGAGAGAGAAAATACAGACAGAAAGAAGAAAGTTTAATAGGCTCTGAGCACATTTCAGGTTCAGGCCCTCCTCTCCTTCTTTTACCCAACCCCCACCCTGATCCGGCTCTCCCATGGGGCTCACAGAGTGGAACAAATCATGTCTGTGTAGGCCCTGCATCCAGGCCACAATTTAAAGGTCATCAGTGCGAGGCTGGAGTTTATAGATCCTGTTACCTGAGCGCTGGTCCAGCCTAACATGCAGTCGTCTCATTGTTTAGGCAGACCAATCGGGTTCCCTGTTCTTAGGCAGGCCAATCAAATTTCCTGTTTTTAGGCAGGCCAATCGGATTCCCTGGTCTTAGGCAGGCCAATCGAATTTTCTGTTTTTAGGCAGACTAATCAGATTCCCTGTTCTTAAGCAGGCCAATCAGGTTCCCTGGTCTTAGGCAGACCAATCAGGTTCCCTGGTCTTAGGCAGACCAATCAGGTTCCCTGGTCTTAGGCAGACTAATCGGGTTTCCTGGGCTGTGTCCAAATCAGCACCCTTCCATACTGTTAAGTAGGCTTGTTGAGTAGACAGAGTGAAAAAGTTGTTAAGTAGGCAAAATATTCTCTAAATATAGTATACTTTAAACTCCCGTATGATACACTTACTTCCGGGGTTTCGCTGAGTACATTCGGGAGCACACTTTTCAAAAAGTACATGACCATTTTGGTCGCATAAATATGACGTGTGGCTTAATTTTTTTTAAAAACAAGGCGCATCTTCGCTGACGCTTTTTAAAAAATACAACAAAAACAACACGTGACATGGCCGCACAAGGGTGGAGCGCAGGGTTGCCAGATCTTGCAGGTTTTAAACTTCACAAACTTTCACTTACCTCAGGCTCTAAAATGAGATGTTTCATCAAGATTTTTAATATTTAGGGATGAAAGGATAGTCAATTGAGAGAGACACAAAAGGTGACAGAGAAAGTGTAAAACTTTTCTATTACAATAGTGTTTTTTGTTTCAGTTTAAAATGCATCATAAAATGTGAACATAATATGAGGTTAAACGTGCTCTGATGTTTGAGAGCTGCCACATTTTTCACACATTTTATCTATCCCCTTGGAGACAGTGCCTGGGTAAGGTTTTTTTTAATGCTGTTCCCCCTTTTTCAGAAAATGCCCCGTCAGCCAATCATTTTGCCAAATCTACATCGCCCTGTGGTGCTGCCAGTCACAATCGTCACTTACCCGGTCCAAATTCAACATGTCAATTGTTTCTCACCCATCTGAATGGGAAAATTACATTCCAAAATGATTACTACATTTTCACATTTTGGTGGTCTTACAGTTCTATGCATTATACGTCTGGGATAAACGTTAGGTTTATGAATGTGGTAGGGTTTAGGCAGGATGGGCTATGTTCAGAAACTAGAGTTAGGATTAGTGCTTGGGTTAGTTTTTGTTTTTAGATAACTTTTTAGAAGCAACACTACAGACTTATTTTTTTAGATAAAACATTTTTGTGAAATGTATTTCATGCTAAATTACTTCAAACACATTTCCTTGTTCATATTTTTCTGTATTCATTACATTTAGATTGTTTCTCATCTATGATTTACCAAGATTAAAATACCACAAAGCATATTTTCGTCACATGGCGCTGTAACGGCGACATGTAGTCCAGCTGTCTCTCGTGTTCGTGTTTGTTCATTTGAATGTATTTTGTTGTGTTGGCCTTTTGTTTTTAGTTTTTTTTCATGTGCTGTCTGTCTATTGTGGGACGGGAAAGCGGGCTGGGGATTTGTCAGTATACTCCTTCTGCTTCTTTTTATAATATTGATGAATTGTATATTCTGGATAATTTCGTTTGTGGTCGTCACCATGAAGATGCCCCAACATATGCTCGGGAATGTTCATTGAATCTGCAGCCACAAAGTTTACCATCGTTCTTCACCGGACTTGAAGATGTCGGGACTCGGGACTGATCGAGGACTGCAGGAAATCTTCAAAAGGCCACCAGGAAAGAGAAAGGATAAGATAATGCGGGCGAGGAGTGTGGCGATGACTGGGAAGGCTGACGCAGTTTGGTGCTCCGTTTCGACAGTGTACAGAGGCCGCAACACTGCGTGTATGGAGAAAAGTCGTGGAGGTGGAGTTTGTGTGTTGGACTGCTTTATAATGACACTGGACATCTCGGGACAGCAGCGGCTATTTTTAATCATGGCTGTATTCCTTTAATTCACTTAATTTGTTTGATTAATGCAATGATTATAATAAATGTCTTTGTTGGATATGTTTGTGTGTTGTGGGTCTGCCCCACTGTCTATGTCTTTTTTGTTGTTGCTGTGGCTACAACTGAAGTTCCCTAGCGGGAAAATAAAAGTTATTCTATTGTATTTACCATGATTGCATTCCGAAGCATGATATATTAGTATTTTTAAGTAATTGGCATATTCTCCATTTTTCTTCTCCTACTTATGATTAGAATAGAATATTAAACTCATATATTTAAGATGATTCAAACTTTTCCTGTTTTGGTGGCGTGTTAGGCTTCAGAGTTAGGGGTTTAGGAATGCATTTAGTGTTAGAGTTGATGTCAAATTAGGGCTATGTTTATAAAATAGGATTAGGGTTAGTGCTAGGGTTAAGTTTTTATATTTGTACGATCAAAATTAGATGGTTTTTTTTTTCAGTCAAATATATACAGGTGTGCAGCTCAAAAAATTTGAATATCGTGAAAAAGTTCAATATTTTTTGTCACTCATTTCAGAAAGTGAAATTCATATATTATATAGATTCATTACACATAGAGTGAAATATTTCAAGCCTTTATTTCTTGTAATTTTGATGATTATGGCTTACAGCTAATGAAACCCAAAATTCAGTGTCTCAGAAAATTAGAATATTTTGCTTTGACATATTTTTAAAGTATCATATTTAATATTTGGTCGCATATCCTTTGCATGCTGTTACTTCCTGAAGTCTGTGACCAATCAACATCAAAAGACTCTCGATATCTTATTTTCAGGTACTGTTACAAGCGATACTATAACCTCTCTGCATTTGAACTGATCTCTATGGGAATTGGGGGGTGAGACTAGATTCAGCTGTAAATTACACTGGTACAGTATGGAACACATGGCTGGCTAAATGGCTGTAAGTCATCAAGGGTCTGAGCTATCGAACGAGCCCCAAACCATCACTCTGTTGCCAGATATGGAGTAGATGTGGATGGATCACTGCAAGGGTTATTTCTCCTGACTCATTTTCCTATAGAACTCTATGGGGAAAAAATAGAGTACCTGAAAATAAGATATTGAGAGTCTTTTGATGTTGATTGGTCACAGACTTCAGGAAGTAAAAGCATGCAAAGGATATGCGACCAAATATTAAATATGATACTTTAAAAATATGTTAAAGCAAAAATATTCTAATTTTCTGAGACACTGAATTTTGGGTTTCATTAGCTGTAAGCCATAATCATCAAAATTACAAGAAATAAAGGCTTGAAATATTTCACTCTATGTGTAATGAAGCTATATAATATATGTTTCACTTTCTGAAATGAGTGACAAAAAATATTGAACTTTTTCACGATATTCGAATTTTTTGAGCTGCACCTGTATTTCATGATAAATTAATTGAAAGGCTTGTCCTTCCATGTTCTAAATCATGATAATTAAGAATTACGGCTCAGCTAGAGAGCCAGTGATTTATACGTGGCCTTGTGAGGGCGTTTGAGTTTCCTCAGACATGTGGACAGTGTGTTCTCCCACTGTTTATGTCGCACCTATCACACGTAAATCATAGAGACATCACGCGCCGCGCGGCCTTGTTCTCATACGTCCTCTCATTCGTCACATGTGCAGACATGTACTGTTTTAAAATGCCAGCACCCAGCAACTGACAGATCAGCCAATGAAACCTCAGAGATGGCTGACTGGCTACATGATACTTACAGAGTGGCTAACACAGTTTACTTTCATACGTAGTATCGATTTAGAACAGCTGGGTTTTCTTAAGGCGGTACGGGGGCCTGTATAGGGATATATAGGGATCGTAAATAACTGCTCAGTGTATTCTATGTGCACATGATGTAAATATTACAGTAGGCTGACCAGACATCCTCTTTTTCCCCAGACATTTGTTATTTTTTGGGACCCGAGAAAATATCCATCCAGGCGAGATTTCTAAATTCCTAAAAATGTCCTAATAGGTATTTTTTGTTCTATAGACTGTATATAAATAAACAGCCTTAGCCTTAGTATTATGTTAATGGTTTTACTGCTACAGTTATCCAGCTAACTCAGTAATCCTGCTTTCTGGAACAGGCCCCAGGTTACGTATGTTTCTCAAGGACACAAGGGCAGTCCCCCATCTGGGAATTCAACTTGCCACCTTCAGATTATTAAGTCCGATTAATACCAACCATGACACCCACACTGCTTAGCAACCTTTACAGGAACACCAACCATGACACCCACACTGCTTGGCAACCTTTACAGGAATACATCCTGGATGAATGGAGAAAGGGTTGCTGTGAAGTCAAGGTTATAGAAAGTTTGGTCATCTGAAGCATGCACAGTCACCGGTCTTGCCATCTGTTCGGATCAAGAAATATTAGATGGAAAACATCCGTTCTCCATCGCATCGGTTCACCTCGCGCTTAAAAGAAAAACCAATCTGAAAACAAGCAACGTTTACTGACAGGAGATGAAAAAAAGAGCGAACGATATTATATGACAGGAGGTCAGTTGCAGAAAAAACAATATTATGCTGCCTTCACGCCACACAGAATCATCTCTTTGTTGGGCCATAACACAAGGACGCTTTAATTGCTGAAGACATCCTCAGTGTGGGGTCTGGCCTTAAGGAATGTATCTGATAACACGCCTTTGTTAACTGTGGCAGCTCTAAATGCAGAGCCAGCCCTCGGGTTTGGCTGGTCCCAAGATCTGCAAGAAAACAAACAAAAAAAGTTGGAATTGAGTGGCCCAGAGAGTGGTCTTAACGACTGCATAGTGTGTTTATGCCACTTTGTCTAAGTCAGGGGTCCTCAATCTTATCCAGAAAGGGCCGGTGTGGGAGCAGGCTTTTGTTCCAACCAAACAGTTATACACCTGACTCTAATAATCAAGGATTATTAGCAAAGACTCTCGTGGTTGATTAGTAGATTGATGGTAGTAGTTGATTAGTTGGTTGGAACAAAAGCCTGCACACACACACTGGCCCTTTCTGGATATGACTGAGGATCCCTGGGCTGTGTCCGAATCAGCATGCTTCCATGCTATTAGGTAGGCTTGTTGAGTAGACAGGGTGGAAAAGTTTTCTTTAAATAGAGTATACTTTAAACCCCCGTATGATGCCCTTACTTCGCTGAGTACATTCGGGAGCACACTTTTCAAGAGGTACACTAACATTTTGGTCGCATAAATATGACATGAATCTTAGTTTTTTTTAAATAAAGCGCAACTTCGCTGACATTTTCCTTTGAATACAACAAGACAACGTGTGACATCACAGCGCAAGGGTGGGCCTCAGGGTTGTCAGATCTTGCAAGACTTCCCCGCCAACTGGGGACTCAAAACTAGCCCAAAATATATTTTTAAACGAAACCAATGTATTTTAAATATAAATCATCATATTTTACTTTTTAAAATAAGTGTGTGCTTTGCGACTTTTAATTTTTACCCGTGACTGCACTTTGAAAGTAACCCAATTTAGCTGTAAAACTGCGGACATGGCAACACTGGTGGGACGTCTTACGACCTGCTTACGGCACTTTCACAGTATGGTTGAAAAATAGTATGGTGGACAAGTGCACTGTACGCAGGAGACAGGGCGCAGTAGATAGGGCTCTGATTCAGACACAGTGCACTGTATGCAGGAGACAGGGCGCAGTAGATAGGGCTCTGATTCAGACACAGTGCACTGTATGCAGGAGACAGGGCGTAGTAGATAGGGCTCTGATTCAGACACAGTGCACTGTATGCAGGAGACAGGGCGCAGTAGATAGGGCTCTAATTCAGACACAGTGCACTGTACGCAGGAGACAGGGCGCAGTAGATAGGGCTCTAATTCAGACACAGTGCACTGTATGCAGGAGACAGGGCGCAGTAGATAGGGCTCTAATTCAGACACAGTGCACTGTACGCAGGAGACAGGGCGCAGTAGATAGGGCTCTGATGCAGCAGTTGTTATGAATGTATGCCACCACTAAACTAAGAGTGCACATTAACTGGGATTGAATCAAGATTTGCCTAACTTTGATCAGCTATTTAAAACATTTTTTTTTTCAGAATGACAGTTTGGCAAATTCAGTATTTATTAAAACTAACTTGAAGAAAAAGTGTAATGCTTTTAAACCAGGGGTGGGGAATCTTATCCAGAAAGGGGCCTGTGTGGGTGCAGGTTTCTGATTTAGCCCCAGCACTAAGACACCTGATTCCACTAATTAACTAATCATGGTCTTCCGTAAAGTCCTTGATAATTAGAATCAGGTGTCAGCGCTGGGCTAAAACAAAAGCCCGGACCCGCACCGGCCCTTTTTGGATAAGATTCCCACCCCTGTTTTAAATCAATGTTAAGGCCAAACGTGGATTGAAAACAAGCCGTTGACTCTGTGGAGTAAAGATAAGGGTGACAGAAATGGTTTTGAACAGAAATATTTTCACCTCCTTAGCCTCGCAGCTTGTAATTCCAAGGTTCCGAGTTTGAATCCCAACTGGGCAGTCGCCAGTGTACCTCGGAGCAAAGTACTCAACCTGAATATCCAGTTATATAAATATATTGTGCGTAAGTAAATTTAAGCTGTGTAAGTCACTCATAGCATCCGTTAAATGCCTATAATGTAGAACTAGCAGGGAATGATGCATAGCACCATTATGGAATAATTTGTCAAGAAGCTGACGAACTGTGGGGCGAGGACAACATTTTCTTTTGTTATAGTTATTAGATTATCCTGCATTACAGTCCTATAAGCGTCGGTACCATGGAAGTACTTTTTCACATGTTTGTGGAGTCATTCCCCAGGGACAGTTGTGTTGTTTGTTATATGCAGTGTATGGATTTTCTGCTGTTTTTCTGCACTCTGACCTACAAGTCTTATCATGTGTGCATCTGTGTGTCCCTTATAAATGTGAATGGTGTTGTCTACAGGCTGTCTGCAGTCACTGCGGGTTTTAGTCATTTCCTTTAAATCAGCAGCCAAATTAGGCCTTGGAAACAAGGTTTTTTTTTCATTTATTTTTTTAAATAATTTGACATCCACCCTTGGAAACAAGGTGTGCATAGTTTTTAGCCAATCAATGACTTAAACTAAGCACATAACTGCAGGAGCACATCAGGTTTTGTCACACAGTGAATGAATAGAAAAAAACTTAAAATATATATATATATTTATTTATTTTTTTAAAGAAAAACTTCTCAAACATTATGGGCATTTTTCAATTAATTAATTGAAATTCTATTATTTCCTTAATAATTGACTGTATTGAAGTGGAATTAGACACTAACCGAAGCGCGAAACTCTATGCAGGTTAAGGTTCTGAACCATAGAATCGCCATAGCAACACGCTTTACAGAGTCCTGTCAAACCTAACAAGGCAGGCAGGAGCTAAACTGGAGCTAACATTGCGTAGTATTTACCAGGTTTAATTTATATCCCTAAACTTCCTGCTTTCATCTCCATTAATGTATCTGCCAGTAAAAATGCAATCGATCAACAAGAAGCCCATTATAAAATCATTCTCATAAATACCCCTGAGTGGAAAGGCTTCCAATGCTCGTATCCTTTAGAAGTGACACAGAGATAACATGAACAGAGAGAGCCTCTGAGTGGAAATCTCCCGATGCTCGTATCCTTTAGAAGTGACACAGAGATAACATGAACAGAGAGGGCCTCGGTGAAAACAACATTGGGGTGATAAACACTGTCATGTATGAAAGCAGCGTGGCCCAAATTTAACACGGGGTCACAAAACATCGGCCCACAATAACTGGGCGGGAAAAAGGCTAAGATACAACAAGACGCCCAAAGAAATACTCTCAGAAGAAAAAGGTACGAAAAGTACCTAAAAAAGGTACAAACGCTCGTCAGTGGGGCGGTAGCCTTCCCTATAGATACATAAAAACGTACCCTTAGCCAGCAAAACATACAGCAATTAATTTGTACCTTTTTTGCCTGTATAAAGATAGGCTATACTTATGAGTATCCAAATAATAATCCCTTATACTTTCAGGGTACATTTGTAAAATGTGTTATTTAAGGAAGAAAAATGTGCCTCCTGTGTGGCTTTATTTCTGAGAGTGTGCTGCTCTGATATCGCTCAGAAAACAGTGTGGCAAATGATCATCTTCTTTTAATCTTATTTTGATGATAATTGTTTTTATATAGGCTATGCATCATACAAACACTGAGTCACCATAAGGCCACCCTGTTTCCAGAGCCCACGAGATCTCACTGAGAACCAGGAAGCGATAATAGTGTCTCCAATTCTTTCTCCAAATGGCTATTACGTCAATGATCATACTTTATACATCAATATGCACAGATGTGCCAGCACACAGCAATAGTGTTAGATCTACACGGAGCACATTTAACTCCCATGCACTGTCTGTTAAAAGTAGCCTATTATTTAGGCAAGGACAGCATTATGTGCTCTACAACTTCTCAATACACTAAAATAGTGACAGAACGTTCTCATCTGCGCTCTTGCTGCAGAATAGTGTTTATAAATGTTTCGTAATAATACAGAACTATATATGGCCTGATTTAAATATTAACTGTTAAAGCTGACTGTCTTGGATGAAAATTTCTTGAACGTTCAATAAAAAAAAAATTAAAAAAAATTAGTCTATGCATTGCCGAATAAATGCAAATAACAGTAGGACGTTTTAAATGCCTAGTTTGTGCACGAACTATCGTCTGCGTGGGAGGTGATTCGTGGGGACTGAACCAGATGCGTTGGTTGGAGCCGTGTATCCACTACGGAGTTGTTTGCTCTACTATGGTTTGCTTAGGTGCTTTATCTCCCTCCTTACTCCATCGTTCCCACCCCCTGATCTCCAGAGATCCCAGCTCGGCTTCGTTGGAGGATATAAATACGGGCGTTCGCTGACTTCGCGCCGCACCGACTCAAACACAGGTTTTTCCGCACAGCTTGCCTTAGTACTGGAAGTTTCGTCTTTAACATAGGGACTGGTCTCCAAGTCAAGAAACGCAGGCACTTGTCAGCGCTGAAGACAACAGCGGATTTAATTACAGGTAAAGCACTATTGTGCCGGTCTCCCTTTTCTACAGTTTTTCTTCTTTTATTTAAGTTTAAGCAAAAAACGTGTTTTCCTTTCTGCAAAGCTTCGGTCCAAGGTCTGAAAGTGCTTTCTTCAAGATCATGACTGACAGACACGCTCTGCATGTTTAGCTAAAAGGCTGCGGATTAGGTTACTTCGTGGGCTGGGCTGGGCTGTGGCGTTAACGGCATCCTTTTTTTGGTTTGTGTGTGGAAAAACACGGGACGTTTACTAATAGTGGAAATGTACAGCGCTCGGATACCCGTAAAAAGCGCGTATTTGTCTTGCAGAACACTTACAGTGGTTAGCCTACTGTAGTGTAAACAGCCCTGTGTGTCTATTTGCGTGGTGATGGCTCGTGCCAGCTGTGTTTGAATTTTGTGATCTCGTGACAATTTGCAGCCCTCGGCATAAGCGAGGACCCAACGTACCACCGTCTGAAACAGCTGTCGACTGGTCATTGTTTTTTTGCAAATCAGTAGACTACTAACAGTGGCCCACTACTGGCAGAGCCGTTCGCCAACTATTTTGCCTGCTCTTATCAGGCAAACTGATCCTCATCTCCAACTGCCTGTCTCGCCCTGGCTGTGAGCCAGCGACGCTGAGCCGCGATGATTTGCTGGCGGTTCCTAATCTGTGACAGCGCACCGGTTGGCCGCTTGTGGGCCACTCGTTGCTTACGCAGTGTAGCCTAACCTGGGTTCAGGTTAAATGGGTTCAACCGCCGTGCACCTGTATAATCTACAATCCCGTGTAAATTTGGCTCTGTGAAAGAAATCTTGTCAGTTGCCTATATGTCTACTTTGAAAACGAGTTATTTCCAGTGAACAGATCATTATTGCCTACTTGTGTTTGTGTCACTGAATGTGTTTCTTTAAACAAGGATACATTTGTACAGCAGTGTTTTTATCCGACATTTTTTCTCGTGGTTACTTATGGAAAAGGTGCTGCTTCATATTGCCTAGCTAGCTGTGAAAGAGAGGGTTAAAAGGCTTCCAGAGTGGGCCAGAGGTTCATTATCGGGATTGGAATAGTTGCGGTTTACCGGATGGAGTGCTTCCACTGCGTCGTGCGCAAAATAGGCGATGTGTAGCCTATAAATGTAAGCTTCAGTTGTCCTGCATATGAATGTTGCAAACGACCTCAGCAATGAAATAATAATAATAATAATAATAATAATAATAGAGAATCCGGAACAATAATATCTAGCTGCAACGAGGTAGGCTAATTTCGCCCCATCCAGGCTTTTATTCTTTTGACAAAATCTGTTGGAATGATTCATTGTCGGCCCTCAGAAAGATATATGGCGTGCTCATTTTTAGGAAAATGCAGAAAGAAGAGCAGGATGTGGTCTGACAGAACGTATTAACGCAGCACGCCGGGGACGGTGTTCGGGGTACCTCGTGCTCCCGTTATCTCTCCTCAGCCAACCCCGGCGCCTTAAGTCCCTCCCCTCTTCTTCTCTCCGCCTCTTTCACTCTGTCAATAAAAATTCATTCGGCAAATGGATCGCGCAGCTATTTTTAGAAACCGAAGGGGAAGGGAGGAGAGAGAGCGCTAGCGCGAGAGCTGGAAGGTGGCGAGAAGCAGCCTTTACTTCTGTAACGGTCGGACTCATCAGCCAGGAGTCAGTGGTAGTCAGCGGTACAGACAGCTGTCAGGTCGTCGCGCGAGACAACTGAAACCCAGGAGCGTTTAGAACGCACATCAGGAAAACGAGAGAAGCGTGCAGACGTGCAGGTGAGGCTCATGCCATCGCCGCGAGCATTGTATAAAAAAGGAGCAAGCAACCGATGTTAGAACATCTCTGCACGGTGATGGGGGTCCTTGACATTTTGTTCTGGGTCCAGGTGTGACATTGCATAATCGGACTACCGACTGTAGGGAAAACACCTCGCGCGTGCGAGAGAGAGAAAAAAAAGACTACGTGCAAACGCCGCGGCTGCAGAAGAAAAAAAGCGTTGGTGCGGTGGGGGGTTTTGTGGGAGGCATTACAATTTTAAGACGAGGAGCTGAAAACACTGCGATACCTTTGCATGCAACGCTGCCAAGCTGCAACCAAAAATTGGGGGGTTACATAATAGCAATCCGCTGCTGACAGAGGCACTGAAAAAGTACTTATTAATTTATGCATTTGGTTGTGCATGGACACGTATGCTTCTAGACCAGTGCTCGTTTTTAAATGCATGTACGTAGGCATACACTACATGCATACATATGTGTAACGGTTTGTATTAAATTAGTCCATATGTATGCATGTTCATTTGTAGCTTATGTTAAATGTAATAACAGAGGTAGGAAACTGCACAGCTGAAGTGAATGATTACATTATGCAATGTCATTGGTTTGCCATGTAGGTCATATTATATTGCATAATTTGGCCGATTCCTTCATGTTGCAATGCTTGGCTGTCCCTAGAGGAAGGATGTATATGCAGGAAAGTTTAATTGCCTCTCCGCACCCTATCTAAGCAGGGTGATGATCGCTGTGGTCGCACCGTTCTTTTTCTGGGAAAGCTGAGGCGGAGCGCTAGCTTGCCTGTTGTGGGCACAAGCGTCCAGGGAGTTGCCTATAATTGTGTTACCATGGAGACATGCACAAGCGACCAGGGTACCTGGGGGTTGCACAGATTGTGTAATTTCCCGTGTATATGTGCACATGTACAGTCTGTACACCGTGCCGGTTGTGCGTCTGTCCTGGATTGCGGATCTTTCTGCATATGATGTTGGATTAGCGATGTTGGATTAGAACGCAGTCATTTGTCCATTCTGTTATTTACATACTGCAAAATGAGCCCTCGGGCAGATAAAAATGGAACCATACATAATGACGCATATGATTACATGGGAGGCGGGACATTAAATTTGTGTCCAATGAGGTGAAAGGTAGTGATGGGATAATGTGGTTTCTTGACACGAAAAAAATGGGTGGAGTTACAATTAGCTGTCAATCACTGACATTTTTTTTTAACCAATCAATAGTTGTTTTATTTTTTTGCTCTCAAAGCAAAGCCATATATGATTGGGGTTTTGTTTCCGTGCATTTCGTGAGCTGATGTTTGTGAACAAGTCCTATATTCAGCCACCCAGTGTGTTTTGTCCTCCTCCTGCGCCTCTCAAATGTTCCTGTTAGCACTTCCCTGTTAGCTTGCCTTAGTGAGGCAGAGTGGCTATGACAGTGCTAAAGTGTACTAGTTAGCGTCGATATGAATATCTGTCTGTCTGACTGAGAGGCATGAAACCACAAATGGGAAATTAGATTTCCTGATTAGTTCCAATGTAGGCCGTCGGCAGTGTGTATTTCTACATAATGGCCGAGCCTTGTGCGTGTGTGTGCGTGTGTGGTCTGTGTACTGTGTCCAGACCTCACTGTGGTGTGGGTGGCTGCCGAGAGGTGTGCACATCGCCCCCCCCCCCCCCCGCTCAGTAGAAACTGTCCCAGAATTCAGCTGGGGAATTCCACTGGGAATTCCATCGCTTCTCACATCCGCTGCCCCTTTCCCCTCGCTCCAGTAGAACTGTCCCAGAATTCAGCTGGGAATTCCACTGGGAATTCCATCGCTTCTCAGCCTGTCCCAGTTTAGTGAGGCGGACGTGGGCCGAATGGACCAATGAGCAGCCAGCTGAGCTGTCATGTGACCGCGCCTGGCCGCGCCTCGTTGTGCTGAACTGACTCTTGCAGCTGAGAGCTGTCATGACCCCGCGCCGCCCGCGCCCTCGTTGTGCTGAACTGACTCTTGAGATCCAATCCGTCTTCATGTCTGGGACTGGAACTATGTCACGGCGGGGCAGGCGGGAAGGGGAGGGGTTCAGTGCAGGACAGTTCTGTGGCTCTAGGGCCGTGTCCAAATCAGCGCCCTTCCATACTATGAAGTATGCTTGTGAAGTGCACTGCTTGAGAAAGCTTTTAAGTAGGAAAAATGCTCTCTAAATGTAGTGTACGGAAATTCCCCCCGATGATATACTTATTTCTGGGTTTTCACTGATAATAGTATGGAGGATATTTTTTGGCATACTGCATGTCACATATTAAACAGTATGCAGTAAACGGTATACAGTATTCCAGTACACAGGACGCAGTACATATGGCTCTGATTCGGACAAAGCCGATAATAGACCCTCCCTCTCCTCTGCTTTAGGTTGCTTATGTGCTTTCAGCAGTTCCTCTATAAGCAGTTGTTCGTTTAGCCTCCAGCATTTTGCAAAGCAGATGTTCTGTTTAGTGAGTATGTCTGAAAGGGGGTGGGGCGAAAATGATTATGACATCATGAGGTTTTTGCCCAGTGAAATTCCAGTAATGATATTCCTACACAAACATAATGATTTATCTCAGTTTTGTTGTTCACTGAGACCACCTCCTCTTCTTCTCTCTCAGAAATGCGTCCCCGGTCCAGACTCCTTGCTAAGAAACGACTGCCCACCATTCGGGAGGGGTACGAAGAGCTGCTGCAGGACATGAACCAGGTCAACAGCTACCACGCGCCTCCCTGCCACGCCCAGCGGGACGGCCTCTCCACCGAGGACTACCTGCTGTCCATCTGCCAGTTGGCCCGTCCCGCCTTCCCGCTACGGGAGCAAGACCGCGACATTCTGACCCTAGGCCAGCTGGAGGCCCTGAAACCCGGCCTGAGGTTGCCCCGCCTCTCCACGCCCACCCGACCTTCGACCCCCACCGTCCGCAGCTGCAGCTACCGGGAGGAGCAGGAGGAGAAGGAGGAGGAGAAGAAGAAGAAAGAGAAGGCGGGGTCGCGCGGTCTCCACGGCGGAAACGGTAGCCGGGCTGACCCCCTGGAGTACCTGTATGGCCGTCGGGACACCCCTGCCTTGTCCACCTGCGTCTCCAGGGATACGGAGGAGAGGCTGAGTGAGGACGGGGCACCTGGGAAGGGTGGAGCCAGTCCGGGGTCCCGCCCCCGCCCCCGGTCCCAAAGCGTCCCCCGCCTCTGCTCTCCACACCACGCCCACCGCAAAAGCAGCTGCCCCGAGATCAGATTGGCGGACACGTCCAGTCCCACCCCCTTGGGCAACCAGCCCTGCCCATCCAATGGGAAGAAGCCCAGTGCCACCACACTGCCCAATGAGAGTGACCAGGAGATGATGGGCTGGTGCTCCCCTGCTGGAGAGAGGAAGAACTGCAACGGCTTCGCAGGCAAACACTCAGTGATATCCAGCTGGATTGCAGACTGTCGCAATGCCTGGCATGAGGCTAGGATGAAAGCGTGCATGCTGCCTACCATTGCTGAGATTTAACACACACACACACACACACACACACACGCATGCAAGCAAGCGGAAAATAACATTCCATAACAAACATGATTTCACTAAATAAATGTAATGTAATATTCTGAGTATACAACTGTGCTTTATGCTACACCGTACATAGATACTGCACACACTAATCACAGTGGAGATGTACCTTCTATGCTTGAAATTAGGTACGTACAGCAGGTAGATAAATGATCATGTTCATTTAATTTTCTGGTGTTTTAGGTTGAGTTAATGTTATTCCTGCCTGTGGAAAGCACCTAACGTTTTCTTAGAACTGACAAAATGAGAAAAGGTTTATATTTGCTGAAAAGCGGACTTCAGAGTGTATTCTGTGTGCAAGATGTGATATATTCAGTCAGGCAGTGGCGTTTGTGACACAAACTCAGTATGTTTACAAAAGCTTCCAGTCAATGTTGTATTTGTAGTCTTTATTTAACAGAGCCTTGTAATCCAGGGCATTTTAATTGCAGTACTGTTAATCTCATAGGTGCCTGCAGAGAGCAAGAGGTACTGGGCCTATGAGCTGAGCGCAGCTATAGGGACTAAGGGAATAACAGAATATTTCTGCATCTTTGGAGAACAGTTACCAGGGCCGATTCTGGAACACAAATATTGCAAAGGATTACAGGATTTATATATATATATATATACACACGCACATTTTTTATAAGGGGAGGGAAGGAAGCTAGCAGGTATTTTTGGGTTGAAGTAGACGAGGGGGAAAGATAAATTGTTCTTTACAACAAGGGGGAGAGAAACGACGGTGGCAATGTTCGCGCCTTCTTGAGAATGCTTTTCCCAGCACTGAGCTCGACCTACTCGGACAATTACTGAGGCAAAGCCATACGCCACCCCCCACCCCCGCACAGCCGGAAGAGCGTGAGCAAAGCGAATATAACGTAACGTAAACGTGCGTTTTATTACTTTATATTTTAATGGGAGGGTCCGCAGTTTCTCCGCCTGTCTTTTCTCTGCTGATATAAGACGTCCAAGGGTATAAATTCAGATGAGGTCATAAATTAGATGTTTTGGAATGTGTGGGCTTCTTGGACGCAGAAACTGGGACACGACATCTCGCCTCACACCCAGATCCCAGAGCCCTACTTGTCCTGGTTCAGGGGGGTACAAATGCTTCTCCTTGTCCGTGAGTGTACTTTAATTTAGACTTATTCACTACCCCCCCCTCCCCAGAAAACTGAGGAGTCGGACTGCGTTTAAAACGTCGACTATACGAAGGGCGTCGAAGCGCGTGTGTGCATATAATGCAGGGGGCCTGTCCGACGTGTCGGTGTCGTTTCTGTGGAGGTTTTTCTCTTTGTGATTTAAAATGTGTTTAAGACACTGAACCCACAGTTCAGCATCTAATGCCCAGTAACTTTGTGCGTTATTATTATTATTACCTTTCGATCATGTAAGTATTTCTGTGTTATTCTCTCTTGTCTCTGGAGGTAACCTCTAAGGAGATGGGTATGCGTTTGTATATGCTGTACATAAAAGACTACACATGTATGGACAGAAAACTGATAAATTTAGTATTTTACAGCGATCTGATGCTCTGAATGTTTTTGTACCTCTGTCCACTGTTGGTTAATGACTTAATAAACTCTGTTTTTTATGTTGTATTTGTGTCCTGTTCGGAAATTTTCTTTTGTCGAATTAACAGCAGCTAGCAGCCAAATGCGGGTAAAAGTTTGATTGTGGCTGATCAGATTTTCTACTCTAGCAGCCGCTTTGGCTGGTAACCATCCAGGTTGTGCTCTATTGTGAAAGGAAATGTGGCTGGTAGAATGTTGACAAAGTCTGGTGATTTTTAGAATCCGCAAGCCACTCTGGCCAGTGAAAGAAGAAGTTAATTTTATACCCTGATCAGGATAATTCTGTTTAAATAGAGTTACCGCACATCAGGAGAACCCTGTTTGAGTAGAGTTACCGCACATCAGGAGGATCCTGTTTGAGTAGAGTTACCGCACATCAGGAGAATCCTGTTTGAGTAGAGTTACCGCACATCAGGAGAATCCTGTTTGAGTAGAGTTACCGCACATCAGGAGAATCCTGTTTGAGTAGAGTTACCGCACATCAGGAGGATCCTGTTTGAGTAGAGTTACCGCACATCAGGAGAACCCTGTTTGAGTAGAGTTACCACACATCAGGAGAATCCTGTTTGAGTAGAGTTACCGCACATCAGGAGGATCCTGTTTGAGTAGAGTTACCGCACATCAGGAGAATCCTGTTTGAGTAGAGTTACCGCACATCAGGAGAACCCTGTTTGAGTAGAGTTACCGCACATCAGGAGAACTCTGTTTGAGTAGAGTTACCGCACATCAGGAGAACCACACCTTCGTCACAGACAGTAATGTGCGTGGATCACCACCGGTGGAGGGGAGCGCAGGTCAGTGCCCAAGGAGAACGAAAACACATGCAGACGGAAAACGGACAAAATTCAGGCTTGGTGGCAAAGAAAGGGCCAGCCGTCCCAGTACGGCCGTTGATGCTGATGCTTCGCCGATACCTCAAACAGGAATGCGTGTTTGGAGACAGAAAGAGAGAACATAACAATACTAATACTAACAATACTAATATTAACATATTCCGTTTTATTTATTTTTAAATCGCTTTCATTTTATTTTCAGCGTTCCTGTCTTCTAACAGTTTGGAAGGCCGATGATATTTATAGACCCATTCAGTTGTTGAAGTGCCAGAACAGTCGTTTCGGGCCTGAAGTTCACGGGCGGCTGAATGAAACAGTCACTGAGTTTTAGGCACTTCCTGCTCCGCAGGTGCAGCCGAGACTACAGCCAATCACAAGAGTCGCCTTCAGACAGTGAGAACATAGACATGTTGGCTGTGTCCGAATTGGCACCCTTCCATACTACACTGCTCAAAGAAATTAAGTCCAGTCCATATTCGGGGTCGTAACACTGGGGGTTTTAAGTATACTACTACTGTCCTTTCTCATCCAGTGTACTCAACAAGCATACTTAATACTCTGCTCTAAATTAAGGGAACACTTAATCAACACAGTATAACACCAAGTCAATTAAACGTCTGGTATAGCGAATGTTATGCTGCCTGCAACTTCATCCAGCATGACCGGTTTGGTTTAATTGACTTGGTGTTATACTGTGATGATTAAGTGTTCCCTTAATTTTTTTGAGCAGTGTATTAAGTATGCTTGAGTTGAGTATACTGGATGAGAAAGGACAGTAGTAGTATACCTAAAACCCCCAGTGTTACGACCCCGAATATGGACTGGACTCAAACGCACGACTCAAACACAGAAATGCCAATACTCAGACATTTTATTGCTTAACCAGGGAGTATTCCTGAAGCATGGGGAAAAAGACAAGCAGTTATAGTTCCAAGCCGGAACTAGACTTGCAGACAAGGCGGACAATGTTCCAAGCCGGAACTGGACTTTACAACCAGGCCGGACAGTGTAGCGGAGCCCAGGCAGGACGCAGGCGTGGCTACAGGGCATCGGCAGTAGCAGCACAGCAATCAGCAGAGCGGCAGCAGCAACAGCAGCAACCGTAGCACTGGCAGAGAGCGGGCACCGCCGCAGAGCGGTGAACAGGAGCTCTGGCTGTATGGCTGGGAACCGCAACACAGGCAGGGATAGCAAACAACTGCAGGTTGGCAGACTGAAGCAGACAAAGTTAGTACAGCGAGACAGGGCAAATGAACAGCGGGAAATGCCGTTCCTGAAAAGAGCAGACTTTGACTTAGAGTAGCAGGGCGAGTTAACGCCGGCACAGAACCCGACTTTAGTTTCTATAACTTAAACTGGATTCTAGAACATTAAAACACGACCAGAGGTTTCAGACAAAGAGCATTAACGAACTGGCACAGGGCAGAGAACACTGGGTGACTAAATACCAACATTAATTGATATGAATTAGGTGCCGCGTGCGAATGCATGCGAGGGTCAGTAACAGAGCGGAGAGTGTGGACCCACACAAACAAACATATCAAATAAATAGAATCATTGCATTAATCAAGTGAATTAAGTGAATAAAAGTGGAATCCAGCCATGATTAAAAATAGCCCCCTCTGTCCCGAGATGTCCAGTGAGGTTTCACTGAGTACACAGTACACAGGAGACGGGACGCAGATAGGGCTCTAATTCAGCTTGGGCGCGTCCCAATATTCTTCACCCCCCACCTCCTTTCCTCCACTCCCCCACTACCACTCCACTCTTCTTCTACCCGGAAGTATGCAAAACTGCCTGAACGTTTTGAGTTCAAGTATTTGCACGTACAGAATACAATGTACCTAACATTGCGGTTTGCGTAGAGACATTAATTAATATGTAACCATTAATACGTAATTAAGATGTAATCAGCGACATTAGATTAAAACACAAAGATCCGAGTAGAGGAGGTGTTAGTGGAGGAAAGGAGGGTGCATTTTTTGAGTATTGGGACGCACCTCAGACTCAATAAAGCGCCCTTTCCTTTCTCATTCCAAGGTGTATTCTGCTATTTTGTCTCCAGATGGCAGCAGAACAATGCATGTGCGTTCAGTGAGCAGAATACAGTGTGTACGTGTACACTAGAGATGGAGATAAAAATGAGATCCTTCACCAACAACCGTGAGATTAGATGAAACTGCATGATACTGAGAGCCATCAACACTAATTTTTCAAGCTCATAAACTTTTTCATTTTCTCATATTTCATTCTCTGTGCATTGCCCATCCTTTCTGTGGGCCATTTCAGAAGTCCTGTTTTATATTATCAACCCTTTAAAGAGTTTATTTTGGGGATTTTCTTTCTTCAAAATTCAGTGTTCTAGAACTCCATTGCTTTCTATTGCCAGTAGTGATTGTTACATCAGCATTAGAATGTTCGGTGAAGAACGTTGTAATCACATGTTAGTGACCTCACACCCTGAAGGGGGAGTACAATCTGAGATCATCATAGCGCAGCTGTTGAAGAACATATCTTTATAAAACGACAAACCTATCGTCCTCTTCTGTAAGCTTTTTTTAATGTAACCCTAATGTGCTTTCTGCTGATAATAATCGGGAATGTTTACACTGAACATTTACACTGACAAATTGCACTGTGTTCTGTTGTAATACATGTTGATATTATGTCATCAGTATAGCAAATATTACTTGCACCACACACCGGTTTGCATTTGGTAATGACTTTATTTTGTTAAAAAATGCAAACATTAGGCCGCTGAAGCTAAATGAAGGTATTTTTATTCAAAAAGGGTGTCAGGTCTTTGTGTGTGAGTGTTTGCGTGTACGTGTGCGTGTGGGTGAGTAGGTGCGTGTGTAAGTTTCAGCTGAAATAAGCTGTGCCATCTAAACCCACTAACCCCTTCCTTTCTCTATCTGAAACATAAATACACAGTGCGTTCCGTTAGCAACACCTCATTCCCACACAGATAACAGCTACTCATATGATGTACATTTAAAATGCAGATGTTTAATTGAAAACTGACAAATACAACACACACGCACACACACACACACGCATACCAATCTACACACACCTACACACACACACACGCATACCCATCCACTCACATCTACACACACACACACACGCTACCCATCTACACACACACCTACACACACCCGAACACAAACATGCTCATCCAAACACGCCAAACATACACACATACCCACACACATATGCATACACACTCATACACACAAACACTGATGACCTTTATTAGAGACATAGAGGAATAAAATTCCATTAGAATGGACTTCATTGTTTCCATTTTGTTATTGTGGTCGCGGTAAGAGCTCATGCTTACGGGCCTAATGTACTCGACTAATGTAATTCTCTGAGGTCCATCTCCTCGCAGTCGGTCACGTGACCGGGTTGTGTCTGTGGGCTGTAAGACGAGCTCTGAACTCAGAATACAAGCAAAAAGCTTCCCCTCGCCTGTTAACCGCTGGGGGCTGATTTGCCTACAGTCCAGTGCAGTGACATGTCCCAGTTAGCCGTAGCATTGGCCATGGAGGGGGGCATTTAGTCAGCAGGACGCTGGTTGACCCGGGCAGACCACTGAAAGGTGGGTTACAGAGTGTTTAAAACAGGGAGCAGACACGTACGCAGACGGACAGTCCGTCAGATTTTCCACAGTCTTTTGCCTTTCATGGTCAGGTGAAGCGACTCCTCTTTGTAGACTACATTTCCCATCATTTTTGCATGCAAGTTGCAAACAACAATGCAATTTCCAGCGTCCTTTGTGGAAGAAGATGACGGTACGCCGAGGGTACGTGCGCGTAGGTGAAACGACAGGTTTATGCAGGCACACAAAACGACTGCTGCCCAGACTGCCTCGGCGAACGTCAGCTCAGGGTCCGTTTAGGGTCCGCGCGGACCCTGCGAACGTCCGTACGCATACTTTTTTGGCAACTATAAATTGGCCTTAATCTTCTTCCATGAAGGCCGCCATTGTTGATTGCAATTTCCGCACAAAAATTATGGGAAATGTAGTTTACAAAGCGGAGTGGGTTCAGTCAACTATGAAAGGCAAAAGTGTGCAGACAATCTGGCGGAGCGTCAGTCTGCGTGCGGGTCTGCTCCCTGTTTTAAACGCTCTATAACCACCTTTATTGTGCTCCGTAATCAGAGCTGTTGTATTACACGGTTACTAAAAGGCAGAGTGTTTTTGTTTATTTGTCTTGTCTCTCGCTTTTTAGAGAGCGAGACCGGAAGAACGCGTGGTGGTCAGTCGGGTGGGCTTTGCTCGCGTCGCTCCTGCAAAGATTCTCGAGCACGGTGGTTAGCTGCACTGAGCAAGAGCGGACAACTTCCTTCCTGCGTGTGGTGGAGAGCAGGGGTGTTAGTACACAAAAAATACTCACAAGTTAATTTGTCGCATTTTAGAAATATTTATTTATTTAATTATAGATAATTATAAAAAGACACAACCAGAAATGGAAGACATTTATCAATTAAGATTGTTGAGGACAACACAATAAATAAGATAATTCAACTTTGTATGATATAAATCACTGTTGTTGGGCCCACAGAAAGTGCTTATGGTGTAAATTTCTCCTTACAAACTGTGTCATCTGTATGTAATTTATGATAAAAATAAAAGGGAAG
Source organism: Ilyophis sp. 1 JC-2022 (assembly GCA_022702515.1). Taxonomy (NCBI): domain Eukaryota; kingdom Metazoa; phylum Chordata; class Actinopteri; order Anguilliformes; family Synaphobranchidae; genus Ilyophis; species Ilyophis sp. 1 JC-2022. The sequence goes on from CM040397.1 coordinate 6,662,243, forward strand.
TACTTTGTTTCCCGAAGGTAGGCCGAAGTGTTCTTAGCTTTCGGTTTTTCCTGCCCGTAAGGTTTCATTTTAGCAAAGCTTTCTTTTTTAGGATCTATCATTTAGAAACAAATTGCTGTCAGCTTTTTATCTGTGCATAAGAGAAGACTTTGGGGATTCCAAATTTTTCTAAATTGTATAATTATGTTAATCTATGTTTGCATACTTTACTTTGAAACCCCTACCTTTCAAGTATTTGTCTCTAATAGCTATTTTGTATCAGTCCACATTGCACAAAACAGCGGTCTCTTAGTGTAGAAGAACGAGAGAGAGGTTTTGAGGCTTATCTGCTGTTATATCTTCATATTGTGTGAGATATCCACCCAGCTGGTTATATTATCTCTCTGATCACAACCACAAAACAGAGGTTCTTTGAACTGTGGGAAGACATGTTGGAAACCTTCCAGTTGTTTAAAAGCTGGTCTGCTGGCATGTGTGTTTGTGAGTGCGTGCATGCGTGTGTGTCTGTGTGTGCGTGCATGCGTGTGTGTCTGTGTGTGCGTGCATGTGTGTGTGTCTGTGTGTGCGTGCATGCGTGTGTGTTTGTGCGTACGTGTGTTTGTGTGTCTCTGTTGTGTTTGTGCATACGTGTGTTTGTGTGTGTGTGTTTGTGCGTGTGTGTGTTTGTGCGTACGTGTGTTTGTGTGTCTCTGTTGTGTTTGTGTGTGTGTGTTTGTGCGTACGTGTGTTTATGTGTCTCTGTTGTGTTTGTGCGTACGTGTGTTTGTGTGTGTGTGTTTGTGCGTACATGTGTTTGTGTGTGTTTGTGCGTACGTGTGTTTGTGTGTCTCTGTTGTGTTTGTGCGTATGTGTGTTTGTGCGTACGTGTGTTTGTGCGTACGTGTGTGTGTGTGTTTGTGCGTACGTGTGTTTGTGTGTGTGTTTGTGCGTACGTGTGTTTGTGTGTCTCTGTTGTGTTTGTGCGTACGTGTGTTTGTGTGTGTGTGTTTGTGCGTACGTGTGTTTGTGTGTGTGTGTTTGTGCGTACGTGTGTTTGTGTGTGTGTGTTTGTGCGTACGTGTGTGTGTGTTTGTGCGTACGTGTGTTTGTGTGTGTGTGTTTGTGCGTACGTGTGTTTGTGTGTGTGTGTGTGCGTACGTGTGTTTGTGTGTCTCTGTTGTGTTTGTGCGTACGTGTGTTTGTGTGTGCCTCAGTGAAACTCAAAATGGTGGTTAGCATGGCAGCTGTGGTTCTACAGACTGCTGGCTGCGTGGAAAGTTACAGACACCGTCTGCACTTTGCAGTGAACTCTGTTAGCTTTACAGTTTGTTTGTTACATTTTGTTTGTTCAATTCAGAGATTTTGGCAATCTGCTAGGAAAGCTTACAGAGCAGGGGGAAATCCCAATGCCAGTGCGTTTCTGTGGTTCCTTTTTCCGCGCCGACACAATGTAGAAACCACAACCATCATTGCTGATTTAAAATTCTTTAGCAGTAAGTACTTTTTATTCGTGAACAACACTACTGCATATCCGGGAGAAACTGATGAGACATACATGAGACATACATTGTTCGCCCGTAGTGCATTCTACATGATAATGGTATTTTATAACATTTCTCTATGACTTGGCTGGGCTCAGGTTGTTTGTAAAAATGACCTGAATACTGTCTTCCTGGGTCAACCTGCTGTGGAATGGACTTAGACTCTCCCTCAGGTGAAGCACACCAACAGGTAAGGAGGGTCACTGGAAATGTGTGTCCTTTCTCAAGACCTGAGGTGTCCAATCTTATCGAAAAAGGGCCGGTGTAGGTGCAGGTTTTTGTTTCAGCTCAGCACTGACACCGATCAAGGTCTTGATTGAAGACCATCCATCCATTTTCTGAACCACTTACTGCTGGCCAGACATTGGGTGAAAGGCAGGAATACATCCTGGACAGGTGACCAATCCATCGCAAAGCCCACACGCCATTCATTCCCACATTCACACCCCAAGGACCATTTAGACCAGGGGTGTCAAACTCAAATACACAGTGGGCCAAAATTAAAAACTGGGACAAAGTCGCGGGCCAGATTTCATATTTATTGAAAAAAAGCATGTTTTCCCTTCTTTCTAGATATAATAATGAACCTTTTCATATGGGAACAAACTTAAGTTTTACTTAAACACTGAATCTGGAACAAGCAAAGCTTAATACTATAAACACCTGAGAAATCAAATTTCAAATAAAAGACACATCAGTGGCATTCATTTCTTAAATAAAAATAATATTATGCCTCTTTCTACATCTGTAGCCTTTTCAGTTAATTTTCAATGGAATAATTTTTTCACAGGCCAACAACAACAAAAATAATAATAATGAGGATAATTTCCTTCAATGAAAATCCAACAATTCAATTTTTGAGAGGGGTGTCTTACATCTGCCCGAGGTGACTGGTAGCATGAGGTTGCGAATGAATGAAAACAGAGGAGGGGCCGAGGGCCTTTCTGTGTGGAGTTTGCATGTTCTCCCCGTGTCTGCGTGGGCTTCCGCCCACAGTCCAAAAACATGCCAGCTAGGTTAATTCGAGACTCTAAATTGCCCATAGGTATGAATGCGTAAGTGAATGGTGTGAGTGCTATAAGTTTAAAAATTAAAAAAATTAAAAAATTAAAAAACAGAGGAGGGGATGCTTGCGGGTCTTGACGCGCCAAGGCACTAGCAGAGCATTCTGGGATTTGTAGTATTAGCGGTGCATGCGTTACCGGCGGGCCAACTCAAATAGAAATTTGATATTATCTCGCGGGCCAAATATTGGCCAGATTTGGCCCGCGGGCCAGAGTTTGACACCCCTGATTTAGACTCTCCAATTAGCCCGGCCTGTCTGCATGTCTTTGGACTGCGGGTGGAAAGCGGAGTAAACCCACGCGGACACGGGGAGAACACGCAAACTCCGCACATAGACACGGGGAGAACACGCAAACTCCGCACATAGACACGGGGAGAACACGCAAACTCCGCACATAGACACGGGGAGAACACGCAAACTCCGCACATAGACACGGGGAGAACACGCAAACTCCGCACATAGACACGGGGAGAACACGCAAACTCCGCACATAGACACGGGGAGAACACGCAAACTCCGCACATAGACACGGGGAGAACACGCAAACTCCGCACAGAAAGGCCCTCGACCAGGATTCAAACTCGGGACCTTCTTGCTTTGAGGCGACAGCGCTACTCACTGCACCACGATGCCGCCCTCAGATTGATCATTTCGATTGATTAAGCCCATGATTAGTTAATTAGTTGAATCATGTGTCGTAGTGGTGAGCTAAAACAAAAGCCTGCACCCGCAGTGGCCTTTATCAGATAAGATTTTGACACCCTTGCTATCGACTTTCCTTCCAGTCCTAGACTTAACCTCAGATCATTTAGACTTTACTTTCAACACATAAAGCAAGTGTTTGTAGACCACCAGAAAGTCCTGTTCTGAATGAGTGAAAACAAATGATAGTTTTAGGGTCATACTCTTTATGATATCAGATCTGTTATTGGCTTCCTCCTAAATTCTCAATGAACGTTGGTCGCTGATTTATTGTGTTTTTGAATCCATTTTGTTGAGAAAACCAAGATAACAGCTGAAGTTGGACACAAAATAAGGAAAATATAAAATAAGAGGCGTAGTTTGACCGTAGTTTTTGCACCATTTTGGCGGCTTTAACAAGCTCAGATGTGTCATACCGCTGAGATACTTCCTTTCCTCTCATGCAAAAGGGCGACTTGCAGCAGAAATAACTTTGTGGTTTGTAGGCTTTCGTCTGCGTGAAAAAGGAGGAAGGTGATCGGTAATATCAGGCCTCCTACACGCTCCCGGCCCACAAACCTTTTGTCTGAGTTTCAACACAGGGGCAGTGTTCGGAGTCACTTTATGCTGACATTGCAGAAAGGAAAATGGCTGGCAGAGGCCAGTAGGTAGAGTGGGGGGCAGGTGTCAAACGTATGATGCTAGAGCAAATTAAAATGGCTGATTCCTATTGTGGATGAAGGGGGTGCATCCCCAAACCTCATCAACTGAAAAAGTATTTTAAAAATAACGGGATTTCAGTTCTCGGCACTCATGATTGGCTGTTATAGAAGAGACGGCATCTCTCCATCAGATCACTGTTTTTTTCTGGAGAAATATAAAAAGCCATGTTGTATTTGTATATTTAAAAACCTTACCTTACTTAACCTTTATTTAGCAGGAAGTCCCACTGAGATACGGAATAATCTCTCTGCTAAGGGAGACCTGGTCTCTGAGATTTAGAAACCCAGAAGGGACGTAACAACACAAAAAATCTACTGACTGCATCTAAACTTACTGGCTGAATTACCGACCTACCTCCGGTCTAATATGTGAAAAATATACGTGAAAACAGGAGTAATTACAGTGTTAATCTATGGGCTGTCATATTCCAGGATTAATTTGTGTCTATTAGTGTGTGAATATGCATAGCACATTGAAAAAGTACAAAGTGCTGAGGAAGAATCCTTCTAAATCACAGATATCAGGAGTATGTTGATGTGTGCATGCATGCAAGTTTTTGTGTGTGTGTTCGTGTGTGAAAATGTGTGTGTATATGCATGTGTATGTGTGCATGTGTATGCATGTGTAGCAATAGAAAGCACAGTGTTTCCATGTAGGGCAGCAGTGTCGTATAATGGTTAAGGAACCAGCCTTGTAACCGAAAGGTTGCAGGTTCGATTCTCAGGTAGGACACTGTCGTTGTACCCTTGAGCAAGGTGCTTAACCTGAATTGCTTCAATATATCCAGATGCATAAATGGATAAATGTAAAATTAAAATGCAAAAAAAAAAAAGTTGTGTAAGTCGCTCTGGATAAGAGTGTCTGCTAAATGCCTGTAATGTAATGTAATGTAATGTAACTGCATTGGAATGAATGTACAAAGCGTACGCCTTGTGCTGCCAGGAGCTAACGAGCTAACGAGCTCATTCCCTGCCCATCTTTCCCTTGTGTCACATGAATCAGGGAGTCGACCAATCATGCAACACCTGAGATCCCTGCCTATGCATTGAGGAGTCAGTCTCTGACTTTTTTTTTTCCTCATTACAAAACCAGCCTGTTCAGGCTTCCACCAACGGTTTGTACATTTCTGCAGACAACGGTACTTACATTTCTGCAGACAGTCAAATCGATGCTCGGCGAAGCCACAGATGTAGCATTGCTGCCGAGGCTATGTGGAAACTTGAAAGCGTCTCACCAGCAAACACGAAAAGGCCACAGTGCAAAAGTGGAGAGCAAGATCTTGGTTGCAGTGCATTGTGGGTGTAATTTGTGATGTCACTGTTCTGTGTGTAAACGGGCTGTATTTCTTTCTGAGATGGAAATCTGAGTAAGCAGGAGAGTGTAGTACAGCCCTTGATGGTGAAGTATAGCTTGATTAAACTGTGAAGTTCCTTAGTGGGAAAATAAAAGTTATTCTATTCTAATCTATTCTGTTCTATTATATTTTTGAAGGCATGTCAAAAGGACATTTTTTGTAAACTCTGTGCGGAACTGTGGTCGATGTTTTTTGGTTTTTATTTTTTTATTTTTTATTAATGCATTATTAAGGGGCAGTTCTACATATACAAAAATATTTTTTGGTGAATAGTGAATCTTTTTTTCTTCTGAAATGGCAGTTGCAGTTTGGATTATATTACCCCAGTTAAATAACAGCAAAATCACCACTTAAAAAAAATTAGCCTATGGAAATATCAATATCCTATTTGCGTGTCCAGATTATCTGGTCAGTGCGTTGAATATATTTTTTTAAGTCTCACGCTTAATGCTATACCTTCCCAGTGTACAAAATGCCACAAAATGTAATTAAAATGTAATTGAAAAGCCATTGAAAAGGTGTCCAAGACACGTTTCCAACACAATTTAGCTCTCCATGGACGAATGTTGTTCACTGGGTTTGATTCCCAGCTGGGGAGCCTGCCAGTGAACGCTTGAGTAAAGATACAAAGACCATCATACTACACTGCCAGCAATGCAGGTTACACAAAAACAATACAGGTTAAGCACAAAGGGTACACACTACACACAGTTGCTCAAAGGGTACAATAGCAGTGTCATACCTGGTAATCCAACCAGCGACTTTTAGTTTACAAGACCAGCTCCTTAACCATTCCACGACACTGCCAGTGGTGTTCCACAGGTGGGCCACGGGTGGCACACTAGTGTCTGAGCTTACCAGGTGTGCCGTGAAAGACTTTCCAATTTTACCACAATTGAACATTTGTGTGACTCTTTGTGGCATTTTACTGGTTAATGGAGACTGTGGCCTGCTGTGGAATTTTTTGATTATGAAAAGTGTGCCTTCGCAGAAAGACGGTTGGGAAGCCCAGGCCCCCGGTAAGTGGATATTATGTAAAATTAAGTCTGTGTATGTCTCTCTGGATAAGAACCATTGCTAAAATCTGAAATGGTTATTTTATGGCGATTCTGGGCCTCGCAAAAGACAAGTTTCGTTTAACAGGAGAGAGTCCCAGATTTTCACTCACCCGATGATGTCACACATGACATGACATGACATGACACGCCAGAGACCACAAAGCTTTCTGTTGTCCACCTTCATGGAGACATTAAACCCCAAACTGAAAACACAGGCAATTCAGAAAGATCGTTTTTTATTGACCGTATAGACAACATTCCACTTATCTTGGTCAAATACATGACACAATTTTTATTTGTACAGCTCTGATTGCTTTATGTGCCTAATATAATGGATGCTACATAGGCTACACCTTCTGTAGACTCCCCTTGCAAGTCTCCTGCTTTATTAGCTTTATTAGCTATAGGCCTGCTAGAGAAATACATGGCCCACAGCACAGCACCACCTATAATGGGGGATAGATTAGCTGTAGATCCTAGCAACACCTGACAGCTGTATTAACAAATGAGTTTACTTTAAGGTGGGTAGGTGGAATTTATTTATATTTTAAAATTTAACTTGGAGTTTCTCTAAAAGATGCCATCTTGTTTTTTTTTTGTGAGAAGACAAACTAGTAGGCTGACATGTTTGCTTGAAATTTGTCTTAAAATAAATTTGTCATAATTAAGGCTTTCATTAACCAAACAGACAGAATATTGCATATCATTGAAATAACAGACCCAAACAAGTTTTCTGAAGCTTGATCAAGTTTGGAAAAGAGGTTTATTTTTGCTTCCAGTGACAGCTAGCTCACTACCTAGCTAGCTGAAGCTGCCATCTTGCTAGCAAGCTACCCTGCTAACAGTTAGCTGACCTGGCAATCTAGTAAGCTATCGTTAACAGTTAGGGTAGCTAGCAAAATTAGGCTAAGGTTAAAGTTAGAAAACAAGGACTAGAGTTAATGTTCTTAAACTCTAGTTATAGGTAGTATATAAATTACATGTTATAGAAAATCACTAGGCTATAGTAAATCGCAATTTAGCTGATGGTTAATCCAAGTGACCAGTGACTAGTTACGCAAATGCTGTTGCTCGGTAACTAAATACTGTAGTTTATTATAATATTTTATTGCCTCCACTCTGTCAGGAAGACTGTTCTTCAGTAGTGGCTTAAGAGTAGCTGAGAATAGTCTGTAACAGAGACTAAACCTTTAGTAATGTTGGTCATTACTGTCATGACTGGCTATGACTTGTGTTATGTCATGCTTAGGACAGTGTTATGTAAGCCTTAAGGCATATATTTCAAGTCAAGTGCTACCATATTCTTTATTTTTTTAAATGTTTTTTTCGGCATATTTATTAAGCCAAACCTGTTGCAATGTTTGTGCTGATCACAGAGTATTGAGATGTCTCAAGCTCTGTTTCCTTCCGGCAACAGAATGTGTGTGTGTGTGTGTTTGTTTGTTTGTTTTTTACAGAATTGAAAGATTCTATGAAAAATGCTCAACCATGCATGGCTGGCATACTGGGACTATAATTTGCTAAATCCTAACACATAACAGCTTTTTTTCATTCCTTTAAAACATTTTTAATACAGAATTGTATTGTTTATTCATTGTTTTCCTTGTAGGATGGCAGTGTTCATTTTGAATGTAAGTTGGCGTTTCTTTGAAAAGGTGGTCGATTTAATGCACATTCTGAGCGCGATTATTTCCGCCCATCGCTATGTTGGTTCACCTTGGGGCCTGCGCTCGCTTTAACATAAACCACAAGGCGAGAGATGGAAATTAATGTGGCGCACACAGTTCTGTGGTCATGTGCTTTTTGTTTCCTGTGAAAAATTATTCAGCATTTCTGGTAGATCTTAAACAAACAAAGACCGTTTTCAATCCAGACAATTCACAAAACAATTTTTTCACAATTTGAATTTCAGTTAATTTTTGGAACTGACTGAACTGGCTGATGATTGACTACCAACCCTAACACAGTAAGCAAACGCATGCACACACAAGTACACACACACACACACACACACACACACACACACAACAGAAATACACAAACCCACACAGGGCAGTACGTATGCACACACACAAACACACACACACACACACACATACACAAACCCACACAGGGCAGTATGTATGCACACACACAAACACACAGAACAGGACGCATGTATAATCAGTCAGCTACATATGACTATAGAGAAAGTTTACTAAACTCGTAATAATCCTAAACATGTTTTTTATGATTTACATAACATAACTTAATGACGAGAACAGGCTATTCGGCCCAACAATGACCGCCATTTTCCTACCACCAAAGGGTACCTAGTGCTCACCGTTTACCTACAAACTAGATAGTATCTAACATTGTATCAAGCCTCAATTCTGCCTTGACCACATGACCTGGCAAGCTATTCCACGCAGCAACTTCACTGTGTGAAGAAATACTTCCTGTTGTCTGTGCGGAATTTACCTTTTGTTAATTTCCATCTATGCCCCCTTGTTTTACTGACAGAACTCAACCTGAAGAAGCTCTTTTAGTTCACTTTGTTAATCCCTTTTATGAATCCATTTTACTAAACTTAAAGAGATTAAGTATTCCAAGTCTTTCCTCATAACTTTTAGCTTTCATACCAGGAAACAATTTAGTTGCCCTTCTTTGAACTTTTCCAGAGCCTCTGTATGTTTCTTGTTTGTTTCTATATATACGGTGCCAAGAACCTTACACAGTACTCTAAGAGGTCAATTTACTAAGATCTCAAATACAGGGTGTTATTTTACTAAGATCTCAAATAAAGGGTGTTATTTTTGTGTGCACAGCCAAAGTATTTGCACGTGTTATCATTTCACTCTTTGTGGGTGATCAACAAAAATAATCAGGAATTTTTTTTAAATAAAATCGACATATTTTTCCATTTTAACACACGCAGTCCTCTTTGCACCTCGTTAGTTTATCATCTCGGACGATTTTTGTGGGTGGGAACAATTTTAAATGTGATTTTGTAAATTTAGTGAATTGACCCCTAAGTGTGGTCTTACTTTTTTTTCAACAAGCATTTTATCGTACTTGTCCTTTATTTAACTTGGCAGTCCCGGTGAGATTTGGCCAAGATTATAGCTAAATACATGCAGAACATTATAGAATAACACAAATGGTGTACAAAAAAATAAATACATAGATACCCATATAGTTTAAAACAATTACACACTTCCATAAATGCTTCCTGAATTACTGATTTAAATTATTTCAAACCAATGACCCCGTCTAGATGGAGTTTGTACGAAAGGTTATTCCAGCATCAAGAAACCAGGAAATCAAGACTTTACCAGTTTAATCACTGATTGTGAGGATAAAGTTCAAAGATTACAACCCGATGGTTTTAGTGAACAAAGATGGTAAAGTTCCAAGAACGATTTGTAAATGAAAACACAGATTTTTAGTGTGTGCATTGTTAAGGATAAAGATAGTGGAAGTGTGTGCAAGGATAAAGATAGTGGTAAGTAGGGCTTATGACCAAGTGAGACATCTTGACGCAATGAATCTAATGTGCATTTATGTTGCTGCAGTTTTTATATACTGTAAATTATGTCACCAAATTCAGAAACAGGAAAAAACATTTCAGACAATTTTTTCATAAATTTTTT
>CM040397.1:6677276-6837276 GCA_022702515.1 Ilyophis sp. 1 JC-2022
TAATTGATACAAACAATCACACAATCAATCATCACCAATTGCCTGATTGCCAACAGCTGTGCCGGTTCCATTAACCACCTGAGTTCACTCTCTCTCTTGCCGGCCTCGCCTAAAACCACGCCCCCCTACCACAGCGGATTATAGAGGTGCACATAAAGAAAGCTCTCTGAGTTAGCGGATTATAGAGGTGGACATAAAGAAAGCTCTGTGAGTTAACGGATTATAGAGGTGCACATAAAGAAAGCTCTCTGAGTTAGCGGATTATAGAGGTGGACTTAAAGAAAGCTCTCTGAGTTAGCGGATTATAGAGGTGGACTTAAAGAAAGCTCTCTGAGTTAGCGGATTATAGAGGTGCACATAAAGAAAGCTCTCTGAGTTAGCGGATTATAGAGGTGGACTTAAAGAAAGCTCTCTGAGTTAGCGGATTATAGAGGTGCACATAAAGAAAGCTCTCTGAGTTAGCGGATTATAGAGGTGGACTTAAAGAAAGCTCTCTGAGTTAGCGGATTATAGAGGTGGATGTAAAGAAAGCTCTCTGAGTTAGCGGATTATAGAGGTGGACGTAAAGAAAGCTCTCTGACTTAGCGGATTATAGAGGTGGATGTAAAGAAAGCTCTCTGAGTTAGCGGATTATAGAGGTGGACGTAAAGAAAGCTCTCTGAGTTAGCGGATTATAGAGGTGCACATAAAGAAAGCTCTCTGAGTTAGCGGATTATAGAGGTGGATTTAAAGAAAGCCCTCTGAGTTAGCGGATTATAGAGGTGGACGTAAAGAAAGCCCTCTGAGTTAGCGGATTATAGAGGTGGATATAAAGAAAGCCCTCTGAGTTAGCGGATTATAGAGGTGGATTTAAAGAAAGCCCTCTGAGTTAGCGGATTATAGAGGTGGATATAAAGAAAGCTCTCTGAGTTAGCGGATTATAGAGGTGGATATAAAGAAAGCTCTCTGAGTTAGCGGATTATAGAGGTGGATATAAAGAAAGCTCTCTGAGTTAGCGGATTATAGAGGTGGATATAAAGAAAGCTCTCTGAGTTAGCGGATTATAGAGGTGGATATAAAGAAAGCTCGCTGAGTTAGCGGATTATAGAGGTGGACGTAAAGAAAGCCCTCTGAGTTAGCGGATTATAGAGGTGGATTTAAAGAAAGCCCTCTGAGTTAGCGGATTATAGAGGTGGATTTAAAGAAAGCCCTCTGAGTTAGCGGATTATAGAGGTGGACATAAAGAAAGCTCGCTGAGTTAACGGATTATAGAGGTGGACATAAAGAAAGCCCGCTGAGTTAGCGGATTATAGAGGTGGATATAAAGAAAGCCCTCTGAGTTAGCGGATTATAGAGGTGGATATAAAGAAAGCTCTCTCAATCTCCCATCATTACAGAGATATCATACAGTCATAGAGATACAGTCATATCCAGAGTCTTTTTACCTTCATATACCGCTCTCTCTGTATCGATTCTGAAACCTTGCGGCATACGGTGCAGACTTGCCAAGGTCTTGTGACTCTTTCCTTTACCAACTGTTACATTTCTGTCATGTTTATGCCACGTTTCATGTTTAGTGTTTGTCACAGTTTATTTTCTGTTCATGTCATGCTTGTGTTCTGTCTATGTTACGATGCAGTTCATTGTTAGCATACACATTTCCATGTTTTTCCGCAGCCTTGCGTTCATGCTGTTTCTTTCTCTTGCTGTCGCTCATGCTTCCCTAATTGTTTCATTCTCTCATGTCTATTTACTAATCTACTAACATTAGATCAGGATTGGGTAATACTAACTCTCTAACTATGTGTTCATGTTTACCTTACGTTTCTCGTGCATGTCATTTACTAATTTACTAATGTCAGGTCTAGGATAGGATAACTACTAACGATTTACTAATTGCCTTGTTACGTGTCTCATTTTCTCAAGCTGTTTTCCATTTCCTGCTGCTCTCAAGCTAAGTGTCTGCACCTGTCTACACCTGCATATAAGATCAGTGTTCATGTCATGTCTTTGCGAAATTGTTGCCTGTTAGTTTACTACTGTCACTTTTGAGTGGTACCCATTGTTTGACTACCGTTATAGATCTAGCCTGTTTACTGACCATCGTTACTGCCAGCCTATCGTTTCTACTGCCTGTTTTTGACCACGAGTTTTGCCTGCTGTCTGTTTGTACCTCTGCCCCGCGGATAGGACTTCGGTCTGACTCCTGCAACGCCCCACGACCAACAAACTTTGCTTTACCCCTGTATTGTACTTCTGCTCCGCTGACAGCTACTCTGGTTAATGAACTTGTGCATGGATACCGATTTCGAGACTGCCTTCTCCCTCGGTACTGTATTTTTGGTTTGGCTGGATTTATTGGTTTTTGTACTTTGCTTGTGTGACTACGATTTCTGGATTTCCCCATAATAAAGCCCTTGCGGGCATTTATTATTTTGTCGGTGTTCTGAGTCGTGCATTATGGGTCCAACCCGCACACATCCGTCTCACCAACACAGTTACATTAGGCAGTTTATTCACACAGTATTTTATTCACACAGTTGTGATGTCATACAGTATGTCTGTAGAATAAAGAGGAAATGGGAACAGCCAAATCTTATGATGTCATAATGGAAAGATGGATATTTCACTGTGGTATGAGAGCTGCTGATTCTGTCTCTCAAATAGGGTCACAGAAACAATATTTCTTCTGTTATAAAGTACCCCGTTTGAGTTTCTATACACTGTACCCAACACAGCTTTCTACACTCTGAACATGGGTTTCACAAGCAGGAGGTTGCTGGTACAATTCCAACAATGTCCACTACTATCTCACAGATCTTGAAAAGGCCTGTTTAATTAATGTAAAATAAAATGCATAAAGTGTCATCAAACCAGCAGTAATCATGATCTATTATATTATTTCTCAATGTTGGCCTCAAAAATGTTTTACCTTTGACCTTTGACCTTTGACCTTTTGCAGACTATGGGATTTGTTTTTGGCATGTGCAGTTCACTTTTTTATATTGTGAAAAAATAGCGCAGAACTCTCTTGTCTTCATGTTTGCCTTTTTTACATTAGTAATAATAATTAATAAATAGAGATGTGCAATAAGACCATTTCTGTCTGCCACAAGATGATGAACAAATGTTTTTTTTCCAAAGGTGCATGGTTTTTTTGGGGTTTTTTTTTGTGACCTACTTTCTTTTTTTATATAGGTGCATAATTTCTATGGCCATAAAATTATGTTTAGAGGAAACTGTTTTGCATAATAATTGTATTAGTTGCATTATAACTGTTGCTTTATTATGATTATTACGATTGATGCTAAATCCTTAAATTTGATACCCTGCTCTCATAAGTTCAGGGAATGGAGGCTCTTGGAATGATTACAAAATAACACAATACCTTTAACGCATTTTCTCCTTGGTAAGCAATGAGAATGCACTGAAAGCCATTCCTCTAGATTGAAGTTGATAGTCCAGATCATATTTGTTAAAAAGTTTTACATTTGCCAACCTTTGTGCGTGGGGGGCGTAAATATTTCTGGGGGGGGGGTGGGTGGTGGTTTCTAGAATGTTCTGAGATCTGCTTCCTCTGGGTTCAAGCTTCAGAGAGAAAAATTTCCCCGAGAGAGAGACCGAGAAAGAAAGAGAGAGAGAGAGAGAGAGAGAGAGAGAGAGAAAGAGAGAGCGCAAGGTAAAGGTTGAAGGAGGTGTGTATAAAAACCACCAAGCAGTGTGAAGAGCACCTCCTCTCTCTCTCTATCTTTATTACTCTCCCTGTCACTCACTTGCTCATCTCAGACATCCACAGCAGAAGAGAGAACCAGACCCTCAGCATGGGCACCAGAACCCTCCTCATCCTCGCTCTCGTAGCCAGCCTAGCCTTTGCACAACGTAGGTGACGCTCATTTTAGTTTTTAAGTTTTAATTAGCGCTGGTACCTGTACTCACAGCAAGAGTAGTTTTAATGTTACAATTCCATTCATCCATTGTGCAGAGATGCCGTCAACAAACATGCATTACAGGAGAACAGTGATGTGTGCAGTTAACAGTGATGTGTGCAGTTAACCACAGCAGGGTCCTTTTAAACATGCATTACAGGAGAACAGTGATGTGTGCAGTTAACAGTGATGTGTGCAGTTAACCACAGCAGGGTCCTTTTCTAACAGTTTTTTAAAACTTTTTATGCCTTTAGAAAAAACATTTTTTTTTGTTGTTGTTTAATACCATGACAAGGTTTTTTGGTTAATTAATTTTTATTTTGTATTTTTCTATTTCCAGATTCCGGTGGCTCCAGGGGCAAGTGCCTGTGTCGTCGTACCCGGGACCGATTTGGGCCCCCCTGGGCCATCATGGACATTCAGATCTATCCACCTTCCCCATTCTGTGATAAAATGGAGATTCTGTGAGTCAAACTATCAGGCCGTTTACAAAAGGACCAGGTGGTGTCATACATGTGTCCACTCAGTTATTATTACTAAATAACTGCATTAATTATAAATATATAATCTAAATATATAAATATAAACAATAAATAAAGTATTATATTGCTTATTTAAATATTTCTGCAGTGTTGTTTTATATTTGATAGCATATTGTAGTATTATATTGTAGCATATTATATAATAATTATGACACAATGTAAGATAAAACTACATTTTCCAGTCACTGTGGATGATGCATACTGTCCTGAGTAACCCCTTTATTGTGATATGTCACTTTTCCACATGTTTTCTGCAAGCTGGTATCTAATTGGTATTTGCGACCCGCGGTCCAATGTTTTTGCAGCGTCAGCCTCCGGAATGGGGTCCAGTACTGTCTGGATCCAAGAGTGAGGAAGGTCCAAGATCTGATTCAGAGAATGCTGACCATGTAAGTGCGGTCCGTACTGAGAGGATTCCCACATCTCTGGGCAAGATCCATTTTTAACCCTTTAAAATGTCATTCTAATCCTGGTATAACAATCATGACTGGTAATAGAACACACTGGATTTCTCGAACACTCAGAATTCCGAAAAAAAATGTACTTTTCAAAGGGTTAAATTGTGTTCTCTCTTTCAGCATTCTATGTAAGGATTGAACAGTACAGCTGTAATATTCTATTTAAAAATATGTTCGCTTTTTAAATAGAAATTCTGGGCCGACTGCTTCACCTGAGGATGGCTCCACGGACATCTGGGCTCCGGTCTGATGTCATCATCACTGACCAATGGGAGTTCAGCGCCCAGAACTTCTTCCTGAGGAACTCCTGGCAAATACCATATCTATGCTAAAACCTTTGCAACAAAAAAAAAAAGCTTCATTTTGTATGTCTTATCACAGTGTACTTTTAGTTTGTGCGCATGTATGTTAAAGTCATTACTTATTCCATTTTTGTTGGATTTTTTTTTTTTTCTTTCTGAAATCTGGTGTGAGATCTGTAATCTGTGATTTAATTAAAATAAAAAAATGTGTAAAAATTCACATTAATGTGTCACGTCCATTGTTCGTTGATTAATTTCTGTGGAACTGAATCTCAGGGGAATGTAAAGTGAGTGTAATTAGTGTAATTTACCAAGCACATTGATGAGAGGAAGTCACATAAAATACTTAAAATACATCAGAAAGGGCTTGGTCTAAGATGCCTGGTACAGTCAGTAGAGTGACTGACTGTTAGGAGTGGCCCCATAAATCTGGTACTTGGGCTAAATTACTTTCCATAGATATGTCACACTCTATGTTTAATGTCTAAAAAAAACCTTATTATTGACCACTGGTTTTCAGAAGGCCTCAAAAGAAAATTGTTTATTTGTGAGAGATTTATTTGTCCAATAGTGGACACTGTGGTTCTAATCATTGTATACAGACTCCATCACAAACATAATATCACATTTAAATTTTATTTTTTAATTAGATTTTATTTTAATACATCATAACAGGTGATAAACACATTTGGCTAAAAATAGCACATAAGGAGAGGTATTATTATAATTATAATGATGATATTATTAACATATGATTAAGTATTATTACTCATTAATAACATTATGGACCCTGACTGTTTTTGCTCAAAATTGACAGAAACTACCTGGACGCAATGAAGACTGGGACTTTAAATAATAGCAGAACAGCGCCCACAGGTGGCCATTTGTTGTAGTGACACGTTTGTGATTGACATTACATTACATTGCAAAAGGCATTTAGCAGGCGCTTTACCCAGAGCGACTTACACAATTGTTGCATTTCTTTTACAAAGTATCCATTTATACAGCTGGATATATAGTGAAGCAGTTCAGGTGCAGTACTTTGATCAAGGGTACAACAGCAGTGTTGTACCTGGGAATAAAACCGTTCATGTCAGACACCAATGGCGAAAGCAACGAATCAGCATTCGTAATGAATTGACATGTGCTAGAGATACCATGTCGGCCTGCAGCTATGACGATCTATGTCGTTGTTTTTCTATGGTTTTTCAGCCACAAACCCAGTACTGATGACAGAACACCAGTTTGGGTTAGCACGTTGTGTTTGGCTGTAAATTACCACAGTGCGGCTTTGACAATGTCACAGTATAATGCCACCATTGCCTATAATACATTTTTTTATAAAAAACGTTTAAGGTGTAAAATCACAAATTAGAATGTTCTTAACTGAACATTCTAATGCTGACACAACAATCGCTACTGGTAATTGAAAGCAATGAAGTTCTAGAACACTGACTTAGAATTTTGAAAACAACATTCCACAAAAACCTACAAAGGGCTATGTGCTATGTCCTGTGTGAGGGCATTGTCCCGCACAGGTGCTCCATAAGCACCCATGTCTCAGGTTTGCCTTTGGCATTCCAAAATCATAAAATATCTTCTTTCATTCACCATCAGATTCTAAAATGACTCCGCTTTCAGTTTCTTCTTCAGACATTTTACAGACATATAGACAGACAGCAGACAGACATGGTTTTGTAACACTTAAATGCCACAAAAAGAATCAATTTGAATGGCTGATGGCATTTGAAGGGTAAAAATAGCGCAGTGGAATACTTTTGTGTGGAGCAGTGAGTGGGGTTTTTTTGACAAGGGTGGGAGTTCTGTTTTTTCCTTGGTTTCAATTTCCAGTGAAATAAATTTCCCCCGTAGAGAGGGGCGTGAGCTCTGGGCTGAGAGAGTTTCTGTATATAAGCATCCCTCTGCCTCACTCAAACCCAGACCACCATACCTCTCTGTGATATCATCACCAACGGTGTCGGCCAGGCAACCATCACCATGAGTAACAGAACGCTCCTGCTCCTCGCGCTCATCGTCTGCGCTGTCTCTTCACTGAGTGAGTATCTCTCTCTCCATCGCTGTACCGCTCTCTCTCTCTCTCTCTCCATCTCTGTACCTCTCTCTCTCTCTCCATCTCTGTACCTCTCTCTCTCTCTCTCTACATACAATATCTTCAATATCTTCAACAAAAAATATATTTTTTTTTACAGATCAATGTAACTCCATCTTTCTACAAGTGGTTCTGTGTGTCTGTCAGTCTGTCAATATATTTATACAGTATATTATATACACATTGTGTTGATATTGACTATATATATTCATGCAAAGACATTGAAGTTAGGCTAATTGGGGATCAGTGTTAACAGGGTGTTGCTGGAAAAGAGCATGCATGCTCAGTCAACTTACCATGTATAAATAAAGGTTAGTTAAAACATTTTGAAATTATATATACAGTGCCCTGGTAAAGATGAGTAAAAAGGGTTAGCGTTTGGTGAATTAGCTTAATCTCACACTGAAAACATTTTGAAAAATCCAACCTTTAATTCAAGTAAATTTATTATGAGAAAAAAAAATCCCTCATCAAGAAATAATTATTTTTAACAAAAGCCCACACATGTCCCCAAATGTCCCCAAAATGTCCCACAATTATTAGCACCCCTGCATTCATATATAGAATAAAGTAATCCTTTTTAATATTTGGTCGCATATTCTTTGCATGCCATGACTTCCTGATGTCTGTGACCCAACAACATCGAAAGACTCTTGATATCTTATTTTCTGGTACTCTTACAAGCGATACTATTAGTATTTAACGATACTAACGTCTCTGCATTTGAATGGATCTTTATGGGAATTGGGGGGTGGGACTAGATTTAGTTGTAAATTACACTGGCACAGTATGGAACACATGGTTGGCTAAATGGCTTTACATCATCAAGGGTCTGACGTATCAAACAAGCCTTAAACCATCATTCTGCTGCCAGAAATATAGTAGATATGGATGGATAACTTGAAGGGTTTCTTCTCTTGACTTATTTTTCCATAGAGTTCAAAAGGAAAATTTGTCAAGAGAAACAACCCTTACAGTGAGCCATCCATATCTACTGCATATCTGGCAGCAGAGTGATGGTTTGAGGCTCGTTTCATACCTCAGACCCTTGATGACTTATAGCCATTTTACTGTTCCTGTCATGGTCCGTGGTTTATTTTATTTTTTTCACTGCGTTTCTCGTCCTTTCTCTCCGGTTGGGAATCTATCGGATTTTCTCCCACGTTCCGTTCCGGGGTTTTGCTTCATCTCGCCTATTATTCGTTTCACCAGTGCTACTGCCTGCAGGGTATTTAAGCTCCTCACTTTCACTTCCCGGTGCTTCTTTGTCCTTCCTACTTACATTGAGCCAGGTATAGATAGGTACAAGCGACCTCATGATATTAAAGCCTTGCTTTATGTTCACAAGGGACTTGCTTCTTCGTATTAGTTTTTACATAGAAGATTATTCCTAATAGTATCGCTTGTAAGAGTACCAGAAAATAAGATATCAAGAGTCTTTTGATGTTGTTGGGTCACAGACATCAGGAAGTTATGGCATGAACAATAATTACTTTATTCTATATATAAATGCAGGGGTACTAATAATTGTGGCACACATGGTTTTGTTAAAAATAATTATTTCTTGATGAGGGATTTTTTCATAATAAATTTACTTCGATTAAAGATTGGATTTTTCTATTTTTTTCAGTGTGAGATTACGCTAATTCACCAATCGGTGAATTTTTTATAACCTTTTTTACTCATCTTTACCAGGGATGCCAATAATAGTGGAGGGCCCTGTATGTATATATATATATATATATACAGTATACAGTATATATATATATATACGTATATACATATACTTGCACATATAAACACACACATATATCTGTTTGTCTGTCCACCTATTTGCCATGTATAACTGGTTAGTAATGACTCACCTGTCTGTCCATCTATTTGCCGTGTATAACTGGTTAGTAATGACTCACCTGTCTGTCCACCTATTTGCCATGTATAACTGGTTAGTAATGACTCACCTGTCTGTCCACCTTGTACATTAATGACTCGCCTGTCTGTCCACCTGTCCCAGGCATTACTGGAGGCCGTTCCCGGTGTCTGTGCCGTAGATTTCAGGATGAAGTGCGAATGCCCCGAAAATTTATCAAGAGCCTGGAGGTCATCCCTGTGTCCAACTCCTGCGATAACCTGGAGATCATGTGAGTGACGAGGCAGGGGGGGTCTTACCACATCTGGGCGACGAGGCGGGGGGGGGGGGGGGGTCTTACCACATCTGGGCGGCTCATTTAACCCTCATATTATGTCCAGGGTCAATTTAACCCCGTTCAGTGTTTGAAGTCTCTTAAAAATCAATTAACCTTTTTAATCTTTACACTTTAATCTTTAATCTTAATCTTTACACTATACATATTATCCTCTTCTTAATCTTTACACTATACATATTATACTCTTCTTAATCTTTACACTATACATATTATACTCTTCTTAATCTTTACACTATACATATTATACTCTTCTTAATCTTTACACTATACATATTATACTCTTCTTAATCTTTACACTATACATATTATACTCTTCTTAATCTTTACACTATACATATTATACTCTTCTTATTCTTTACACTATACATATTATACTCTTCTTATTCTTTACACTATACATATTATCCTCTTCTTAATCTTTACACTATACATATTATCCTCTTCTTAATCTTTACACTATACATATTATCCTCTTCTTAATCTTTACACTATACATATTATCCTCTTCTTAATCTTTACACTATACATATTATCCTCTTCTTAATCTTTACACTATACATATTATCCTCTTCTTAATCTTTACACTATACATATTATCCTCTTCTTAATCTTTACACTATACATATTATCCTCTTCTTAATCTTTACACTATACATATTATCCTCTTCTTAATCTTTACACTATACATATTATCCTCTTCTTAATCTTTACACTATATACATATTATCCTCTTCTTAATCTTTACACTATACATATTATCCTCTTCTTAATCTTTACACTATACATATTATCCTCTTCTTAATCTTTACACTATACATATTATCCTCTTCTTAATCTTTACACTATACATATTATCCTCTTCTTAATCTTTACACTATACATATTATCCTCTTCTTAATCTTTACACTATACATATTATCCTCTTCTTAATCTTTACACTATATACATATTATCCTCTTCTTAATCTTTACACTATACATATTATCCTCTTCTTAATCTTTACACTATACATATTATCCTCTTCTTAATCTTTACACTATACATATTATCCTCTTCTTAATCTTTACACTATACATATTATCCTCTTCTTAATCTTTACACTATACATATTATCCTCTTCTTAATCTTTACACTATACATATTATCCTCTTCTTAATCTTTACACTATACATATTATCCTCTTCTTAATCTTTACACTATACATATTATCCTCTTCTTAATCTTTACACTATACATATTATCCTCTTCTTAATCTTTACACTATACATATTATCCTCTTCTTAATCTTTACACTATACATATTATCCTCTTCTTAATCTTTACACTATACATATTATCCTCTTCTTAATCTTTACACTATACATATTATCCTCTTCTTAATCTTTACACTATACATATTATCCTCTTCTTAATCTTTACACTATACATATTATCCTCTTCTTAATCTTTACACTATACATATTATCCTCTTCTTAATCTTTACACTATACATATTATCCTCTTCTTAATCTTTACACTATACATATTATCCTCTTCTTAATCTTTACACTATACATATTATCCTCTTCTTATTCTTTACACTATACATATTATCCTCTTCTTAATCTTTACACTATATACATATTATCCTCTTCTTAATCTTTACACTATACATATTATCCTCTTCTTAATCTTTACACTATACATATTATCCTCTTCTTAATCTTTACACTATATACATATTATCCTCTTCTTAATCTTTACACTATACATATTATCCTCTTCTTAATCTTTACACTATATACATATTATCCTCTTCTTAATCTTTACACTATACATATTATCCTCTTCTTAATCTTTACACTATATACATATTATCCTCTTCTTAATCTTTACACTATACATATTATCCTCTTCTTAATCTTTACACTATATACATATTATCCTCTTCTTAATCTTTACACTATATACATATTATCCTCTTCTTAATCTTTACACTATACATATTATCCTCTTCTTAATCTTTACACTATACATATTATCCTCTTCTTAATCTTTACACTATAAATATTATACTCTTCTTTCTAATCTTTACACTATATACATATTATCCTCTTCTTAATCTTTACACTATACATATTATCCTCTTCTTAATCTTTACACTATATACATATTATCCTCTTCTTAATCTTTACACTATACATATTATCCTCTTCTTAATCTTTACACTATATACATATTATCCTCTTCTTAATCTTTACACTATACATATTATCCTCTTCTTAATCTTTACACTATACATATTATCCTCTTCTTAATCTTTACACTATACATATTATCCTCTTCTTAATCTTTACACTATACATATTATCCTCTTCTTAATCTTTACACTATACATATTATCCTAATTTGTTTGGATTAAATAATAAACATGCAATAAACAAAATGCTATGTTTTCAAAATACATATCACAATATTGTATACAAAGGTATTGTGTGGCATAACTGTAGAATTATTTTTTTTATTTCTGATTTTTTGTGGGCGATCCTGGTGCCACTTTCACATACAGGTTTTAAACTTCACAAACGTTCACTCGCCTCATGCTCTAAAATGAGATGTTTAATCTTTAATACTTAGGGATACAAAGCCAGTCATTTGGGAGCCACACAAAAGATGACACAGAAAGTAGTTTTCTTCTATTACAATAGCTTTGTGTCAGCTTTACAAAATTGACCCCAAACGTAAAAGGCATCATAAAATGTTAACATAATATGAGGGTTAAAAAATGTTTTAATCAAAGCAAGGATGAAACACAAAAAGAGAGTTTGGCTGGACAAGACAAACTTTTCTAAAATCTAAATGTGACAACAAGACTTGTCCGACAGGTTTTCTTTGTTTCAATTTAAACTTCAAGTTCTTCCTGGGTTTTTCCCCCCAGCGTACTGACCCATGTAAATTACATTCAAGTTTAATTATTTATGAGTTTATTTTCTTTAGCATTGTTTATAAATATTATTCTTATTATATATCTGTGCCAGAGTTTATTCACGGTGGCACGTGTCAATCTTAAGGAATAATTATCACACAGACTCTTTTTTTGATGCTATGCGATTAAGTAACATGCTATTTGTTATTGATGCCAATTATCTCCCGATGTGTTCTTCCAGACTGAACCTGACCAATGGGAGAAGGATTTGCCTCAACCCCAGTGCACAGAAGATCATAGAGGTGGTCAAGAAACTTAGATCGTGAGTTCATATGATGTTGTTCTTCAGTGGATGGGAAACAGGACAGCATCCCTTTCTTATACTGTTGCTGACTGTATATTATGGGATGTTTCAGTACATCTTCAGCTGGAAACCAGACCAGTTTGTGTGTTTATAACACCAAATGACCAGATTTTACAAACTAGATATGAATGACTTGGAGCTTTAAATCCAAAACTGGTTTCCCAGACATGGATTAAGCCTAGTTCTAGACTAAAAAAATTTATTAATAAAAATTTTCATTAAATTATTCTTTTAGTCTAGGACTAGGCTTAATCCATGTCTGGGAAACCGGCCCTTAAAGATTTTATTGTGCATTACACTCTTACACAAGTACATATTTGTTGAATTTTATTGAAACTATTTGGCTTGAGTTTGTGCAAAGGCAATGCTGGAGTACACACATCCGATTCCACAACCTTCTGTTCATTAGGGGCGGAACCCACTCACTGCCTGTGTGTTCCATGTTCCATTGATGCTGATTGGTGCATTTTTGTCTCCTCACAGGAAGAGAGGCATCTCTCAGGCCCAATGATGGCTGTACATATACAATATTTATTGTGTTTTACTATTTGTATTTATTGTCTTTGTATTAAATGATTTGTGTAATAAATAATAAATAAATAAGACATTATCTGTTCATGTATGATGTGCCACACACACACACACACACACACATATCGGCCTAGTGCTGCATTTGGATTTGTACATGTAACGTGTCAATAGCACTTCTGTTTAAACAGTTTATCTGTGGACTATAATAAAACTATCAACAAACTGTATTAGATGCAGAAATGTATGTGGTATAGTGTGATCTGTCTATGGGGAACAATATTGCACTTTGAGACAAAACCAGAAGATTATTTTGTAGTTCTGCAGAAATACTTCAGAATTATTTTACCTGAGTTTTTGCTTTTGTTTTTTAAATTTTCGCCCACAATTTCATATCCAACGCATAAAATATTGAGAAAAACTGCAATATGACTGGGGGGTTAGTTAAATGGGCAGCAGTGTGGTATAATGGTTAGGGAACTGGGCGTAATTAAGTTTTATTCTCAGCTGGGGTATTGCCATTGTTACCCCAGAGCACAGTACTTAACCTTAATTACTTAAGTTAACCTGAGCTCTATTGAGCTCTCTTTCTAGGCCACAAACAGGCAGGCTATTTTCTACCGGAGTGTCTGTTTCCAGCTTCACGCTTTCGTATGCTAATTTGGCGTACTGCATCACTGTAGTAAAAAAAAACATTTTAAATAGCATGTCTAATATAATATATTAGTAAAGTTGTGCATCATATTCGAGTGCTTTATTTCCACTGTGGGAGGAGAGGGATATGTCGTGTGAGGTCAGAAAGCATCGGGGGGCTTACAGTGTTGGTAGTGTGTGTGGGTTTGTGGTGACACAAAGGAGGGGGGTTTCTGCACATCGCAAGCTCCCCGAGACGGCCGCTCGGCACGCCTCTTTGGTGTATTTCAACGGCCCTGACGTGGTGCTTATGGTGTGGAACAGCAGTCGAGATCTTGATTGCTCTTTCTACGTTTCAATTCACATTATTTATTTAACGGGTGAGCTCACCCTGAACAACATGCAACACGGTGTATCGAGTGATATTAGATGTTAATGTTACTCGTGTTACTCTCTGTAGCATTGTCAGCAAGACCAGCTAAGTGTCCATTTTTTTTTTGTTCAAGCTTGTGGTTCTTTGCTGTTGTTCATTGAATGTATTTTACTGTCCATTCGGGTGGTTTTGCTCTTGTTTGTGTAACTTGGTTTAATGTTTAATGGGGTAGTAGAAGACTTGTTGTCTCTCTTTGGACTCGTTCCTTCTCCAGAGTATTTTTGCACTGGGAGCCCTGGTCTCTGCTTGTGTTTGCTTTGCAAGTTGATCTGGATAAAAACACGTGTTAAATAAAGCAAACTGGTCGAGCAAATTAGATTAATGCCAAAATACATAAAACACTGATTGCAACACTATAAAAACAAACCAGCATCTCCATTAAAAACATTCTTAAAAAAACATACAAAACTGTGATTAATAATTAAAGAAACATACAAAACTGTGATTAATAATTAAAGAAACATACAAAACTGTGATTAATAATTAAAAAAACATACAAAACTGTGATTAATAATTAAAGAAATATACAAAACTGTGATTAATAATTTAAAAAACATACAAAACTGTGATTAATAATTAAAGAAATATACAAAACTGTGATTAATAATTAAAAAAACATACAAAACTGTGATTAATAATTTAAAAAACATACAAAACTGTGATTAATAATTAAAGAAATATACAAAACTGTGATTAATAATTAAAAAAACATACAAAACTGTGATTAATAATTAAAGAAATATACAACACTGTGATTAATAATTAAAGAAATATACAAAACTGTGATTAATAATTAAAAAAACATACAAAACTGTGATTAATAATTTAAAAAACATACAAAACTGTGATTAATAATTAAAGAAATATACAAAACTGTGATTAATAATTAAAAAAACATACAAAACTGTGATTAATAATTAAAGAAATATACAAAACTGTGATTAATAATTAAAAAACATACAAAACTGTGATTAATAATTAAATAAACATACAAAACTGTAATTCATATATTGTGTGCTGTACTTCGAGAAAATATGACTTTAAATCCACAGTATAAGAAATGATATTGTTATATTAATCATATAGTTTTATGAAGTGAAGCTCTGATCAAGAGATGGCAGAAGACCAGAGGATTTCACATTCTGGGGAGTCAGGAGCTTGTTCCAGAATGCAGGATTACTGAGTTATAGCTGTCAAACCCGGAACCCACACAAATCTGGAACATGGACTGAAGTAAAAAAGAGCTGTTCCGGGTTTTACTCAGTGCAGTTATCCTGCTAACTCAGCAATCGTGCTTTGTGATAGAGGCCCCAAGTGGATACTTCAGAAAGCAGGATTAGAGTTAAATGGACAACTGCACTGGGTAAAACCTGGAACCCTCCAAAATCTGAGGGTTAAAACCTAAAGGTTGCGGGTTCAATTTTCTGGTAGGATACTGCTGATGTACCCTTGAGCAAGGTACTTAACAGTATCCTATATAAAAGGGATACTACGTAAAAAGGCAAAAAGATCTGTAGATTACTCTGGATTAGAGTGTCTGATAAATGACTGTAACGTAATGCAAAGTGCGTTTTCATTCTACGACTGTTGAACACTGTCAGAAACTGTATTCTTATAGTCCTTTTTACCACCGCATCCTCTGTTGACACAGCCACAATATCCTTTATGTCCTTTAACGTAGACGACTGGCAATAATGTGAGAAAATGTATCATTTTTATCAGCGGTCCCACACTGCCTCACTGTGGTTGAATTTAGTATTGCGGTTTTTTTCTTGCTTGTTTGTTGTTTGTTTTCTTTTGTTTTTTTGTGCAGAACATGAATTCCCAAACCTGGACTTAAATAAATGTCCTTATTATTATTATTATTATTATTATTATTATTATTATTAACAGCATAAAGTAACTGAAACGTATTTTAATGGTTATTCCGTGATGTCTGACTTTTTTTCTAGAGCTTATTTCAACAAGATATCGGAAGCGTTTAGTTCATTACTATCCTGTTACATAATTTCTCATCGTTCTGTCTCGAAAATCAGCTTCTTTGTGACTTCAGAGTGCATCCATATCAATAAATCAATCAATCGACCTATCAAAAGAAATACAATAACACAATTGTAACGAAAACCCGCGAACCCGAGAACAAAGTCGTAGTTCTGTTGTGCCGAAATATGAAAACTCGAGGACGATTATAATTATTACAACGACAATCTGTAGGCCTATCTGTGAATCACAATTTTGTTGTAAACTGATAAATTTGCTCTTTGAAGATATCTGCCAGTCTTCCACATCATGAAAATAATAAGTAAATTACGCATTATCTCAAACGCGCAGAGCCCTTTAAAGGTAAATACGTCGTGTGTTTATTTATTTATTTATATTATTTGCATGCTTGTGTTTGGGAAAAGAACAGTGTTGACATAATTAGCCTATCTTAAGTTAGTACTGGCTACCGTAGGGAAATAAATGTCAATCCATATCCAATGTCATTGACCCTGTCCTTTTTCGTCATGCTTGGTTATTCTTAGAGTAATATTAACTGGCCTAAATATTTGTGACGTAAACCAGCAGCAATAAGGAAAACGGTGGAGCGCGTGCACCAGTGCATATTAAAGTCTCCGTACACAGACAGCTCAGTAGGACATTCATTTTTTTCCTGAATGAAAATATAGTATAATGATGTGCTTGAAATAGTCCAGACACTACATGGTCGCCGGGTGACCGTCACGGCTCAGCAACTTTGTCACGTACCGTAGTGTTTATGGATTTAACCGGGAATGCCTCGCGAGACATATGACCACTGCACGCATCTGACTGGTCAGTCGGAAAACCGTAGGCAGCGTTACAGTTGATGAAGCAGTTAAAACTAAATTCTCGCAGTAGCCAACGGTTAGAATCGTCCTATGGCTTTTAAGTAAAGAGAAGTACAATTATAAATCTGGTGAGTAAAATAAAAAGGGGGGTTTCCTCTGTCGTTTTTAAATATTAATATAATTGAATGGGAATGCTCAATTGCATAGTTTGTGATTACAGATTAGCTACATAAACGGTAGTCTGGAAGTAATCTCAGAGTACCCTAATAGTTCTAAACAAGTGTTTAACTAAATATCTACAAGAAAAGCATGTCATTTGGTGTTTATGTGTGGCAATCCTGTCGATTTATGTATATATATATATATATATATATATATATATATATATATTAGGCTATATATATATATAATTACTTTGCTAAAAGATTGTGTTGTTTTTCTTCTATACGTTCTAGCAAGTTAAATTATGACAGATCGTATTCTTATATCTTAAATTATAGGTTTGCAAGGAGTCGTTATTAATCCCATGAAGCCGTTTGTTGTAGAGCACATTTCCTGCAAGTCACCGTGCACAAATTGCGTTGGATTGATTACGGTTTTCTCTTGGCAGTCCAACTATTGGCAAGCGGATTGTGACAGAACTGATTCGCGCGGCCTAAATAAATGACATGTAATTAATGGCGCAGAGTTAGATCCCCATAAAACTGTCAATCTGGGGGAATATTGTTGGGATAGTTAGGAGAAAATGCATCATTTAGGCTACCGTCGACAAATTCGGTGCGATGTCACAGATTACCAAATTTTAAATCCTTCTGGTTTGGACAGTGCGCAGTTATAAAAGTGAAACTATCGACCTAAGGGGGCTTTCCTTTAATTCTGATGTAAACACCGTAACTGCAGACAGACCAGTTGAGCGTTTATATGTCACACCCGCACGTGCATGTGATATAAGTGGGGCCGTGGCATGGGTAAGTGGGACGGCGCAGCTGCCACTGTCAGTTGCATGCAAGACTTCCACTCATGTGTCCGTATGTCTCTGCAGATCTCTAGTGTTTACAGCTACCCGCTGCCCGTCTCGAGTGTGCCTGGCCACACAACCATGCTCGGTCATCCAGAGTCAGCCTACTCCGCTACTTTGCACAAACTTTATCGAACGACGGTGCTGGGATAACTTTAGCCTCTACGCCCACAGCGGTAAGTTCCAACAACAAAACATTTAGGACATTGAGCTGTTGCAGATCTTGGCAGAACATTTAATGTTAATAATTGCTGAACTCCAGTCGCTGAAAACTTCTGTCAGTAAAATTTGGTTTTGTATTAGGCAATATCTCCTTTGTCAGTAATTCGTTCCCGAACTCTCCTGTCACAAGAAAATTAAGATTTTCTGTTAGCACTTCTTACTCAGCGCTCAGCGTAGCGTGAATAACGTGAATGTTTGAAGCTGCACGATGTTGTGAGGGCATGCAATTAATTTCAGGTAGGCCTATTTTTCTGTGCTCGCCTTAGATAATAGTATTTTTTTAAATTTTGAACAGAATATCAATGACAAATATACAGAATATACATGACAGTGTATAAAAAATAACTCCAGTGTTAGGTTAAGAGTATTGAGAGACCTTTCGCACAATTGTTCCCAAGTAGGCTAGTATACTTACAACAGACCTCTATGGAGATTCAGGCTACAGTTTAATATTATCTTGGGGTTTTCAATTGCAGAATAATATTAAAGCATATTTAATGGTCAAAAATAAAGCGTGGTCTTTTGTAGAGAATTCTTAGATTGCTTGAGAATGCTTAGAATCCTGAATATAGCTAATAATGGGGGGGGGGCGGGGGGGGGACAGCTGTGCATCAGAGGATGTGATAAATGTGGATTTATCCAGCGTGTATATTTTCTTTTTATGAGAGACTGAGAGAGTGAGAAGGAGAGATAGCAAATAATAAACAAAACTTAACTTAACCATTCACCCCTATGGGACTCAAAAGAATAAGCAACAAAGTTCAAAAATAAACAGAGACCAAAGTACTGTATTTCCTCTCTCTCTCTCTCTCTCTCCCTCTCGCTCTCTCTCTCTCTCTCTCTCTCTCTCTCTCTCTCTCTCTCTGGCGTGGGAAGTTGCTGACTTCTCATACCTGCTGAGAAAAACAGATTGGCCCTGTAGACGTGGCCCCAGATTGGCCCAATCCCCTCTCCCAGACCGAGCCCTGTTGCTAATAGTTTAAGGAGAAAGCACAGACTCAATATCAACATCACAAATGCTACCACTGACAGCCTGAAATATAACATGAAATATAACATTATACACAATAAAAAGTCTTGTGTTAATTCAACTCTAACAGAGTACATACAGTATGAGTCAATAGAGACCATATGTACTCTGTAAGAGTTTAATTAACACTGGACGTTTTACTGTGTAGGCTCTGTATTGAGCTGCAGATAAACAAAATGGCCACGGAAGGCATTGTGGCCCAATTGACCAGTATGTTGTGTAACCCCCCCCCCAGCACAAAATGGCTGTGCATATTAAATAAATCACATTATATCAACCTTATATACGCTATACCAACCTTAAATAGACCGAAGGAACCAATGAGTTATGACCCAATGTACACCGTAACAGATGTGTGGTCCTGCTCTGTACTTTACCACCCCCTCTTGAAACACTGGCTGTGTCTTGTAAAATCGGAACACCGCCACCATCTGATCGAATGGTTGACCTTCAATCATTAGTGGTGTTATACAGACAATTAGAAAATCTTTTTATGTACTTTTAGTCTCATGTTTTCTTTTTCTTTTTTTTGGGGGGGGGGGGTATAAATGATGACTGGAAGTCGCTGTAACTTAGTGTCTTCTTCATCCTCCTATACATTATTACAACAGGATGTGATCATTATTACAACAGGATGTGATCTGAAAGGAAGTTTTCGTCAAATAAGACGGGGTTTATCAGTGGTTTTATGTGCAGAGTCTAGTCTCTGTCTCGCCCCTCCTTACTTTAATGATTAACTCCACAGGTCTTCCTCATCGTTGTCATCATCTTCATCTCTGCCTGATTGGTTCCCGGCACAATGGCGTCCAGTCAGGAGGACATACCGGGTAAGGGAGTGATTGATAGCCTTGATTCCCTGTGCTTTTGAGGAAAGCTTTTGACACATTCTAATTTACTGCTGTCTGTAATCTCTGACTGTGTCCTGGTGTTCCTTTTTGATTGGTTCAGGTATGCCAAAGGTTTTTGGGTTTATGTCCTACTTCGATTGTACGTTTGAGCACAAGGTTTTCAGTCTTAATTGCATTCAAATATCAAGCTTTATCATTTCAAATATGAGATAAGTGAAACCTCTATACATTAAATGGAAAATAAAGCCCCGGTATTCTATTTTATTCTATTGTACTTTATATTGTGTGTAAATTCTTGATAAGGGTGCATGCTTGGAAGAATTTGATAAAATTCAGTTTTTATTTTTTTTAATTTATTTAGGTCAATCAAGAAACAGTACACCAATTCACTTGACAAAAAATATATAGCCAGAGGTGTGTGTCTGTGTGTGTGTGTGTGTGTGCGTGCATGCACATGTGTGTGTGTGTGTGTGTACGCATGTGTATGTGTGTGCACGTGTGTGTGTGCGGCGCGTGTGTGTGTGTGTGTGACTGTGTGTACGTGCGTGCGAGCGTGTATGTGCGTGTTTGTGTGCTGGACAGGAAGCAGGATTAAATAGCTTCGTACATTATGTGCTTGTCCCCTCGACCCTTGCCCGGAGGGTTTGAATGCCTGTTTGTTTATCCTATTGTCTGTCTGTCTGTCTGTTGTTCCAACTTTAGCATTGGAGTCAGGTAACTCAGGGGGGCTAATTGGCGGGATGTCCCCGCCAATCGGAATGGCGCGACGGACCCTCAGCTACGACGACGGCTTTAAGATACCCATGGTCTCCCCTCCATCTGACATGAGCCTCAACATCCTGTGGAAAAGGCCGGTGATTCCAGATAAAAGGTCCCGCTGCTTATCTGAGGTACAACCCCCAAATTAACCCCTCAAAAATATTCTAATTTAAATGGCTTCTATTCTTTCCTGTGCATGAAAATACAACAGTCGCATCTGCTCTTACCTTCAGCAGAACTGAATACTGATAATTCTTTGGGCATTCTGGAAGTTTCTCATACTCAAAATGCATCTGTTTTGCCCTCCAAGAAAGCAGTCTAGCCCAGTTGTTTTTTACACATGCTTTGGTTCATTTTCTTGTGACTGTATATTTTTTTATATGACTTTATTCCCCTGCTAATCAAAGTTAATTTACATATTTTACTTGTTGTAATTAGGGGGAGGACAATGGAAGCCCCATCACCTTTGAAGCCCCGCCCACAAAGCCCACTGTTCCCGTGATCAAGACGAAGGCGTCTTCCTTCATCTTAAATTCCCTCATGATCAGTGAGTTTGATGTGTATCCTACTACATGTTAACACCAGAGGTGGAAAATCCCCATTATGTTGTTCCAATTGACTGGATTTGTTAATTAGCACAATCCTTCAGCCAGGATGTAGAACTAATTAGTCATACTAAATCACACATCTGACTTAAAATCACAGATGTGGCCAAAAACCACACGCGTTTGCCAGATTCAGTCTATCGTCATCAGTGAGATGCTCCTGTAGTGTAACTTGATGACTTTAATGTAACTCCAGGGGCCACATGTATAAAACTTTGAGTAAAAGAATGCGTAAAAGAACGCTCAGGGTGAAAGTCGAAAATCTGCTTAAAAAAAGTTTTGCATTTTCTACCTCTGCCTTTCTTTCAGGGTGTCACCATATCACACAAACTCCAAACATTGCGTATGGTGTCCATCGTGTGCAGAGGTACGCAGATTCTCACAGCATGTGTTATATTATAAATCTGAATTTCTGCGTGGAGACCCGCTTACACGGCTTTCTGAGGGCATTTCTGTGCTCAGCACTGTTTATACATGTGGCCCCAGGTGTTTTCGTAGCAAGCCATGATACTGCTATGGAGACATTTGTGTCACTATAAAGGAAAAGATGAGAATGTTACCAAAGACTGGCGCACCTGTTGTGTATGGAGAAATGAGAACCAATAGAGAGGGAGTTTAAGCATCGCAATGTCCTGCCCAGTGGTTCTCAAACTCGGTCCTGGGGGGCCCTACGGACTGGTTTTTATTCCAACCACAATTGCAATCCCAGAATTTTTAATAAGCTTTTCATGTTTTACCCCCTGAAGCCACATTATGTCAGACATAGCTATGCGTGCCATATTCACATTGTACTATATTGCAAACAATTACATGAGAAGAGGTATAAAGTTTTTAACCGATCAGATTTAAGACTGAGGTTAATCAAATAGGCTCTGAGTTGGTGAAAGTGTGAACAACTGGCCAATAAAACTAACAATGAAGAATTCAAGTTAAGCAAATGATAACAAGCCAAACCTGCATTGTGTTATACGACAGAACTTAAACACATGGCGTTCAACAACCTTACTTGAGCAAGAGATTGGACTGTAACCAGCATACACAGGTTTCCCCAGGTTTGAAAAACAAGAGTTTTATAACCCCTGGTCTACACCATATAATTACATGAAAAGTGGACCAGCTAGTTCTAACCTGTGAGATAAGGAGCACTTTTCCCTGTTAGAATGCACGTATATGGTCTATGGCAGGAGGATGCAGTATCTTTATCTGTTCAAACAAACCTTATCTGTGCCTGTATCTGTATTCGGACAGAAACCCCTCAGTGGGCGTATCACAGCCTGGAAGTTTTGAAAACAACAGAACATTTCAACTTTCTATTTTATTTAGGCTAGAAAACGGCCTGTCCTGTGGTTTACACAGGTTTCAGGGGGGGGGCTTTTCAAGGACAGAAAAAAGGGCGAACTGTGCTGAGTAAAACCCGGATCCCCCGCCGAATATGGAACATATTACAAAGAAAAAAAAACTGTTCCGGGTTTTACTCAGCACAGTTAGCCAGCTAACCCACTTAGCCTGCTTTGTGATACAGGCCCCTGGGGGTAATACTATACGAAGCAGGATTACTGAGTTAGCTGGATAACTGCACTGAGTAAAACCCGGAACCCTCCAAAATCTGGAACATGAATTGGACTGAAGTAAAGAGCTGTTCCGGGTTTTACTCAGTGCAGTTATCCAGCTAACTCAGTAATCCTGCTTCATAGTACACCCCCCTGGACTCAAGCAACAGCGTGTCAATGCTGCCGAAAGCCTGATCCCCTGCCATCCTTCTGCACCATCTGTGTTCCTCAGAGCAAACCCAGGAGAACATACAGAGGTTCGAGCAGCAGGCTGGACTGACGGACGCTGGCTACACCCCGCACAAGGGCCTGACCGCAGAGGAAACCCGCTATCACTGCTTGGCCGAGGCACTGCATGTGAGTGTGGGGATGTGGAAGTAAGCCTACCTGTGGGAGGGCGTAGGTCGGGTACAGGTGTGTGAGCGTGGCCGAGGCGCTGCATGTGAGTGTGGGGGTGTGGAAGTAAGCCTACCTGTGGGAGGGCGCAGGTCGGGTACAGGTGTGTCTGAGCGAGGCCGAGGTGCTGCATGTGAGTGTGGGGGTGTGGAAGTAAGCCTACCTGTGGGAGGGCGCAGGTCGGGTACAGGTGTGTCTGAGCGAGGCCGAGGCGATGCATGTGAGTGTGAGGATGTGGAAGTAAGCCTACCTGTGGGAGGGCGCAGGTCGGGTACAGGTGTGTCTGAGCGAGGCCGAGGCGCTGCATGTGAGTGTGAGGGATGTGGAAGTAAGCCTACCTGTGGGAGGGCGCAGGTCGGGTACAGGTGTGTCTGAGCGAGGCCGAGGCGATGCATGTGAGTGTGAGGGATGTGGAAGTAAGCCTACCTGTGGGAGGGCGCAGGTCGGGTACAGGTGTGTCAGTGAGAGTGGCCGAGGTGCTGCATGTGAGTGTGGGGGTGTGGAAGTAAGCCTACCTGTGGGAGGGCGTAGGTAGGGTACAAGAGTTTTATAACCCCTGGTCTACACCATATAATTGCATGAAAAGTGGACCAGCTAGTTCTAACCTGTGAGATAAGGAGCACTTTTCCCTGTTAGAATGCACGTATATGGTCTATGGCAGGAGGATGCAGTATCTTTATCTGTTCAAACAAACCTTATCTGTGCCTGTATCTGTATTCGGACAGAAACCCCTCAGTGGGCGTATCACAGCCTGGAAGTTTTGAAAACAACAGAACATTTCAACTTTCTATTTTATTGTTTATTTAGGCTAGAAAATGGCCTGTCCTGTGGTTTACACAGGTTTCAGGGGGGGGGGGGGGGGGGCTTTTCACAGGTGTGTCTGAGCGTGGCCGAGGCGATGCATGTGAGTGTGAGGGATGTGGAAGTAAGCCTACCTGTGGGAGGGCGTAGGTCGGGTACAGGTGTGTCTGAGCGAGGCCGAGGCGATGCATGTGAGTGTGAGGGATGTGGAAGTAAGCCTACCTGTGGGAGGGCGTAGGTCGGGTACAGGTGTGTCAGAGCGAGGCCGAGGCGATGCATGTGAGTGTGAGGGATGTGGAAGTAAGCCTACCTGTGGGAGGGCGCAGGTCGGGTACAGGTGTGTCAGTGAGCGTGACCGAGGCGCTGCATGTGAGTGTGAGGGTGTGGAAGTAAGCCTACCTGTGGGAGGGCGTAGGTCAGGTACAGGTGTGTTAGTGAGCGTGACCGAGGCGCTGCATGTGAGTGTGAGGGTGTGGAAGTAAGCCTACCTGTGGGAGGGTGTAGGTAGGGTACAGGTGTGTCAGCGAGTGAGGCAGAGGGGGCGTGGCTGTTTGCGCTGCAATAAGAGGGAGGGCGGGGCCAGATGCATTCTTTGAATAATAACATTTATGTTGGATATTTAAGCTGATATGTCATAGTCTGCAACATCTGAGACCATGACACGTCAGCTTAAATATTCCACATAACTGACATTAGCTTTAAAGAGCTGTTTCAGAAGCATACAGTACCGCATGTGTAAAACTAGCCTTCATTTATTTATTGCCTAAGTAAGGTGAAGTGTTGCCTCTTTCCTGGGTTAAATTGTTTTTGTTTGACACATGCTGGTTTATTCGTTTCAAACGGTGTTTCCATTGGGATGCAAATGTAAATAGTTTAGAATCCTCTGTTTAAAAAAAAAAGGAAAATGAATAAGTAAATAGTAGCGTTAGTAGTAATCAATCAATCAATCAAATTTTATTTATATAGCACATTTCATACAGCAATTGCAACTCAATGTGCTTCACATACAATGAGAGAGAAAAAAGGAAAGGAATGAAGGAGTTAACCACAAGAACAAAACCTTAAATCTCAAATATAACATCTTGGGGACTTGAACCCCAGCAATAAAACCTAGGGGACGTAAACCCCAGCAATAAAACCTTGGGGACGTAAACCCCAACAATAAAATCTATGGGACGAAAACCCCAACAATAAATTTATTTTAAGGTATATCTAAAAATATATATAACTACTATGAGCAATAAAAAGCAATTGAATTAAATAGCTAAGAAACAAAAGATGAAATAGAAACAAAAGATACAAACTTAACCATTCAAGGCAGTAAGGTAGTCCCACAGGTAGACTCCACTGTGTTTTTCACGACTCGGGCAGAACGGAGCCGAGCGTAGCACACAGTGTTCCGTTCTAGAACGTGCGTGTTCGGTGTCCAGGCAACGGCGTGGCAGGACGAGCCCTTTATTTTTCCGAATCAGCCAATCAGGACGCGTCTTGCAGGGCCCAGCGCTGCACGGGCTCATATCAGCGTCTCGGCTCGCAACGCAGGAAAACAACAAAAATGGGCATCAAGTGTCTAGCGAACGAGGACGAAAGAGAAAAACACATTCTTATGAAAAGGTATTTTGTACGTTTACTTCACTTGATGTGATTGCTGTACTGCTGGCCTATATTGTCTTTTCAATGATGATTTTATGGTTTGTTTTCGCGTGTTTCCTTTTGTTTTTTTGCCCTGTGGCCTTCGTTAGCGTTAAAGCCTGGGACTCGAGTGAATGGCTACCCGCTGCTTAGCTCACTGGCTGACGTGTCATGGTTATCTTTGATCGCGCTGTATGAAAGCTCACGGTATTGCCCATGGGCGCAGTGCTGCTCTTATGTCGTATCGTTGTAAAATGAACGTATAGCTAAGTTAGCCCAGCGAGCGCTAGCTACGTTATGTTAGCATAACTCTGTCACAGGCCTGAGTCCTCAGTCCTCATCACGTCAGAAGTAAAATCGCATTAAATGTATTTTTTTGGGACGCTGATAGTTGGAACTAAAGGATACATTAAAGTTGGATAATCCCTTTTGTCAATTGGCTAACGCTAGTTAACGTTAATAGTAACGTTACGTGTTAATTGAAAAATAATTGTGGAATGCAGCCGATTTGCACACAGGGTACAAATCACCAAACGGTAACTGCGCTTCAATGGGCCATTTTTTAATGTGCTTTGATAAACAAATCGATTTAATGTAAAAACAAAAACAAATTTTGATTATTCTCCCACCGTAATTTCAAACGGTATTTAGACATACAGTCAGGCTGGCATATTCCGAAAGGTTTTAATTCTGTGAATAATATGTAATAATCGGCTGGAAGGGAAAACTTGTGATTCATGACGAGTGGGAACCAGGAGCGTCCCGCAGGGTTTGGCTTCAATGGAGACGATGACGAAAAGTATTCTGTTTTTTTCCCGGCCGTGCTGGCAGCCGGCGGATCCGGTATTTAAGGGGGTCGCCGTCATGAAGATTGCGGATACATCTATTATTACGCGAAGTATTTCACGCATTTGTTTTTTGTTTTTGTGGTAGCCTAACGGAGGGTGTGCGTCTGCACTGACGCGGTGGGCAGCGGTCGGCCAAGGACTTTAGCTATTTGTCCAGCCGAATCTGTTTATCTCAGTGATCGTCCAGCCATCTACGAGCCCTGTGTCCACACCTCCTGCCTATCATTTGTTCGACCCCTCTAATAAGAGGAACAGAATTTCACGTTAATGCTTTATAACGAGTTCCCTCAGAGTGGTAATCGGGACTTTTCCAACAGCCTGTTTAGTTCTATTTATTTATCCCACACGTGGCGTCTTTTTTAATCTATTAAAAAAGTAGTAACTTCCCATGAAAGTTTGGACTTGTATCGGCGAAGATATAGTCGGATTACTGCAGGCGATTCGGTCTCAGCAGCTCTGTGGAAGATGCGTCTTGTAAGTTAATGCAACTTTTTCTTCAGTACGCGTATTTTCAATTGGGTGATTGACACAAGCTTGATGTTTCTGTTGTTGGTAGTAGTAGAGATCGGGCAAAGGTGTCCTTTTAGAATCTGAAGTGTTCGATACTGCATCGACAGACAGGGCATGCAGAAAACAGAGTTGAACAGTTTTACGTTTATCTGTGTTAAAAGTGTGGGATGCATGTGGCCCCTTTCACAGTTAATTCCCAGGCCTGTCTTTTTTATTTTTATTTCGAACAATTTAATAAAGATTAAAATAAAATAAAATTAAGAATT
Source organism: Ilyophis sp. 1 JC-2022 (assembly GCA_022702515.1). NCBI lineage: Eukaryota > Metazoa > Chordata > Actinopteri > Anguilliformes > Synaphobranchidae > Ilyophis > Ilyophis sp. 1 JC-2022. Next base: position 6,704,959 of record CM040397.1, read on the forward strand.
GAGATAATGTCAACAAACTAAATAATTTAACAGGAAAAAAAACCAGCACGTAAAACTCATTAATCATACGGCTATACCTATACAATGATTCACATAATTATTATTATTATTTATTTTGTCCGAAATGGAATAGGAAGAAGCATATGCTTTTTGGAGGGCATTAACAGAACCCCGTGGAGGGGGATAAGAGTTCATGAGGGGCACTGCAGCCAGGGCATGAAATTAACTTTTTCACCCACTGGCCAAGAGCACCCTGGACCAGCCATTTTCAACACTTTACCAGCAGCATTAACTTTAGCAATGTAAAACAACCTGGTCGGTTACCTGCCAAACTGGAAAATCTTAACAGCTACTATCAAACTTTTACCAGCGTTTGGTTGTGGCGGGCGTTCATGTCATACCCTGGCTGCCACGCCGAGCGTTTTCCCACTAACCAGCGGTCGGCGTTTTCTTGTCGCAGAAGTTGAAGATGCCGAGTGGGGATTTCAGGGAGGATAACCAGAGAACGTCCGCGCAGTCCACCCCCAGCGTCACGCCGAGCGTTACCCCAAGCGTCACGCCCTGCGTCACGCCCTGTGTCACGCCCCACGCCTCCCCAAGAGCAAACCGCAGGTAAGGAGCTTTCCAGTGTGCTGTACTACCATGCTCACCTAAACTCTCCGTTTGTGAACCCGTGTCTTTATCCGCACGCACGCACGCACACACACACACACACACACACACACACATACATACATACATACACACGCACACACACACACACGCAAATGTAAAAATGCATACAGAATTTTACTAATTTGATTGTATTCAGCATTTCACACAAATGACCAAGACCAATGTTTTTTCGACGTGCTTGTGATTTAGTACTAAGATTGCACTTTGGCCTCACTGGAACTGTGCTATCACTGGATTAAAGGTCATTTGGTTTAGCCATGGCAAGTAACTTTGGAAGCTGCCTGGAAGAGGCTTGCACAAATGTCCGGATCATTCCCCTGTGAAGTAGGGCTGCAGGAACAAATTTCTAAATTCAAATAGAATTCGAATAATTAAAAAAAACAAAAACCTAATACCTTAATGTGTAAATAAAATGATAAATAACTGATTATAAATGTTTTGGCTAATGTTAGCGAATCTCACCCTTCTTGCCTTGGCCTACCCGTATGTGAAAACAAATTGATTTTCTGTCACGTGTGATTAACAATAAAGTTTTCTGAGTCTGAATCACAATCTCGTTAAACGTTCCGACCTCTAGGCATACATCAGAAATGGCAGGAAGCGGTGAACCGGAGCTCGCCGCTCCCGACAATTTAAAGAGGAGTGTGTGAAAACGGTTTGGATTTCCGTCAACTAATGGAAAGATAACAAACAAAGACATTGTAATCTGCAGAATATGCAAGGCCCAAATGAAATGCCACTCCACAATGAGCGACTTGAACACCCGCTAACGCTGCACCCTGCTAACGCTGCACCCTGCTAACGCTGCACCCTGCTAACGCTGCACCCTGCTAACGTGCACCCTGCTAACGCTAACGCTGCACCCCGCTAACGCTGCACCCCGCTAACGCTGCACCCCGCTAACGCTGCACCCCGCTAACGCTGCACCCTGCTAACGCTACACCCTGCTAAGCTAGCCGAGATAACGGAGTCAGAGGAAACTAAATTTTGTTTATCCAGTTCCAACTGACCGGGTATCATTGCTACCATGGCGAGTGTAATAATAATATATATATATAGTAATATAATAACTTAATAATATTGCAAATGGTAGCAGTCAGTAGCTTACACTAGGTTTAAGGGACTTGTGATAGTAAATTAATGTAAAGTTAACTATCTTGTTAAATTGCTGGACTCGCTATACTTGATTTGCGCACGTTTGCTAATAAAAATATGATGGGCAATGAATCCATCTACGTTAACGTTATTCATTTTGTGCCTAAGCTTCATTTTTTTACTTTGCTAGAAAGCCATCACCGGTTGGTAATTCCAAATGTTTATTGGTAACGTTATAGCAAAACATCAATAGTGTTTGGAATGCCCTCTAGTGTACAAAGCACACATAACTACTATATGTGTGCTGATAGAGTGGGCATGGGTAAGCCTATAGGATAAATAGTTATAAATGTTAGCATTAAAAATCTGAATATATTAAAAATAATAAAGCATACAAAATTGAATGTGAATATTTGCAGCCCTAGTGTGAAGCACCTTTACCAAAGTGTCTGTTTGCCTTGATAGTGCACATTTTCCATTTGAACACGTGTCATTTCGAGGGAAATAAAACGTTTCACCGGGACACTTTTTTGCTTATACATGCATGGAATGTGTTGGCAGACATGTTGTTGACATGCAGGAGGCAGCTGTGATGAGTTACGACATTAACTTTGGGATCATGCCTGAAGTTGTTTTCGGTGCAGAACGCACCCCGTTCGCTTTAACCGGTCTGATGCCGTGTTGCACAATGTCTCCATGGCGACTGTGTCCGTGTGCCCCAACCCCAGGAGCTGGTTCGGCCAGAGTCCCGTCTCCTTTTTCCCCATCTCCCAGCTGGACGGCGTTGACACGAGAACAGGCATGGGTGGAACCGAGGGAGGAGGCGGAGACGGCTGGAGTCTCTTCGGCATGCGATCAACGGTGTCAAAATCCTCCACTGACTCAGGTTAGTGTTCACTCCCTTAGCTGGAGTCTCTTTAGCATGCGATCAACAGTGTCAAAACCCTCCACTGACCCAGGTTAGTGTTCACCCCCTTAGTGCTGGAGTCTCTTTAGCATGCGATCAACGGTGTCAAAATCCTCCACTGACCCAGGTTAGTGTTCATCCCCTTAGTGCTCGCCCCTCTTATGCCCATCGCGCCTAAATTCCTCTGTTTCCAATATTACTACCAACAGAATGTCAGCGTGTTACTAAACGGGTTTCCGCAGCGAAGCAAGCAACCTTAGCCTAGCCTAGTGTTGACGTTTAGGGTCACGCTGATGCCATGGAAATAAGGATTGTCCTTTGCCTGTTTTTAAATGATGGCTTTCTTTAACCGTGTGTAATCTGCTCTTTTTTTCCCCCTTTGTCCACAGAGAGCCTGTCTCTCCAGTGTTCCCATGGGAACCAGAAGACCAACACCTTGGAGATGATGAAGACTCGGGTGACCCAAGAACCCATCCTGCTCAAGACTCCGAAGATTGAGATCCCGGAGCTGGAGGTCAAGAAACACATACCCCGCCCCCACAAACTCAAACCCCGTGACATGAACGTTCTTACCCCCTCTGGCTTCTGACCCCCAAACCCCCCAAACCCCTCAACCCCCCATTGGAGCGTGACTGTTTTTTTTGGCCCTCTTTTTAAAAATTTTTGTGACTTCCTTGCTTTCTCGGAATAGCGCCAAGGACGCCATTTTCCAAAGGCGTCTTGGGTCCTCCACAAACTTGGAACGTCACGGTGCCAATTCCCAAATCCAAGTAAAGCAAGGAAGGGCTGAATTTCAAAAGGGTTTCACAGTGTGAATGTTTTTTTTGTTTTTGTTTTTGTTTTTTTTAGTTCTCCCCTCTTTTCCCCACTAGATGGCAGTGTTGTTCTCTACACTAGGGGCTGCTGGTTTTTAATGTATGCTCTTCTCCTTGGTATCCTTTTTTTTGTTTTGTTAAATGGACAAGACTTTTTCCCCTTTTTCTTTTAGTGAGATTGGAGGTGTTTTTTGTCAGCATGCGCAGGATGTGTGCCACAACAGAGACTTGCTTATTCATGAAAAAAAATTATTCAAAATTGTGGCCCACTCTCTTCGGGGACCTACTTTCCGTTTTGACGTTATGGTATGACCATAGTGTAGCTTTGCTCTTGTAATATTACGTTTGACATGTGGGTCTGCCACTGCTGAGATAAGCACAGTCCTGCTGAGACAGTATCATTATAAATACTTGGGTCCACACATAATATAATAACTGATAATATGTTAACTTTATATGTACGCGTTTCCCCCCGTCACAGAACCGTTAATTTCATGATTCACACAGTCAGTTAGAAGTGAAGTCGCTACCGCTAACCTCAACCTAAACATTTCTCTTTTCCGTATATTCTTCAGTTAATAAGCTTTCACAATAAGACTGATCTGCCGTTTGATGTGTGGCCTATTTTAAGTACTAGACAGTCAATTATACTGCAATATTGTTGGATAGCATCAGGAATATATTGTAAATTGCATTAAGCCATTAAAATGGTATATTTGATATATTTTTTATTTAATATGTGCTGGTATCTTGGAAGGAATGCAATTTTGTCTGGAATTCATAAGTGTATTTTTATTTAATTTTTTTTAATGTAGGGCTGATACTGGCTTTTCTGATTCTTTCAGTGGCAAATAAACTCAAAATGTACCTGCATTAAAACAAACGCCATTGTGCTGTCATTTACATCAACGTTTTAATGAGTTTTCAAATTTAACCTGCTGGAAGCACACAATCTGTCTGCCTCATGACAGGTGACTTTTTACTAAGGCCTTTAGCGTGTGCAAAACCTTTCAGCACACGCTAAACTCATACAAAACAATGATTGGTGCAAAACAAATACCACGGCCAATCATTGGTCATGTTATTAGTTTTGCGTGCGCTAAAAGGTTTTGCACACGCTACAGGGCTTCGTAATCGGACCGTATGAGAACTTGGAATGCTGTTTCCAGTGTACCCATGCAGCGTCTCCATTCTTTGCTTTAAGGTGGATTCTTTTTAGTTAGGAAAGAACCGAAACTCATCCCTATGCGACTATTTAAGTGTTTGAAGACTTGTAAGACCAATGTAATTGCATCATGTGTAATAAAATATTCAATATTTTTCCATATTTATAACATGCCCTTCTTCTCACAAATGTTATCCCAGAAAGAAAAGGCAGCGGAATGCAAGTTACATTTTTACAAGTTACAAGCTCTGAAAGAGTGTTATCTTAACTTAACCACGGTTTTACTCTGAACACTTAAGGTGCAGCTCAAAAAATTTGAATATCGTGAAAAAGTTCAATATTTTTTGTCACATTTCAGAAAGTGAAACTCATATATTATATAGAGATTCATTACACATAGAGTGAAATATTTCAAGCCTTTATTTATTGTCATTTTGATGATTATGGCTTACAGTTAATGAAAACCCAAATTCAGTGTCTCAGAAAATTAGGATATTGTGAAAAAGTTCAATATTGGAAACTCATGGTGTCACACTCTAATCAGCTAATTAACTCAAAACACCTGCAAAGGTTTCCTGAGCCTTTAAATGGTCTCTCAGTCTGGTTCAGTAGGCTACACAATCATGGGGAAGACTGCTGACTTGACAGATGTCCAACAGTCATTGACACGCTCCACAAGGAGGGTAAGCCACAAAAGGTCATTGCTAAAGAAGCTGGTTGTTCACAGAGTGCTGTATCCAAGCATATTCATAGAAAGTTGAGTGGAAGGAAAAAGTGTGGTAGGAAAAGGTGCACAAGCAACAGGGATAACCGCAGCCTTGAGAGGATTGTCAAGCAAAATCCATTCAAGAATTTGAGGGAGCTTCACAAGGAGTGGACTGAGGCTGGAGTCAGTGCATCAAGAGCCACCACGCACAGACGAATCCAGGACATGGGCTACAAATGTCGCATTCCTCGTGTCAAGCCACTCCTGAACCAGAGACAACGTCAGAAGCGTCTTACCTGGGCTAAGGAGAAAAAGAACTGGACTGTTGCTCAGTGGTCCAAAGTCCTCTTTTCAGATTAAAGTTAATTTTGCATTTCATGTGGAAATCAAGGTCCCAGAGTCTGGAGGAAGAGTGGAGAGGCACAGAATCCACGTTGCTTGAAGTCCAGTGTGAAGTTTCCACAGTCAGTGATGATTTGGGGTGCCATGGGTGTTGGTCCACTGTGTTTTCTGAAGTCCACAGTCAACGCAGCCATCTACCAGGAAATTTTAGAGCGCTTCATGCTTCCTTCTGCTGACAAGCTTTATGGAGATGCTGATTTCATTTTCCAGCAGGACTTGGCACCTGCCCACACTGCCAAAAGTACCAAAAGCTGGTTCAATGACCATGGTATTACTGTGCTTGATTGGCCAGCAAACTCGCCTGACCTGAACCCCATAGAGAATCTATGGGGTATTGTCAAGAGGAAGATGAGAGACACCAGACCAAACAATGCAGACGACCTGAAGGCCGCTATCAAAGCAACCTGGGCTTCCATTACACCTCAGCAGTGCCACAGGCTGATCGCCTCCATGCCACGCCGCATTGATGCAGTAATTCATGCAAAAAGAGCCCCAACCAAGTATTGAGTGCATAGAAATGAACATACTTTTCAGAAGGCTGACATTTCTGTTTAAAATATCCTTTTTTATTGATCTTATGTAATATTCTAATTTTCTGAGACACTGATTTTGGGTTTTCATTAGCTGTAAGCCATAATCATCAAAATTACAAGAAATAAAGGCTTGAAATATTTCACTCCATGTGTAATGAATATATATAATATATGAGTTTCACTTTCTGACAAAAAATATAGAACTTTTTCACGATATTCTAATTTTTTGAGCTGCACCTGTATAATGATGTCACTGCTGCTGTTTTGGGGACATTTCCTTTCCCAGCTTTAGCAGTTAAATCTCACGCTCATTTGGGAGTCTATCTGAAAAGGCAGAATGAAAACGCAAAGCGTATGGAAAGGGAAAGTATTTAGTAAAATATGTTGCAATAGTTTTTTTATTGCTGGTAATCGCTTATCTTACACAATAGGAAAAGCAAATACCCTCAAAGTTTGCATTCCCGTCCATCGCATTGCTCGGTGGCACGTAAGATCGATCATTTTCTCAAGGGCCAATTTAATACCTTCTAAATGTGCACGCTTATCTGTGGCGTCACGTGGTGTCGGCCAAGAATCCGCAGCTCTTGTTTATAAAACGCACCAGGGATTACGTCCACAGTCCACTGCGAGTCAATTCGATGTATGCTACAACTACCAATAGATAGTGAAGACAGCTCATTGCTCGCGTTTAAAACCCTTAATCTAGAAATATAAGTTAAATAGATTTGGAGTAGCCTATAGGTGATATGAGCATGGCACACTAATTTGATTGGCGCGTCCTATTCTTGCAATTTAATATTTTAATGGGCATTGCAACAACGAAATTATGAACAGACGTCTCTGATCTGATTACCAGAAATAGGTTGTCGAGTCGCTATGTCCTGACCAATATTTGCTGTTCTTATGGTGTTCTATGTTTACGCAGCAATAAATATTCCGAAAATTGACAACGTTGTTTGAATCTTTTCTTTTGGAAGAATACAGTCGACAAATGCTATAGATTAGCCCGTAAGAACGTAACATTTGCAACTACGGTTATGGAGAAACAAGATATGCTGCGTGCCACTGTTTCACTTCAAGTGAAGCGAGTTTAAGATTAAAAACAGACATGCTCTGACACAATAGGCCTACTCAAGCGAAGATTGTATCAGATTGTGAAAGCCTTTCAGTTGGCTACGGCAATAATCAGTATGACGTCAGCACACGCATATGGTTCCAATTAATTGTATTGTGCGGATGAGCTTGTATATTTTAATACGAGTTATAGTGTGTCACAATCGATGAGCATATTATTACTTGTGTGAGATAACAGTGGTCTCGGATGTGTGACTGCGAATGAAATAAACGGGCTAGTGTAATCGTAATGCGTTTCACATCATCACGGTTGAGTAAGCGTTTGAAGTGTTCCCGTAAACCCATGCAAACAGTGTCATGGCACACGTCCGTTACAATGGAAGAGTGGGTCCGAAATGTACTGTATCTGGTACTTTCTCACTGACAGACTACATACACACCGGCATATTTTGCAATAAGCGCTCTCTGAAGTCCGCGCATATAAAGTTTTAGCAAGCTTTCTGCGAGAACCACCCCCCTTGACCGTATCCCAGACAACCTCCTGACCAATAAACTTGCGCAAAGCACTACAGTAAAGTTATAATGGTGGTTCAAAACAGTCTTTGTTAGCATGACAGGACTTTTGCCCGGTTTTGCAAAGCATTTTAAAATATTCAATATTAATATAGGAATATTTAGGCTACCTGTCCCCTTTTCAGTCCCATCTATTCCAGAGTAAAAAAGTAGGCTACATAAAAAGTAAAAATTAAAAAAAGACATTAAAATTGACGATTTAAACAGTAAGATAGAACTCATATGACCTTCTTTAAAAACGAAATAATAAAACGGACGACTGAAGAGGTCTCAAACCTGTCCCTAATTGTATCCATAATGCATTTGTTTGTCCTTAAAAAATACTCACGGTGATTCAATTAAACTGAAGAACCTTTGGTTAAGTTGGAATTTATTTGTTCTGGCACGGAGAGGATTTTGAGTGAGAGAAAATCAGTGTTACGACACGGCAGGTCACCATCCAGTTCTTGTTCGGGGAGGAGATACTAACGAGAACGCACGCAGTGCATCCCGGGAGGTTTTTGGGACGCGCGGTCACTCAGACGCATAAATTTACCACACCCACCGGCACCGCGGTCTCCAGGTGTGCCGCAGCGGCCGCTGCTGGAGTTTCCCTTAACGCGAGGACCCAGGGTTCTGTCCGTCACTTTATCGCGGATTTGCTCAATCTCGCCTCGAGCGATCCCAGCACAAACTTCGCAGAAACCCCCACTTCTATCTAAAACCTCTCTGACTTCCAGCATATGTTTATCATAATGGGGCATTCCTCGTCATTAGTTTACCTCTGTGACGTCCCAGCATATGTTTATCATAATGGGGCATTCCTCGTCATTAGTTTACCCCCCATCCCCCTCTCTACCGTGCTGGTCCCGTGGTGTTCGCTAGCTTTTCCGAAATTGACAGATGTTTTTCGTGGAGCCTGGCAGGGAGATCGGGGTTAACGAGGAGACGCAGGCGATACCCGTGGTGCCCCCCTGACCGAGCCATGCTCGTCATATCGGACTCGCATCAGCAGGGGGAAATGAGATCAGATCCTGGCCTCTCTGGGATGCCCAACAATGACAAAACATCAGAGAGAGAAACAAAAAGCCCCGTACTGCTGTTCTCCTCCCGTTTGGTGAGGGGTCTGTGCTTTTGGCAAACCCTCGTTCGGTCCTGATGCCAGACCGTTTCTCGCTGCGTGGAGGACGAGACGGTGATAACGAGGTTGTTTTTGGGGGGAATACATTTTCATGAACACCGTGTCGTGATTGGTCGAAATACTTTCCGTTCGGCGACAGCTTCCAGGGGAAGTATATATTAAACAATAAACAATATATACACCGGAAATCCTACCCTATAGACACTAGTGACGGGCAGTTCGGCTCTTTTTTCTGAGTCGGCTCTATTCGTACCATTCAGTTTGAAGAGTCGGAGTTGCAATTTTGGTACTTCCGGTTAATACAGTAGAGCCGTTTGAGCCGCATCTTTTTCTTTCAGCGGCGCGAGCTGGAATTAGAAGCTGTTTCAGACAGTAGACACTAGCTGATAACAAAGTAGGCAAAATAAGTTCGTAAACTAGCCTTGATATTTTATTCAGACCCAAATCATCTGAATAAGTAGGCAGCAAATCTATCTATCTATAGATATAGGCTAACATAATTCCAATTGTCATAATTATTCCAATAATTCCATAATTATCAATAGGGTTTCCGGTAGGCAGCAAATCTATCTATCTATAGATATAGGCTAACATAATTCCTTTGTCAATAGGGTTTCCGGTTGAATCACGCTGAGTAGTAAACCCGATTAATAGCTTAATGGTGTACAGAATTTTGCCATTTTTTAAAAACACAGAACTCTATAAGAACAGTTATGTGGTTAAAACTCGAAAATAACTGTGCTCTGGTTCTGGCTCTGTCTGGAGCCGTGGGATATTGCCACGGTTCATGGCTCTTAAATTGAGTCGAGTTGATTTTGTGCTGATCAGTTGGGTAGTATAGCTACTGTAGCTACGTATCTTTTTTTAACCATTAGTAGCCATAATAACTTTGGAATGAGCTGGGGCGATGATTAACTTCACAAAACTGTGTGAAATATTGTTAGATCAAATAAAAATGTATTCTTACGCAGGTTCTAACTTAGCAATCAGAAACTGCGCGCCACGCATTAACCACTGCTGAGTGTCTCGGGGGAGTTTCTCCCGGCTGTAGTAGAAAGCAGCCAGAGCCAGAGCCGTGCGTAAGCACGATTCCCTCGAACTTGCGAGTCGACTCAGACGACTCAGCATAAAGAGTCGTTCAAAAATACCGATTCGTTCGCGAACTGCACATCACTAATAGACACTTTCGGCAGTAGTTCTTTTCCAGGCCTCGTGAGACGGAGATAAAACTGGGAACGAGGTTGTGCGCAGCTGCTCCATCCCGCCGTGATGCCCCGCCCACTAGCTCATGCCCCGCCCACTAGCGCAGTGTCCAGTACATACAACGTACCTGACATTGCGTTTTGCATGTACAGTATACATTGTACCTCATTTTTTTAAGACCCTGCCCCTGTTTAACCCCCCCCCCCCCAACCAGCTGCCTGCTCCCCTCAGCCTGGCCAGGGGGTATTGTGCGCAAGCTGTGTGCGTGTGTGTGTGTGCGCGTGGGTCTGTGTGTGTGTGTGTGGGTGGGTCTGTGTGTGTATGTGCACATGTGTGGGTCTGTGTGTGTGTGCATGTGTGTGTGTTGGCTAGTCTTGCACAACCACAAGCAAGATAGCCCTAACATGTTGTGTTTAGGGGGTGGGGTAACTCTAGGTGGGGTTTGGGGGTGAATTGAGGTTTTTCAGTGTCGGGTTGAAGGGGTCCTACTCTGAGGGGGGCTGTTTTTGTGTAAGAATTCCATCCCCCTGCAGTTACCCAAGCTCTATTAGAGCTCAGTTCCAGCCTTACCTTCCTCTCAAAGGAGCTCACTGTTCTCCCCCAAGGGGGGGGGGTGTCATAGGAATCAGTCAGGGCCCAAAATGCGCTGAGGTTTCTGCTTTGTATCCGAGCCTCGTAAATATTAGAAGCAGGTTTTGGTACCAAATGCTTATATGATGCATATGTATGGGAATATTAAAATGTGCTCGCAGTTAAGTCTGCTTATGTGTTTTATTATGAAAATAAATTAATTGTGATTGCGTTACAATGCCTAAGAGAATTCGTTGAACTTGGATAGAACCATTTGTTTATACTTGTGTGCGCAGTACCCGTTATATTTCTATATATGCTATATTTCACTGTTGGGAGAGGGGAATCATGATTTGATGGAGTATCCCTCCATCTTGTGTTTATGGACGAGTTGCATGAATCATTTACGGAATGGTTGTTTTTTTGTTGCAGTCAACTTGCAACTTGCTCAAAACTTTCATCGCCTAATATGTGCATGAATTCTAACATGTTTTTGAGTGTACACATACACATACATTTCATGCAAATAGGCCACTGTTTAGGCTATTTAAGTGTCCAAAAACCAAAAGCGAAAAGTGCAGTATTTTCCATAATAATTTCAAATTTTAAAATGTATGAGGCTATTTAAGGCTATAATGTATAAGTAGGCCAAGGGAGGAGGACGAGGGGCTGGGAATTATGCAGTTGAGTGCCAGATGCGGAGGTACTAATGCCAGCCCCAACATCCTTATCCCGCTTATACTATGGCTTACCACCAAAAAGTATAATTGTAATCAATTAGGCATCTCAAAATATATGCGATTCTACTGCAGTGGAAACGTTACATAAGCATTCCAGCAAATATCCCTAACCCTATACCAATTAGCAATGAACGTATCTTCCTAGTCCCTGTCTCAACCTAGTAGCAAGCTAGCTTTATACTAGGATCGCCGTAACTCACGTTACCTAACATTAGAATTCAGGTTGATTTTAGGTCAAAATGGTCTCACAGCATGTCTGCTATCAGGGATAGCTAGCTAGCCAACTATTCAATTCTATTCAAAACAGAGGCTAAATATGTGCAGTCAAGTTATAACTAGACTAGCTAGGCTAATCTCCACAATCATTCTGTAATGTAACTTTTTATCAAGTCAGAACTTAATGTGCATTAATTTAGAACATGGTTACATTCCATTTTTGCTGGTGCTACATCATAGCTGGGCATACATGGAAAAATAATGCTCCCAGCCAATCAGAATCAAGTATTCAAAGCTGTTGTATGATAGTTAAAAATATAATTTTCATACAATGCTGCTATAAACGATACACAAACGTATGTGTCCACCAGCGGGTCTATCCCTCTGTCCAGAACAGGGGTAGGTGACCCTGGTCCTGGAGTCCTAGAGTCGGTCCTGGTTTTTGCTCCATCCAAACATAACTCGATAACTGGATTCATTTAAATGAATCGAGTTTAATGAATGCAAGTAACCATGTGCTGGAGACGCTGGGCGTAATTTCACCATTCAGGCTCAGACTTTTAATCATCCATCAAACTCTTGTGATCAAGCTCAGATCAAGCTTTTTCTCTGTCAACACTTACCTACATAAATGGATTAAATTTTAATAAATCAGGTGTAATGAATGCCGGTGACCATGTGCTGGAGGCACTCAGCGTTTCACCATTCAGAATATTAAGGCTCAGACTTTTAATCAGCCATCAAACTTTTGTGATCAAGCTCAGATGGAACAAAAACCAGAAATGTCACCGGCACTCCAGGACGAGAGTTGCCTCCCCCTGGTCCAGAGCATCCTGTTCAAGATAGTTTCCACTTTCCAAGACTGAAGATAAAACCTCTTTTTTCAGATACGCTTTTTTTCAAGCTCTTCAATTACTTCTGCCACGGTGTAAAATCTTTTTCTCTGATCCGCCATAATTCTAAATACATTTTATAGCATGATGCCAAGTTGCTTTAATAACTAGCTTGCGTCGGTCTGTGCGCACTCTCACAGTCTTCTGTATCCACGGTTACACGCGGGGAGGAGGCAGGTACGCACCTGGATTATTCGCGAATCGCTGGACCAATAGACACCAATGAGGGCTCGTTTTAAAGTCTTGTCTAATCCATCCTACAACTTTATTTACTTAAAAGTAAACCTATCGCTGTTCAGATAACTAAACGTCTGACCACCAATGGACTGTACGTAAAGAGAGCGTAGGTGGTCAGGTATGCCGAGATGCGTCAGATTGAGCTGAAAATGGCTTCTGACCTAGCCAACAACTTTACCTTGAATATGAATGGAGGCATTTTGGATTACAAAACCATTTATATGGACAAAAGATGCAAGTATTGGATACACCAGAAGTGACTACAATGTACGTACATTACACATTTAAACCTTTTCTCTGAAGGATGTATTCAGTGATCTCAGGTGCTGTCCTGAAGGCTGAAAGGTTATGTGATTTTTTCATGCAAAGATATACGAGACAAGATACCTGTAGAAAGTATATTAATAAAAAGTTTATGATGTGGTTTAGGGTGTAATAAGTGTGCGGGATGGAGAGGGTCTTTTTGTTTGGATGCCATTTATTGCCCTGAGCGCTGATAAGAGAACGAGCGGTGTTGTTGGCCAGAGACGAGTCTATTGTAGGCGTTGACCGCAAACTTGCGGCGTATTTGCCACCCATGTTTGAATCAATTTTGGATCTTTGCTTTATCCAGATTCTGTGGGCAGTACCGCCCACACCAGTAGGGGGCAGTAGAAAAGGCTACAATACCTGTGCATGCCGAGCTGTCTTTGGAAACACTGAGAGCTATTGTTTGGTACAATATTTCAATCCGTTGATGACCACCATATTTCCATTTATATATGGTCCATATAAAAACTGTAAATTGTCAGGGCTAGAACTGAGGTTTAGATAATAATAGTAAAAAGAAAAAGAAGAAGAATTTTATTCATTTTGAGCTTTTCATTCATTGATTTGAAACCCTGATCAGCAAGATCTGTCAGGTGCAGGACATTAGTTATTTATTGCTTGCAAAATACTTGAAATACAAGCTGGAGAATTCTCGAAAATGCTAGCTGGTTAAAAAAGAACGCATGTTCTGTATTTGATTATGTATAATTCATTGCTGACAACAGGGAAATGTCATAGTTAATTCCTGCAATGTGTGAAGAAACTCATAAACATTTCAAAACTGCTAGGAACAGAGGTGTGTGCACATTCTTATGCTAACTAGATGATTGTCATGATATTTATTACATATTTGTGGTCATAAGAAACGAACAGACTTAGACTTTGCCTCTGGTGTTAGTTTCAAAGTCTAACCATTTCACGGTCCGTTGTTCATAATTGTTTTCTACTTTTGCATAAAAATATATATTTTTTGCTTCTCCTTGGCCAGAGGTGATTGTAGTGTCTCTGGGGGCCCCAGGCAAAAACATATTTTAAATTTTTTTCCAAAACGACATTCATAACTGTTACCTTACCCTGAAGTTGGTGATTTGATGGAGGTATCTTTTGTTGTGATGGTCGAATGGGGAAGTGGTGTGTCGTCTTCATTGAAAATGCATGGAGGCGATGTATTCGCCTGAGAAATGCGCTCCACACCGCTTTCTGTGGGGCTTCAGGGCCGGGGCGTCACCAGAGATATATGTTTAGAGGGGCTACTAGGGGGGGTCTGGGGGCATGCACCCCCAGAAATTTTGGGGCACAAAATGGTCGTTCCCCATGAGTTTTCAGAGCAGCAAAAGGCCTAAATTCAATAAATAATTTGGTATTGCTGAATATTTGTTTAATTGCTTGGATATACAGCAATAGGGTCAGGCTGATGTAGCTACGATACCATCGTCTATAAACTAAAATGTACGTCCATCGGCGATGATGACAATGCCGAAAGACCATGGCAATGTGCATTCTAGTTTGACAGCTTATAGAAAATTGCGTTATAATGCCAGCAGAATTAATTTAGGCCTGGTCTGTAGATTAAATTTAACCAGCAATTTGGTTTTTATGAAATTAAAAACCAGATTCCATAGCATACATCTAAATGTTCACGTACACATTGATTATATTTTCACTTGTGATCACCCTTCATTAGAAGGAAATCCTGTTGAGACGGGGGATTCCCTCAGAGTTATAACATGTACGTTTTTCCCCTCAGAGTTATAACATGTACGTTTTTCCCCTCAGAGTTATAACATGTACGTTTTTCCCCTCAGAGTTATAACATGTACGTTTTTCCCTCAGAGTTATAACATGTACGTTTTTCCCTCAGAGTTATAACATGTACGTTTTTACCACAGAGTTATAACATGTACGTTTTTGTACGTTTTTACCCTCAGAGTTATAACATGTACGTTATTCCCTCAGAGTTATAACATGTACGTTTTTCCCCTCAGAGTTATAACATGTACGTTTTTCCCCTCAGAGTTATAACATGTACGTTTTTCCCCTCAGAGTTATAACATGTACGTTTTTCCCCTCAGAGTTATAACATGTACGTTTTTCCCTCAGAGTTATAACATGTACGTTTTTCCCTCAGAGTTATAACATGTACGTTTTTCCCTCAGAGTTATAACATGTACGTTATTCCCTCAGAGTTATAACATGTACGTTTTTCCCCTCAGAGTTATAACATGTACGTTTTTCCCCTCAGAGTTATAACACGTACGTTTTTCCCTCAGAGTTATAACACGTACGTTTTTCCCTATCATTAGAAAAAAACCTTGCACTTTTGTAGCTTTATTAAAATATCCTAACTTTTAGAGTCAATTAAGTTACCTCTGTAGCTAGCTAACTATAAACTATTATAGTATCTGCCTGTATTATCCAGGCTATCGCATTAGCGAAATGCAAACATAAAACCAGAGGGGCTAGCTACTCGCTAGCTATGTTGCAGATGGGTAATGGGTTCCGTTTCAAAATGTATTTATAACAATAACCGGCAAGCTTCACAAATTCTGTTTGGGCATTTTAGGGGAATAACTAATAGGCTATCTCATATAAACCTAAAAATTGCCGCCGCGGTGGTACAGCGGTAAAGACCGCTGACTTTCAGTCAGCGCAGTTGTACTCCGAGGATCGGGGTTCGCGCCCCGGTCCTGCCATAGCCGAGCGTGGCCGGTGCCCTGTGGAGGCGACAATTGGCGGTCGCTTCCGGGTGGGGGGAGGGGCTCGGAGAGAACCGCTGCGCACAGGGGGACCCAGGGCGTGTCACGGTCAGGAGCTGCGCCCTGTAGAGGACGTAGCGTCCTTCCTGAAAAAAGTGCCGATTGACGGGGTTGTGCAGCGGTGGTTCTCTAGCGGTTGCT
Source organism: Ilyophis sp. 1 JC-2022 (assembly GCA_022702515.1). Taxonomy (NCBI): domain Eukaryota; kingdom Metazoa; phylum Chordata; class Actinopteri; order Anguilliformes; family Synaphobranchidae; genus Ilyophis; species Ilyophis sp. 1 JC-2022. Next base: position 6,721,089 of record CM040397.1, read on the forward strand.
ACACGGGGGGGAATTGAATTAGAATAGGGGTTCAATTGGCTACTAAATTGGGAGAAAAAGGGAAAAAATCAGAAAACAAATTTTTTTTTTTAAACCTAAAAATTAACTAGTAACGTTAGGCTATAGGAACTGGACAGGCGAGAGGAGCCATTAGTTTCAGAACCATTTATTAAGAGTCAACAGTACTAGACCCTAGCTGGTCAACATGACTAAATAGTGGTATGTGTACAGCGATGAATAGCCTACAGGGAGCATGAACTCATTAGTTTGAACTTACTTTTTTTTGTAGTCTATGGTATGGATCCAGCTAGCAGTAGCACATGAGATCAGACCTATGGAGCAAACGCCTTCATAGCTAACGTTAACAGTCCCTGAATGTTTTAACCCTCTAGAATGAGTGTTTACACAAACGTTAGCCTTCTGACATTCCATTAGCTAAGTAGCTTATGTTGTTACTGAACTCCCCAAGCTCAAGTACCAGTCCAGTAGTGATTGTTACAGCAGCATTAGAACGTTAACTTCTACAACTTACTCTCGTAGCGGTCATTTGAATCTTTTAGTTTCTTTCCTTCTCTTCTGATAAATTCAGGTAAATTCAGGTGGGGTAAATTCTTTTCATTTTGACAGCCACTTATGCATTCAAACAAATTGTCGTGCTACTTATGACATGAGGCCCCATCTAGGGGGGTTTTCGAGTAGGCTACACACTGCACTGCCCATCGGATGTTTCAAGGGGGTTTCCACATTTTTAGATTGTCATTGTCGTAGGACTAATGTGATCAGCCGTCGGGGGCCCCCTTAAAGCTCGGGGCCCCAGGCAATTGCATGCCTTGCCTTGCCTTGCCTGTCCTGTTGTGTCGCCTCTGTCCTTGGCAAACGCTCAAGGCTTTTACAATCAAAACTGTTTGCTTGGAGGGTGCTTCAAACGGTATGCAATAACCCTGGGTGTATTTTGTAATTTACTGTGGTCCGGCTAGTTTGACAGCATGTACGTCATAACTCAGCCAACTTTTCTGCATGCATTTCATGCTTTTATCAAATGAAATATTCGTTTTAAATTATTTTTGCGTGTGTCATGGCATGCCATAGCTTACTCCTGTACACCTCAGCAGGTTCCTCCTGTACACCTCAGCAGGTTCCTCCTGTACACCTCAGCAGGTTCCTCCTGTACACCTCAGCAGGTTCCTCTCCTTGCTGATCACAGATGTCTTTTTTTTTTACTTTGCACTTCAACCTTCCTTTAAAGAAGTATTTACCTGTTACAGAAATTATTTACATTGCCATAAAGTCTATCTGAAGCAAAATGGAATTGTGTATAAAATGAAGAGTATTTTGTTTTAATCGACAAACATATGTAGTAAACCACGAAAGCAGTCTGGTTCTTTTTGTGGTACTGTGATGTCAGCACGCTTGGTTGCTATTATACATGGCTAAGACCGCGACGTTACTGATCCGGGTCGTTTCATGTAACCGCTGCCAAACCCATTACATTTAATTGCACAAAAACGGTTCTGTCAAGAACTGATGTCAAATGCTTCAAGCATACATTCGCTTTAAAAAGAGAGCGCTTGCTGGATACGAAACTAATCAGGAAATGATAATTACTTGCAGAACAGGCTAGGCGGCACATGTGTATGTCGTAGATTATCTATGTTCTCCTTAGAACAGGCCTAGTCCGTGATGTTCTGATGCCATGTTCTAGGGCATACAGACTGCACTCACTCAATGATTTCCAGGGTGTGAAATTAACACCGGCCACCAGCCAAAAACTGGTAAAAATCTGATTGTGGCAGGTAAGAGTACCAACCAGGTTGTGTTATATTGTAAGAGACAATGTGGTTGGTAAAATGTGGCCAGTGGGTGAAAAAGTTAGTTAATTTCATACCCTGCTGATTTCCCTTTTAAGTGTTGCACATCTTGTCCCATTCTTTTTAACCACTTGAAAGTGTTGAAGGCATCGCAGTGAGGATGAATTAATATTGATTTCAGTCTTTATTGTAAATGAGATTAAACTGGATTATAATTTTTTTGAAATCGTTTTTTTTTATTGGTTGGCTATTGGTTTGTCTTGAGGGGACATTGGTTTGTCTGTAGGAGATAATGCTGATGTCAAAGGAATAGATTTGACTTGCCAGTTGAATCTACCTGGCTGTGCTGTCCCAGAATGCTCTGTCCAATCCTGGCTCTGTCCAATCCTGGCTCTGTCCAATCCTGGCTCTGTCCAATCCTGGCTCTGTACAGCAAATATGCAAAACAGGAGAATCCTTGTTTGTACTGTATGTCAGTGTATTTGTACAATGTTATGTAAATGTTTGGTATATCCCAGAAAATAATATAAGATGGTTATGCAACCACACGCACTGTATGTTTGAGAGTATTTAGCAAAAATACACACTTCAGTGCATGTCCACGATTGTATTAATACAAGTTGCCATATTTTTTAGATTTTGTAACATTGAACATATATCTTGAAATTAAGACTATATTTCACGCTTTTTAAAATGACTGGTATTTAGTCAAGGGAATGCAGAGTTAAAAATCAGTGTCCATTAAGACCCACTCTGTGCATTTACAGCAACATTACGTTACATTATTTATGTGTTTAGTAACGGGGTAGGCAACCCTGGTCCTGGACTGTCAGAGCGGTCCTGGTTTTTTTTTTCTCTGTCCAAACTTAACTACGTAAATGGATAAATTTTACTTAATCAGGTTTAATGAATGCAGGTGACCATGTGCTGGAGGCACTCAGCGTTTCACCATTCAGAATATTTAGGCTCAGACATTTAATCGTCCATCAAACTCTTGTGATCAAGCTGAGATGGAACAAAAACCAGAAACGGCACCGGCCCTCCAGGACCAGGATTGCCTACACCTGCTTTAACAGATGCCGTTTCCACAACAACTGGGGCAACTTACATTGCTTGGATTATTAATTATTCATTTATATACATTGATATCCATTTATACAGCAGAACATTTTAGAGATGCAATTCAAGCTAAGCACATTGCTCAGCTGCAACGTATTACCTGGGATTTGATCCTGCAACCTCACTGTACAAATCTTCAGACTATATTACAGGGAAACAACAATGAAAATATGATCGTATCTGATTTTTCATAATGTCTCCAAAAAAAGAACCTGTTTTCTTTCTTTTGAGTTTTGAGGTTTTGTTTTTTAAAGGGCTGAGAAGGAGATGCCCATCAGCTGCTTATTTAAATATGTTCCTGGCTTAATTTTATTTTTGAAATCAGCCATTTGTCCCAATGGTAGTATCACACAATAACAAAACCTGGTTTGACTGCATGACTAAAGGACTCGCTCTGTCCCCTAACTAAATCAAAGGGGAAAATAAGCTAAACACAGTTAAATAAGTTAAATGTACACACAGAAAGTTGCATACTTTAAATCAGTATACTACATTGTTATGGTTGAAAGATAAGTGAGTATTTACTCAGTGTTCTGTATTTGGCATGAGGAAACGAGCTTATCTCCAGTCAAGAAAACCCCATTCATTTCACAAAGACAGATAAATATCTACTACTTCCTGGAATAATAATAATAATAATAATGCTGATAAGGATCTTAGACCTTACATTCAGGCATTTAGCAGGTACTAAGAGTATACAGAGTATAATGGACTTGCCAATTACAGCTGGATATTGACTGAAGCGCCTTCAACATACAACATCAGTGCCCCACAGGGGGGAATCGACCCTACAACTTTGGCACTGCAAGCCCAATTCTATACCTATTATGCTACTCAAGCACCCAAGAAGAGGGTGGATGCCTTTCCATTGGAGCCTTTTGCATCTCAACTACAATATGCAGCCAAAACGCCGGACATCAGTCTGATACGTAAAAGGATGGGTGCTTACAATATGATGTTGGGGGTGAGGTCATTTTAAACCCGAATAAACGCTGAAGAAAAAGGAGTCACAGGGGACTGCGCGTGTGCGTGTGCGTGTGCGTGTGCGTGTGCGTGTGCAGTCTTACAGAAAAAACACCAAAAGATTGTGTCCAAAATGGCTCACTCATTCACACCCTCCCTATACACTACTTAGGGAATCTACATAGAGCACTAGATAGGGATTGACTGGTGAAAGGAGGAGACGATTTTGGACACTACCGTTTCTGAGCAGGTTACTTAGCAACGCGCAACGCTTGCGTGACAACGGTCACCGGCTTGGTGAGAAAGCATGCAATAAACAGTAAAAAAGTTTATATTTTTATTTTGAACAAGGGTTTTGTCGTCTCGTTGTAGGTAGATAGGTAAGTTAGGTAACTAGGTAGCTAGCTAATTAAGTTGCATTTTCCATTAAACATAGTAATAATTGTTAACAAAAATATAGTTAACACTTTGTAATATATTTAATCTACCGCGTTTATTTATATTTCGGTTATATAGCCGATTAAACTGATTTAACATACAAGATGAAACTTGCATTTATATGAACATTTGTAGAACAGCGCAGGCTCAGCCGTCGCCATCTTGACAACAAAAATGTCTCCGGTGACGTAGTGCACATCGTTTGTACCCTACATTTTGTGGTGCATTGTGGGGGATACTGAGTGAATTATTTAGGGTGTCAAATTTGACATTTTGAATTCGGACGCTCTACAAAATGGCCGATACCCTAAATAGTGCACTATATAGTGAATAGGGAGCGATTTCGGACACAGCCTGTGTGTCCTTGTGTGAACCTTCAAACTGGACATGAAGCTGAGAGCGTGTGACGTCATCAATACCGTGAACAAACACAAGTTCTGCGGATGCCGTTCCGATTGCTGCAGAGATGTGATGATGTCACTGCCCCCCCCTCCTCCCAAGAGGTGCTGTGCTGTCATCTGGCTCTGAGGACGGGGCTCTTGGAATGCTTTATTTTCTCGTCACCTTTGACCTTTGAAACAACCAATGTCCTTTAGGTTTCTCTCGCCCACCTCCTGCCACCCTCCCCTTGTAATTAAAAAATAATGACAAGCAAAGGGGGCTCGTACTGTCTGTTTTCAGGTGGTACAAAGAGGAAGCAAAGGGGGCTCGTACTGTCTGTTTTCAGGTGGTACAAAGAGGAAGCCGACATAATGACGGCCAGAAAATAGGGCAAGTCCAGGCAGAGCTGGAAGTCTTGCTTTTATTTCCTACAGAAGATTTCCTGTGTAAATAGAGATAGGACTACATTAACAACTAGCTTGTGAGAAGAGGAGAAAGAGCGAGAGAGAGAGGGAGAGAGAGAGAATTGTTCAGAATAAAAATTAATTGCGAAAGTAAACGTCGTCAATGAATGCACCGCTATCATGCTAATCCGCCAAACGAGTGAGATAAATGGGAGCGAATGAACAGACTGGATGAACGTTCTGTTGATTTGCAAAATAAGCAAAAGAGGGCGGCAGTGTAGTATAATGGTTAAGGAACTGGCCTAAAGGTTGCCGGTTCGAATCCCAGGTACCCAGCCATTGTATGCTTTACCTGCATTGCCTCAGTATATATCCTGCTGTGTACAAACCCCAATTCCAAAAAAGTTGGGATCGTATGTAAAATGTGCATAAAAGCAGAAAGCAGTGATTTGTAAATTTACATATATTTCATTGAAAACAGTACAAAGACAAGATATTTAATGTTTTATCTTATCTACTTTATAGATTTTTGTAAATATACGTTAATTCCGAATTTGATGCCTGCAACACGTTCCAAAAAAGTTGAGACAGAGGCAAAAAAAGACTGAGAAGTCCAAAAAAACACCTGTTTGTAACATTCCACAGGTAAACAGGTGATGCTACCATGACTGGGTATAAAAGGATATCAAAAGACTCTTGATATCTTATTTTCAGGTACTCTATAACCTCTATAATACTATAACCTCTCTGCATTTAAATGGATCTCTATGGGAATTGGGGCGTGGGACTAGATTTAGCTGTAAATTACATGGGAATAGTAGAAAACCCATGGTTGGCTAAATGGCTCTAAGTCATCAAGGGTCTGAGGTATCAAACCCCCCTTAAACCATCACTCTGCTGCCAGATATGCAGTAGATATGGATGGATCACTTTAAGGGTTGTTTCTCCTGACTCATTTTCCTATTGAACTCTATGACAATAAGTCAGGAGAAACAACTGTTTTCAACATAACTGTCTGGAGTTTATGGTTAAAGTGAAATGTAAAGAAAAGTTAAAATTCAAGTTTATAGTTTGCAAATATTTGATATTGAAAACTGCTTGCAATGTTTTAAATAAATGGAATGTTAAGTCTAGAAAAAAGAATGAGAGAGACAGTTAATTTATTTTATTATTTACATCATGATTATTAAAATTATCTAAAGTGGTCCCAGTGGCAATTAAGACTTTTTGAGATGTTTTGATGTTTACAGGGACATGATAGTTTAAGTGTTATTTTAGTCGGGTCTCAAGACATGACTAATTTACATTTTTGCTTTTTTATTGCCGGTTCATCCTTTGGAGAGAGAGAGAGAGAGGTGTGGGGTCTGCTTACAAAACAAGATTTTTCAAAATGGGAAAAACAACTAACTGAATGATTGCATGCTGAATTCTGTAAAATGATATAATGTGTACAAAGAAAAACACACAATAATGCATGCAGGGCTGAATTAGGCCAATACCCACTATTAATCAATATTGAAAAAAGAGCAATTAAGTTTTGGCAACATTTAACCACAGCGACCCCGACTCTTACCATTATAAAGCCCTGACATGCCAAGAGCTGAGGATAGAGAACAGTCCCCTCAGTCAGTTGGTCCTGAAGCTTTCTGCACTAACACCTACTAACACCGATCAGCCTCAGGACAGCACCATAAAAACTATATTATATTGTGTAAACCAAATTATATCACAACACAAAGAAAACTATATCAACCATTGGATCACTCAAACACAAACACAAAAATAAACTTAATTGCTATCTGGCTCTAAAAAGACATTACATTTTGGCAGATTACCTAACTGTGGTCAAAAATACAAAGCTTAGAAAAATACTGACAATGTACAGGCTCAGTGAGCACAGTTTGGCCATAGAGACCGGCCGGCACAGGCACACATGGCTTCCCAAAGAGGAAAGGCTGTGCTCACAGCGCTAACAAAGAGAGGTCAAGACAGAGAAGCACTTTCTTTTAAACTGCACAAAATATGAAAACCAACGAAAAATGTTCTTCCATAAAATTTTCTAAACCTTCCCGATGAAGAGAAACTCCCCATTCTCCTCGGGGAGGAAGGAGCTGCATGACCCTGCAGCACAATATATTACTGCCTGCCACAGCCCGAGACACAGTGAGTGACACCAAGACAGCAACAAAATGTATTTATTATTTTATAGTTTATACTAACAAAATGTTACTCTTACTATTATTTTATTTCAACTGTAATCATAATTGTATTTGTAGTAATTCATGTTCATGTTGTACTGTATGTACTGTGTTTGCTTTGGCAATATTTACCGTGTGTATTTCATGCCAAGAAAGCATTTGAAATTCAATTGAAATTGAGAGAGAGAGAGATAGAGAGACAGACAGAAAGGAGAATCACAGAGAAAGAGAGACAGACAGACAGAAAGGAGAATCACAGAGAAAGAGAGACAGACAGACAGACAGAAAGGAGAATCACAGAGAAAGAGAGACAGACAGACAGAAAGGAGAATCAGAGAGAGAGAGAAGGAGAGAGAAAGAGAGAGAGAATGAATTGGGAAGAGGTTTAGCAGTGGTGAGCTTTACCCAGGGAAAGCAATCAGTGCAGTGCAGACAGCAGATCCCAGGGGTTCAGGAAGTGGATAACAGCAGATCCCAGCGGAGTGGGCGCCCACAGAATAAATAAACACGCGGCACAATCGCGCAGGGGAGAAAGCTGGTGTGCGGAGACCCCTCGGAATACGCGCGGCGAGCCCACGGATAACGGCGTGCGGTGAGAGGGGTGTCACACCAGGTCAAGTATACGGGCGGGGCAGACTTTTTTTGGGTCTAGACCATGCGGTCATTCTCCCAGCAGGAGTTCTTTAAAATATTTGTCAGACATACCATATTTCAGCCCTCCACCCCCTCCCCTCCCACTTTTACAGTTTTCTGCCAACATCACGCTGTCCGCATTACACAGTACTGTGTCCGCATGAGAGGATGAGAGAGAGAGAGAGAGAGAAAGAAAAGGAAAAAAATATGTTGAAAATCACCCCCTAACGACTTAAGCAGTTTGCAATATACGTCAGAATAACCTTAAAAAACGTTGTCTTTTTTTTAGTCATCAGTCACACTGCCCCGATGACATAATAAATGTGATCGCCAACAGCATTACACCGCCCACATGAATGGGCTGTATTTTTGGGGGGGTTTTTTCCAGGCACTCAAAACAATTTTCGTAACTCAAGCCACATGTGGCAGCCGGAATGTGTAAAAGTGTAGCTCTTAAACTCAGCACAGGCATTTTAGCAGTTAGAGGTCTTGGGTGTTGAGGCAGAGAATTGGTAAATTCTACTCAGGGGAGGGTATGACCATAGAATGGGTAAATTCTACTCAGGGGAGGGTATGACCATAGAATGTTAAACTGGCCTCAGAGCTTATATGGGTGAGCTGTTCAGTGTCATGCCTACGAGTGTAACATCTGTTTAATCAAAACAAAATTGTGTGTGTCAGTTTCACAATATACTTAAAATAAAAATAAATAAATAAATGTATTTACTTTTTTGTGCACATTAACATTTTACTTGGCAGTGTCTGGACATCTGTTTTAAATCACTGAGCATTCAAGTTGCATTTCGCTGCAATTAACTAGAGAGGAAATACATGTTGCAAAAAATGTTTCTTACCCCACTAGCAAATCTTAAAATGAGTAAAACTATTTCACCCCAATGGCATTTTTTTTGTCTTATTAACAAAAAAGTAACAGAAATAAGATTATAAAGTCTAAATATAAGATAGAAATGCTTGTTAAGATTTGGTTTTTGTAGTGCAGTATTTCAGGTTCAACTTCTAGAACCAAAGCAGGTAGCCACGAGTAAATCACGGGTCACAGTGCATCCTGTTCCCAAACTTTGAACGTGCCGTGGAAGGCGACATACCAGCGGCACACCCATTAACAGAGCTTAACCCTGCCAGCGCAGCCAGGTGTGCTTCAAAGCATAATTTGTTTTCTGTTCAGCGATGCATCCTATTCAAATAATGACAAAAGTAAAGGTGAGCACACAGGAGAGAAGAGATGGCTATAACGGTGCCATTTGAGACCAGAGGTAGATCCTGTTCTGAGGTAAGTCAGAGGTAGATTCTGTTCTGTGGTAAGCCAGAGGTAGATCCTGTTCTGAGGTAAGTCAGAGGTAGATCCTGTTCTGAGGTAAGTCAGAGGTAGATCCTATTCTGAGGTAAGTCCGAGGTAGATTCTGTTCTGAGGTAAGTCAGAGGTAGATCCTGTTCTGAGGTAAGTCAGAGGTAGATCCTGTTCTGAGGTAAGTCAGAGGTAGATCCTGTTCTGAGGTAAGTCAGAGGTAGATCCTATTCTGAGGTAAGTCAGAGGTAGATCCTGTTCTGAGGTAAGTCCGAGGTAGATTCTGTTCTGAGGTAAGTCAGAGGTAGATTCTGTTCTGTGGTAAGTCAGAGGTAGATCCTGTTCTGAGGTAAGTCAGAGGTAGATCCTATTCTGAGGTAAGTCCGAGGTAGATTCTGTTCTGAGGTAAGTCAGAGGTAGATTCTGTTCTGTGGTAAGCCAGAGGTAGATCCTGTTCTGAGGTAAGTCAGAGGTAGATCCTGTTCTGAGGTAAGTCAGAGGTAGATTCTGTTCTGAGGTAAGTCAGAGGTAGATCCTGTTCTGAGGTAAGTCAGAGGTAGATTCTGTTCTGTGGTAAGCCAGAGGTAGATTCTGTTCTGTGGTAAGCCAGAGGTAGATCCTGTTCTGAGGTAAGTCAGAGGTAGATCCTATTCTGAGGTAAGTCAGAGGTAGATCCTGTTCTGAGGTAAGTCCGAGGTAGATTCTGTTCTGTGGTAAGTCAGAGGTAGAAACTGTTCTGAGGTAAGCCAGAGGTAGATTCTGTTCTGTGGTAAGCCAGAGGTAGATTCTGTTCTGTGGTAAGTCAGAGGTAGATTCTGTTCTGAGGTAAGTCAGAGGTAGATTCTGTTCTGAGGTAAGTCAGAGGTAGATCCTGTTCTGAGGTAAGTCAGAGGTAGATCCTATTCTGAGGTAAGTCCGAGGTAGATTCTGTTCTGAGGTAAGTCAGAGGTAGATCCTGTTCTGAGGTAAGTCAGAGGTAGATTCTGTTCTGTGGTAAGCCAGAGGTAGATCCTGTTCTGAGGTAAGTCAGAGGTAGATTCTGTTCTGTGGTAAGTCAGAGGTAGATCCTGTTCTGTGGTAAGTCAGAGGTAGATTCTGTTCTGAGGTAAGTCAGAGGTAGATTCTGTTCTGAGGTAAGTCAGAGGTAGATTCTGTTCTGAGGTAAGTCAGAGGTAGATCCTGTTCTGAGGTAAGTCAGAGGTAGATTCTGTTCTGTGGTAAGTCAGAGGTAGATTCTGTTCTGTGGTAAGCCAGAGGTAGATCCTGTTCTGAGGTAAGCCAGAGGTAGATCCTGTTCTGTGGTAAGTCAGAGGTAGATTCTGTTCTGTGGTAAGCCAGAGGTAGATCCGGTTCTGAGGTAAGTCAGAGGTAAAATCCAAAGAAGGCATCGGAGGTTTAGGTTGACGAGGGTCACAGTTCCGTTTAACACACACATCTGACTCCAATTCGCACCGCGTTAACCTGGAAGTGACCCAGATTGCAGGGTGAGGTATCTGGAAGCGGGATGGGGTGCACTTTTAGTCCCTCTATAAACCATCTGACCCTGCGGCTACACCATGTTCATTGCAAAAATACACTTTTCAACTTTATTTATACCATTAGTTTAAAGAAAATCTATCTTTAAAGTATTATTTTGCTATCCTCTTTCTTCCTCTTTGAGTTTTGGGTAGTAATTGTACAGGTATAGCTGTGTAAAGATAGGTTAGCTGTGTAAAGATAGGTTTGCTGTGTAAAGATAGGTTAGCTGTGTAAAGATAGGTTAGCTGCGTAGTGGTATTTACTTTTGTTTAAAATACTCACACTCATTGATTATAAATGGGCCTCCTCTCACTGACCTTACAAACCACAGAGAGACTCCTCTCACTGACCTTACAAACCACAGAGAGACTCCTCTCACTGACCTTACAAACCACAGAGAGACTCCTCTCACTGACCTTATAAACCACAGAGACTCCTCTCACTGACCTTACAAACCACAGAGAGACTCCTCTCACTGACCTTATAAACCACAGAGAGACTCCTCTCACTGAGCTTATAAACCACAGAGAGACTCCGCTCACTGACCTTACAAACCACAGAGAGACTCCTCTCACTGACCTTACAAACCACAGAGAGACTCCTCTCACTGACCTTACAAACCACAGACTCCTCTCACTGACCTTACAAACCACAGAGAGACTCCTCTCACTGACCTTACAAACCACAGAGAGACTCCTCTCACTGACCTTACAAACCACAGAGAGACTCCTCTCACTGACCTTACAAACCACAGAGACTCCTCTCACTGACCTTACAAACCACAGAGAGACTCCTCTCACTGACCTTACAAACCACAGACTCCTCTCACTGACCTTACAAACCACAGAGAGACTCCTCTCACTGACCTTACTAACCACAGAGAGACTCCTCTCACTGACCTTACAAACCACAGAGAGACTCCTCTCACTGACCTTACTAACCACAGAGAGACTCCTCTCACTGACCTTACTAACCACAGAGAGACTCCTCTCACTGACCTTACTAACCACAGAGAGACTCCTCTCACTGACCTTACTAACCACAGACTCCTCTCACTGACCTTACAAACCACAGAGAGACTCCTCTCACTGACCTTACAAACCACAGAGAGACTCCTCTCACTGACCTTACAAACCACAGAGAGACTCCTCTCACTGACCTTACTAACCACAGAGAGACTCCTCTCACTGACCTTACAAACCACAGAGAGACTCCTCTCACTGACCTTACAAACCACAGAGAGACTCCTCTCACTGACCTTACAAACCACAGAGAGACTCCTCTCACTGACCTTACTAGCCACAGAGAGACTCCTCTCACTGACCTTACTAACCACAGAGAGACTCCTCTCACTGACCTTACAAACCACAGAGAGACTCCTCTCACTGACCTTACAAACCACAGAGAGACTCCTCTCACTGACCTTACAAACCACAGAGAGACTCCTCTCACTGACCTTACAAACCACAGAGAGACTCCTCTCACTGACCTTACTAACCACAGAGAGACTCCTCTCACTGACCTTATAAACCACAGAGAGACTCCTCTCACTGACCTTACAAACCACAGAGAGACTCCTCTCACTGACCTTACAAACCACAGACTCCTCTCACTGACCTTACAAACCACAGAGAGACTCCTCTCACTGACCTTACTAACCACAGAGAGACTCCTCTCACTGACCTTACAAACCACAGAGAGACTCCTCTCACTGACCTTACTAACCACAGAGACTCCTCTCACTGACCTTACAAACCACAGAGAGACTCCTCTCACTGACCTTACTAACCACAGACTCCTCTCACTGACCTTACAAACCACAGAGAGACTCCTCTCACTGACCTTACAAACCACAGAGAGACTCCTCTCACTGACCTTACAAACCACAGAGAGACTCCTCTCACTGACCTTACAAACCACAGAGAGACTCCTCTCACTGACCTTACAAACCACAGAGAGACTCCTCTCACTGACCTTACAAACCACAGAGAGACTCCTCTCACTGACCTTACAAACCACAGAGAGACTCCTCTCACTGACCTTACTAGCCACAGAGAGACTCCTCTCACTGACCTTACTAACCACAGAGAGACTCCTCTCACTGACCTTACAAACCACAGAGAGACTCCTCTCACTGACCTTACAAACCACAGAGAGACTCCTCTCACTGACCTTACTAACCACAGAGAGACTCCTCTCACTGACCTTATAAACCACAGAGAGACTCCTCTCACTGACCTTACAAACCACAGAGAGACTCCTCTCACTGACCTTACAAACCACAGAGAGACTCCTCTCACTGACCTTACAAACCACAGAGAGACTCCTCTCACTGACCTTACAAACCACAGAGAGACTCCTCTCACTGACCTTACAAACCACAGACTCCTCTCACTGACCTTACAAACCACAGAGAGACTCCTCTCACTGACCTTATAAACCACAGAGAGACTCCTCTCACTGACCTTACAAACCACAGAGAGACTCCTCTCACTGACCTTACAAACCACAGAGAGACTCCTCTCACTGACCTTACAAACCACAGAGAGACTCCTCTCACTGACCTTACAAACCACAGAGAGACTCCTCTCACTGACCTTACAAACCACAGAGAGACTCCTCTCACTGACCTTACTAACCACAGAGAGACTCCTCTCACTGACCTTACTAACCACAGAGAGACTCCTCTCACTGACCTTACAAACCACAGAGAGACTCCTCTCACTGACCTTACAAACCACAGAGAGACTCCTCTCACTGACCTTACAAACCACAGAGAGACTCCTCTCACTGACCTTACAAACCACAGAGAGACTCCTCTCACTGACCTTACAAACCACAGAGAGACTCCTCTCACTGACCTTACAAACCACAGAGAGACTCCTCTCACTGACCTTACAAACCACAGAGAGACTCCTCTCACTGACCTTACAAACCACAGAGAGACTCCTCTCACTGACCTTACAAACCACAGAGAGACTCCTCTCACTGACCTTACAAACCACAGAGAGACTCCTCTCACTGACCTTACTAACCACAGAGAGACTCCTCTCACTGACCTTACAAACCACAGAGAGACTCCTCTCACTGACCTTACAAACCACAGAGAGACTCCTCTCACTGACCTTACAAACCACAGAGAGACTCCTCTCACTGACCTTACAAACCACAGAGAGACTCCTCTCACTGACCTTACAAACCACAGAGAGACTCCTCTCACTGACCTTACAAACCACAGAGAGACTCCTCTCACTGACCTTACAAACCACAGAGAGACTCCTCTCACTGACCTTACAAACCACAGAGAGACTCCTCTCACTGACCTTACAAACCACAGAGAGACTCCTCTCATTGACCTTACAAACCACAGAGAGACTCCTCTCACTGACCTTACAAACCACAGAGAGACTCCTCTCACTGACCTTACAAACCACAGAGAGACTCCTCTCACTGACATTACAAACCACAGAGAGGCTCCTCTCACTGACCTTACAAACCACAGACTCCTCTCACTGACCTTACAAACCACAGAGAGACTCCTCTCACTGACCTTACAAACCACAGACTCCTCTCACTGACCTTACTAACCACAGAGAGACTCCTCTCACTGACCTTACAAACCACAGAGAGACTCCTCTCACTGACATTACAAACCACAGAGAGGCTCCTCTCACTGACCTTACAAACCACAGACTCCTCTCACTGACCTTACTAACCACAGAGAGACTCCTCTCACTGACCTTACAAACCACACAGAGACTCCTCTCACTGACCTTATAAACCACAGAGAGACTCCTCTCACTGACCTTACTAACCACAGAGAGACTCCTCTCACTGACCTTACAAACCACAGAGAGACTCCTCTCACTGACATTACAAACCACAGAGAGGCTCCTCTCACTGACCTTACAAACCACAGACTCCTCTCACTGACCTTACTAACCACAGAGAGACTCCTCTCACTGACCTTACAAACCACAGAGAGACTCCTCTCACTGACCTTACAAACCACAGAGAGACTCCTCTCACTGACCTTACTAACCACAGAGAGACTCCTCTCACTGACCTTATAAACCACAGAGAGACTCCTCTCACTGACCTTACAAACCACAGAGAGACTCCTCTCACTGACCTTACAAACCACAGAGAGACTCCTCTCACTGACCTTACAAACCACAGAGAGACTCCTCTCACTGACCTTATAAACCACAGAGAGACTCCTCTCACTGACCTTACAAACCACAGAGACTCCTCTCACTGACCTTACAAACCACAGAGAGACTCCTCTCACTGACCTTACAAACCACAGAGAGACTCCTCTCACTGACCTTATAAACCACAGAGACTCCTCTCACTGACCTTACAAACCACAGAGAGACTCCTCTCACTGACCTTACAAACCACAGAGAGACTCCTCTCACTGACCTTACAAACCACAGAGAGACTCCTCTCACTGACCTTACAAACCACAGAGAGACTCCTCTCACTGACCTTACAAACCACAGAGAGACTCCTCTCACTGACCTTACAAACCACAGAGAGACTCCTCTCACTGACCTTACTAACCACAGAGAGACTCCTCTCACTGACCTTACTAACCACAGAGAGACTCCTCTCACTGACCTTACAAACCACAGAGAGACTCCTCTCACTGACCTTACAAACCACAGAGAGACTCCTCTCACTGACCTTACAAACCACAGAGAGACTCCTCTCACTGACCTTACAAACCACAGAGAGACTCCTCTCACTGACCTTACAAACCACAGAGAGACTCCTCTCACTGACCTTACAAACCACAGAGAGACTCCTCTCACTGACCTTACAAACCACAGAGAGACTCCTCTCACTGACCTTACAAACCACAGAGAGACTCCTCTCACTGACCTTATAAACCACAGAGACTCCTCTCACTGACCTTACAAACCACAGAGAGACTCCTCTCACTGACCTTACAAACCACAGAGAGACTCCTCTCACTGACCTTACAAACCACAGAGAGACTCCTCTCACTGACCTTACAAACCACAGAGAGACTCCTCTCACTGACCTTACAAACCACAGAGAGACTCCTCTCACTGACCTTACAAACCACAGAGAGACTCCTCTCACTGACCTTATAAACCACAGAGACTCCTCTCACTGACCTTACAAACCACAGAGAGACTCCTCTCACTGACCTTACAAACCACAGAGAGACTCCTCTCACTGACCTTACAAACCACAGAGAGACTCCTCTCACTGACCTTATAAACCACAGAGACTCCTCTCACTGACCTTACAAACCACAGAGAGACTCCTCTCACTGACCTTATAAACCACAGAGAGACTCCTCTCACTGACCTTACAAACCACAGAGAGACTCCTCTCACTGACCTTATAAACCACAGAGAGACTCCTCTCACTGACCTTACAAACCACAGAGAGACTCCTCTTCTGTGTATTCTTTTGTTTGTTTTTTGGGGGGGAGGGGGGGGGGGGGATTTGGCAAATTGGAGATTTGGGATTAGAGGCCCTGTATTTGCTCCATCCTCTCGGAAAATATCAATTCCGCTCCCCATGAGACATGCAGACTCTGTTTGCTCTCCATCAAGTTGTTCCCTCATTGGTTGAAACCACCTCTGTTTACACTGGGCTGTTGTTCAAGCTTCCTGCTGAACGGGAATCTGAGCTCCTTGGGCAGACTGAGGGATCAGCTGCAGTTATTACATAATATTACTTCACAATGTATAACTGTACATTACATGACACTGCTTTACAATTCATTATATTACTATGTATTACATAACAATACATTACATTACAATGCATTACTTTACGTTCCATTAATCTAGCAGACACTCTTATCCAGAGATTTTCACTGCAACATGTTTTTTGTCATCCAAGACACTTTTACTATGTCAAAAAAATTTAAATACTTTTTTTTTCTGCCAGGTCTTCGGTGGACACACGCTTCATAAAACCCAACTGCTAGAATATTCTCCAACGTGTTTGATAAATATGAAAAGCAGTGGTTCAGTTCAAGTCCGTCCGCGAACAACCGACATGGATAGACCCTTGAAGCGAAAACACCGGCCAGTTCATCACAAAGCTCTAATTAACTCTACAGCTGGGAAGCAATATCATCCGTTCATCTGAGAACTCAAGCAACTTCATAAAAAAAAGAGGCTACAATGCCCCCCCCTCCCTCGGTTGAATTAGGTGCCAATAATTTCCCAGTGGATGGAATGCCCCCCACCCCACCGAAAAAAATAATGTAATTTGGGGAGTCTGGGTTCCTGCTCTGAATCACAGCCCAAGCGATCCGTGGGCCATAGAACCCTAACACAAAACAGATGTGAGACTGATCTCTCTGATAATGGCCTGTAGTCCCTCCCTCAGCTACTCCTAACACAGCACCCGACCACACAGCAAAAAGAGAGAGAAAGAGGGAGAGAGAGTGGGAGAAAGAGAGGGAGATAGAGCGAGAGAAAGAGAGAGAGTGAGAAAGAGGGAGAGAGAGAGAGAGCGAGATAGTGGGAGAAAGACAGGGAGAGAGAGTGGGAGAAAGAGACGGAGAGAGAGCGAAAGAGAGGGAGAGAGAGAGATAGAGAGAAAGAGGGAGAAACAACGAGAGAGAGTGGGAGAAAGAGAGGGAGAGAGAAAGAGCAAGAGAGAGAGAGAGGAAGAGAGAGAGAGAAAGAGAGAAAAATAAACATGAGAGAGTGTATGTAGTGGAAGAATGTGCTAACATTGTGCTAATCCACTCAACACCCTGCTGTTCTGTCAGTGTTAAGATCTCTAAACGGGGGTGTCGCTAATGTATATCCTTGGAGCGCAAGACTTTGAAGCAAGATGACCAAAGATTGAGAAAGAAAAATAAACATCAGAGACAAATGTAGTCGACACACATATTGTGCCAACCCACGAAATAAGCAAAAGAGAAGAATAACATGTTCAATATGGTCTAAAAGGCAGGTAACTGGACAGGTAACGACAGAGCTTAACCCTGTAATGAAAAGCAGACGTGCAGGGAGAGAAAAGACACAAACGGCAGTCCTTCAAAATGATGACCGTTAAACACATAACCATTACAATGGCACGTAGTTTCCTCCCCAATATATACTGATTTATATTAAACAGTGAACCTCTAAAATTTATCCTTATAGGATATACAGACGGGTAACAAATGAAAGGAAAAACCCCTACAGAGTCCGGTGGCTCTGTTATGCTGTGGGGGACATTTTCCTGGCATGGTTTTGGTCCACATGTTTCCTTAGAGGGAAGGGTCACTGCAAATCCATACAAAGTTATTCTGAGTGATCATCTTTATCCTATGATGAATCATTTCTATCCTGATGGGAGTGGTCTCTTCCAGGATGACAATGTCCCCATCCACAGGGCACGAGGGGTCACTGAACGGTTTGATGAGTATGAAAATGGTGTGAATCATATGCTATGGCCTTCGCAGTCACCAGATCTCTACCCAATTGAACACCTATGGGAACTTTTGGACCAATGTGTTTGACAGTGCTCTCCACCACCATCATCAAAACACCAAATGAAGAAATATCATGTTCCATCCCTCCAGTAGAGTTCCAGAGACTAGTAACAATTTAGAGGTAAAATCCATGCCAAGGCGCATTGAAGCTGCTCTGTCGGCTCGCGGTGGCCCAACACTTTATGTTGGTTTTTCCTTTAATTTGTCACCCGTCTGTATGTTCATTTATTTCCACCATTGATGGCCGAAGACGGGAATCAGATATTTTGTGGACACATTTTGGGGAAAGGTTTATCAGTGTCGCAGGGGAATGGAATCTTGCTTCATCGTTTTCCCTCCCGCCTTAATAGCAGTTCAGCGCATGATTGGTTCAGAGCCCGGGTGTCAACAGGGGATAAATAGTACTGTTCATGGGATAGGTGTGTGTTACACCTGAATTAGAATACATATATGCACACATACACACACACACCGACACGCACACCCACACACACACACACACACACCCACCCACACACACACCGACACGCACATACACACACACCGACACGCACACCCACACACACACACCCACACACACACCGACACGCACACCCACACACACACACTGATACGCACACATACACACACACACACTGACATGCACACACACAGACGCGCACACACACACAAATGTCTGATACGCACACATACACACCACACACACACACACACACACACACTGTAACACGCACATGCACATAAACACATACAAAATGTCACCATCCATCCTACTGTGGAAGGCTCCTGATACTCCACCTTGTTCATGTGACCAGAAACACAGATGGCATTCTTACAGATGAAAAATAAATGCATGCTGAGCAGAATAAACGAGTGTCATCTCATCTCGTCTTCCTGCCCCTCCTGATTCCACTTCCTGAACCGCAGGCAGCCACCACTTTATCCGCCCCCCACACAACCCCCGTCAGCAGAGAATGGCACATTCCTCTGAACACTGGTTGGTTTCTGAAATTGGGGGTGTCCTACCAAATCCAGTATCGCAAAACCCACACACAGGCACTCCCACCGATCCCCATAATACTCATTACATTACATTACATCCGTTTAGCAAGTATTCATATTCAGTGTGAGAGTTAGAGAGCATAAGTGCTACAGTGGCAGACCTGGCTCACAACTTTTACAGGCTAGAAAATGTAGTTGCAACCATAGATATAAAACCATAGATGTGACATATGTCATAGAGGCACAATTTTTGAGACCATACCCAGGTAAGATGGTGGCCAGTAACCATGGTTTTATATCTATGAGACAATCATCAGCTATCTGGCTTCTGAAACCTGATTATGACATCACAGTGGGTTAGAAAGTACATGGCACTTTGCCATAGGTTCCGATTATAGCTGTACCCAGGTAAGATGGCTGCCAAATTGTTCCATTTCAGAATTCCAAATTACTATTACATTACATGATATCTCATATCTATGGTTCTATATCTATGGTTGCAACATCACTAAAGTACTAATGTGGGTTAACTATCCAAACTATTCTGGGACTATGCAAAATTAGCAGGCTGGACGTTATATATTCTGCAGTGTAGATCATTGACATCATCCAGCCCAGACAGCAACGCTTATATTTTTACTGTGAACATTTTTATTAGCAAAATAGTAAAACAGTTAAAGCAATAATGCCATAGAGAAGTATAACGAACATATCCTAAGAATATAATATATTTTTAAAATACAAACTATTTTAAAGATATATTATATTCTCAGAGACACACACACACACACACACCTGCATCCCCATCCGCAAGGACCTTAATGGGCCAAGTTCAGAACAGGCTTGAGTTCTGTGTTGAGTTAATGGTCATAGATATGTTATGACATAACGGTAGTGACGTCACACTGATAACCTTTGCAGTCCAGTTATGCTGCACTCCAGAAAAAGTTGGATGTGGGAAGTTCCGGCCTGATTCCTCAGACTTCCCTGCCCGAAAGATGACGTATACGTAAATGGGTTGAAACCCATAGGTTGAACAGCTATGCTTGCTGACTAACTAACGCTGACGTTTAGTGATTAACCCATGCGGTTACACACACCTGTCTCTGTGAGCATCACGTGGTTTATTAGCGCATCATGAATGTTAAATAAGATTAATTATTAGAGGTGAACTGTTTCTTTAATTTCAGATGCCGTGTAGCCTGCACCTTTATCTTCGCACGGCATGCCGTGAAAACTCCCTCCCATCGGCTCCCATTTTGTGATTTAATTATTCAGTGGGAACATTAGGACTCTGGACAGGAAGTGGTTGTTTATCAATGTTTGAGGGACAGTAAATTTTGACCATAGTTCAAGTTAATGGCCCACTAATAGTGTATGCATAGATCTGCAAATCTTTCTCAGACTCCCAGAGCTATAGATGAACCGCGGAGGAAGCTTGTAATGATGATCTGGGAGAATGCCAAGACTCATTTAGAATCTTTCCACCTCACCAGCTTTAGCACTATTGGGCTGATGCTAATCACATCGTATAAAGAGAGTTGTCTGAGAACCTTTGATCTCCTGAGTAGAAGGGCTCGGATCAGGAATTATGTGGATTTTGCTCAGGCGGCATTGACACACGCTGCTAATCCATGTGAAAGAAGAGAACTCTAGGTGTCACTCTGGGCGCGCACATACACACCACACAAACACACACACACACACTGTAACACGGACATGCACACATGCATACATACACACACACACATACACACCACACAAACACACACTAACACGCACATGCACACACACACATGCACACACGCATACATACACACACACACACACACACACACACACATGCATACAAACATACACACACACATGCACACACACAAACACTCACACACACTTGCAACATCATCATTATCGATGATGATGTTGCTTTCCATAAGATCCACAATATTATTGTGCAACCTGACATTCATGCCATCGCACACACACACACACATACACCACACACACACACATACACACACACACATTAGAGGAATGAACCAGAGAGCCACTCTGCTATCATCCTGGGTTAAAGATTATCCTATGCACCACCTCAAAGATTTGGGGAACAGTGGACAGATTCCTTCTGACGATGCTGCCACCCATTTTCTGAAGATTTGTTTTGATAGATCGACACGTTGCAGTCCAAACACGCCCCCATGACAGGACCTGATTTGCACCCGTGTTCTGAGCTCTCTGACTCATGCGAGGTTAATGGAGGCCTGTCATTCCCACAGCAGAAATGCCGGCAGGGTTTGATGCGTTTTGACAAGTCGTGCCAAACCAAACCCGGCTCAGCCTGTCGGCCTCGGCAGGGAGGTACGAAACACAGCGGGTGATATTTGGCAGACGAACGTGCGAATGAGGGAAGCCATATAGTATTTAACGTCAGTGACAGCCACACAAAAAACGAGGACAGGAACATAACCGTACCATGTGGACAGAGTTCCTGTACAGCTCTGGGAAAGGTCAAATACAAAAGATCTTCTATAAACCCAAGAAATCAAAGATAGTATCATAAGTCACTAACAGTGACCAACCCTGATTTATTGCAGGTAGTGAGAGAGCTAATAAAGTTAATAAAAACCTCATGAGACACCAGTATCCATCCCTGGTAAATCATTAATGTTTCTCAGGCGTCCGAACACACGTTATTCACATACACTATTCACTCCCGATGTTGTGTCTGCTGTCGTTATGGTATCTGCAGGTGAGGAACAGCCTATTCCTGCTGTAGACACAGAATTCTAGGTTTGGAAGAATGTGATACGCCGCGTCGTTGACGCACGCATGTGTTCTAAACCGTGACCATGGGTAGGTTTATCATCGGGTTGTAAAAGAGAAGATGTTACGGTAAGCCTGCAGATTGTGGTGACCTATGAACCTTAATCGTCAAGCACTACAATCCCTCCCCTGCAACCAATTTATATTCAGCACTCTTCCTTCAGTGCACAGTAAAGATTTTATGAATCGAGGCCTTTCCTTTGTGCACTAACTAAGTCGCTCTGGATAAGAGCGTCAGGTAAATGCCTAAAATGTAAACATAAAGATGGCTCCCCCAAACCCAATCCCTACTTTTCAGTACCCAACTACCACCACTCTTTTACTCCCTCTCATGCTTGATGACCTGAAGCCACACACACACACACGCACACACACACACACACACACACACAAACCTTCCACGAGAGCTGAGGACCCCCAAAGAGAGCGGAATCTGGACTTTCTCAGAGCCCCAACGGGCTAGGTTCCTGGTGTGGTATCATCATGCATGTTTACAGTGGCGCAGAGTAAACGCCTGGCTCAGGTTTCGGGGTGGCGGCACCAGTGCCTCGTCAGCCAAGAGACGCTCGGTTCTCGGGGTGAGCCTTGGCGGTGGGGGTGTTACGTCCCCAGGCCTCTACCTGGTGCCCTAGTGGCAGGTAGCTGGTTTTGCGTTTCCTTTTGTGTTCCGTCTTTGATTTTCAAGATTGGCAGCACCTATGGAAACCCTGTTACGACTGAGTACTGGACTGGACCCAAATGCAAGACTGAGACAGAACTCGATGCAAACTGGAACGGGCTAGACAGGCAGGAGAAGACCAACTGGATGGGTACACAGGACTGACCACAGGACTGACCACAGGACTGACCACAGGGTCGAGGAGCAGGTCGGGTACAGGCAGGAAACAACAAAAACGCTGGAAGGTAATATGACTGGCACAGAACAAAGAAACAGGAGTACTTAAATGCCAGATTAACGACGAGACAATAAGGAACAGGTGAGACGAGACAACATGAGGAAACACAATTCAGGTGCGGGGAAGTAGAGACACAAAATGGAAGGAGAGAGGGAAAACACGGAACAGAATTCACATACAAACGGAAAATTGGGACAGAGGCACAGGACGTGACAAACCCCTTGATAAGGAGCTGGGTGATGACCAGGGAGGGAACTCACTCTGCGCTGTGTTTCTGACCAGGGAGGGAACTCACTCTGCGCTGTGTTTCTGACCAGGGAGGGAACTCACTCTGCGCTGTGTTTCTGACCAGGGAGGGAACTCACTCTGCGCTGTGTTTCTGACCAGGGAGGGAACTCACTCTGCGCTGTGTTTCTGACCAGGGAGGGAACTCACTCTGCGCTGTGTTTCTGACCAGGGAGGGAACTCACTCTGCGCTGTGTTTCTGACCAGGGAGGGAACTCACTCTGCGCTGTGTTTCTGACCAGGGAGGGAACTCACTCTGCGCTGTGTTTCTGACCAGGGAGGGAACTCACTCTGCGCTGTGTTTCTGACCAGGGAGGGAACTCACTCTGCGCTGTGTTTCTGACCAGGGAGGGAACTCACTCTGCGCTGTGTTTCTGACCAGGGAGGGAACTCACTCTGCGCTGTGTTTCTGACCAGGGAGGGAACTCACTCTGCGCTGTGTTTCTGACCAGGGAGGGAACTCACTCTGCGCTGTGTTTCTGACCAGGGAGGGAACTCACTCTGCGCTGTGTTTCTGACCAGGGAGGGAACTCACTCTGCGCTGTGTTTCTGACCAGGGAGGGAACTCACTCTGCGCTGTGCTTCTGACCAGGGAGGGAACTCACTCTGCGCTGTGCTTCTGACCAGGGAGGGAACTCACTCTGCGCTGTGTTTCTGACCAGGGAGGGAACTCACTCTGCGCTGTGTTTCTGACCAGGGAGGGAACTCACTCTGCGCTGTGTTTCTGACCAGGGAGGGAACTCACTCTGCGCTGTGTTTCTGACCAGGGAGGGAACTCACTCTGCGCTGTGTTTCTGACCAGGGAGGGAACTCACTCTGCGCTGTGTTTCTGACCAGGGAGGGAACTCACTCTGCGCTGTGTTTCTGACCAGGGAGGGAACTCACTCTGCGCTGTGTTTCTGACCAGGGAGGGAACTCACTCTGCGCTGTGCTTCTGACCAGGGAGGGAACTCACTCTGCGCTGTGTTTCTGACCAGGGAGGGAACTCACTCTGCGCTGTGTTTCTGACCAGGGAGGGAACTCACTCTGCACTGTGCTTCTGACCTTTTTGTTAAGATAATCTATTTATTTTTGTTAATAAATGTATCTATTTTTGTAAATATCTGGTTTTCGTTCTTTATGTTGCGACTCGCCAGGGGCTGGCTGTAACAGGGGGATCAGCCTTACAGGAATGCGTCGCTATGGTCGTTCTGGCAGAGATGAACGCAAACTGCACTGCGAGAAGACTGATAAAGAAGGAACAGACTGAGAAAGACCGGGATCCTATTATGGGCAGCGTTTTAAATAAAGACCATGCAAGAGCAGAGTAAGTTATCTGAGACAATGCTGAGGACTAAAATAGACGGAGGACACACAGACAGACGGTAGCCAAGTTAGCCAACCTCAGGCAAATGTATGTGGATGTATTCTAAAGGACAGTGTCTTTTTTCTTGAAAATGCTTCCAAAGAGTATGGACACTGCTGGCATCTCAAATGCACACCCAAACCATTAAAATTAATCTAATTGTCAAACAGAGCTGGCAGGTAGTAAAGTCCCATAGATTTGTGATAGGTGCATTTAGATTGGAGAGACTCACTTGCAGAGTCACCTGTCAGGTTTTTTTTTTGTAAAAGGAATATTATTTGTGTTAGGCAATATTGTTAATTTTTTATAAACCTCTCCAGGTCATAAATTAAATTCCGAAGGTTGGTGACATTTCAATAAACTGTTGTGATAAAGGAAGGAAAATTAAAGGTAATTTACAGAAACTATGCTTTATGACATTATTGCTTGCGGATTTAGTAAGTTCATATCTGATACCATGTGTGGCTTCACCCTATTGTTTTAATATTCTTTATGTAACTGTTGTTAGGTTACTGTTTACAGTGGCTTATCTTTGGGATGGGTGATAAATTGTAGTTCACATAAGGGTGTGACTTACTTTATCTGTCATTAAAAGGCTATTTGTGGTGCTTGTAGAATGAAAAAAATGCTATGCTTAATCTCCATGTTAATTGCAATGATAATTATTAATGCAGGCTTTTGATCTGAGAAGAGGGTTGTGTTTTAACCGGCCCACCACAACCGGCCCCCGACCCCGCCCCGCCCCGTCGAGGCACACACACACACGCACGCACGCACGCACGCACGCACGCACACACACACACACACACACACACACACACACACACACACAAACACAAACACACCAGCCCTTAATACCACCACTTATATTGAACATTATTACATTACATTACATTACATTATAGGCATTTAGCAGACGCTCTTATCCAGAGCGACTTACACAACTTCTTATTACATGTATCCAGTCATACAGCTGGATACAATACAATATCAATATCCCTTCATGTTCTGAAGTCTTAAGTAAAATATATGAATGATAGTTCACCTAGAGTATTCACTAATGAGGAGAGTGTGTTGCTCTTAGAAGGAGGAGGATGGCTGAATGGAGATCATGGCACTGGCAGCCATCACTCACAAATCACAGGCAGTCCTCTCTGGAACAAATAGAGGGGCAGGGCCCTGTGCATTAAATTATTTAGAAAAATTTGGATAGCATTGCTTTGTAATAGAGCTAGATATTGTTAGTTGTAACTTGGCCACATTTTGATATCAATACTTTTAAAGGCAGGCCTAGTTTTTGCAAGTTGGAATTAAGGACTTACAGACAGTGCTTTGTAGGCTATGCGTGAGTAACTTGGCATTTTTTTTATGTTGAAAACTTATTTTTTTATGCGATATCACTTCTTTTTGTGAACTAATGTAATGTAGCTAACTAATGTTTTGGTAGCTAACTAATGATGATAATTCATGAAGATAATGACATCAGAGAGACATGCATACAGAATACATGCAGACACAGCATGCATTGTAGCTCAAAGAAAGACATAGGCATTAGCCTACCATAAAGTACAACTAAATTAAAGTGTTTGCAGTAATTATAACTGCATGACGGTACGTAACCTATTTGAACTGTATAAACTTTGCCCCTAGTGGTTGAGACGTATCCGTCTCAATTACAGTATATATATATATATATATATATGTTAGTATAAAATTATGAACTACAGCTTTAAGAAAATCCTGTAAATTTAGAATTACGACGGATCCTGTCGCCACAGCCTCAGATTGTAATGCATAAAATGCACCGTTTATACGCGCTAAAAAAATCATGTTCACATATAGAAACAATAATATTTGTAAAGAAACGTTGTAGTAAAAGCATTTCCCCTTGCTTACTGTACTATATACAGTACCTGATGCACTTTCGGATTAGAAGACACCAAATTTTTTTCTCTAAAATCTCTTGTATAAATATGTTTAGAAAACCAAGTACATACCAGTATATTCTGCTACAGCTGTTTTCTGATAAACCCTGAAGAGTTTATCTTGTTACATTTCACCAAAGTCCCGTACAGTCCACGTTTCCACAGCAACCACCTATCGCACTAAAATACGTTGCTGTTATTGTGTAGAAACACACGCGCTTTTGTAAGTTTTTTTAAAAATATTTAAATACATTAGGCTACTTATGTTATGGTTATTATGTATGTTGCGACAATTTTTCCCGAAGTTGAACTATCGATGACTTTTGATGTTACTGATCTCACGCCTCGGGTTACGTAAAGGAGTGGACCAAAATAATTGGCTGGGGGAGGGGGGAGATTGTCAAATTTGAAGGATTTTTAGGGAGACAGAAATATCAGATGTGAAGTAAACCCCCCCTCCAAACACGATGCAAATAAAGTGCTGTGCCAGCCAGTTAGAGCCACACAGCACTTTATTTAGCAGGGTTTTTATATACACTGCTCAAAAAAATGAAGGGAACACTTAATCATCACAGTATAACACCGAGTCAATTAAACCAAATCGGTCATGCTGGATGATGTTGTAGACAGCATAACATTCGCCACGGCGTCTCCAGACTCTTTCACGTCTGTCACATGTGCTCAGTGTGAACCTGCTCTCATCTGTGAAGAGAACGGGGCTCCAATGGTGAACCTGCCAATTCTGGTGTTCTCTGGCAAATGCCAATCGAGCTGCACGGTGCTGGGCTGTGAGCACAGGTCCCACTACAGGACGTCAGGCCCTCATGTCACCCTCGTGGAGTCTGTTTCTGACAGTTTGGTCAGAAACATGCACACGAGTAGCCCACTGGAGGTCATTTTGTAGGGCTCTGGCAGTGCTCCTCCTGTTTCTCCTCACACAAAGGAGCAGATACCGGTCCTGCCGCTGGGTTGTTGCCCTTCTACGGCCCTGTCCAGCTCTCCTTGTGTAATGGCCCGTCTCCCAGTATCTCCTCTACGCTCTTGAGACTGTGCTGGGACACAGCAAACTTTCTTGCAATGGCACGTATGGATGTGCCATCCTGGAGGAGCTGGACTACCTGTGCAATCTGAATGGGCTGCAGGTACCACCTCATGCTACCAGTAGTGACAAGGGCACTAGCGAAATGCAAAAAAATCAGTCAGGAAGGATAAGGAGAGCGAAAGGGTCTGTGGCCCAAAAAAAAACAAACTATTTTTTGGGGGGGGTTTGTGTTGTTGCTTCCTGTCTATCTGTTGTGTTTTTTAATTTGCACCAAGCAGGTGTGAAATGATCACACAATCAATTACACACACTTCCTAGATCGAGATCTTCTGACTTGGTTATGGTTATACTGTGTGATTGTCCCTTATTTTTTTTTTTTTTGAGCAGTATATATATATATATATACAACTCAAATTAATTTAAGGGTCAAAGGAATTTTTTTAAATAATTTTTGTAAGTATGTCTTTTTAATCCAAATAGGGTTAGAATATCCCCCTTTGGGTTGTAATTTGGACTATAGACATCACGTTATTATGGGACATGCATTCATTGCACTTATCTTTAGAAACTTTTTAAGTTAACCCAGATTTGAAGCATGCATTTATTAAGACTAAAGTGACAAACTGCCTCGAAACATCCATTGTGACACCTCATGCACCATTTCCACGTGTTTTGCATGAGTGTCATTCCACGCATGCCAATTTTAACAATAAAATGGCTGAGCATTTTCCATTCGTCATCACATCATCATTTTCTGGGGTGCGTAACTTTTTTTCATCAGGGTAATAAACTAGTGTCTAATCAAAAGTTTTCTGTTTTCTTTTCTTGAGCCATCAAAGAATAATTTTGTCATTAGTCGTCACCATTTTAGCTCGTTAGCTTATACGCACCAATATTTTTTACCCTTAACTTTGAGTAGTAAATATAGGCCTATATATTTTTTGCGTTGCATCGGCCCCAATTGTCCATCGGTCCACCGGGAAAACTCCCCATACTCCAGATGGCCAGTCCGACCCTGGTAGCTAGTCTGTAAGAGTTGATTTTAACACTGAATATTTTGGGAATGTAGGCTACTGTGTGGGACAAAATGTCTGTCTTTACGAAGTAATACACTGCATATGAAGTATAAACTGTTATCATTGCACGTATTGATCATCGATTATCAACATGTCTAATTGATGTTTACTTTTAACCGATACAGCACTATTAAAACATTGTAACTAAGTTATAAAACTTTGCAAGACTGCTGCGTTAGCGTTTCATATTACGGTACACTATCAACCTGTGGGATGTACAGAGTAGGTTTAAGAGGAAGAGACAAAGATGTGTAAAATGGCACTGTGGACACGAGTTTTTCGTCTGATGGCAGCTCTCGGAAACGCATGTTTAGTGCGCTGAAGAAGTGCGCCGTCACGGAGAGGGTGGAGAGGGTGGTGCGCTGTGCGCTGGTTGCCTAGGGCACGGCGGTGGGGGTGGAGCGCTTGCTTTCTGGGACATGCTTTAAAATGAATCGTGAGAGCAGCAATGTTGAAGTTTCACTTGGATTTCAAAACAGGAAGGACCGGAGCATCAAATAAACGTTTTCTCGCTACAACCTGCAGTTTCGGAGGAGCTTGAATTATGTGCGGTAAGGGCAGGATTTACGTCTTGAATCGAGCAGTTACGTTCGGCTGTCATTCGGAGCATTCGCCGAACTAAGCGAGCTAATGGGTTACGAGCGAATTGACCCATTATTTTATGGGATGGATCCTAGCAACTAACGCTAGTTTATAGTTTTAAAAGGGGTCATAGGACTGGACTTAATTTAAACACGTAACGCTAGTTGTGTGGTTTACTTAGGATTTACAAGTAACGTAATTAGTTTCGACTCCCTTGATCCAACCGAGATGGTTAAGTTAATTTATCTAGCTAACGTAAGCGCAGCTACTTTTATTTACCGTAGCTGCCACCGACTTTTAAAGTTAGATAAACGCCACGTTACCTTGGATGATTCACGCCATCTAAATTAACGTTAGCTAACTATTTAACCGAACGCTATATAACATTACTTATCTGCAAGCCATGGTTTTGTGAAGTTGTGTTTTTTCTCTTAAATCACAGATGTTGTCTCGGGCGTATAAATATTAGCCTAAAATATTAATATTGCGAGAACAGGTTTTTGCTTTAATGGTTGTAACTTTTGATTTAGCTGTAGGACACTTTCAAGCTCTTGCTCGCACAGCAGCTAACGTTATGGAGCTAAATTAATCTTAGATAGCTAACGCGTTACGTGTCAATTTCCGCAGCCTAACGTTTAGTTAACTTAGCATACTACACACTTAACATACTACACACTTAGCATACTACACACTAACATCAGTCACTGAATGTTTCTTTAAACGATGCTAATTTACGGAACTGAAGCAAGTCACTGTCATTGCTGACTTTAAATGTCCCTGAATATCGTTACATAGACAGGCTACAAACGACATGGGGTTTGTTTAGCAGCTATTGACGGGCATTACCTGTCATACTGGGGATGTAACGCTCAACACGTTCGTTATGTGCCATGCATGGTGATGCCATCTTATTTAGTTTGTCTACGACAAACAAGTGCAGCTAACATTAACAATCAGTTGTTAAAAAGCACATTTAGGCCTACTAACTTAACGTTTTATAATGTTAGGGTCATGTCGACTGAGTTTCACTGAACCACCATTTAGCACAATAAAACTATCGTCGCCTGTAGCGTAGCCTGTACATCCGAAACATTATCCAGGTGTTTTTCTTTTTTACCACCTCAATGTTAGCTAAGGCAGTTTGACACACTGGAAACCACTTTTGATGCATGTTTTAAGCAGCAGCCAGAAATCAGATGTGAAGATGCAAATGAAGTCGTGTTGGCGAGCAGACAGTCCGTATAGCTGAGGCGGTTTGCTGGTGGAGAGGTTTAGGCTACCTTGCTGAACACTGCTTACTGTGTCTGTAACTCAATAGACATCTGTGCTGAACACAAACCTGCCCTTTCCCTCGTCTCACAACTCCCAAAACCTCTACACATGCACCCCTGATCGTTTTTGGTTGTTGTTGTTGTTGCCTGTTTCCATTGCATCGCTACTGTAGCTATATCTTTATCAAACTTTCTGCGCCCAGAAGCGATTTCAATTTACAATACACAAATTACCACGGTTCGGTTTGGTTTGCACATTAAGCTGTGACTTGTCTGTTGGATTGTTTTACTGCAGTGATTAATCTTTTAGTACATGTAGTTGAAGGTTGTTTATATTACAGGCATTTTGCAGACGGCCTTATCCAGAGCGACTTATACAACTTTGTATTACATTTATCCATTTATACAGCATATAGCTGAAGCAATTCAGGTTAAGGGTTAAGGGTACAACGGCAGTGTCCTACCTGGGAATCGAGCCTGAAACCTTTCGGTTACGAGGCCAGTTCCTTACCCATTATACTACACTGCCGCCTGTTCAGTCATTATCAACCACACACATGCTGGATAATAAATATAATTAAAAAGGAAAATAAGTGATCATGTATATTGACATTGTTATTGTTAAATTCGGTATATTAAAAAAAATAAAAAACGATTTATCTTGACCGTATCTCATCGATATAGACTATAGTTATTCTGAACGATGATTTTCCCACGCTGGAATGTGATACCGCTATCAGTCAAAGCAATGCATTGTATTTCCTTATGTCCTACTATTGCTCCATATTAAATTGCACCGTGTATACGGCAGGGCCGCAGGGCTATTTCAAAAGTTGCCAGATCGAAGAAGAAACATCTGGAGTTACTAAGTTGCCAGTTCCCATTCTGTTCTTGAAATGGTTGAATTTGGGGGTATTGTCCCTGTTAAAGGCCTCTAGAAGTTCTGAATGTACACGTGCTTTGCCACATCGTGTAAACACGCGCCCGGCTGCTTCAGCTATTTTCTTTACCACATTGACAGAACTTAAATATAAAAATAGCTTCACGAGTGTCACGCTGTGACCGTTTATGCACTTACTTATCTACGTAGGGCCACTTTATCACACAGGGTAACACGGTAAAACGTGAAGAGATCCAAAGTCTAAAACGTGATCCAAAATAACCATATTTATGCCATCGGTTGACAACAAATTAACTTGAGAGTGAGCGGGTAATGTGAACCAAAACAATGACTTAGAAGTTCTGTTTAAGAGAATGAAAAATGACCTTTTCTGCCATACTCCCCGCAGGGATTTTTGCCTACCTGAATTACAGAGTGCCACGGACCAGGAAAGAGATATTCGAGACACTTGTGAAGGGACTTCAGAGACTTGAATACAGAGGGTATGATTCAGCAGGTAAGACTCACCTGATTCAGAAAGGGGTTCAAAACCTAGCAGGCCACATTTAACTGCATTCTTTTTCAGACCCATCTTGTCAGTAGAATAAACCTGGTGGGCCTAGTCGGTTAAATTTTATTCCCATGTTCAAGGCCTAACGTCCCAGCTAGGCTGCGAACATACTTTGTGTTTAATAAGAATATCTGAAAGGACTATCAACAGGTAAATCACTTAAAATCAAGCTTTTTGAAACAGACGCCCTTTTATGGTTTGAGCATGGATGTGCCAGGTTAGCTGACCGCTGAATAATGCGCCACCTGTGTGCATTGTTGGCAGTGATAACCCATTACGACTAAGAGCAGGTAAACCCAGGTGTGCACACCTGATCTCATGACATGTGTGCAGTTTTCTTAAGGCCTTTTTCAATCTGCTGTCCAGAAAGCCATTTTTATCAATGAAACAATTCAATACTGTTCAGTGGGGTTTTCCTGTGGGTATACAGGCTAACAGCCTCACTGCAGAGACCGACCCCAGTGACCTACCGGGTATGCAGATTGCTGAGACTCGCTCTAGGCGCATAGTGCAGTAACCACATTCTGAGATGCTAAGCTTACCCGGGCATCCGAAGTCTTCCTCCATGGTTCAGTGTGAGTTCTGTGTAAATCGGCATCTCTGCAAATCTCCCTGTGCTTTGGCTCCCGTCCAAAGAGGCCTGCTGGCCCTGTTAAACACACATACATACACATACACACACACACACACACACACACCCGGAGTTTGTTCATCCTGCCCAACAGGATGTGTGGTATAGGCACCCCTTCCACGCGCTGAAACTCCCGGGGGGTGGGGGGCTGGGCCATACGCACAGGGAGGCCTGGAGGTGGGAACTAAATTTCAGCTGAACCGTGAGCTGGAAGATAAACAGTGTGGCTGCAATATGTCCAAAACGCAGTGCAACAGCCCTTGCTTTGCTTTTTTAACCCGCAATAGAAACAGTGAAAATTAATTAAACATATAGTACATCTCGGGTGTTGCGATGTCACTGTGCCCAGTTTGGCCTTTGGATTGCAGTTTTGTACATCTTGTTTATACAGGTGGTTATGGCTTTTGCCTAAGAGTGCAGCAGCAGTGTTCTTCCTGGATTGAAACCTGCAAACACCGTACTCGACACATCCACGTGCTGAGTGTATATTCATTGCTTACTCCACCTTCCTGGAGTACGTCTCAGGCTCGACGGTTGTTGTTTTTTTTCCATTGCCAGGTATTGCAGTGGATGGTCCGCAGAAAGACGGGAAGGATGACAACAATAACCTGTGTCTTATAAAGACGAAGGGGAAGGTGAAGGCCCTGGATGAAGAGCTGTACAGTAAGTCAGCGACCAGCAGATTTACTACACTAAGGGCCTGATTTACTAAGACTTTTAAGAACCTGTTAGCACATACAAAACTAAACACAACCAATGGTGCTAAACAAATACCATGACCAATTATTGGCCAGTGACTTGCATTACACAATTTTTTAAAGCATTTTTACATAGTATCCATTTACAGCTGGATATATACTGAAGCAATGCAGGTTAAGTACCTTGCTCAAGGGTACAACAGCAGCGTCTGACCTGTGAATCGAACCTGCAACCTTTGAGTTACAAGCCCAGTTCCCTACCCATTATGCCACCGATTCCACCATTACATTAGTAGAATCAGGTGTGCCAAATTGGTGTTGAAATGAAAACCTATAGGACGGTAGTTCTCCAGGAACAGGGTTATGGACCACTGCCCTAAACAATGGCTTGAGTGTCTGTGGAGCTGTTTGCTGATGGTCTCGTGTGGATTTGTACAAACAGAGAAGGACTGTCTGGACCTGGATGAGGTGTTTGAAACGCATTTCGGCATTGCACACACCCGCTGGGCAACACACGGCGAACCCAGCCCCGTCAACAGCCACCCCCACCGCTCGGACAAGAACAACGGTACCGTCCCGTCTGACTGCCCACGTCGTCACATTACACTGCATTACATTATCTCATGTTTCATCACATTACAACACATTACCATACATTATATTACATTACATTATAGTACATTACGTCACATTACATTATATTACATTACATAACATTACATTATATTACTTTACATTATGTCACATTACATGACATCACCTGAATTTTCCCATGGGGATGAATAAAGTGTCTATGTATCTATCTATCTATCATGTCATGTCATCCTCGTCCAGAGACCTGGCTTTACAGCCTTCCCGAACCAGCGAGTGTTTATGTAACATCACTAGTCACAAGTTAACTAAGCACGCTTGCCACAGAATACAGCTGAGAGCCATCTGCTACAGGGGGATATGACCACTAAGGCATTATGGGTTATGGGCATATGCAATCAACAGTTCAAATGGCCTTGTGAACACTCCTGTCTCTTTATCTATGCTTCCATTCAGTCCTATAACTTATCTGGCCTGTGACCGGGGGAAAATAAACAATACACTTACAAAGACGAGAGGTTAATTCTCTAAAATAACGATCACCGCTTCTCCCTGATGTCACCGCTTTTCTGTTAGGCATGTAGGAGATTGAGTACATTTAAAAATGATGGATGTAAAGTCAATAAAGTCTGAGAATAACTTTGCTAGCATTTAAAGTTCCCACCCAGGAGACGGCTACTGCAAGGCTAACCCATTAACGATTTTTACGTGCAACCAAGTCTTTTTCCTGGTTTATCCTGAAAGTTATGACGTCAGCTGCGTTTGGAATGTCTTCTTATATGCTTTATAGTGCACTATTTTGTAGGATGTCCTCATTCTCAGTGTTGATTCCCTAAAGCCTAAATAGTGGACTATCAAGCGTATAGGGAGCCATTTCGAATGCAGCCATCACCTTACTGGTAGAAAAGAGAGAGCATCTTCACCAATCGCACATTGGTAACAGCCTATAGAACAACGCCGATGGTGGATACTTTCTGGCTATACTTCCGGGATACCTGTGGGAATTACCAGGAAACAACCAATAAGAATCCACCGATCAGAATCAGTGTTTTTCCATTGCTTGTTACCAACTTAATCCATGAATGGTGACGCTACGCTCTAGAGTATGGTGGTGATATCATGGTTTTCTTAAATGTATTTTCTTTAATTTCTTTTTTATTACTCTGGGTTTGTCTTTTCAAAGAATAGTATCATATATGGTACCCTTGGTTAAAAAAAAATCTATCTCAGATCAGTCAATTAAACACAAAACTGAAATTGACACAAATGGACAGAAAGTAACGACTTGTCTTCTGAGGCATGCTAGTATGTTCCTGAAGCTTCTGAGCGACACTGTATGTTCACTGTATGGTCTGTGACAGGGGTCCTCAATCTTATCCAGAAAAGGCCGGTGTGGGCGCAGGCTTTTGCTCCAACCAAGCAGCAACACACCTGAATCTACTAATCGAGGTCCTTCGACAAAGAATCTAGTGGTTGATTAATAGAATCAGGAGTGTAACTGCTAGCCTGGAACAAAAGCCTGCCTTGCACCCACACCAGGCCCTTACTGTATATGATTGAGGACCCCTGTTCTATGAAGTAAGTGGAGAGAGACACACCTAGTCACCGTGGTAATCATTTGCTGTACTTTCATGTGTTGCCTCATAATTCACACGTTCAGTTGTTCTTTTGTCCTTGTAGTACACTCCCTTAGCAGCGCTGGTGTCCGTGGAAAAAATCATTTCAAACCTTAAAGAGGGGGAAAGGGAAAGTGGTCAAAGGTCATGATTCACATTGTGTAAATAAAACTGAGTTCTTTCTCCGTCTGCTCTTAAAGGTACCCTTCCTGTCCATTTGTGTTGATTTTTGTATTATTTTCTCATCTGAGAATTTGTTTGTCAGTGTTTAATTTAGGTCATTCACACCAGTTCTTAGGGTGTGATATTAATGTGTGACGGCAGAAAAGATGGATTTGACGCACAGCTTAATCTGCGTGGTCCTTCCCATTTATTCTGCACACTATTGCGTCCCGTCCACATGGCGTGCGGATCGGTGAATCTGTACAGCGTGACCACTGGTATGGCTGGATAGAGCAAAAAGGAGTTAATCCAAAGTTCATTACCTGCATTCTAATATTGATTAATAACATAAATACCGTTATTTTGCCTTAATGATGACACTAAATACAATAAAGCTGTCAGGTTGGCAACCCGTAGGTTCACGCATAAATTTTTTTTGACTTATGGACCCTTTTATTATTATAAATTTTTTTATATAGCCTACACAATAATACTATTTCACATTGTAATCTTGATATTTTTAGTCATGCTTGTGCACGCCCCTGTGTGTAACAGACAGTAGGGTGTACGCTCGTTGTGCACACCTATATAGACGTACTATATGCGCTGTTAAAATAACATGTGAACAACTGCGACATGACTTTAGACCAGGTTTGTGGTGGTTTTAGCGCAAGAGCTTTCAGCTGGCTCAAGCTAGCAATATGCCAAAAATAATCCTGGCCACTCCTCATCTTAAGACCAACACGCCCAGTTCACTTGCTATGGGTGTAACATCACTTGGTATTTGACAGACGTGAGCGCTAGGCACTATAATGAACCCTGCGCCAGGCGTAAGATAGAAAAGACACTTGCGTTTGGGTTAGCGCCGGGTGTAAGATGGGGCCCCCGGTGTATATTCTTGTAGTGTAATGTGAGGCTCTGCCAAGCCTTGGGATGGGTGGGATCCCGTTTGATACCTGTCCCAAGTTTTCACGCTTTGTAATGAAAGCTGCCGAAACAGGAATGCTGCCAGACTGGATATTTCTTCTCACGTCACGCAACAAGATAATTTTTTAACTTTCCTTTTTGTCTCTAGAGTTTGTCGTCATCCACAATGGTATCATCACCAACTACAAGGAGCTAAAGAAGTATTTGGTAAGAATGAATCACGACTACTGTTTCACAGAGAACTTTATTTCCTGTTAATCCTACTGTTTCAGAGAGAGCCTTATTCCCTGTTAATACAGAAACCCTTGGTAACGGAGAGAGTGGCAGTTTTTTTTCTGCCTCCACGTTAACCTCCTGTAAAAAGCAGAGCTTCTGTTTGTGATGTTTTGCGTGAGGAAAACGGCTAAGCTGCTGTAAATTCATTTCTCACAATTGCTGTTCCCCCAAAAAAGAGCCAGTCTGCAGTTAAGCAAAAGAATCTGTTCACAAATCAAAATGATCAACAGAAGTGGTGAAGCCAGTGGGCCCCGTGCTTGGAATGAAGCTTACGGAAGTATAAATTCCATCCCCATTCCACTGTGCGTGACTGATGAGCACTTCATGGAATTTGAAAAGTTAAAAAAATTAATTTGCCTGAAAATTAATCCAAGAAGAATTAGCACACCTTCTTGGCCTTCTTTCCAGATGGGTGTGACAAGGCAGGATAAATGGACATAGATATTGTGTATGCTCCCAAGATATTCGGCTCCAGTATCCAATCAGTGGATTGAATATCTGTGCTGGAAGCTGATCTTGTTTCAGTGCACTGACCTAAATTTCCTCTCAGTTTTCCGATATGGAATATTTGTACTGAAATCTCACGGAGTCCGTTCCTTCTTTTGGCGAAACGTTCCCGAAGTGGCAGTGCCGGGCACTGTGTAGTTTATGGGTAGTTAAAGGTAATTGGTTGAACCTAGATTACCTGAAAGGCCTGTTGTCGACTCATAAATGCCTGGTCCGCCCAACCAAACAGGTTTTACTTAATTTCCACTGCGGGGGCAGGTATTTATGACCGTGTGTGATAATGACTTCTCCCCTCCCCTGCCCAGAGCTCCAAAGGGTATGAATTTGAATCTGAGACGGACACGGAGGTCATTCCGAAGCTCATCAAGTACTTGTACGACAACCGGGAGGGCGAGTACGTGTCCTTCGCCACGCTGGTGGAGCACGTCATTCAGCAGCTGGTGAGTGGCAAAGGATTCTGGGAAATCCAGCTGTGCGCTCTGGCTTCTGAAACACGGGGAAACCACCTCGTCTGAGAGGCTGTCGGTCGTGATTGGCCGGGTGTGTCCTGGGATGTCGTCAGGGTTACGGTTCAACCAATGAGCTGAGTCGAAGTCAAAATTAAAAGTATTGCGTGCATATTTTTCACATTTATAAAAATTTATTTTCTGATCTTAGTGCAGGTTGAGCCAGTGGAGTATCGATTAATTTACATTTGTATAGCACATAGATACTGTCACAAAGACGCTTCACACTGGATATACTAAAAACAATTGGCCAAAAAAACAAACCAGCCTGAACCCAAAATAAGTGAGTAATTTGGGTATAAAAAAAAAACTCCTCAGTTGGAAGAAAAATACTGAAACAGTGATGAGAAACTCCCCAGTGGGAAGAAATCTCAGGAGGAACCCGGCTGTAGAGGGGGAGTCCATCCTCCGCTGGCCGGCCTGGTGTAACGGTAGTAAATCTCAGGAGGAACCCGGTTGTAGAGGGGGAGCCCATCCTCCGCTGGCCGGCCTGGTGTAATGGTAGTAAATCTCAGGAGGAACCCGGCTGTAGAGGGGGAGCCCATCCTCCGCTGGCCGGCCTGGTGTAATGGTAGTAAATCTCAGGAGGAACCCGGCTGTAGAGGGGGAGCCCATCCTCCGCTGGCCGGCCTGGTGTAATGGTAGTAAAGACAGAATGACTGATGGATCCAGGATCAGTGACTGCGTGGACAGAGCCGCTGGGGAAGACTGTGGGTATTGTGGCGGAGTTTGTGCTTCCTGCTCGGAAGTTGTTGGACTGAGGGGGTAATCCAAGACGATAATACTCAGGAATGATCCCGGAATGCTCAGCCCTCTGATTTTAATGTGATGTTTCGTCTTAAACCTGTTAATGAAACTGACTGAACTTTGGACGCATTTTTATGTGAGGTAATGGACTGTATGTAATGAATGTGGAATCTGAGCCCTTTCCTTTAAGCAGAAAACCGCCTATCTTTAGCGTGTATTTTGCGTTGTGCAGTATTTTTATGACGGTCCTTGTGAGACGCTCCTCCTGGACCGGTTGCTTAATCCTGAAAAACGCCCCCACGTCCTTCTCACCCCACCCCCCCACTAAAAAAATAAATAATATTTTTTGGTAAATTTGAATTTTTTTATTTAGCAAAACCTCTTTTACTCCTCTTGGCTTTCGGGACGAGCCTGCAGCGGACTCTGAGCGCGCCGTCTTTAACGTATACGTGAGAAAACGGTTTTAAAAACGGCTTCTGACTCTAGCTTCGGCAGGGGAGGCAAACCTAGAGGAACTACGCAGGCTAATGCAAAACAGGTCCAGCTGGTTAAACCCCCCCCCCCCCAGTCGTCCCGGGTGAGATCTCTGTCAGTTTGGGAGGCAGAGAGGGGCCTGTACAATAGCGGTCTTATTCCCCCTCTCCCCCCTCGTCCCACAGCCCCCCCCCCCCTCCTTCTCCATACTCCAGAGAGCCTCTGGATCACCCTTTTTGGGAAGGGGGAGGGGAGGGTTACTGTAAACGGGGGTCACTCAGTACAGGGTACGTGGCTGTGATTTGACATTGACGTCTTTTTCTACGTCTTTTTATTCCCTTCGCTTTCACTTCAGACTTTTAAAATGTTTTCATTAAACTGTCTTCCTCTCTTCCTTAGGAGGGGGCTTTCGCTCTGGTTTTCAAAAGCATCCATTTCCCTGGCGAAGCTGTAGCCACCAGGTTAGTAAACGTCTTTCTGTCTCTCTCTCTCACATACACTCTCTCTCTCTCATGCAGTTTTTCTCTAAGTGAGCTGTTTGTGGAATTAATCATTCGAGGCGTATAGCTCCCTGTTATACATTC
Organism: Ilyophis sp. 1 JC-2022; assembly: GCA_022702515.1. Classification (NCBI taxonomy): domain Eukaryota; kingdom Metazoa; phylum Chordata; class Actinopteri; order Anguilliformes; family Synaphobranchidae; genus Ilyophis; species Ilyophis sp. 1 JC-2022. The sequence goes on from CM040397.1 coordinate 6,760,754, forward strand.
AGTATCATGGGAGGACCTGTTTTACAACCTTGAGCAACTGCTAATGTATTTCAGGTACTTACCTGTACTTACCTGTACAGCTATACTGGACAAAGCAAAGGTGACAATCAATTAAAGACAAAATAATTACACAACTGCCCACTTAATATTGTCCTTCCATGACTGAATTAAAAACATTCCAAACGGTAGTGGTCCTGTACAATATAGCCAGTTGTAGGTATAACTTTAGGTATCTCTGTCTCTCTTTATCTCTCTCTCCCTGTCTCTCTCTCCCTGTCTCTCTGTCTCTCTCTCTCTCTCTCTCTCTCTCTGTCTCTGTCTCTGTCTCTCTCTCTCTCAGGAGGGGCAGTCCTCTACTCATTGGGGTACGGAGCCAGTATGAATTGTCCACAGAGCAAATCCCCATCCAGTACAACAGCGGTGAGCCATGCCTTTGTCTAAACTCCTCCTTCCATTCATCACATGATTCACATGAACAGTCATGTCACACGTTTAAACGATATGCATGAACAGCGATGTCATGTCACACGTTTAAACGATATGCATGAACAGCGATGTCATGTCACGTCACACGTTTAAACAATATGCATGAACAGCGATGTCAAGTCACACGTTTAAACAATATGCATGAAAATTGATGTCATGTCACATGTTTAAACGATATGCATGTAAAGTCATGTCCTGTCATACGTGTTAACTACATGCACACTGTCATGTCCTGTCCCATGTTTGACCTGTATGCACGAGCGGTCCTGTCACGCATGTTAACATTCCAACTGCCGCCCTGGAATGCCTTACTGAACGTTGCGTAGGCTAACCCCGTGCGTCACCACTGTTTGTCTCCCTGTAGCCCCCTGCTACTCTGTCCAGCTTGACTCCGCCCACAAGTTCCCACCCACCGCCGAGAATCAGGGCGTGGCTTTGCCGCCAGGTGGGGTGTCAAGTCGCTTCTTTGATGTCAGGAGAGGGGGGCTGGCTTTTTTTGATCCCCCCCGCCCCTCCCCGCTCTTCCTACTGCCTCTTGATTCTTCTGCGCTTTGCTTGTCTGCACAGTTCAACGTTAGAAACCTAAACGGCCAGATTAGAGGGTAGAGAGCCGTGTTCTGTGAAGCGCAGTACGCGCACACTTCCAGAACGTTCCCGCCACTAAAAAGGCCTTGTTACCTGAAGGCTCTTATAACAAGGCTCCTGCGTTAATTAACAAGGCCTTCATCTCTGAACTCTGTTTGAGTTTGAATTGGAATTGAAGGCGATCAAGATCATGTGTTTTTGTTGGATTTAGCGAATAACCTGGATGATAATCTATCTCCAGCAGTTGTTTATTTGTATCCAAAATTACGTATAGGGACATTTTTTTTTTGTAAAAAGGTCAGGAGAAGTCTGTCTGATTGAGCAGCACCAAATACATTTCAGCCATTGAACTTTTCTTGGCCTGTTTTTGGGGCGCATCTGTGCTACACTCTTTGGTGTACCCCGAGACTCAACGTTTCACAATGTTTCGAGAAACCCCGCCTCTTTGGGAAGGCTTAATCTGATTGGTTATATGACCTGTCAGACACAGAACATGAGCGAGACATTGGTGGGCTTTATGTGCCACGCCTGTTTCTCCTGGGAGGAACACGCTTGTAGATGTCTAAATGGGATCGTTGGTGTGTTATCTGTTTGTTTAAGATTTATTTTCTGGTCCTCGGTAGCAGTCCATCTGACAGATGGAGAGCAGGTTTAAAGTACAAGGCTGAAGACGGGGGGTGATTGAGGGGGTTAGGGCTGTGGGGGGGGGGGGGGGGGGTTAGGGCCGGCCTTGCAGCCCAGACAAACCAACACTGTTGAGTCTACCCTAATTTTTAATCACAGACCAAAGTGCACTGAGACAAACTGTACAAACAGTGACCTAAAAACATCGGTAATAATGCCATAAAATGTGCGGCTCTGCCCCGTGATTAGACCTTGTCTAAGGGCTCGATCTGCTCCTGTTAATTAATTATTTCAACAACTGACCTGCCCGAATTCCTACGGCATTCTTGGTTAACGAGGACGGGGAGTTGGTACAAAGGCTTGCTTGTTGTCATGGTGGCAGAGGTGTCAATCATAAGTAATAACTTAATGCTGTGGTGATGAGGCTACCCGGTGGGCTTTTGGAAGCGGCTCTTGGTTTTGGAGCAGGAAGCCCCTCCCCTTGTGGGTGTGGCCCGGCACTGTGACTGACAGGTGTGTGCTCCCACAGGTCACTTTATGGAGGGCGTGCAGGTGAGGAACAGGCAGAATCGGAAGGACAGCACCTTGGCTCTGCACACGGTGGGCGAGGGGAAGGCTGTGGAGTACTACTTCGCCTCGGACGCCAGGTGAGCTCCTGGAGGGGGGAGGGGCGGGCCATGCCTTCACCTTTCATTTGCTGGCTGTGTAGTATAATGGGTAGGGAACTGGGCTCGTAACCTAAAGGTTGCAGGTTCGATTCTCAGACAGGACACTGCTGTTGTACCCTTGAGCAAGGTACTTAACCTCCATTGCTTCAGTATATATCCAGCTGTATAAATGGATACTATGCAAAAAAATAATAATAAAATGAATACAGAAGGTTGCGTAAGTCCCTCTGTTAAGAGCATCTGCTAAATGCCTGCACTGTAAATGTAGCATCATCACTTAGCAGCTCTCCAGAGTGACTTACACAGCTATACTACACTGGGGCAGACAGCTTATCCAGAGTGACTTACACAGCTATACTACACTGGGGCAGACAGCTCATCCAGAGTGACTTACACAGCTATACTACACTGGGGCAGACAGCTCATCCAGAGTGACTTACACAGCTATACTACACTGGGGCAGACAGCTCATCCAGAGTGACTTACACAGCTATACTACACTGGGGCAGACAGCTCATCCAGAGTGACTTACACAGCTATACTACACTGGGGCAGACAGCTTATCCAGAGTGACTTACACAGCTATACTACACTGGGGCAGACAGCTCATCCAGAGTGACTTACACAGCTATACTACACTGGGGCAGACAGCTCATCCAGAGTGACTTACACAGCTATACTACACTGGGGCAGACAGCTCATCCAGAGTGACTTACACAGCTATACTACACTGGGGCAGACAGCTTATCCAGAGTGACTTACACAGCTATACTACACTGGGGCAGACAGCTTATCCAGAGTGACTTACACAGCTATACTACACTGGGGCAGACAGCTCATCCAGAGTGACTTACACAGCTATACTACACTGGGGCAGACAGCTTATCCAGAGTGACTTACACAGCTATACTACACTGGGGCAGACAGCTTATCCAGAGTGACTTACACAGCTATACTACACTGGGGCAGACAGCTCATCCAGAGTGACTTACACAGCTATACTACACTGGGGCAGACAGCTCATCCAGAGTGACTTACACAGCTATTCTACACTGGGGCAGACAGCTCATCCAGAGTGACTTACACAGCTATACTACACTGGGGCAGACAGCTTATCCAGAGTGACTTACACAGCTATACTACACTGGGGCAGACCGCTCATCCAGAGTGACTTACACAGCTATACTACACTGGGGCAGACAGCTCATCCAGAGTGACTTACACAGCTATACTACACTGGGGCAGACAGCTCATCCAGAGTGACTTACACAGCTATACTACACTGGGGCAGACAGCTCATCCAGAGTGACTTACACAGCTATACTACACTGGGGCAGACAGCTTATCCAGAGTGACTTACACAGCTATACTACACTGGGGCAGACAGCTTATCCAGAGTGACTTACACAGCTATTCTACACTGGGGCAGACAGCTTATCCAGAGTGACTTACACAGCTATTCTACACTGGGGCAGACAGCTCATCCAGAGTGACTTACACAGCTATACTACACTGGGGCAGTCAGCTCATCCAGAGTGACTTACACAGCTATACTACACTGGGGCAGACAGCTCATCCAGAGTGACTTACACAGCTATACTACACTGGGGCAGACAGCTCATCCAGAATGACTTACACAGCTATTCTACACTGGGGCAGACAGCTTATCCAGAGTGACTTACACAGCTATTCTACACTGGGGCAGACAGCTCATCCAGAGTGACTTACACAGCTATACTACACTGGGGCAGTCAGCTGGGATCGATGGAGGGGTATCTGCACTGCTTTTCCCCTCTTAAACTTGGTTTTTATATTTTCACATATTTTACTGCTGTTCTAGGAGTGCTGCTTCTGTCAGATCCATAAAATAAAAAAAACACCATTATAGAATAACACAGCATGATCATTAGTATATAGAAAGGAGGGAAGATCTAACACAAGAACAGACATTAAAACAGAATAAATATCTTATACTGCATTAAGAAATTAGTGTAGTGGTGTGGTCCCCACAGAGCCCTCTGCTGACCAAAGCAATGCACTACACTTCAAATTTTGTAAAAATAAGTGATAAAATATTGATATACTTCTTTCATCCCACTAAGAATTAGCTTTGAAGTCTCAGCTATCCCTTCGGTAAAGTATTTAGAGTTACAGAGAGTTTACGGTATGCAGAAACAAGGTCCCTAGAAAGCTGAACACAGCTGTCTGACAGACCTTTGACACTGACCATTGGGACAGCATTGCTATTGGCTATGCAAAAAGCTGGACAGTCCTGGGGTCAGAAAGTAAAGGTATGTGTTTCTTCCACCCATGAACTCGGCTGATTTCACTACTTACTTTATCTCCTGACTGAAGAATTGTGCTAATGAGCAAATCCAGCTGGTTGGAACAAAATACTGGGGCGGACTTTTACTTTCTGAACCAGGATAGTCCACCTCTGGCTATATACGTTATCATTACTTTGCAAGGAGTAGATAATGCTTGTTTGGGGTTTGAAACTCAAGGACTTATTATGGTTTTAGAAAGTGTTTGACAGGAAACCGAACCGCTTCTGAGATTGCAGAGACTCCCTTTAAACCGCTGAAATACGGCAGAATGTCGGGGGGGGGCCTTGAGTGTGTCCTCATTGTGAATAAGTAAAATTTAAACATTACATATTAAAAATAGAAATCTGAAACAATTATAACTACACAAATAAAATCTGAACTACAAATATAGCATTCTAGAGGTGTGTGTCATTGAGAAAGTTTTGCGCAACACTTTTTTAAGTTGAACTTTAAACTTTTGTGGAGTGAAAGTATAAATTAGGAATGTAATGGAAGCATTGGAAGGAGTTTTTATTGACCCATATTCTGTTCTCTGCTCGTGTCACTGGCCCCAGCGGTAACACATTCGAGGGCGTTCGGCTGTTATGATTGACGTGACTTAATGACCTTTTGACCCCACCTCTTCCTGTGTCACAGCGCCATCATCGAGCACACCAACAAGGTGATCTACCTGGAGGACGATGACATCGCGGCTCTGGTGGACGGGAAGCTCTCGCTGCACCGAGTAAACCGCGTAGCGGGAGAGGAGAACGCGCGCGTCATCCAGACCCTGCAGATAGAGATCCAGCAGATCATGAAAGGTCAGAGGTCAGGGGGCGTCACCCTGGAAACAAGGCCATTCAATACCACCAACCAATCATTTGGCCATGGTGGGCCTAGCATGGAACAACGGCTATTGGATGAGGATGGCAGTGTAGTATAGTGGTTTGGGGAACTGAGCTTGTGATGTAGAGGCTGCAGGTTTGATTCCCAGGTGGGGCAGTGCTGTTGTACCCTTGAGCAAAGTGCTTAAACCTGAACTGCTTCAGTAAATATCCAGCTGTATAAATGGATTGCATATAAAATATTAGGAGCTGTGTAATTTTATTTAGTTTGGATAAGAGTATCTGAAATTAAAGTGTGGTTTAAGTCACCGAGTTTAAAAACACAGCTGGTGAATTCAGTTAGTAATTATTTCTTAAATGCGTTGTCCCGGACTTTGCTGTGTTAGATATGATCACAGTGAGCAGAACTATAAAAGCTTTAACTCGAGCGAAAGGAAAAGAGGGTATGACCTAACCACTGGACAGGCGAGGTGGGCGGGGTCCTCTTTTAAGGCAGAGACTATTGGCAGGCTGCCTCCAACCCACCCACTCACTCCGTTTTGTGTCTAGAAAATGTTTTGTACAGTGTATTTGTTTTTATCTTACTGCTAGGGATGTGCTTCTAAAGTTTGTTAAATAAAACTTATATATTATATTTATATAACTTATAAGACTATCCTCAAATGCACATGCAAAGTCAAGTAATAGGCACCTTATTATAATTCTAGAATTTATTATTATTATTATTAGTAGTAGCATTATAGCCAAACCCCTCACCTTTAAGATGGAATCCGTCTGTGACTATAAGCATGCAATAACTTAAAATATTGTAAATTTCAAAAGTTTACCATTTTATTCAGTTTTAACTGTCATCACTACTAAAAAAGCACTGGAACTTGATTTTGGCAATGCAATAATGTTTCTTTTTTATATTGTATTGTGTTTCTTTTTGAAAATTTTGTTATTATTATTAATTATTGTAAACATACAGGGAAGGAAAGATGTTGTAAAAACAGATATTGATAGCACAAATAGCACCTGTGAATGTGTGTGCTCTGACCTCTCTCGCTTTACAGGAAACTTCAAGGCCTTCATGCAGAAGGAGATCTTTGAGCAGCCAGAGTCCGTCTTCAACACCATGAGGGGGAGGATCTGCTTCGACACCAACACAGGTACCGCCTCCCCAAAGACCGTGGAGGAGTTAACAAGATACTACAACTGCAACATTATGCACAGCGAGTAGTATCCTGGAATGAATTGGGCGTCAGCGCCGTTTTCTCCAGCCTTGTCACAAGCAAGCTATTTTGAAGGTTCACATTTCTTTGGAACAGTAATAGATGAGTAATGCCTGGGTGTCGGCAGTCGAGAGAATATTCTGATGATAATGAGAAATGTGTGCGATACTACCATTGGTCTACATGGTGTTTGCACCTCCTGTTTATGAAGCAGATGGAGACATTTGTTCAGGAAGTTGCCCATTTCTATGTTAAGATTGTGCTCAGAGAATCTCAGAGAAGAACGATTCTTTTCCCTGACCGACTACGTTCTGGTGACAACTTGCGGACACAGTTCTCCATCGACTTCCCTTACAACTTGTATATCTTGTTAGTTCATCCTCTGTCTTTGTCCTTCGTGAGGTAGCATCCTGTTCCACTGAACCCACCCCACCCCACCCCAACCCCGGGCCCTTTATGCTGATAAACCAAACAAGCAGGTTTCCCAAGCCAAACAAAAGATGTGAAAAATGTCACTGAATGGAATTAGAAGAGCTGATTTTCCAGGAGCACGGGATAAACAGGCAAAGAGCTCACTGTCTCGGCCCTGAGGTGTGGGAGGAGCCACAGGGCCTCAAACTCGCTCCACCACTCTTCTCCAATCACGGCGATGGAAAAAAATAAAAAATGGCAACGATGACAGAGGGAGTGAAAATTAGTTTTCAGAGGCTGGTAACTTCCAGACCTGTTTTTACTGCCAGTATCCATGTGGGGGAAGTAGATTCATATGTGTGGCATCACTGGACTGATGAGGCTTGTGTGTGTGATTATGCTGCTCTCCTGCTACAGTCTAATGCCCCAACGAGCTCCAGTGACACGGCAGTGAGTTTGCACGTGATCGTGGTGGCGTGTTTTACAGTCTAATTAGTTAAGCCCCCCTCTCTCTCTAGCTTAAAGCACAACTGAACTCTGGGTAGTGTAGTTACCTGGCCATGATATGAGTCCAAATGGTGGCGAAATATGTTCGTTAGTTGCTCTGTGCTCCCCCGGGGTGATAATCCAGAATAGGGTATTTATCGCTCTCCATTCACTTCTATGGGGAAGCTAAAACGGTATACCAAATACCAAAATGTCGTCAGGTCGGACCATTTAATTAAAAAAAATAAAAATACGTAATAGAAATGCTTATTGCTTGTATTGACAGAATCCTCTTAGTTCGTGATCATACATGTGCTAGAAGTGTCATTTTGAGACCGTTTTAGCTTCCCCGTAGAAGTGAATGGAGAGTGACAAATACCCTATTCTGGATTATCACCCCAGGGGGAGCACAGAGCAACTAACAAACATATTTCTCCACCATTTGGACTCATATCATGGCCAGGTAACTACACTACCCAGAGTTCTACCAAACTTCAGTTGTGCTTTAAATCTAAATGTTTAGTTCTCATCTCTCTCTCTCTTTTCCTCTCTGTATATCTCTTTCTCTCTCCTTCCCTCTCTCTGTCTCACCCCTCTCTTTTTCTCTTTCTCGCTCTCTCACTGCAGTTATCCTGGGGGGGCTGAAGGATCACCTGAAGGAGATCAAACGCTGCCGGCGGCTGATTCTGATTGGCTGTGGGACAAGCTTCCACGCTGGATTGGCGGTGAGTGACCCACAGGGGAAAAGGCAGTGAATGGAGCTGAGGGATTGGGTTATGCTGATGATGATGATGATGATGATGAAGGCTGATCTTCCTGCTCCTGTCAGACACGGCAAATCTTGGAGGAGCTGACCGAGCTCCCCGTGATGGTGGAACTGGCCAGCGACTTCCTGGACCGCAACACGCCCGTCTTCAGGGACGATGTCTGCTTTTTCATCAGCCAATCAGGTACTGGAGGAGAGTGAGTGACGGACGTAGGCCAAGCCCACCGGCCTGGTGACTGCATTCTGATTTGACCGTTAATGCATGATAATTAAAGTGCATTAACACACCCCCCCCCCGTCCCCGTCCCCGTCCCCGTCCCAGGAGAGACCGCGGACACCCTTATGGCCCTGCGGTACTGTAAGGAACATGGCGCCCTGACGGTGGGAGTGACCAACACCGTGGGCAGCTCCATCTGCCGCGAGACCGTCTGCGGGGTCCACATCAACGCGGGGCCTGAGATCGGCGTGGCCAGCACTAAGGTACATTACATTACTCCAGCACTAAGGTACACGACATTACTCCAGCACTAAGGTACACTACATTACTCCAGCACTAAGGTACACTACATTACTCCAGCACTAAGGTACACTACATTACTCCAGCACTAAGGTACACTACATTACTTCAGCACTAAGGTACACTACATTACTCCAGCACTAAGGTACACTACATTACTCCAGCACTAAGGTACACTACATTACTTCAGCACTAAGGTACACTACATTACTCCAGCACTAAGGTGCGTTACATTACTCCAGCACTAAGGTGCATTACATTACTCCAGCACTAAGGTACACTACATTACTCCAGCACTAAGGTACACTACATTACTCCAGCACTAAGGTGCGTTACATTACTCCAGCACTAAGGTGCATTACATTACTTCAGCACTAAGGTACACTACATTACTCCAGCACTAAGGTGCATTACATTACTCCAGCACTAAGGTGCGTTACATTACTCCAGCACTAAGGTACATTACATTACTCCAGCACTAAGGTGCATTACATTACTCCAGCACTAAGGTGCATTACATTACTCCAGCACTAAGGTACACTACATTACTCCAGCACTAAGGTACACTACATTACTCCAGCACTAAGGTACACTACATTACTCCAGCACTAAGGTGCATTACATTACTCCAGCACTAAGGTGCATTACATTACTCCAGCACTAAGGTACATTACATTACTCCAGCACTAAGGTACACTACATTACTCCAGCACTAAGGTACACTACATTACTCCAGCACTAAGGTACACTACATTACTCCAGCACTAAGGTGCATTACATTACTCCAGCACTAAGGTGCGTTACATTACTCCAGCACTAAGGTACATTACTCCAGCACTAAGGTGCATTACATTACTCCAGCACTAAGGTGCATTACATTACTCCAGCACTAAGGTGCGTTACATTACTCCAGCACTAAGGTACATTACTTCAGCACTAAGGTACACTACATTACTCCAGCACTAAGGTACACTACATTACTCCAGCACTAAGATACACTACATTACTCCAGCACTAAGGTGCGTTACATTACTCCAGCACTAAGGTACATTACTTCAGCACTAAGGTACACTACATTACTCCAGCACTAAGGTACACTACATTACTCCAGCACTAAGGTGCGTTACATTACTCCAGCACTAAGGTACATTACTCCAGCACTAAGGTGCATTACATTACTCCAGCACTAAGGTACACTACATTACTCCAGCACTAAGGTGCATTACATTACTCCAGCACTAAGGTGCATTACATTACTCCAGCACTAAGGTGCATTACATTACTCCAGCACTAAGGTGCATTACATTACTTCAGCACTAAGGTACACTACATTACTCCAGCACTAAGGTGCATTACATTACTCCAGCACTAAGGTGCGTTACATTACTCCAGCACTAAGGTGCATTACATTACTTCAGCACTAAGGTACACTACATTACTCCAGCACTAAGGTGCATTACATTACTCCAGCACTAAGGTGCATTACATTACTCCAGCACTAAGGTACATTACTTCAGCACTAAGGTACACTACATTACTCCAGCACTAAGGTGCATTACATTACTCCAGCACTAAGGTGCATTACATTACTCCAGCACTAAGGTACATTACTTCAGCACTAAGGTACACTACATTACTCCAGCACTAAGGTACACTACATTACTCCAGCACTAAGGTGCGTTACATTACTCCAGCACTAAGGTGCATTACATTACTCCAGCACTAAGGTGCATTACATTACTTCAGCACTAAGGTACACTACATTACTCCAGCACTAAGGTGCATTACATTACTCCAGCACTAAGGTGCATTACATTACTCCAGCACTAAGGTACATTACTTCAGCACTAAGGTACACTACATTACTCCAGCACTAAGGTACACTACATTACTCCAGCACTAAGGTGCGTTACATTACTCCAGCACTAAGGTGCATTACATTACTCCAGCACTAAGGTGCGTTACATTACTCCAGCACTAAGGTGCATTACTCCAGCACTAAGGTGCATTACATTACTCCAGCACTAAGGTACACTACATTACTCCAGCACTAAGGTACACTACATTACTCCAGCACTAAGGTACATTACTCCAGCACTAAGGTGCATTACATTACTCCAGCACTAAGGTACACTACATTACTCCAGCACTAAGGTACACTACATTACTCCAGCACTAAGGTACACTACATTACTCCAGCACTAAGGTGCATTACATTACTCCAGCACTAAGGTGCATTACATTACTCCAGCACTAAGGTGCATTACATTACTTCAGCACTAAGGTACACTACATTACTCCAGCACTAAGGTGCGTTACATTACTCCAGCACTAAGGTGCGTTACATTACTCCAGCACTAAGGTGCGTTACATTACTCCAGCACTAAGGTACATTACTCCAGCACTAAGGTGCATTACATTACTCCAGCACTAAGGTGCATTACATTACTTCAGCACTAAGGTACACTACATTACTCCAGCACTAAGGTACATTACATTACTCCAGCACTAAGGTGCATTACATTACTCCAGCACTAAGGTGCATTACATTACTCCAGCACTAAGGTGCATTACATTACTCCAGCACTAAGGTGCGTTACATTACTCCAGCACTAAGGTGCGTTACATTACTCCAGCACTAAGGTGCGTTACATTACTCCAGCACTAAGGTGCGTTACATTACTCCAGCACTAAGGTGCATTACATTACTCCAGCACTAAGGTGCATTACATTACTTCAGCACTAAGGTACACTACATTACTCCAGCACTAAGGTACATTACATTACTCCAGCACTAAGGTACATTACATTACTCCAGCACTAAGGTGCATTACATTACTCCAGCACTAAGGTGCGTTACATTACTCCAGCACTAAGGTGCATTACATTACTCCAGCACTAAGGTGCGTTACATTACTCCAGCACTAAGGTGCGTTACATTACTCCAGCACTAAGGTACATTACTTCAGCACTAAGGTACACAACATTACTCCAGCACTAAGGTACATTACATTACTCCAGTAATGCTTCCTTCTCTGCTTTTTACTATTACAGTTTTACATTTTATAATTTGGGCCCAATTTTAGCAGAAATGGCTTGAACATCTCTGGCATAACCAGAGGACGAGCAGCCATTGTTGTGCTTGTATCCTGACTGTGTGTGTGTGTGTGTGTTTCCCAGGCATACACCAGCCAGTTTGTGTCTCTGGTCATGTTCGCCCTGATGATGAGTGAGGATAGACTGTCCCTGCAGAAGAGGAGGCTGGAGATTATCAACAGCCTCAGGGTTCTACCAGGTGAGACCTCAACTCCTATACCTGCAACACTGGCAGTCATAGCGCAAACAAACGCTAACCCCCCCCCCCCCCCCCCCCACTGAGCCATAGCGCTAACACCACTAACCCACCACACACACTGAGCCATAGCGCTAACACCACTAACCCTCCTCACACTGAGCCATAGCGCTAACACCACTAACCCTCCTCACACTGAGCCATAGCGCTAACACCGCTAACCCACCCCACACACTGAGCCATTGCGCTAACACCGCTAATCCTCCTCACACTGAGCCATAGCGCTAACACCGCTAACCCTCCCACACTGAGCCATAGCGCTAACACCACTAACCCTCCTCACACTGAGCCATAGCGCTAACACCACTAACCCTCCCCACACTGAGCCATAGCGCTAACACCGCTAACCCTCCTCACACTGAGCCATAGCGCTAACACCACTAACCCTCCCCACACTGAGCCATAGCGCTAACACCACTAACCCTCCTCACACTGAGCCATAGCGCTAACACCACTAACCCTTCTCACACTGAGCCATAGCGCTAACACCACTAACCCTCCTCACACTGAGCCATAGCGCTAACACCGCTAACCCACCCCACACACTGAGCCATTGCACTAACACCGCTAACCCTCCTCACACTGAGCCATAGCGCTAACACCGCTAACCCACCCCACACACTGAGCCATTGCACTAACACCGCTAACCCTCCCCACACTGAGCCATAGCGCTAACACCACTAACCCTCCTCACACTGAGCCATAGCGCTAACACCGCTAACCCTCCTCACACTGAGCCATAGCGCTAACACCACTAACCCTCCTCACACTGAGCCATAGCGCTAACACCGCTAACCCTCCCCACACACTGAGCCATTGCGCTAACACCGCTAACCCTCCTCACACTGAGCCATAGCGCTAACACCACTAACCCTCCCCATACTGAGCCATAGCGCTAACACCACTAACCCTCCTCACACTGAGCCATAGCGCTAACACCGCTAACCCTCCCCATACTGAGCCATAGCGCTAACACCGCTAACCCTCCTCACACTGAGCCATAGTGCTAACACCGCTAACCCTCCCCACACTGAGCCATAGTGCTAACACCACTAACCCTCCTCACACTGAGCCATAGCGCTAACCCCGCTAACCCTTCTCACACTGAGCCATAGCGCTAACACCGCTAACCCTTCTCACACTGAGCCATAGCGCTAACACCACTAACCCTCCTCACACTGAGCCATAGCGCTAACACCGCTAACCCACCCCACACACTGAGCCATTGCTCTAACACCGCTAACCCTCCTCACACTGAGCCATAGCGCTAACACCACTAACCCTCCCCACACTGAGCCATAGCGCTAACACCACTAACCCTCCTCACACTGAGCCATAGCGCTAACACCGCTAACCCACCCCACACACTGAGCCATAGCGCTAACACCACTAACCCTTCTCACACTGAGCCATAGCGCTAACACCACTAACCCTCCCCACAATGAGCCATAGCGCTAACACCACTAACCCTCCTCACACTGAGCCATAGCGCTAACACCGCTAACCCTCCTCACACTGAGCCATAGCGCTAACACCACTAACCCTCCTCACACTGAGCCATAGCGCTAACACCACTAACCCTCCTCACACTGAGCCATAGCGCTAACACCACTAACCCTCCCCACACTGAGCCATAGCGCTAACACCACTAACCCTCCTCACACTGAGCCATAGCGCTAACACCACTAACCATCCTCACACTGAGCCATAGCGCTAACACCACTAACCCTCCTCACACTGAGCCATAGCGCTAACACCACTAACCCTCCCCACACTGAGCCATAGCGCTAACACCACTAACCCTCCTCACACTGAGCCATAGCGCTAACACCGCTAACCCTCCCCACACTGAGCCATAGCGCTAACACCGCTAACCCTCCTCACACTGAGCCATAGCGCTAACACCGCTAACCCTCCCCACACTGAGCCATAGTGCTAACACCACTAACCCTCCCCACACTGAGCCATAGCGCTAACACCACTAACCCTCCCCACACTGAGCCATAGCGCTAACACCACTAACCCACCCCACACACTGAGCCATTGCACTAACACCACTAACCCTCCCCACAATGAGTCATAGCGCTAACACCACTAACCCTCCACACACTGAGCCATAGCGCTAACACCACTAACCCTCCCCACACTGAGCCATAGCGCTAACACCACTAACCCTCCCCACACTGAGCCATAGCGCTAACACCACTAACCCTCCCCACACTGAGCCATAGTGCTAACACCACTAACCCTCCCCACACTGAGCCATAGCGCTAACACCACTAACCCTCCCCACACTGAGCCATAGCGCTAACACCACTAACCCACCACACACACTGAGCCATAGCGCTAACACAGCTAACCCACCCCACACTGAGCCATAGCGCTAACACCACTAACCCTCCCCATAATATTTTCAAGGTGAAAATCCTGCATGAAAAAGCCCTGCTCCTTGCTTTTCATAAATTTGTATCCTACCAAAAAAAAATTATGTTTATTGGAACCATCGTTGCTGATTTAAAATCAATCGTAAAGGCTGCAGTCTGAATAGAAGAACACGGGTGAATGCCATCGTCTGTCTGCTTGCTTATTGTCAGTCTTATAGCGTATGAGATGGAAATTAGATTTTTATTCTCCTCCAGGCATTCAATTGTATTTTTTTTCAGACTGCAGTGACTAAGCAAATCTAGAGGGTGAACTTTCGAGCAAGTGGAACATGTCTTGTCCTGGTCCTCTTATGGCACAGTCACACCATGTGTGTCCTTGTGTGACATATTAACACTGTGTGTGTGTCCTTGTATGGCACATTAACACCATGTGTGGCCTCTTATGACACATTAACGCTGGGTGCGTATCCTGTTTTTCAGAACTCCTTAAGGAAGTTCTCGCACTGGATGACAAGATCAAGAGCATCGCGGACGAGCTGTACGAGCAGAAATCACTGTTAGTCATGGGGCGTGGTTTCAATTACGCCACTTGCCTGGAGGGGGCGCTGGTGAGTATCACTTCCCGCTCCCTTTGTCATTTTCTCATTTCTACTGATTGCTTTAACCCCCTTGTTCAAACTATTGAGCTGCATATAGAAGTCACAGAGCAGATGAGACCCTTAAGGGCCTGATTTACTAAGACCTTGAGTGTATGCAAAACCATTTAGCACACGCAAAACCAATAACATTACCAATGATTGGTGCAAAACAAATACCATGACCAATCAATCATTGGTTTTGCGTGTGCTAAAAAATTGCACCCGCTAAAGGTCTTAGTAAATCAGGCCCTTAATTATTTTCAATCTCATGGGGGGGGGTGGACTTGGTTGATGTTCATTTGTTTATATTTTTGTTTTAAAAGCATTAATAATGCCTGACAGTGTAGTACAGGGGCTTTTTTTGAGTTAGTTTGTTCCGTTAAGTGGAACAAGGTCGTGGCACAAGCAGAAATGATTACATGGTACATTTCCCACCTCAGTGTGGAAGTGCTTTTACACGCAGAGAGATTAATGAACAGAACAGATTAGCAGGACTCACGTGGATAGCACACTGTTCTAGACCTGCAGGCTCCATTTTGTGCTGGATACACGCTTGACCGTTTTTGTCTCTTTTCACCTGTAAACTTTTCTTATATCGGTCCGTACGCCTTTTCATGCCTATCTGCCGGTTTTACACTAACGGTCAAAAGTTTTACTTCACTTTAGGCTACTTGTGTTTTCGTACTCTGTTTTTAGTGTAATTTAAGCAGTTTAACTTCTGTAAATAAACTCAACTGTCACAAGGTAAGAAGTGAATAGTCAGACGTTAAAAATAATCTTTTACTTCACAGGATAGTGACCTAGATTTTGGAATTAATTTTTAAAAAGCCATATTTGGCTAAATAAACAGGTGAACAAATTCTTTCCATTTTCCAACAAGAGGTGTAAAATCAAGCTAGTTTGGGACGAATTGGACAGAAAAGTCAAGGAGAAGCAGCCCATAAGTGCAGCACGTCTGTGGGAACTTCTACAGCAGTGTTGGTGTGAACCTTCAGAATCATACAACTGTAGAAAAAATGTCACAAATATACTAAGCAGTTATTACTGCAAAAGGTGGCTAGTTTGATGAATCTAACATTTGTATTTTTTTTTTTTTGGAAAATAAAAGGCGTTTTATTTTTAATTGCTTTAAAATTGTCGGTGTACTAAAACCTTTGACCGGTAGTGTAGGCGTGTAACCTTTTTCAGTGAGCCTGCCGGCCTCTCTCCTCATGTCTGTCCGCTTGTCCTTTCTCTTTGGCAGAAAATAAAGGAGATCACCTACATGCACTCAGAGGGCATCCTGGCTGGCGAGCTCAAGCACGGCCCCCTCGCTCTGATTGACAAGCACATGCCCGTCATCATGGTGATCATGAGGGACGCCTGTTACCAAAAGTGTCACAACGCTCTGCAGCAGGTGACTGCCAGACAGGTGAGACGCACATATTTTACATACATTATATATGTACATATATGTACATGTAAAGCCACAATTATATTATTCTTATTACAACTTTGAGCTGCATTCGTTGTATGAAAGGTGCTATATAAATAAAATACTTACTTATTCCTTATTCTTATCCAGGTATTTGATGTGTTCCACCTCTAGCACACCTGATGCGACTAAGCACGGGCTTGATTTGTTGTATCAGGTGTGCTTGAGATGGAACACGTGAAATACCTGGATCCGGCTGGGGTACCTGGATCCGGCTGGGGTACCCGAGGAGAGGTTTGGGAACCGCTGCTCTAGGGAATCATTTAAAACTCCACAACAGCAATAATTATTTTTGGGGGAGCGCTACTGAGGGTCTGTATCCCAGCATCCTTTGCATCGCTGGGAAAAGCAGGGGGTTACCGTGGCGACCTGCGTCACACGCTCTTCTGCTCTCCGTCAGGGCCGGCCGATCATCATCTGCAGCCGGGATGACCCGGAGATGGAGCAGAGCGCGTATAAGACCATCAAGCTGCCTCATACGGTGGACTGTTTGCAGGGCATCCTCAGCGTGGTCCCTCTGCAGCTTCTGTCCTTCCACCTGGCCGTGCTGCGTGGATACGACGTGCGTTACCTTTCCTCTCAGCGTACCTGTGTGATGTCACCTGTGTCACGTTACTTCCCCCCTACCTGTACAATGTTACCTCCCCTCTACCTATGTGATGTCACTTCCCCACTACC
This sequence comes from Ilyophis sp. 1 JC-2022, assembly GCA_022702515.1. Classification (NCBI taxonomy): domain Eukaryota; kingdom Metazoa; phylum Chordata; class Actinopteri; order Anguilliformes; family Synaphobranchidae; genus Ilyophis; species Ilyophis sp. 1 JC-2022. The sequence continues at coordinate 6,778,188 of CM040397.1, forward strand.
TGTACAATGTTACCCCCCACGTATGTGATGTCACCCCCCCCCTCCCCTCTACCTATGTGATGTCACTTCCCCCCTACCTGTACAATGTTACCTCCCCTCTACCTATGTGATGTCACTTCCCCTCTACCTGTACGATGTCACATCACCCCTCACTCTCTTATTTTTGTCGCTCACAGAGAGGAATTTTAATCTCTTCTCCTTGGTTTTTAGGTGGACTGCCCCAGGAATCTGGCCAAATCTGTCACAGTGGAGTGAAGTCCAACGGCAACGGGCAGATTGTTGAAGGAGGAAGCATGCATTCCAAAGTGCAATCTCGTGTGTGTGTGTGTGTGTGTGTGTGTTTGTGCACACTTGCTTGTGTGTGAGAGTGTGCGTGCATATGTAATATATAATAACGTATATGCACCTATGAAGTGATCCACTAGGCTATTGAAACTGTGCCATGGACTTTGGTGGGTATATTGTGTGCATCTCAACAAAAGAAATACTGGAAGGTTGGTCCAATCAGTGCATCGTCACCTGTTCTCCTTTTATATTCTGCAGCTGAAATCCCCAAGTTGTGCCTCACCATAAATACTGTGACTTACATCCTTCCTGCCTTTCACACCCCCGGGGGGACAGTGTAAAACGCAGCGTCTTCCTTTTATAGTGAAGTGTTTACTGTTGTGCAATATTTACCTTGAGGCAAAGCCAAAGAGTCCCAATGTTGACAGTTATTGGTGGAAGATGTGAACGTCAGGAAAAGGTTAGGATTGATCGCATGCTCTTGTTGAGAGGTGAGGCCACTTAGACCAATCATGGTTCTCAATTCTCAAACGTATTGACCAATGAAGAGCTTGTGTGTCCGTGTATGTTTCCACACATTCATTAATGAACATCGTTTGGCATGGCCAGTGAGGAGTTCTGGTTCTCTCTATGACAGACGTCATCTGGCTCACACAGCTTTAAGGAACCCATATTTCAGATCCTTATCGATCACGGAACCCATGTAAATTGTGGGTTCCCTGCTCTGGGCCTATTGACCCTGCGTACTGTAACACACCTGACCAAGAACCACCGGTTTAATGTACTTCTCTCTTTATTTTATCTTAATCTTTTTAATGTTTGAATTTTAAAATGTTTTTAATGTTTAACAATTGCCCTTTTTTTCGTTTTAAACCGAGTTAACTGCATTTCCTTACTTCTTTGTCACCTTGAAAGATAAATGCAGTCCGCTATTGTAACAAATCACAACGTGCATTCCCTTTAAATTTTTAAATATATTTGAAGTGTAATGTTTTTATTGTATTTATGACTTTTTTGTAAAGGAAAAAAAAAAGGTGTTTGTACTCTCCAGCCTTGCGTGAATGGTAATTATGTCTCGGTTTTTGTCTTTATAAAACTCTTCGTTACTTCCTGTAGCTTGTTAAAGCTGAGAATGGTTCCTGGGGTACTTAAATATACAAAGATCAATTGCTTTAATGAAGATTATATTTTATATATTTTATCATAACTGGGGACTTTATAAATCTGTGAATGTAAAAGAAAATTAAAAAAATATTATCTGATCAGAGTTTCTGTAGCCTACGTTTATTATTTAATTGGGAATCTGTGTGTATATGTCGTTGGATCATGTCCTTGGACAGTAGCTTGTATTGTTTGGGACTCGCATCATGGCACCCCACGGTTTCAGTGAAAATACACACATTGACACGCAAATGTGTCTGTGTTGTATTTATGAAACGCACGTACACTGAAATATATCATTTAAATAATTAATGAATTATGAAAATCATTTTACATAAATTATTTGTGACCATTGTTATACTAAGCAACTCATTTTGGCGAACAAATAGGCTAGGATGTGAGAGGACAGTCAGTGTCTTGTCGCCTTTAAAACGCTATGCCCGTATGCCGATGAACTTGAACAGAGTACAGGGACAAAATCAGGGGACAACGGGGATATGACATAATCGCTGTATGCCAGCTCCTCGTGGAAGCTGGTCTGAGCGATTGTGCTGTTGTATTTACATATTTTTAAATTAAATGTTCCCGTTAACTGTCCATAGGTCAGCTTTCAACTGGTCAGTTTTTAAGCTAATATCACTATATTGATGTCCAATAGTTGTGGCCAGGAAATAGCTGCTACACATAGCATACGCAACACAGAATCAGTTGGAATTACACCCAGTATTTACAATAGAACCTGTTGGTATACGCTACAACTGCTGCTTGGCAATCTTTTCATTAAAAAAAAACATGCAATGTTCTTTTAAAAATGTTTCGTTCGTACTGAGGCGTATTTGCTCAGTCTTTATAGAGAATACGGCAATATTAATTTTCAGTAAAAACTCGCAATAAAACTTAAGAGATCCGACTGCGCGATGACGTCAACCGCGCTTCCTGCCTGCCGTCGAATTGTGCCAGCAAGGCTCCGCCCCCCAATCGTGCCATTGACAGTAGTTCGGAATTGGGTGGTCAGCGGTGTCGGAAAGCTCGCTTACTTTTCGCTGACAGTGAGCTCCCTTATTTGTTGTCTTCGCTTGGATTCAGGAACGTTTCCTTGAATGTTGAAATTGGAAGCAGCTTCTCTTGCGCGGCTCACTGTACATGGGAGTGTTGGAAAAGCGAAGGGAAAAGGTAGGTGCAATTAAATTTAGCCCGTCTGTCCGCCTGCAAACACCGCTACTAGTTCCATTACCGCAGTACCAACGAGAAGTGAGAGAGGGGGGGCAATTCCGGTAATAAGCAACATTTCGGAGTCGGATGTACCCAAAAGGGAAAACTATTTCATCACGTCTTCAGCAAAAGAAAAAATTGCTTACTAGCTAGCTGGCTACATCACCAGTTAGATTGTTCTGGCCTCAGTCTGACGTTACTGCAGTGTCCAAAATCGGTGTTTTTACATGTCACTACCAGAAGAGCTGCCGGTGTGGGAGAGGAAGGGAGGGCCGGGGTCTCGAAGTTTGTGGCAAAACCACGGGGGAAATCCTGATGGCTTTTGGGGTGGATTATTCTGGAAACAGTCAGAGTTTGGTGAAGGCGGAGAGTCTGCAAGTCGTAACTAGTTAGCTTTCTCCTGAGCAGTAAGCAAAATAAATGTCGATTTTTCCCCCCAGAAAAGAAGCAAATCACTGTAAACCCGGAGCTGTTGACCCGTGTAAAATGCCCAAACGCATCGCTTGTTCAAGCACCGGCGCATTTGTAGGTGTCGCGGCGAGCGCGTTTAATGTCGCCCACGTGAAGTGCAGCTGGACCGCGCGGCAGGTTGCGCCCACAGCTGCTCTCGTGCCAAGGTTGCAAGTTGGGACAACGCTTTTCATGGTTTTCATCCTGGGTTTTTCACGGCATCTGAGTCTGAGCCATAGACTGTATAAGATCTGAGCCCTCTGTCCTGGCGCTGGCAGTTCCCTTTTGAACGGTTTCTTCAGTAGCCTACGTCCATGTTGGTCTGTGTGGCGATGAATACCGGATCTTCAGTCGTAGGCTACTGTGAAATGAAACTGAACTTGTTTGCACGCTGCAGTTGTTTTTGATTGCCATGAGCTCAAAACCGCAAGCTGTCACGGTTAGCTGGTGACAGTTTACAATTGCGCGATGACCTGAGAACTAGATAACCCGGCCCATTTAAAGTTAATATTGAAAATGTAAGGTTTATTGTTGAAGTGCTAATTGAATCCTGCGTGATGTTCATGACCTCCTGCCGATCAACACAAAAATGCCATTTCCTCCTGAGAGTGAGCAGGTGTAACAGTAAGCCGACCCGAATTCAGTGTGTGTGTCTCTGAGGTCAAAGGTTTAAGAAGTTCATGTTTTTATAGACCGAAAGCCCATCGTTATTGTTGTTGTCTTTGTAGGAACCCTGTGAAGTGCCATAGCGTCAATATTGCATACATGTGAGGTGTGTCCCACGAAACTCAGTCAGCTGGTTAATGGCATCTCTGTCTGCTATCATCCCGATATAGGTGCATATTTCAATATTTTGATAGAACCACGAACTATAATTTTTTTTTTTTTTAATAGTATTTACAATCTATCCTGAATGTGGTAGACTTGCGAGTAACACTGATGTTCTTCACTTCTGTAAACTGCTCTGACTAGGAGAGTCTTAATCTAAGTGATTGTAATGTCGATAATGCATTGCATTTTGGGTAAAATTTGGCTGCTCTTTATTATGGACGGCTACCCCCCTACGTTTTGTGCATTAGCCTACTGCACTGCATGTATAAAGCGGGATCAACTGCCGCGTGAGCCTTCTCGTGTTTTAAAATCCAGAATCTCTCTATATATATTCGTGCACAGGTCCAGTTTCACACTACTGTACCTGGTTCTGTTCACTGTGATTTATTTCAGTAACTCGGACTGCATTTCTAGGGGAGTTCGTATTTTGTGAAAGAACTGATGGATTGTCCTAAACGGGTCTGTTACAGTAATGGGGTGGAGAGAACGCAATATCACTCCGTAACAACGCTCTGGAGACCTGTGTAGAATAGATTCCGCGTGCGGGAAAAGCGGAAATAAATCTTAAAAAATTTAAAAAGAAGAGTCCTCCTCTGCGGTGTCGGGTCCCGTTTCCTGCGCAGCCACGAGATTTGACAGGAAGAAAAATAAAACGTTCCACAGGATCACAATCTGTTTCCAACAGACAACTAGTGTCCGTTGTAATATTAGATTACAGCGTTTAAATTGAGAAGACAGAGAAGATGGCAGGGAACCGGTTCCACTTCACAAGAGCTTTCAATGAAAAGTCAAGCGAAGTAAAGAACCTGTGAGTGGGATTCCTCCTAGAGTGATTCCGCCTGGAGTGATTCCTCCTGTGAGTGGGATTCCTCCTGGAGTGATTCCACCTAGAGTGATTCCACCTGGAGTGATTCCTCCTAGAGTGATTCCTCCTAGAGTGATTCCTCCTGTGAGTGGGATTCCTCCTGGAGTGATTCCTCCTGTGAGTGGGATTCCTCCTGCGAGTGATTCCTCCTGCGAGTGATTCCTCCTGTGAGTGGGATTCCTCCTGGAGTGATTCCTGTGTATGTCTTCTGAACGGGGAACATTGCACCACATAAATCTGGTGCTCGTACTCCTAGTCCGTCCTCAGTCTACAGTGCCTCAAACAACCATGAATATCACACTATGGGCTTGAGTTAATAAGACCTTTAGCTTGTGCAAAACTAATAACACAACCAATGATTGGTGCAAAACGAATACCATGACCAATCATTGTTCATGTTATTGGTTTTGCGTGTGCTAAAAGGTTTTGCACACGTTAAAGGTCTTCGTAAATCAAGCCCAATACGCATATAAAGACAGACACATAACCACACTGTTTTCCATATTATTATATAGCCTATTCCTTTGTTAATGAACTGGCTGTAATAGGGTTGCACCAGTTTACTGATCTAGATCCTTACAGGGGCAGTAAAAGGTGACGCCATGTTGAAAATGTGTCGTGCATATGGTGTAACTGTAAAGTATGGTTTCATCATAAACTATGGTACGACTGTTACTATAGCTGTAGTTTGCTAGCTGGATACATAAAGGCCAGTTACTTGCCATCTCATCTTCTTCTCAGAGGATGCTAAGAGAAGAGAGCAGAAATGGCTGGAAGGAATCATTTATCATTTTCAGCATTTAAGTGATGTGAATATGTTTTTTAAAGAAAGAGCCAGTCATGCCTGCAGTGCAACATAGCCCAAACCAATTGGAAAACTTTGATTTCTATGTCTGCCGTTTTTTGTTTTTTTTTGTAATCTCTCAGTATAGGCCTAATGCATATTAACCACAATTTTCCACCATGCCTGCATCTTTCATTGCATTATTCTATCATTCTATCACCTGTATTGTCTAGTATTTGTTAATGAAGAAACTTGGACAGCATTTTATATAATTTTGTTGTCTTTTATTGAGATCAGTTTATCTTTAAAAATTTTTTTAAATAATACCAAAAAAAATCTGGCACATTGTTTTCAGAGGGATCCTGATAATAGTAAGTGTCTTATCGCAGGTAAATGTGTCTTATCGCAGGTAAAAGTATCTTATCGCAGGTAAATGTTTTTATCCTGACAAAACGAGAAGGAAGATATTGTGCTCAACCTTGGTTTCCATGCATGTGGTTTTAGTCTGTGGGTTTTGTGAGGGGCGTGGCAGTCTGCTGTCACGGATCCACCTGATTGGCTGATGAAGCATGGCGCGAAATCTGTGCATGCGAGCATGTGCTGCCACCTGGAACATGGCACCCAACAGCAGCCAAAACGAAACGGGAGACCCGCCCTCTCGAGCGGCGGGAATCGGCAGGGCTGAGGGCTTAAATCCCGCCGGAATCGCTTAACTTCTCAGGGAGTGGAGGTCGCTGTGGGCGGGAGATAATCTGCCAGGCCGTAATGTTTCCACTCAGGGTCCACATAATTTAATTTCACCGTTTGTACGTTGGTTTTGTTTTAGTAAAATCACTTTGTTTGCCCTCGATAATGCGAGCCTGATCCCAGTCTTGACATCTAGGAAATTTTAATTTATACCCTTTATGATGTAAGATCACAAATGTGTGATTAGAATGTTCTTTTTTTGTTCATTCCAAAAAAACCTGCTCCTCGGAGAGTTAATGAAGGGAGGCTGATGGGAAGTAAAAACCATTGTCAGCCTGAACTTAGTTTTTTCTATTTTTTTTCTTTCTCTGAACAATTTCCCTTCCCATTATAACAATGCCAGGAGTGCGATATAAATCTTTTTTCTGTTCCTTAAACGTACCCATCACCATCAGACAAGGCTGGGATTTGAATAAAGTGCAGACTGTGTGGTGCTGCTTGTAAAATAATATGGTGTCTGTGCAGATCATGCGTTCGGCAGGGGGAAGAGCGTGGAGAAGCTTCGCGGAGCTATTTGTGGTGGTTTTATCAGCCCACTGAAAGCCATTCTCCCCCTTGTAAAACTATTAGTGGCTGAGAATGAGATCTAAATATTTCTAGTGTACTGCAGAGTGCTGCGCAGATGGGGGGTGGAGGGGGGTGCCAGAGCGGAGCTTAAAGTCGGGGTCTTAAGTATTCCGTTTGGGGGTCATTGATTTTAAACTTAATGTTTGTCCCCTGTCCCACCACACACTGTTCATGAGCAGCATCTGTAAGTTCTATCTGGAGCTCCAGGACTTTGAGTGATGCAGTGCTGCTCTTGGGCGGGCTTAAAGGTCATTGTTGGCTGATCACTGGTAGCTGTTCTCTCATTGGTTGAATATTGGCTCAAGTGTTTGTCTCTTCAGCTTCCTGTGGCCTGCTTCCAGTCAGCACTTTATTTGCTGCTGTTTTGTGTGTCTGTGTGTGTCTGTGCGTGACTGTGTTTGTCTGTGTGCGTATGAGTGTGTGTGTGTGTGTGTCTGTGTGTGTGTCTGTGCGTGACTGTGTTTGTCTGTGTGCGTATGAGTGTGTGTGTGTGTGTGTGTGTGTGTGTGTGTGTGTGCTTATGTGTGATAATTATACCGGAGTGCTCTAATGTAGAAATAAAGACTCCACTTTAAGCCTGCGGCCTGCTTTAGCGTGAGTAACAGCTCAGCAGGTAGCGGGATGTGGGAAACGCAGAACAGGGCACCACAGCTGCACCATTCCAGCAGCGCTGCCTCTGTTCCCACAATGCACCACACCGCCGTCTGTGGCTTTCATCCAGAGATATCGGAGTCTATCAGTCAGCCAAGTCTGAGCTGGATCAATAGATAACCACCCTGCTCACTGCCACTGCAGCAGCATGAGGGCTAGAATCACACTGGAATCATAGCAGTGCTATAGCTGCAATCACACTGGAATCATAGCAGTGCTATAGCTGCAATCACACTGGAATCATAGCAGTGCTATAGCTGGAATCACACTGGAATCATAACAGTGCGATAGCTGGAATCATAGCAGTGCGATAGCTGGAATCACACTGGAATCATAGCAGTGCGATAGCTGGAATCACACTGGAATCATAGCAGTGCGATAGCTGGAATCACACTGGAATCATAGCAGTGCGATAGCTGGAATCACACTGGAATCATAGCAGTGCGATAGCTGGAATCACACTGAAATCAGGACTATGAGCATAGGGTGATTGCGGCCTTTATGTGGTGGCCGATTACATTTATGAACTCACTGCAAGTATGTTACCCCAGCAACCACTACTCTCTAAATATCTCCAGAAGAGTGTAGCAGATCATAGCTGACTGATCAGTGACCTTCATGTTTAAATGACGTAATGTTCAGAATGTAAAGGTCCTTACAGAGTGTTTAAAACGGGGAGTAGACACGTCCAGCAGATGGACAGTCCGGCGGATTGCCTTTCATAGTCGAGCGTACTGGAAGCATACTCAAAGTGTACCAACCCCCCTTTATTGACAACCTTTCCTATAATTGTTGCACTCCCAATTGCAAACAACATGTGCCGTCGTTCATGGAAGAAGATTCCGGTACGAAGAAGGTACGCTTGGAGGTGAAACGCCAGGGCCGCACAGATAAAAAAATGACTCATATAGGCGAACGTCCGCTTTGGGTCTACTATGATGTCATTTTAGGTCCGTGCGGACCCTCCGGTCTTTCCGTCCGCATACTTTTTTTGGCACCTCTGGAATGGCTTTAGCTGAACATGCCTGTTGAATGAGCCCCAGTTGGACCTGCTGGAGTCAGCAATGGAATGATTACTTTTTTTCTCCATTTCGGCAAGTCTCTGTCTAAGAGTATCTGCTTTTAAAAGTACTACATGTTCCATTGTATCATTCACTTGAATGTTGCAATGAACCATGTCATACTTTGTAAGTACGTGATTCTCATAGTGTGTGTGTGTGTGTGTGTGTTTGCGTTGAGTTTCTTTCTCACATGCTGTTTTTCCTCTGCACACACTTGTGACATTTGTGTCTGAAATAACTCGGGTGTTCTGCTGCGGTCAGCATCAATAATGTTAGGCGAGGTTTTGTGAGAATTGAAAAAGTGTTAATTCTACTCTTAATGAAAGTAATTAAATGCGCTGACAAATTAGGGTTTTAGAATGGCTAACGTACAGCTGATCTATAACACCTGTGGTTCTGCACCAGCTATTGTTTCGGTTCATTTGGGAAGAATCTTGCCTCAGCGTGCTTTCAGAACCTCTCTCACTGCAAAGTCGAGTGGCTCGCTCACCCCCTAAGCTCGCCCCCTAAGCTCGCCCCCTAAGCTCGCCCCCTAAGCCGACATCCCAACCAACTTGCTCAACGTGCTCATTTTAAGCCCTGCAGGTCCAGCTGCTTCTCCCTCAACCTTTCCTACGGCATCTTTACTGGATTTCTGAGTTTCCTATGTGTAAGAAAATCATGCATTGATTAATAAGATGCATACAAACATATGATTCAACTGGGCGTCCCATTTATTTTTGAGGGCAATTTTAAATATTGAGTGAATAGGATCTTATGAAACCAATTTGTTTTTTCAAAATAAACTCATGACCAAATATGTTGATTTTCAAAGGTTACATTATTTTTTTATATTAAGACTAACTTTATTGCTGATGCCTCTCTATAATTCATAATTAGGACCTCACCTGAAATCCTGAAGATGCACCTGTTGTTTCCTCATCAGTCTGCTCTACCTCTCTAGCCTTAGCCTGCTGCTGTGGTTCTTGCATACAAACAAATTCATTAAATGGTGACATTTTCATGGGATTTCTAGACTGAAATTCAACTCATAATTTGATATATCCACCCATGTTATGTTTACTCCTGCTAGCAACCTGTCTGCTAGCCTACAGATGACTGAAGCCAGGGTTAGCTTGTTAGTTAATGCTAGCTAACATGGTTAACTAACATCAGTTGACAATTTTCCACAGTGGAAAGGCTGGTGACGTTAGGTAGCGAGCAGGCTTTAATTTTAAATCAACGTGGCTACTGGATAGTTCGTTTACTACAGCTATTACTTACGCTAGTCTGGGTGGTGAAAAAGCTCCTGGTGTCCCTTGTCTTTTTTTGGTGGAGGTGGCATGATATCTACAAAGTACAAAACGTGTTGGCACGGACAATATTACGTACATGTGCTGTGTAGTGCAGGCAATAGAGGAAACATTCCTCAGGAAAGGGAGTAAGACAGTCATCCGAAAAGACCAAATTTTTGCCAAAGCTTGAGGTATGGACTGACAGCCCTGAGCCCTAATAACTTATCGTTCCGCGAGAAAAAGAGTAACCGTTGTCAGCACACACAAATCATCTCTCGCCTCCTCCGTGTCTGGCAGTAAGTACGATATTTGAATGTGAGCGTTCAGATCGAGCGAATATCTAAAAAAGAACCCCCTCCATTTCAGCCAATCAAATGCTAGCATGCCTAAATTGGTCGTCTTGGAGACGTATCCGCTGGGAAGGCACATCAGAATTATGTAATATGACTTCACTCGAGTTGAACGAGTTCGCTCAAATATTGGTAGGGACAATTCTCTCCTTTCAAAATATTGGTCCATAAGCAAACATACGCCCTTGCTCGGAAGAATGCCCGGCAGCGAGCCCTGTACTCCGCGTCGCCGAGTTTAACCGCGACGAACTGCGTGTGTATGGGAACACGTGGAATAAGAGCCGGGATGCCTCCCCCCGTCCCCCGTTTATGTTTGCTTATGCCTCGCGTTACATTCGCGAGGCAGAGATTCCGGGGCAGCGCGTGACTGATGCAGATTTTCCCGCCAGGTCGAAGCCATGGCATTCCTTCTCACCTACAACCCGCCCGGATGGCACTTCCAAAAACCTATCACAGCAGGGAAAGATATGTTTGAAGTAATAATAATAATGATATATAAATACAGGACCTTTCATACATGTCTCGAACAGAAAATAAAACGGTTATTACATGCCATTATGCATAGCATGTAATATCGTTTTTTTATCTGTTATTATTATGCATGAATTATTAAAAGCCTTATAAATAAATATTTTTCTGACAATATAAAGAAATGGTGTTGAATCAATGCAGTATTATAATACTTCAGACTGGGCAAAAACGGCTTTAAATCAGCTTATTTTTTTAATAACCCTTGTTGTAGGCCTATTTCTATGTGCTGGGTTAAATGATTGATCTTTGAAAATATGTGGCATGTAGCCTGCGGGAAGGCCTGGCACACTGCGTGACTTTGAGTTTTTAACATTGAGTTCACAGTGAGTGAAGGTAACATATGTAAGGAGGATGACATCATCGGCGGAGTTGTTTTAAAGTAAGCAATAGCCTAGTGTGACATCACCATCCTGGGACGAGGCAGGGATGTCAGAGCCATGCTGTGCTGCCCTAGAACGGTTTGAGCTGGGTGTAGCAACATTGAACATGTCCACAGGTACAAACCAAACTTATTTCACGGCTGGTTTCTTATTTACACAGAACGGCAGACGGTACGTTTTCGGTATGTTTTAGCGTGTTTGTCAGTTTAAATGTCTCCTGTTGTGGCACGTTTAGTTTATTCTCAAACGTCTAATTAATAGTGGTGGGACCCGCAAAACTAAATAGGCGCCTAAATCAGTGACACCTGGTTATGCAATGTTAAGTTAATAAATGTAGCCTAGCCCTGGAGACTTGTCATGAAAAAGGAAAAAAAAACAGTCCATTAAAGTTTAGATTTCTTTTAAATCGCACAGCGCCAAGTATTTAATATTCAGAGCAGCTGGGAAGATGTTCATTGAACTCTAACCAAGTTTATAATGAGTCCACTCTGACCATCGTGGCCTCATATAAACTCTGTAAGAGTTGATTTAACACTGAACATTTGACTGTGTGGGAAGGAGCCCATCAGAGCAGTTATTGTGCTTACAGGGGATGGCCTATGGAAGCCACAGTTCAGTTTCAGCATGACCTGAGTTTTACAAAGATTTGTGGAAAACTATGGGAGGGCAATTCAAAGGGAGGGCAATTAAAAGTGCTAATTGAGGGATAAAATCACAATGGGCCTCATTTATCAACATGGCAGTACAAATGAGCGTATATTTGAGCATACCAACTTAAAGCACTGATCTGAGTGTAAATGTGTTCGCAGGTAGATAAATCAGGCTTGATCATCATTATAAATGACCATACTCATATGCCCATTTTCTACCACATTTGGCAAGGCCATCTTTTTTTAAAACACACACGCTAACGTGTTTTTCTCCAGTATTATAGGCCATGGCACACAACAGGAAAGAAAAGAAGAAGAATGTTTCTGTGAGGGTGAAATTGAAATGATTCTGAATGAACATGAAAATCTACGTGTGCTTATTGGGAGCGTTAGTAGTGGTGTGCCGTGCAGCCTGTAGCTCAAACGCCGCTATGCAGCAGAGGATAACCAGGGCTATAAATAGTGCATCCTCTGAATAGTAAACTACAGCTGAAATAAGAGAAAAATAAAATAACCCTCCAGAAAAAAGGTTGTGGTGGTACGGTTGGACGAAAGGGCTGGGGGATGTCATTGGGAAAGTGGCCCTGGGAGGGGTGATGGAAGACGTCTCCACACCACCATCTTGTTCCACTTACACTGGAGGCCTCAAAGATTCTCTCGCGCCAGAGTGCGACGTTTGCTCGGTCTTCCAGGCTAATAAACTAGATTGGCCATTCTTAGAAAAAAATAGAAAAAGGATATTTCCTGACTGAATCGTTTTTGCCTGCCCATTCTTCATTCCATTTAGGCTACATGTGACGGGCAACTAATAGCGGTGACTAATTAAAAAGTAAACTTATTAGAAATCAAGTGGCCTGATTGGCTAGTTTGGGGATTAAATGCCCTGATTAGTTAGATCAGAGGTCCTCAATCTTATCCAGAAAGGGCCGGTGTGGGTGCAGGCTTTTGTTGCAACCAAGCAGGATATTACACATCGTTTTTGCCTGCCCATTCTACTAATTCCAAGGTCCTTAGTGAAGAGTCAGGTGGTTGATTAGTAGAATCAGGTGTGTAACTGCTTGGTTGGAACAAAAGCCTGCACCCACACCGGCCCTTTCAGGATAAGATTGAGGACCCCTGATTAGTTAGATGATTAGATCATCTTCTATTACTTGTGAATCTGGGTAATGTAGTTCCCCTGCTCCTTTACATGTAGGAGAGTATTGAACCGTGGCCTTTCTGAGCTGCCCGCATTCCTCCGGGAAGCGGCTGGTAACCTTCCCAAGCGTGTGGTTTAAACTCGCTCATTTCCTACTTATCATTTCTTTGAAAGAAGAAATAAAAAATAAACAAAAGTTCTTAGTTTGAAGAAAAAAGAAAAAAAACGACAGTGATGGTGGCGCACTGGGTGCACAGTAGTCAGAAAGATCTCTAAGGGAGAGGGAGGTGAAATGAGAGGAGGAGGAGGTGGGAGCACAGTGAAGGGGAAGATGATAAGAATGAGACGGGGCCAGGAGCAGTTCTCTCACAGGGTGGAATGACATCATGCAGCCAAACCCACACCCCCCCTTTCTCTCTCTCACATTATCCCCCTCTCTCTACATCATTCTCTCTCTCACGCTCTTGCTCTCTCTCTCTATCTCTCTACATATTTCTGTCGCTCTCTTTATCTCTCAGTCTTTCTCGCTCTCTCTCTCTCTGTCTTGTTAAAATATACATGAAAGGATTTATATTGGTTAAAATAAAGAGATGTTAAAAGTCTCAGTCTCTCTGTCACTCTCTATCTCTACATCACTCTCTCTATCTCTCTCTACTTATACATCTCTCTCTGTCTCTCTCTATTTCTCTGGGGAGAAGAGAGGGAAAGGAACAAAGATCTCATTTTCCTAGTAGCCGTCTTCATTACTCAGTCTGCTGTCCCTGCTGCTTGTTTAGCTACAGCGCACTCTGTATTTAACAGTCACCTGGGGCTCATCCTGGAGAAGGTAAATTCCAGGGAACTCTCTTAGTTGGCCCTGCCGAAGCCTTTATAAATCTAGCTCAAGGGCCATCTCTCGAACCCTTCCCCTTAAGGTTCATTTACAAATATATTTATTGAGTGTCCTCAGACCTCCGTTGTGCGCATGTTAAATGACCTTCGTAAGGTACTGTAAACCGCAGGCAGCTTTTCAGAGAAGTCCACCAGGTACCTGTTAAACCGTATATTAGGCTATGATTCACATCAGTGCAGGCGGTTCTACTGGTGTTTGGCGCAAAGCAGCATGACATCCTGCCACTGGAACTGAACTTGTAGCCCCTTTGTTACTAATACAAAAACGTTTCCTTTCCTGCAGGTGGTTACACTCAGTTTTTTTTAACGGCAGTTTGCATTTTCTGTGTGTTTATATGTAGGTTAAGTTTTTTTTTTTTACCTTAGCCCTTTTTGCTCAGCTGTTGTCTTGGAGGTAGAGACCTGTCACATGTGGATCACGTTGCAGTTTGTCCTCTCCGGTTCTACCAGGCCCCGTGTGTTTGGGTCCCATGTGGAGTGGGGCTAAAGACTGGACCTTTAAAAGACTGAATTTATTTTATTGTGCCACTGCCAAATAGGCCCTGAGGCCTCGCTGATATGACAGGCCCCAAAATGAGCTCCACAAATTACAGGCGTTAAGGTTCAGGACCAGGTCCTATCTCCATGGTTACGCAGGGAGGAATGGAAGTTTACGAGGCATGACGTCCAAATATGGGGCACCCCATGGGCCCTAATGCTGTTACACCCGTGTGTGTGTGTGTGTGTGTGTGTGTGTGTGTGAGTGTGTGAGTGAGTGAGTGAGTGAGTATGTGTGTGTGTGTGTGTGTGTGAGTGAGTGAGTGTGTGAGTGAGTGAGTGTGTGTGTGAGTGTGTGTGTGTCTGTGTGTGTGAATGAGTGTGTGTGTGTGTGTGTGTGTGTGTGAGTGAGTGAGTCAGTCAGTATGTGTGTGTGTGAGTATGTGTGTGTGTGTGAGTGTGTGAGTGAGTGAGTCAGTATGTGTGTGTGTGTGTGTAAGAATATGTGTGTGTGTGTGTGTTAGCGTGCGTGCATGTGTGTACAAGTGTGTTTGCGCATGTGTGTGTATTGGCATGCATGCGCATGTGTGTGTGTGTTGGCATGCATGCGCATGTGTGTGTGTGTAAGTGTGTGTGTGTGTTTTTATGTGTGTTAGCATGTGTGTAAGTGTGTGTGTGTTAGCGTGTGTGCATGTGTATGTGTTAGCGTAAGTGTGTGTGTGTTAGCGTGTGTGCATGTGTGTGTGTAAGTGCGTTTGGGTTAGCGTGCGTGCATGTGTATGTGTGAGCGTAAGTGTGTGTGTGTTAGCGTGTGTGCATGTGTGTGTGTAAGTGCGTGTGTGTTAGCTTGTGTGCATGTGTGTGTGTATTAGCGTATATGTGTTATGGGTTCAGAGGGAGTTTCCAGTTGGTCTGTATTTCCAGCGCACAGAGTACCTCTCTGACTCAGGCCAGATGTATGTGAGAATTCCCCTGGTGGCCATTATTTATACTGCACTTTATTTTTACTGTTACTTACCTAAATGTGCCCCCTGTCCTCTGTCCCGTTTCCCTAAATGTGCCCTCCTGTCAGACCCCCTGCCCACTCCTACTGAGTTATCCTTAGACCTTCGCCCCCCCTCTCCCACCATGTGTGGACGGTCATGAAACTCACACACACACTCACACACATATGCGCAATGTGTTCTACCTTCTAATTAAGCTATTTCTGACCGGAGGAAGACACCTTGTTAAATGAATTTAAAAGTTAAATGAACGTAATTTAAAATGGCCACAGAGGTACGGCTGTGCTCTGTGTTTGTTTGGTCTTTACTCTTACACAGTTTTGTGCTCTGTCGGTTGTGGCCCTGGTGACATCACAACAGATCTCCTCATGGCCTAAACCTGTATGCGAGCGCTTATGCAAGTCACTCAGGATAAGAGCGTCTGCTAAATACCTGAATTTAAATGTAAATGACTTCAGACATCAGAGTTAAGAGGTGCACAGATTATCTGCTTTTGATATGGAGCTTGGCCTTTCTCACTTATTCAAATCGGAAACTTTTTAAAAAAACTGTCCAGCAGTGGCCTCCAGTCCTGTTCCTGGAGATCTACCATCCTGTACTAATTATCAGCTCAACACGATCTCTAGCTGTTGAATGAGGAGTGATTTGTGAGGGTTGGAGTGAAAACCTACAGGACGGTAGATCTCTAGCTGGTGAATGAGGAGTGATTTGTTAGGATTGGAGTGAAAACCTACAGGACGATAGGGTCGGGGACCACTGCTTTACAGTATGTGAAATCATCTATTTGCATAGCAGATAAATATGGGAGCCACACTTTGTGCAGGCTGTAAATCTATCACTGCTGGTGTACATTTAACACCCTAGGGAGTTCATATGAGACCATGGTCTCATCCTAGGGTGTTAAATGTAAGCCACTTTTTTGCTGTGTAGGAATGTTTCTGGTCTGAGTTACTGCATGGGTGCCTGTCTCTCACAGACCCCACCCCCTTTCTTAACCTCTCCTCTCCCTCTGATTGGCTGTGCTTGCAGGTGTAATCAGCGCGCAGGTGAGGCAGCATGAGCGAGGGGGAGGGGCAGTTCCACAGCGTACAGGTGGGCGACTCCACCTTCACTGTGCTGAAGAGGTACCAGCAGCTCCGCGCCATTGGCTCAGGAGCCCAGGGCATCGTCTGGTGAGCGCCGACTCCGCCCCTCTGCAGCCACGCCCACTGGCTGCGCGAGTGTTCATCCACACCTCCAATGACACTCACTGCTGCTGCTACTAGTACTACTTAGTATGGTTTCTTACTTAAATATACCAATCCTAACATACCCCTGATGACTGCTTGCTTGTTACTGGACCACCTGCTTACTGACATTTAGCTTGTGATATATGTCATAAAGCCTACATCGCGTAGTCATAAACAGGCACGGCAGTGTATTAAAACCTTATGATCATAGACGGTCATAATGTGCACAGCCATCATTTTGTAACAGGAATCTTGAATCTGTTTTGTAAAGTTTGCTGTAAACGTCATTTGTTATGAGCTGTAATGGCCTGACATTATTCTTATGTAGGCTTTATGGTGTATAGGTGAAGTAGAGTGTTGCCTACTTACTACAACTTCAGGGCTTTCCCTAAACAATGGTGTAGGGGCGCAGCGCCACTATGACAACGCGCCGGCGCCACCATGTGTTTATTTATTTATTTATTTTTTCCCCCACCATTCTTGCCTCAACTGTGAATACGCAACTGTGAATACGGGTTTTTTTCCTCCTCCTTTGATGGTATTGACACTGCTGATTGGATAAGATGCAGCTACTTAATTTGCATAGCTGTCTGAGAATCCCGCAAAGACGTTATCAAAGATTCTTTTTTTTTTACCATGTCAGATATAATTTAATAAAATTTTCCAACATTTCCAGCATTTTCAATTGAAACTATATATTTTTATTTTATTTGTAGCTCTAACAAGCACAGGGTAATGGGATCCAGCATGGGAACAGACGCATCATTGTTTAATATGTGATTGATCGAGTGTGTGCGCGTGCATGCGTGCGTGCGTTTTCGTGTTCAATGTTAAACTATTGTGCAACCTTATACACTGTACATAAATAAATAGCTTATTTGGAACTTTCCTTTGTGTTTGCTCATTTATTTAAATAATATTTTTAAGTTGCAAGAAATGACAGAAAATGGTTTTCTTTATTGCAAATTTTTTTGCCTCCTGGACGGGGGCACAGCCCCCCTCTGGACCAATCCCTAGTCACGACTCAGCACCATCTTGTTTGAAAATCCTGGGGAAACCCCTGGACTCTATACTGATGCTTTACTAATTCATATTAATTTCATAATTCAACTCCAACTCATAATTCAATTCACCACCAACTTCTGCTTTTAACAAGTACTACAACTGCCTGTGGCTATTACTATCACCCACAAGTTCTCATAGTTGCTGTTGTAGTGGCGGACTCAGTTTCTCTCTCCCTCCCTCTCCTCTGCACAGCTCGGCTCTGGACACGGTTCTGGGTATCCCCGTGGCGGTGAAGAAGCTGAGCAGGCCGTTCCAGAACCAGACCCATGCCAAACGGGCATACAGAGAGATGGTGCTGCTCAAGTGCGTCAACCATAAAAATGTGGGTCACCCGCCAGAGCCGCCTCAAATCCACACGCAAAGGTCCCGCATCCTGGAGACCACGTCTGTGATAATCTCTGCGATAACAGCATTGTGTATACACATAATCATTCTGCCTTTTACCAATTTTGCACATGTTCTTTATATATATAGACCTATTAGTTTTCAATGATCCCTGCCTTTATTTTCCTGCCTTTATTTTATTTTAAATATTTTGTATTGCGGTGTGAATTGTTTTACTATGTTTTATTGGGTTCTTGTTAAACACTTAAACTTAAAATAATAGTAATAATAATATATATGATGATGATGATGATAATTATAATCATCACACGGCTGATACTGCATTATTTATTGTCCAGATAAGGGTAACATGCAGAGTTCCCATTTCATCCATTTGTACAGATGCCAATTTTCTGAAGCAGTTGAGGGTCCACAGCGCTGTCCCTTATAGGAATGTCCCCTTAAACCATGTCTCTGCTGACATTACATTACAGGCATTTAACAGACGCTCTTATTCAGAGCGACGTACACAACTTCTTATTACATTTATCCATTCATACAGCTGGATGAAGCAATTCAGGTTAAGTACCTTTGCTCAAGGGTACAACGGCAGTGTCCGACCTGGGAATCGAACCTGCAACCTTTGGGTTACAAGGCCAGTTACTTAACCAGTTACTTAACCATTATACTACACTGACCCACGCTGTTCCTTATGGGAATGTCCCCTTAAACCATGTCCCTGCTCACCTGCACTGTCCCTCATGGGAATGTCCTCTTAAACCATGTCCCTGCTAACCCGCTCACTCTCTTTCTCGTCTCTCTGCTCAGATTATTAGGCTTATCAATGTCTTCACGCCACAGAAGTCTCTGGAGGAATTCCAGGATTTGTAAGTAATTTGCTTTGTTTTGCGAGTGTAAAAATAGGGAATGGCTTGAATGCCTTCTGGGCATTGGTGTTTGTTCAGCACTGCAGTGGTTTCTGGGCATTGGTGTTTGTTCAGCACTGCAGTGGTTTCTGGGCATTGGTGTTTGTTCAGCACTGCAGTGGTTTCTGGGCATTGGTGTTTGTTCAGCACTGCAGTGGTTTCTGGGCATTGGTGTTTGTTCAGCACTGCAGTGGTTTCTGGGATTGGCTCCAGTTCAGGAGTGATATGTCATTGAGGCTGATGTGCTGATGTGTGGAGGTGCCAATGCCTGCAGTATGGTGAGCCTAAAACAGCGCTTTCCTCACTGCTGACACTCAGGGGTGAAGGTGTGGGGTAAATTTAGGGTCTCCGTGGTCACTATGTGTCCTGTGAGATTAAGGGGTACAGCAAGTGCTGTGAGTTGGAGGGGTACAGAGTGTCCTGTGTCAGTTTGAGGGGTACAGTGTGTGCCCTGTGAGATTAAGGGGTACAGTATGTGCTGTGTGAGTTTGGGGGGTACAGTGTGTGCTGTGTGTATTTGAGGGGTACAGTATGTGCTGTGTGTATTTGAGGGGTACAGTATGTGCTGTGTATTTGAGGGGTACAGTATGTGCTGTGTGTATTTGAGGGGTACAGTATGTGCTGTGTGAGTTTGAGGGGTACAGTATGTGCTGTGTGAGTTTGAGGGGTACAGTATGTGCTGTGTGAGTTTGAGGGGTACAGTATGTGCTGTGTGTATTTGAGGGGTACAGTATGTGCTCTGTGTATTTGAGGGGTACAGTATGTGCTGTGTGAGTTTGAGGGGTACAGTATGTGCTGTGTGTATTTGAGGGGTACAGTATGTGCTGTGTGTATTTGAGGGTTACAGTATGTGCTGTGTGTATTTGAGGGGTACAGTATGTGCTGTGTGTATTTGAGGGGTACAGTATGTGCTGTGTGAGTTTGAGGGGTACAGTATGTGCTGTGTGTATTTGAGGGGTACAGTATGTGCTGTGTGTATTTGAGGGGTACAGTATGTGCTGTGTGTATTTGAGGGGTACAGTATGTGCTGTGTGTATTTGAGGGGTACAGTATGTGCTGTGTGAGTTTGAGGGGTACAGTATGTGCTGTGTGAGTTTGAGGGGTACAGTATGTGCTGTGTGTATTTGAGGGGTACAGTATGTGCTGTGTGAGTTTGAGGGGTACAGTATGTGCTGTGTGTATTTGAGGGGTACAGTATGTGCTGTGTGTATTTGAGGGGTACAGTATGTGCTGTGTGTATTTGAGGGTACAATATGTGCTGTGTGAGTTTGAGGGGTACAGTATGTGCTGTGTGTATTTGAGGGGTACAGTATGTGCTGTGTGTATTTGAGGGGTACAGTATGTGCTGTGTGTATTTGAGGGGTACAGTATGTGCTGTGTGAGTTTGAGGGGTACAGTATGTGCTGTGTGTATTTGAGGGGTACAGTATGTGCTGTGTGTATTTGAGGGGTACAGTATGTGCTCTGTGAGTTTGAGGGCTCTCTGAGTTTGGGGATCTCCCCAGGTACCTGGTGATGGAGCTGATGGACGCCAGCCTGTGCCAGGTGATTCACATGGACCTGGACCACGAGAGGATGTCCTACCTGCTGTACCAGATCCTGTGTGGCATCCGACACCTGCACTCTGCTGGCATCATACACAGGGTGGGTACAAGGCCACGCCCACAGGATGTGTACAGGGTACAAGGCCACGCCCACATGATGTTTACCAGGGTACAAGACCACGCCCACATTATGTTTACCAGGGTACAAGGCCACGCCCACATGATGTTTACCAGGGTGCAAGGCCACACCCACATGATGTTTACCAGGGTACAAGGCCACACCCAAAGGATGGATACAGAGTGGCACCTTCTAGGGACGGGTACAGGGTAACACCCACAGTATAGGACAAGAACCACAAGAAGTTTATAGTAACTGCTTCATAAGGATAATTTATTAATTATCCTGCTTTATTAAATAATAAATGTTGAGGAGAGAGAGAATTTTTGATTAATGCATTCCAGTGTCAGCAGAGTCATAGAGAGATACTAAATTATGGGGAAAATATTAATGAAAGCCTCTGGTTTGACCTTGTGTGTGTGTGTGTGTGTGTGGGGGGTTGTTTGTATACGTGCTTTTAAATGCATTTTTACAATCTGTGTTAAAACCTTAATATGCATGGATATAGACTTGGAGTAATCACAAGGTCAAAGAAATCCTTTATATTAAAATATTAATATGTGTGGCTGTGTGTGTCTATACGTGTGTGTGTGTGTGTGTATGTATACGCATGTGTATGCGGTGTGTGTGTGTGTGTATGCGGTGTGTGTGTGGGTTTGTATGTATACGCGTGTGTGTGTGTGTGTGTGTGTGTGTGCGTGTGCGTGTGCGTGCACATGTTCCCCATAGGATCTGAAGCCGAGTAACATTGTGGTGAAGTCGGACTGCACACTGAAGATCCTGGACTTTGGGCTGGCCAGGACTGCCTGCACGAACTTCATGATGACCCCGTACGTGGTGACCAGATACTACCGAGCGCCAGAGGTCATCTTGGGTATGAAGTACAAGGAGAACGGTGAGGAGCCCGCCTGATCTTTACCATCATTTCACCTCAGAAACTCACTCACGAAAAGCACAAAGCCTCTACCACTCATATCTACTCACACGTTTAAACTAACCTTGCATTGTGTTTCTTTCTGTTTGTGGGGAGGGGGCTATTGTCTTGGGTTTTGTACAACCTAAATGCAAGTAATTGTATTGTCTAAACCTGGACATTCAGCACTGTAGCTAATTATTATGGTCTCCATCCCTGGTCATTTTTTTTCTGATAATGTGCTACTTTTTTAGGTTGTGGCTATACTGGGTTGTGAAATGTCTGACTGAACTGCACAGTTGGGGGTCAATTCCATTACAGTTCAGGAAACTAACTGACATTTTGTTCACATTTTGAAAAAAATCCTCATAGATCATTATGGGAATTTCTTTTCAGTCCATTGAATTTCAGTCCGTTGAATTTAAATGGATTTGAACCCGCAGCTCCTGCTGGGCTGGCTTGTGGGTAAGTGGTTTTCCACCTGTTGAAATGGAAATGTTGGTGGTTTTTCCTCCTGTTGAAATGGGAACATTGCTGCTCTTTAGTGGACCTCCGGACCTTTAGTCCGTCGGCTGCATTATGGCTTACAAATGATTCTCCACAAAGTCCTCTTCCCGGGAACGGACTGTATCCTTTGGGAATTCCGTCCCTCTCGTGTCTCAGCGCATCACGTTGTACGTCGTTGTGGCCTCCCCCATTGTGTGTTTATTTTATATTATATAATGTTGAAGGAGAAGCGATGGGGCTGTCCTGCCCTATGGCCTGGCTGCTTTCATTATTATTATAGGGGAAATCGTCTGATAAATACAAGCAAAAAAATGATGCAGTCATACCAGAGCTGTGTTTCACTAAACTAACATTCCCACCCTATTCCAGCCACATGCAGACTCGCACACAAACACACAGGGTGTGGATCATCATATTTTCCACAGCTGGTTTCTGTGTGTGTGTGTGTGTGTGTGTGTGAGAGAGAGAGAGAGAGAGAGAGAGAGAGAGAGAGAGAGAGAGAGAGAGAGAGAGAGAGAGAGAGAGAGAGAGAGAGAGAGAGAGAGAGAGAGAGAGAGAGAGAGAGAGAGAGCGAGCTCGGGAGCAGACAGGGCCAAGACGTTTCCATGGAGACAGCTGTTATCAGACCAGACCACCCTTATCAGGTGGGACATGTAGAAGGTGTCGGACTGTGTGGGAGACAGACAACCCTCCCCCCCTCCATTAAGACAGGAAGCCGCGCTGATAACTCTCCCATTGTGCAGCTTATCATCCGGCTCTTAGCTGCTGCAAATTCTGAAGGCGGAAATTCGGCCATTTTAAATCCACAGAGACCATAAAAGTTAAAAGATTTTTTTATTAAAAATAAATATTAAAAAACCTCTGGCCAGAAAGGCAACCTATGGGTGGTTCTCTCCGAATCGAGAGGGAACGCATTTGTAACGTTGGTTTACAATCGGGCTTCTAAGACCCATTGGTAACTAATATATGCATAGTTACCACATACCGTTGATAAACTGAATTAATAATAGTGATATTAGGCCTGTTTGTCTTTATTTTGATTTTCATAAATCATGAAATACCTCTGCATTTTTCCATATAGTCATGGCCTCTGTCACAGATCAGCCAGCCCACATCACAGTCTCATTAATGTCTTTGCCTTTAACTTCTCTAACAGCATGTACACCTCCCTCAGTTGTGCGTGTGTGTGTGCGTGTGCGTGTGCGTGTGCGTGTGTGTGTGTGTGTGTGTGTGTGTGTGTGTGCGTGTGTGTGTGTGATGCCTGTGTGCGTGTGTTTGTGCGTGTGTGTGGGTTATGGTTTAGAAGGTATAGCTGACTCAACCATAGCTTACTGTGTGAACTATATTCAATGTTCATTACTAGGGATAGCTGCTACGTTATGAGAAAGATGTGCTTTGTCTGGTCTGTTTTGTAGTTCCTTCTATGACCTTCGGTATGCACTTATTGAATTTCGCTTTGGATAAAAGCGTCTGCCAAATGATTGTAATGTAATGTGTGTGTGTGTGTGTGTGTGTGTGTGTGTGTTTGTGTGTGTGTGTGTGTGTGTGTGTGCGTCTCACCTTTTTATTCTGTTCCCAGTGGACATCTGGTCTGTAGGCTGCATCATGGGAGAGATGGTGAAGGGCAGTGTAATCTTCCAGGGAACAGACCGTATCTTTCCACAGCCATCTATCCCTCCCTCCCTCCCTCTATCTATTCTCTCTCTCTCGCTCTCTTTATTTCTTTATCTCTCCCTCTCTCTCTATCTCCCTACCTCTCCCTCCCTCTCTCTATTATTTTTAACTCGTGCAACAGTGTGGTAGTTAGTTTTCTCTCTTACCTGCTGAATTTTTAGTAGTGTCTTTGAGTAAGGCTTTGTCTCGATTCTCTCGCAGGACACTCAGTTATTCAAACGGGTCGCAGAATTTGTAGGCCGTAATAACCCAGGTGTCTAATCTCCGTGGGTTATGTGAACAGTCGATGTTTTGACGTTCGCAGACAGCGAGTTTTTCCGCCAGTTGAAAGCAGAATACACCGCAGGGATTGCAGAATGTACTTTATTGGCATTTAGCAGACGCATTTATCCAGAGCTAATTCTTTGAACGTATATTAGATATTCCTCCTCCCTTGAAGTGGAGGGCAGTGAATTAATCATTTATCTTGGGATTTTTTTTTCATCCTGAGTAAAGATAGGCTTCTTTTATCCCAGTCTCTAATGCGAGCTACTTTAGCCTTAGCCTTAGCCTAAGTCACACAGCCAGTGCGCTGCAGTGTATGCTATGGCTAATTGGATTAGCCCCTTTGCTCAGTAAAAGCGATGTACCGCTCTGTTCAGCCTTTATTCTCCCTAGCTTTCTTCCTTATCTCCGCTCTTCCACATTCCCTTATTCCGATTGGCCAGTTGTAGGCTAATTGCAGGGCCAGTGTGCTATTGCTGCGATTTCCTTTGTCATTTTGGCTCGCTGGGAAATGTGGGAAGCCAGCCAGCCCCGGTTCTCTGAATGAGAGCGGCTGGTGAATATGATTGGGTTTCCCCAAAATCTGGAGAAAAGGGGGGTAGGGAAAGTTTATTTTTTCACAGAATCATCTGAGAGGACTGTGTACGAACATGACATCTATGTTATGAAAAAGGCTTTAGTGTGCATCGCCATGATGACGGAGCAGGTAGACACAAATCCGTTCAACAGGTATAGAAGCAGCTCTGAGCTTGAATGATTTTGCCTTCGCGGCACAGTGAGATACATCATAATATATACCGATCCTGACCTGTCACTGTAAATATGTTTTAAAAAATAAAAATAATAATTTTTTTAAATTATTTTTTTATTATTTTGTAATTATTTTTCTTGGTAAAACCACAGATTGGCGAACCTTGCGTGCATACGAAAACCCATGTGACCGCACTTCGCCTGCTCCAGACTGGACAGTGCAGAATTACGTCTTGCAAGTGTGCACATGCATCGTCATAAACACCCCATAAACCAAGCGCATATCATCGTAAAAATGCCCGTAAAATAGCCTTCACTTTGCTTTTCAATCTGAAGAATAATGGTGCTGTCAGGCCAAAATGTGTCCGGGAGCCAAAATGTGTCCGGCCAAGGCATCGGAATACTTGGAATGTCGTTGCTATGCCAACAGACACGCGAGCATTGTGACGCGTTAGCATTGCACTTGCTTTGACCTCAGAATCGCCGGGTGACAAGCTCGCGCTTGCTTTTATCCTACAAAACATGACAACAACTCACTAAATAAAAGTTAACAAATAACATTTATTGAAAAGAATATTCAACGTAACAAAACATTTTAGGAAACGTGCCTGATTATTACAACGGCATTTTCATTGGGTGAACGCGATCGCGTAGCAAATACAGTAAAAAAATAATCGGTCATCAGAAAAACTACCAATGGGCCCACAAAAAAATAACAATTAGGCGTACTGATCAACGTGACATTAGATTAGTTTTATTGGGCTATTCAACAACGCAATAGGCCTACTTACTCTTTCCACCTCGCTGGTTTAACTTGCAGTGCGAACAGGCTAATGCGTTTTTTTTTTTTATCCGGCGTTGTTAACATTATTAACGGATGCTCGTTTTTTTATAAAGCAACATTTGACCAGGAAACTACTATGTAGTATTGCTAGCTAGTTAGTTTCAGTAAAATACTATCTACTTCAAAATGAATCACTAGCTAACACAATCTAAAATCGAAAACAATTAACAATATAAAGCACAGTAGCCTATACAAAAGGAAATTATAAAGGTTATCTGAGTGATAGTGATGGTTATTTGAGTGATGTACTGATCTATCTCCGTCCAACGATCTCCGGCGATTCTGAGGTCATAGCAAGTGCAATGCTATCGCGTCACAATGCTCGCGTGTCTGTTGGCATAGCAACGACATTCCAAGCATTCCGATGCCTTGCCCGGACACATTTTGGCTCCCGGACACATTTTGGCCTGACAGTGCCATGGCACCTCTTTAAAATAAACTACAAGCATGGAGTGCTGTTTTAATGGCCTGTGTCCAACCACTGTTGACCGTTCACATTTGATTCATTTCGTATAATAATGTGCTGCATCATGGGAAAAAAATGTTTTAGTTGTTGCACTAAATCGGTACTTAGGAATCGACTGTATGCTGTTGTTGTGAGGTCCGAGGTTTACACACCCAGACGGAAACGCTGTTCTCTTGATAAGCCGGGAACATCGGTCCCCCTCTGTCTTGTGCCTTCTTCTGGTTCAGTCTTACGTCAGGGTTTTGACATTCAGCCTGTTAAACGGCCCCATAAAACCGCGCCCAGACATCGGTCTGACTCACAAGGTGACGTGTCTCTTACGGGTCACCCAACCGTTGTCCTGCAAAAAACCATCGATTCTCACTAAATCAAGAGGCGAGACGCTTAATCCACGCTCCGAAAACCCTGTGCGCCTCTTTTCTCATTAACCCACAAACGTAAAGTGCTCCTTTGATGTTCGGTGTAATTTATACAAAGGCAGCATCTCAGATCAAATGTAGTAATTGGACATGTTGTATCCCCACCTACGGAATCCATCTGGCTGCTTAAAATTCAGTGTGCAAGTTTTAACTTTGAAGGCGGGTGGTGTAGAGAGTGAGAAACCTCCTGCTGATCAATAGGGTATAATGGGAAACGGGAGATCCACCAATCAGTAATTGCATTGCTAACGGCAAATAGAACAACGTTAATGGTAATTGGTTGATATTTTCTGCCGACTTACTGATAATTCAAACAGAGATCCAGGGATATTTAAAATAGGGATAGGTCGGTATGTCACCTTACTTCTATAAAAAACACAGCACCAATCACAGAGCACACTGCTAACAACCAATAGAACAACTGGGGTGGTGACTGATGATATTTTCTGACTACGTCCTGTAATTCAAACAGGGATCTCTGAATTATAGCGAGAAATATCCTCCAATGACATTCAGTGTTGTTCTATTGGTCGTTCAATTTGGTGCAACTCCTCTCTCTTTCTTCTTTTGAGAAAAGTAACATCAGGACGGTGTAATAATCTATGTTATATTACCCCTGCGGACACCAAAAATGTAATCGTTTCAGAAATCGTTGGGCCTGTCTATAATTTTCTGGTTGACTAATAAAAATATGGTTTCTTGTTGTGTGATATTACAAATGTGCAAGCACCTGAGTGTACATGGATTTTTTTCTAGTGTGTGTGTGTATATGTGTGTATATGTGTGTGTATGTGTGTTTGTGTGTGTGTGCGTGCGTGTATTTATGTGTGTGTGTGTGTATGTATACCTGAGTGTACATGGATTTTTTTCTTGTGTGTATATATGTGTGTGTATGTGTGTGCGCTTGTGTTTGTGGGTGTGTGTGCGTGCGTGTATTTATGTGTGTGTGTGTGCGTGTCTGTGTATGTGCGTGTGTATGTGTTTGTGCCTGGGTCTGTATGTATGTATGTATGTATGTGTGTGTGTGTGTGTGTGTGTGTATATGTGCGTGTGTGTATGTATATGTATATATGTGTGTGTGTGTGTGTGTGTGTGTTTGTGCCTGGGTCTGTATGTATGTATGTATGTGTGTGTGTGTGTGTGTGTGTGTGTGTGTATATGTGCGTGTGTGTATGTATATGTATATATATATATGTGTGTGTTTGTGCCTGGGTCTGTATGTACGTATGTATGTATGTGTGTGTGTGTGTGTGTGTGTGTGTGTGTATATGTGCGTGTGTGTATGTATATGTGTGTGTGTGTGTGTGTGTGTGTGTGCGTGCGCGTGTGTTTGTGCCTGGGCCTGTATGTTTGTATGTATATGTGTGTGTGTGTGTGTGTGTGTGTATTTCTTGTGTGGACAGTTGTTCTCCTGAACCCCTTGCTCTCAGACATTGACCAATGGAACAAGGTGATCGAGGTGCTGGGCACGCCCTCCCGGGAGTTTATGAGCCGTCTGATGGAGACAGTGAGGAACTACGTGATGAACAAGCCGCAGTATTTCGGGGTGAACTTTACCGAGCTCTTCCCCGATTGGGCCTTCCCCTCTGAGTCAGAGCACGACAAGATCAAGAGTAAGCCCTCCGTTCCCAAACTTCAGCCGCTCCACATTTCCGTCTGTAAATACATTGGTCATGTTACATGAAACTAATAACACGACCAATGATTGGTGCAAAACAAATACCGTGACCAATCATTTCTCAAATTATTGGTTTTGCGTATGCTAAAAGGTTTTGCACATCCGAAAGGATTACTAAATCAGGCCCATAGACGGCTGTCGATGATGTCACGGTCTGTCGCAGTTTAGTGATGTAAGATGGTATCTCCCTCCCCTGTAGCCAATCAAGCTCGTGACCTCCTGTCCAAGATGCTGGTGATTGACCCTGAGAACCGGATCTCTGTGCAGGAGGCCCTGAGTCACCCCTACATCCACGTTTGGTACGACCCTGGTGAGGCAGATGCGGTAAGTGGGCTGTTCCACCGGTGTAATGGCGAGGGGGTTCCACAAAGCTCCGTGAGAGGAAGGCAACTGTACTGCAAGGATCCTACGTGCACTGTGCCTGACTATTTAATGTGGAATATATCTTCAGCGTTAATTAACTTTGTCACCTGTGTACACAGCAGTCCAGGTGTGTTTAATAATCCCGAGGTGAGAGGTAAACTGCAGGTGTGTTTAATAATCCTGAGGTGAGAGGTAAACTGCAGGTGTGTTTAATAATCCTGAGGTGAGAGGTAAACTGCAGGTGTGTTTAATAATCCTGAGGTGAGAGGTAAACTGCAGGTGTGTTTAATAATCCTGAGGTGAGAGGTAAACTTCAGGTGTGTTTAATAATCCTGAGGTGAGAGGTAAACTGCAGGTGTGTTTAATAATCCTGAGGTGAGAGGTAAACTGCAGGTGTGTTTAATAATCCTGAGGTGAGAGGTAAACTGCAGGTGTGTTTAATAATCCTGAGGTGAGAGGTAAACTGCAGGTGTGTTTAATAATCCTGAGGTGAGAGGTAAACTGCAGGTGTGTTTAATAATCCTGAGGTGAGAGGTAAACTGCAGGTGTGTTTAATAATCCTGAGGTGAGAGGTAAACTGCAGGTGTGTTTAATAATCCTGAGGTGAGAGGTAAACTGCAGGTGTGTTTAATAATCCTGAGGTGAGAGGTAAACTGCAGGTGTGTTTAATAATCCTGAGGTGAGAGGTAAACTGCAGGTGTGTTTAATAATCCTGAGGTGAGAGGTAAACTGCAGGTGTGTTTAATAATCCTGAGGTGAGAGGTAAACTTCAGGTGTGTTTAATAATCCTGAGGTGAGAGGTAAACTGCAGGTGTGTTTAATGATCCTGAGGTGAGAGGTAAACTGCAGGTGTGTTTAATAATCCTGAGGTGAGAGGTAAACTGCAGGTGTGTTTAATAATCCTGAGGTGAGAGGTAAACTGCAGGTGTGTTTAATAATCCTGAGGTGAGAGGTAAACTGCAGGTGTGTTTAATAATCCTGAGGTGAGGTAAACTGCAGGTGTGTTTAATAATCCTGAGGTGAGAGGTAAACTGCAGGTGTGTTTAATAATCCTGAGGTGAGAGGTAAACTGCAGGTGTGTTTAATAATCCTGAGGTGAGAGGTAAACTGCAGGTGTGTTTAATAATCCTGAGGTGAGAGGTAAACTGCAGGTGTGTTTAATAATCCTGAGGTGAGAGGTAAACTGCAGGTGTGTTTAATAATCCTGAGGTGAGAGGTAAACTGCAGGTGTGTTTAATAATCCTGAGGTGAGAGGTAAACTGCAGGTGTGTTTAATAATCCTGAGGTGAGAGGTAAACGCTGATGCCAGATGTTTGGACGTGTGATACTTTGCAGCCTGCTCCACAGATCTCTGATAAACAGCTGGAGGAGCGAGAGCACACCATCGAACAGTGGAAAGGTAAAAGATGCATTTTAGTTATCTGGCTATTAATATTTAATACTTAAAATACGTTCCCCGCCGCCGCGGTGGTACAGCGCTAAAGAGCGCTGAGTTGTACTCCGAGGATCGGGGTTCGCGCCCCGGTCCTGCCATAGCCGAGCGTGGCCGGTGCCCTGTGGAAGCGACAATTGGCAGTCGCTTCCGGGTGGGGGGAGGGGCTCGGAGAGAACCGCTGCGCACGATAGGACCCAGGGCGTGTCACAGTCAGGAGCTGCGCCCTGTAGAGGACGTAGCGCCCTCCCTAAAAGTACCGATTGACGGGGTTGTGCAGCGGTGGTTCTCTAGCGGTTGCTACACGGGGGGAATTGAATTAGAATAGGGGTTCAATTGGCTACCAAATTGGGAGAAAAAGGGAAAAATCAGAAACAAATTTTTATAAAATACGTTCCCCTTCAAACCCCATTAAATTATCATTAAGTAGTTCATTAGTGAGTGCTTTAATTTAAATATATACGTCAAATTGAAATATCATGTCATAAAGCTGTCATTAAACGGTCATAAGCCTGGTATGAAACCTGTCGTAACAGGTCCTGACTCCTGACGGCATTTTACAGTTTGTGATGGATGTCATTGCACTGTAATGTATCAGAATGTAACAGTTATTTTGACATAGTCTGCGTACATTATGCCATTGATATGACACGTGTCTATGAGCTGTTATGCACTGACAAGGCTGCTAATGACAGGTCCTATGTCATGTTTATAGCAGCATTATGTAGGCTTTATGATATATATTTTGAGTAAAATATTACTTGGACTATAGGTCATAATTGTTCTTTGCCTTCTTGATAGTCTTACGTTTTATTTAATCTTAATATCCCAAAAAGAAGGATTTTTAATTTTGTTCACATTTTCACAACTGCTACGGAAGAGCCACTTTGCTCCAGGGATACTGTGTGCTGTTACAGTGCGTCTTCTCTCAAACGTTGGAAAGTTAGCCAATATCTGTCCATGTCATTTCCTGGAAGTAAAGGGGAAAAACATGTATTCTTTTAAATAGAACTGATCTATGAAGAAGTGATGGACTGGGAAGAGAGAAACAGGAATGGTGTGATGAGAGAACACAGTGGAGGTATGGTATGATCCTTTGAATGATAATCTCATAGACATAGAACCATAGATATGACATATCATGTAATGTAATAGTCATTTGGAATTCTGAAATGGAACAATTTGGCAGCCATCTTACCTGGGTACAGCTATAATAGGAACCTATGGCAAGATCATGTACTTTCTAACCCACTGTGATGTCATAATCGGGTCTCAGAAGCCAGATGAAATCAGAAAGCTTTATTGTCATTATATTTTGATATAATGAGATTACAGGAACCACTCCATTTGTGCATTTGACATGACAACCAGATAAGACATGACAACAGGACATGGCACACACAGCTATCTAATAAAAACAAAGCAAGATAGAATATAAAAAATAGATAAAAACAGCATAGAATAAATAAAAACAGCATAGAATAAATAAAAACAGCAGTCAAATATTGCACAGTATCGATATTGCACAAAATAAGCAGCAGTCGGAAATATTGCATAAAAATGTGGATATTGCACAAGATGAATAAAAATAAAATAAATATAAGATAAATAAAAACAGCAGTCAGGAATTTAGCACAGTGTTAATGTTACAGGAGATTATTGTTTGTTAAGAGTTCTTATGGCCCAGGGAAAGTAGCTGTTGCTGAGTCTGAAGGTACGGGCTTTCATTGACCTGTAGCGCCTGCCCGAGGGCATCAGGTCAAACAGATGATGTGCTGGGTGGAAGGAGTCTTTGAGGATAGATCTGGTCCTTCTGAGGCAGCGGGAGCTGGAGATCTCTTCCAGTGATCCTCTGGGCTGTGTTTATGACCCTCTGCAGAGCCTTTCTGTCAGCAGCCGAGCTCCCAGCGTACCATGCAGTGATGCAGTGCGTGAGTACGCTCTCAACCGAGGAGCGATAGAAGGTCACCAGCAGCTTCTGTTTAAGTTTGTTTTTCCTGAGAATTCTCAGAAAGTGCAGTCGTTGCTGGGCCTTCTTCACCACTGCCTTGGTGTTCACAGACCAGGTGAGCTCCTCTGAGATGTGGACTCCCAGGAATTTAAAGGATGACACCCTCTCAACACGGTCCCCATTGATGTGGAGAGGGGCGTGGTCTACTCTGTTCCTTCGGAAGTCTATGATGACCTCCTTGGTTTTTCTGGTGTTCATCAGCAGATTGTTGGCCGAGCACCACGCTGTTAGTTGCTGGACCTCCTTCCTATACGCCGTCTCGTCACCTCCTGTGATGAGCCTGACCACAGTGGTGTCATCCGCAAACTTGATGATGGAGTTGGATGGATGGGAGGGGGTACAGTCATAGGTATACAATGCGTACAGGAGTGGGCTCAGCACACAGCCTTGAGGTGAGCCAGTGCTGAGTGTGAGGGAGGAGGAGAAATGGGAGCCAAGTTTCACTGATTGTGATCTGTTGGTGAGGAAATCCTTAATCCAGGCGCAGGTGGAGGGGGGGAAGTGTAAGTCCAGCAGTTTATTAATGAGAATATCAGGGATGATGGTATTAAAGGCTGAGCTAAAGTCAATAAAAAGCAGTCTGGCATAGCTCCCTGGGTGTTCCAGGTGGCACAGTGTGGTGTGGAGGGTGGTGGTGATGGCGTCCTCAGTGGAGCGGTTTGCCCTGTAGGCAAACTGATAGGGATCAAATGCTGGGGGGAGGCCGGCCTTGATGTGTCGTGCAACCAGCCTCTCAAAGCACTTCATCACCTCCGATGTGAGGGCAATGGGCCTGAAATTATTCAGGCTGCTGTTTACTGGTGTTTTGGGGACGGGGATGATGGTGGCTGATTTAAGGCAGGCTGGGATGATGGCATGGGTCAGGGAGAGGTTGAAGATCCTAGTAAGGGTCTCTGATAGCTGATCTGCACATCCCATGAGTACTTTTCCGGGGACTCCGTCTGGTCCAGCAGCCTTTCTCGGGTTCACAGACATGAGTTCGCGTCTCACTTGGTGTTGCTGCAAAGTTAGTGAGGTGCTGTTGTAGGCTGGAGGGGGCGCCGTCGGCCTGCTTGCCTCAAAGCGGGCAAAGAAACTGTTTAGTTCCTCTGCAAGCGAAGCATCAGCTTTGACAGTTGTGGTGTTGCTGCCCCTGTAATTCGTTAAGTGCTGAATTCCCTGCCACACCCGCCGTGGATTATTGTCAGTAAGATGTCCCTCTATTTTCCTTTTGTATTTTTCCTTGGCAGCTTTAATGCCCCTTTTCTTTTTTTTCTTTTTTTCTTTCTTTTTTTTCTTCTTTTTTTTAATAATTTGTTTCTGATTTTTCCCTTTTTCTCCCAATTTAGTAGCCAATTGAACCCCTATTCTAATTCAATTCCCCCCCATGTAGCAACCGCTAGAGAACCACCGTTACACAATCCCGTCTATCGGTACTAGTAGTAGGAAGGAGGTCGCCACGTCCTCTACAGGGCGCGACTCCTCGGGCTCCTGACCGCGACTCGCCTGGGTCCCGTGCGGGCAGTGATTCTCTCCGAGCCCCTCCCCCCACCCGGAAGCGGCTGCCAATTGCCGCTTCCACAGGGCACCGGCCACGCTCGGATATGGCAGGACCGGGGCGCGAACCCCGATCCTCGGAGTACAACTGCGCTGACTGAAAGTCAGCGCTCTTACCGTTGTACTATCGCGGCGCCCTAATGCCCCTTTTCAAGTTAGCTCTGGCAATGCAGTACTGTGATCTGTCCCCTGACCTGAAGGCGGTGTTGCGTTCTCTGATGAGGAGCCGGACTTCGCTAGTCATCCAGTGTTTCTGGTTGGGAAAAACACGAATGCGTTTTTTTACTGAGACATTACCAGCGCAATATGTAATGTAGGAGAGTACAGTGTGTGTGTACTTCTCAAGGTCCTGACTCTCAAATAGGCTCCACTCCGTGCTCATGAAGCAGTCCTGTAGCCGAGAGAGGGCATCCTCAGGCCAAGTGTTTATGTATTTGGTGATGGGCTTAAATTTCCTCCTGAGGGGGGTGTAGGCAGGTAGGAGATGCAGAGACATATGGTCTGACTGGCCTACATGTGGCTGTGGCACTGCTCTGTATGCATGCTTAATGTTGCAATATACATGGTCTAGTATATTCTTCTCTCTGGTGGCACATTTCACATATTGGGTGAGTTTGGGAAGAGCAGACTTTAAGCATACATGATTGAAATCACCAGCTATTATATGTACCCCATCAGGATGAGCCCTTTGCTGTTTGCTAATGGCGCTGTGGAGGTGGGAGAGGGCTAGGCTACTGTTAGCGTCCGGGGGTATGTAGACGGCCGTGACAGTCACTACTGTTAGCTCTCTGGGTAGGTAGAATGGACGGCAGATAACCGTCAGAGCTTCAAGATATGGGGAGCAGTGACTGTGTATAGTACGGCTCTGTGAGCACCAGTCATTGTTTATGTATATACACAGTCCTCCTCCTTTGCTCTTACCCGAGTCTCCGTTGCGGTCCTGACGGTGGATGGTGCGTCCTGCTAGCTGCACGCCAGCGTCGGGAATCGCGGGATGAAGCCAGGTTTCGGTCAAAATCAACACACAACAGTCACGTACAAAGTTGTCGGTAGCTATCCGAAGCTCCAGTTCGTTCATCTTGTATGCGATGGATCTGACATTGGCCAGAAAGAGGCTAGGGAGCGGTGGTTTATGTGGCTGCTTCTTTAGCCTGGTTAGCAGTCCAGCTCGGCATCCACGCTTTTGTTTCCTCTCCCTACGCCGTCTACGCCGCTTGTTGGAGCCGACAACAATCCACGGAGCCCCCGGTGGTCTGGAGATATCCGCCGGTAAGTTGTGCATTTGTTGAAAGTAGCTCGTAACGGAGGAACTACTTGATAGACCAATGTTAATTAAATCCGGTAGACTATACACAAGCTTAGCTTGATAGAACTCGCCAGGATGAAACATAAAACACAGTAAAATACAAACAAAAATGCACAAAACGGGAGAGCTAAAAGCCGCTGCGACCTCGCGCGCCGCCATTGTCCAGGTCCCAAGGCAGCCATACCATACCAGTCTCTGATGATTGCTGATGATTGGCTCATAGATATAAAACCATGGTTACTGGCCACCATCTTACCTGGGTATGGTCTCAAAAATTGTGCCACTAACTATGACATATGTTATATTTATGGTTCTATATTTATTTAAGTGTCAGAGCTGGGGCGTTCTCACAACCTCTCTCCTCACGGGTGGCTTCTGGTCCCTGACCCTCCTCTCTGCTGCCCCCTGCAGACACGGTGGTGAACAGCAGCACCACGGCCTCCCAGTCGTCCTCCATCAACGACATCTCGTCCATGTCCACGGAGCAGACCCTGGCCTCGGACACCGACAGCAGCTGCATCGACGCCCTGACGGGGGCACTAGAGGAGTGCCAGTGAGCCTCGGCCGCCACGGCCCCAATCTAGCCAGACCTCATTTTTCTCCCCTCCAACTCTTCCTCAGTGCCACCCTCCTCTTCCTCCTCCTCTCCCCCGTTTACCCCCACCCCCCTTTTCCATCGTCCCTCCAGCCCCGAATAGCAGGAGAGGGGAACAGTGCCCCCCCACCCCATAATCCCATTGTCCCTCTCGCCGAATAGCAGGAGAGGGGTCTAGCGCCCCCCGCCCACTGGCCATTGGGTTCCAGTTGAATTGAGGCCGCCGGCAGAACGGCCGTCGTTTCTCGGCGGGAAGAACAGAGAGGAGGAGCCGCGACGAGTTTATCGCCAAGCTGCAAAGATGTAGACAAAAAAAGACTTTCTGTTTTTATTGCATTTCTGCATTCTAAATTCTGCCCATTTCTTCTTTTTTATTTTTAAATGGAGGAGAAGTTTGGGGGTGTGGGAATCGTTTGGAGCGTCGTATTGTTTCACCTGCAAGTTAGACTTTGCTCTGACGCATGAATCATGAGGAGTAGTAGTAGTCTACTGTTGTAGAGTGCATTGGGGATTCAAGCTTAGGCCGTTGCCCTGAGAATGTGCTGGTGTGAGACGGAGAATGTGCTGGTGTGAGACGGAGAAGAGGCTGGTGTGAGACGGAGAAGAGGCTGGTGTGAGACGGAGAAGAGGCTGGTGTGAGACGGAGAAGAGGCTGGTGTGAGACGGAGAATGTGCTGGTGTGAGACGGAGAATGTGCTGGTGTGAGACGGAGAAGAGGCTGGTGTAAGACGGAGAAAATGTGCTGGTGTGAGACGGAGAATGTGCTGGTGTGAGACGGAGAAGAGGCTGGTGTGAGACGGAGAAGAGGCTGGTGTGAGACGGAGAAGAGGCTGGTGTGAGACGGAGAAGAGGCTGGTGTGAGACGGAGAATGTGCTGGTGTGAGACGGAGAATGTGCTGGTGTGAGACGGAGAAGAGGCTGGTGTAAGACGGAGAAAATGTGCTGGTGTGAGACGGAGAAGAGGCTGGTGTGAGACGGAGAAGAGGCTTATTTCTTAAAGAAGCAGCTGAGGAAGATTCGGTCCTGGAACTCGAGTTCGACTGAACGAAAATTTTTATTTTAATATTTAATTTTAGTCTATGTTCGCGGGAGGCCTGAGGTTTTTCAGTTAGACATTTTCTTTCTCGCGAGACTTCCTTTCGAACCACATGAGGGACAAGCGTGGCGGCGAGATGATGAACGAGGCTGAGCAGAGGGTGCGGCAAAACGACCATCGCCATTCAAACAACAACCCCGCCCCATCTTCTGCTGCTAGCAACAACCCCAGCCCATCTTCTGCTGCTAGCTCAGCCTAGTCTCTGCATGTCGTCAAATAAAGAGAAATAAACAAAAAATAGAAACCAGTTAATGAAAATAATAAGAAATGCCTGTTTTTAGTTTAACATGTATTGAGATAAAGAAAAAAAAATGCCTGCCGTTTCTGTAGATAGCAGTATTGAGTCTTTTTGTGGACAACATGTTCGTTTGACCTGAAGGCCAAACATCTCTGACCTATAATAGATGGGGGTTCAAGTGTGGTGTAATTTTCTATAGATAATTTGTGTGTATGTGTGTTGATATCATGTTGTGTAAAACGCTAATTGTCAGCCGCTCTTGAGTACTTTACACAGATGTATACATATCCATTTATTATAGATACGTTTTTATATCTCTGTCAGTCAATCGATGTTGAAAGGTACTATCAATTATGATAATTCATATAATTATGAATTATTAACAGACATCTTCTTTGGACTTATAAGGACCTGGAGGAAACACGGAAAATGCAATTGCAACGATCCGAGGTGTTGAAATACATCACACACTTCGCTGGTATTGTTGTTTCTTTCAATCATTCCAGTTAATTGTATTGGTGGAAGATAAAGAAATATACTTACATACAGGGATGCAAATTAATTCTGGGCCGATATCGATAAGCGATATTTGCCGGCCGGTATTGGCCAATTCCAATTACTTTTACTTTCTAGCACAAATGCAACCTGCAACCAGGTTCACACATTCATGGACAACTTTAATGAGCGCAGGTATCAAGCAGCCTTCCATATGAAGGAAAAGTCACATTTTGCTTGTTTTATTGTTAAGCAGAGAACATGAATCTAGAACACGTAACCAGGCACTGTAGGTTAGGTTAAGAGAACAAAATTATTTTATTTTTTTTAAGTAGCATGTACTCTCAGAAAAAAAGAAAAAAAAACCTCTTCTTTCATCTGTTGAGTTCTCCATGTTTGACGCGACCTAAACACGTGCTGCAATTCGAAAGTATTTTTTTGTCCCTTTTGTTCACGGTGGGGGGAAAAAAAACCCACACAGCCGACATTTTAATTTAACACACAGCATCAGCTTCTCTACTTCACGGATGTCGCATCATCATATCGAGTCGTCCTATCGGCCACAAGCATCATCATATCGAGCCGTCCTATCGGCCACAAGCTCAGCAAGCTCACTTTAAGCTATTATCAGGAGAAACCGATATAGCCCCAGAGTTATCAGGCATCCCTATGCATCTAATTGAGGAAATGCTCGATGGTAAAGTGTGCGATAGGTATTCCCTTAAAATAGCCCAGCTTGCAGCAGGTTTGGATATCTGACGCTTGGGCGACAGCACCTTGTCCCTGAAGAGCCCTAAAAACAGGACTTCTAACTCCCACCCTCTCCCCTGTGCCCCAATGTGCAAACCACACACCTTTTGCAGCCCCCTCTTGATTCATCAGTTGAATGTAAGTTGCCTCAGAGTCAAAGGTCACACGGCATGTGATGCACATCTTCCTGCTCCAGACACGGATCAGTGCACACATTGTTCCAGGATGGACAATTTATAAAAAGTCAGGATTTAAAAAGGGAAATTATTTTATTTTATTTTTTTAGTGGAAATTTGTTGTTTAAAATCAAATTTGAAATGATGGAATAGGGTATCTTAAAGCAACTCCTACTTATAGTATACTCTTACAGTATGTAATATCCTTCTGGAGGCATCCTAATTTCTTTTTGGATTGGCTCTTTCACCCGTTCTGCCATTTTCTTGTTAGAAACAAAGTATTTCCAAGGTCTAGCATGCATGCTACATTTTTGCTAGTGCATGCTAGTAATTTAGCTATCTTGCTAGTGCATGCTAGTAATTTAGCTATCTTGCTAGTGCATGCTAGTAATTTAGCTATCTTGCTAGTGCATGCTAGTAATTTAGCTATCTTGCTAGTGCATGCTAGTAATTTAGCTATCTTGATAGCGCATGCTAGTAATTTAGCTATCTTGCTAGTGCATGCTAGTAATTTAGCTATCTTGTGACGCATGCAAATAATTTTGCTTTTTTTTTGTCCTAGCTATTAGACAGCAGCTGCATTGGAAAAATACAGTGTTGTGTCAACACAGTTATACGTTCAGTTTGGAACGAGCATTGTGGACTTGAACTAGATTGTAGCAGCTTTTATTTGTATTGGTGCTAGCTGAGAAACGTGTTTGCTTGCTCTAATGTGAAGAAAACAAAACGAATGGTGCGCAGCATATTGCTGTGCACAAAGTAGCATGTCGCGTGACTCGCCTGGGTCAAACAGTCGTTCACCATCTCTAGCTCTTTTGATTGGCTACTGTAAGAGAATGTGACCTTTTGTTATGTCTGCACCTTTATAATTCTGGGTTCAACCCTGAGGTATCGCAGAGTAGGAGGTATTTATGATGTTAAAACAGTATCGATAGCCTGTTGTATCATTTTTAACTTGGTTTAGAATGAGGGAGTTTTCTCTTCAATCGCAGGGATCATAAAATTGGGACAAGGCAACAGAGGAACTCGGCCTATCACGGAGTATGTTGCTAACAACCAGTTACAGATGCTTCCTGGTTATTTCCACCATAATCCTGGAATTGTAGCCAGAAAGCCTCCACCAATCATAACTGGAATTGTTCTGTGGGTTATTACCAGTGTACTCCATGATTGGTGACATCATAACCAATTTTATTCCTGTTTAACTCCTGTGTTACTGTGAGAAACGACATTCAGGCATCTCCGAGGGCAGCCGTAGGGCCTGAATTCATGCAAATGATGGGTCCTGGCTGCTCCACAGTCAGAGGCCGGGTCCACTTAAGCTCTGTCCGTCACAAGCGGTAACCAGAGCAGTATTCTCTCCATCTCGCCCAAAGGGATTCTGAGATTGGGGGTAAGGGGGGAGGGGGGTTGGGGGTGGAGTTGACCCATGCCCCTCGAGAGCGGAGTCCATTGACCCAGCTGCGAGAGCGCAAGGGTGCGTGGCGGCTTGGCTGATGTTCGCGAGGCCTCGGCCTTAAAGCATTTGCGTCAGCAAAAAGGCTGAGTTCAGTACAGTTTTCTTCTTTTTTCATTTTTAAAAAATTGTGAATATGTGCCTCTCTGGAACTCTTTCCCTCTAAGAAAATATTGTTGCACGGGAGGCCGAAAAGCAACACAGGGACTCTGGACTATTGTGGACCGCCCAGAATGGATTCTGTAGAGGGAGAGAACGCTGTGAAAACGTTGACTGAACTGAACAAAAAAAAGAAATCCTTTATGGTTGTGGAAGTTTGAGACTTATTGTGTGAAATGTGTAAAAAGGACAGGAAACCTGGATTTCTCGTCCCCTTACCCCCCCCCCCCCCCATAAAAAGAAAAGAGAAAGGTCAATCAGTCATAGATCCATTTAGCCTTAAAGGACTCAAGGATTGTCATGTTGTCTCGGCTCATCCTACTGTGAGTAAGATAAACTGTTTTATCATGAAAAGAAAAAGTAATGGTCACTTATTTATTTTTGTTGTTTTTCTTTCTTGAGGCATTGTGTATAACTCTACCACTTAGCCTTCATTGTTTCAGTCCAACGAATACAGCTATCGTCTTAAAAAAAGATTTTATTTTTGCTATATTTTTTATTCTTACAGGCCCCAAGTTTGATTGTTTTTGGATGGAATATTGATAATAACATGGTACATTTAACTTGTAAAGCCCTTTTCCCTAAAAGTGCTCTCAGAATTGTTTCACAAAACATTCCCTTTGTTTCGTTCACCTGATTCAGAAATTGATGTGGTCCACAGAAGTCAAAATCAAAATGCATATAGGCAAAGTTTCCATCCCGGATGCTCAGAGATCAGAATATCGCCTATTGCAGCAAACAGACCACACTTTAGATTTTTCTAATTTTCTTAGAAAAGCCTAAATCATGGGTAGGCAACCCTGGTCCTGGTGTGCGTTTTTATAGCTGATGATCTTCAACAGAATTGGCAGCAACCGATCTTCACCAATCAGGTCGTCCGGCATGTCCTCCATTCCAGCCAATCAGTACAGTGCTGCTCTGGGCCGGTCTGTTCACATTGAGTTTGTGGTTTCATACTGCAAAAGGAGTGTGCTTAAAAACATGTGTACGTCTGTGTGTGTGTACGTCTGTGCATGCGTCTTTAGCGTGTGTATGGGCTGATGGGATGTTCATGTTGATCTCTGGATTATGAGTTTCTCATGTCTTTCTGTCCCACACAATGCTGTGAGACCTCATTATCTCATCTCATCTCTTACTGCTGTCCAGATGTGCTAAACCTCCATTACGTCTTTACCCAGAAACTGCCATTTTCTTCCCTCCCAGAAATTCTGTGCCAGTATTTAAATTTTTTTGTCACTTTCAAAATGTACAGATAAAACTGCTATTGGGCTGTATTTAACTTTGACGTCTTATGTGTGCCATGTTGCTATGGAAACCTGCTCCTACCTGCTGGACTTCTGTGTGCGTTTCAATACTCCCCCCTGGTGGACATTTCTGGGAGTGACCGTTCAGCTGTCTCTTGCTTTGTCTTCTGTCCCATTTTCTGCCCAATTGATAAATATGCAAAAACTGGGACGTAACAATCAAATAACAGAAAAAAAGCAGCAGTCAGTCTTTGACTAAAAAATGTAATTATTGTGAAGACAAAGAGTTACACATCTGAAATAAACACTCACGCAGAAGATGAATTCAGAAAAAAGTTGGTAGTTATTTTTATTAGTTATTTTATTGCATTGCAATATGTGTGTTCCCACGGTGTTAAAATATATATATATAGCTTATATTTGTGTGTGTGTGGAGAGAGGAAAATAGAAAATAAACAGTTTGATGATGTGAGAGAATTTTCAGCACTAATTGATTAGACGGTATTGATTATGTTTCCCAGAACTGATCTCAGACCAGTAAAACCCTTAGACGCTGTGGTCCTTCAGAGCGTGTTTAAGCACACTGGATTGGCCACTCGCTATTTAAAGGTGCAGTTAACCCAAACATTTTAATTTGATATGTTTCTACGTGCTATCTATCGATCCAGGGCTCCGTTTCCTAAAAGCATCTTAGAGTTTAGATCATCTTAGAGTGTTTTGTGTTTGTGCTTTATTCATTTTATGATTCAAATTATTAAAATTTACTGACATTATGTAAAACAGACAATAAAAATAGAGGGAGAAAGACAAAATACAAATGACGAAAAACAAACAATGAAAGTAATATAAAAACAAAATGGCCTAAGATGATCTTGATCTAAGATCCTTTTGGGAAACAGGACCCAGGTAGAGAACTCACTAGTTTTGTAGCTCACAGTGACATCACCCCGATATAACAGACCTCAACGGGTTTGTGGCGGTCAAAGTGCCAAAGATTTACATTCGAAAAAATTAACAGCAACGTCCCTTTCCAAATATAGCCTAATGACACGGTTTCTCATGAACATCCACAGACCTTGTGCGCGTTTTTTACATTTTTTTTTTTTTTTTTTAAAACTACTCTCTACCGAAGTACGCCACCTGTACGTGTAAAGTCTTAAGCAAAGCATGCCAGAGGTCTGGGGCTTGTGCCACAGTGTGCCCTAGAATACTGGCATGCTTTGGTTGATACATTGCGCGGCTATACACAGTTGACGTACCTCGGTAGAAAGTAGTTTTTGAAAAAAACGCGCACAGCTGTGGATGTTTGTGAGTAACCGTGTCATTAGGCTATATTTGGAAAGGGACGTTGCTCCTGGTTTTTCTAAATGTACACACTTTGGACCTATTGCAGTCCGTTCTATGAGTGTGATATCATGATGATCCCCCCCACTTACCCCAGAAAGCACAGATACAGGGGTAAATACCCCCCATTTACCCCAGAGGGCAGAGATACAGGGGTAAATACAACCAGATACACCAGAAAGCAGGGTTACAGGGGTAAGTACCCCCGTTCACCCCAGAGAACAGAGTTACAGGGGTAAATACACCCCATTTACCCCAGAGGGCAGATATAGGGGTAAATACACCCAGAGAGCAGAGATACAGGGGTACATATCCCCCATTTACCCCAGAGGGCAGATATCAGAGTAAATACATCCAGATACCCCAGAGAGCAGAGATACACAGGTAAATACCCCCCATTCACCCCAGAGAGCGGAGATACATTGGTAAATACCCCAATTTACCCCAGAGAGCAGAGATACAGGGGTAAGTACCCCAGTTTACTCCACACAGCGCAGAGGAACGGCAGGAGTGCAGCTTATATTTCTGTCAGTAGAACACTTCAGCTTCAGGTCATCTCTGCTACAGTCTAATTTCGCCGGGAGCTCAACAAGTCCTCCAGATTTAAAATGGCTGCTTAGTTGAGAGATATTTCCATATTATAAAAAACTGTGGAGCTCAGACTCTCCCTCTTTTTGGCCTTGGCCAAGCTGACCTAAGTACTGTACAGTTCTTCATTCTCATCGAATGAATACATGAATGAATGAATGAATGAATGTGTAATAGCAATACTGTTGTTCGCCACTAGATGGCATGAGTCAGTGAGGGGGTGTTTTGTGTCCACCAAAAAATTCCCAGCCAATGAACACCACCTGCTCTCGTTCTTATCTGTCAGTTGGATGCCGGTCTAAGCTGTGAATGCAGATGCTTGTACATAAAATAGACGAGAGCTTTATGTTAATGCATATGAGTGTGACAAAGTAGATTCATCTTAGCGAGATCCTGAGGGATTTTCTCAAGGGAAGTTTCTGCCCAGAGCAGATCATCGGCTTTAACGGTTTTATCCCCGATGAGCCGCCAATCCCGGTCAGTTAATCAGAAATCCCTCATAGGTCTGAGGCGCTATTAAAAAAAAAAAAAGAAACCTGAGAACTGTAAAATGGACACTCACTGGAGGAGAAGACTGACAAACAACCTCTCCTTTTCTGTTCCCCCAGCGGGCGTAGTCTCTGACCACTATCTCCTTATTGCGTGAACTTTGGGCAAATCGTCAGTCAGTTACCGCCACCCCGTTACTATAGCGTCCGCTCCGCGCTCAGAAACTCTGTACAATGCGCTCTGTTTTTTTGACCTCATGGTTGAGCTCGCCGAAGGTGTCGAAGAACTGCTCCATCTCCTGCTGCAGGGCTGTGTTCCGGCGGTCGGCGTCGGACCGGGCGCGCTCCGCGTTGCGCATCTTGATCTCGGCCACCTTGTACCAGCGCCTGTGCTGCTCCAGATTCACCCTGAGGCTCGACAGCTCCCCCTGCAGGCTCTCATTCCGCTTCTCCAGACTACAGGGAGAGACGGAGGAAGCGCTGTCAGGCCTGACAAATATACACACACACACACGCACATACTCTC
Organism: Ilyophis sp. 1 JC-2022; assembly: GCA_022702515.1. Lineage (NCBI taxonomy): Eukaryota > Metazoa > Chordata > Actinopteri > Anguilliformes > Synaphobranchidae > Ilyophis > Ilyophis sp. 1 JC-2022. Next base: position 6,822,020 of record CM040397.1, read on the forward strand.
ACACACACATACATACACACATGTACACACACACACACACGAACATACTCTCTCACACACACATGTACACACTCTCTCACACACACATACACACACATGTACACACACACGCACATACTCTCACACACACATACACACACGCACATACTCACTCACACACACATACACACACGTACTCTCACACACACACACGCACATGTACACACTCACACACATGTACACACACACATGCACATACTCTCACACATACACAAACACATGTACACACACACACATACTCTCACACACACACATACACACACGCACATACTCTCACACACACATACATACACACATGTACACACACACACACACACTGTCTCTCTCACACACACACACACACACATATACATCCACACATGTACACACACATGCACATACTCTCACATACACATACTCTCTCACACATACATACACACATGTACACACACACACACATACTGTCTCTCTCTCACACACACACACACATGCACATACTCTCTCACACACATACACACACACATACTCTCACACACACATACATACACACATGTACACACACACACGCACATACTCTCTCACACACACATACATACACACATGTACACACACGCACATACTCTCTCACACACACATACACACACATGTACACACACATACATACACACATGTACTCTCTCACACACACATACACACACACGTACACACACACACGCACATACTCTCTCACACACACACACACACACACATACTCTCACACACACATACATACATACATGTACACACACACATATTGTCTCTCTCTCTCACACACACACACACACAAACATACATGCGCACATGCACATATACACTCGCACTCATACATACTCGCATGTGGAAAATGCATGGAAAATGTAAATATTTAACTTAATGTAGTTCAAAGGAATCTTTATGTATTTGAAATACATTCTAAGTTCTTAATATATTCAAGTTCAAAAGTAGTTGACATGAAATCCTGAATTAAAATGCACCATTTCAAACTGTTTAAAAACAATAATATGAACATAATATAACATATTTTAAATGTGACCCAATACATACATATGATCAGAGACTATCCCATTACAAGAAACATGCACTTAGCAGTATTTGTGGACATGACTTTCCAACAGACTTGTCTGGAACCACATACTGGTGAGGAGAGGGCTATCTGACCCCCCCCCCCCCCCAAAAAAAAAGGTCCAAGCAGAAGAGATCACAGCATGTCTGCGCTCTTTCCCAAATCCCAACAGCCGATGACCGGGGTTTGTAATACAAGTCTGCGTTTCTGACCGTTAGCATCGGGCTTCTGAATGTGACGTGATCCGAAATGCAAAACCTTGTGCCAGTTCACAGCGCGGGAACCCCCCACACCCCACAAGAGACGGTGTGCCGCTGACGCAAGTCTAAAATACCGAGATCGCTTGTCGAGACTTGACCCCTGTCCCAGACCCCCGTCTCTCTCTCTCTCTCTCTCTCTCGCTGCCAGATTTAGAGTCACTGGAACATGTTCAGGTGTCCTGTTCTCTGGCCCGTTCTAAAAATACCGTTTGTATCCAACCACTTAAGTGTCCGTTTATCAAAGCTTATACATGAAGCCTTCGATTATTTTGGGTCACGGTTCATGGTTCAGGCAGTAATGAAGAGAAAATCCACACCAATAAATATATACATGTTGTTTGTTTATTAATATATAAATGCATATAAGAACCACTCTGGGGTTTTCACTCTCGGTTCATTACTTGTGCGTGAGACCATAGTTTCAGGCAAGATCATTTATTGACTGTCTATGCACATTATTCAAAACAGGAAAATGTGAAATATATTATTGTTTCCTCAAAAGCATAAGTGACCGGCACCATTTGCTAACATGTTTATATTATGTAAAACAGAATTTGGAGTTTGGCAACGACTGGATTATATGGTGCCAATCTCAACGATGATGATTTCAAACTTGTCCCAGCTGGTAAGTGGTAAAAGAATTCTCTGATGTGTAATTTTCAAATGCACTTTCATTTATTTATTTTAATGTAGGCTATTGCTGCTATATGTTACATGATTATTTTAATGTTTATTTGGCTAAATAACAAACATGTGCATGATAGGAATTCATTGGCTTTGACAGTAGGAGCATACTGTATATATTCACATAAATATTGTCAAAATTCAAAATGATTTTGTCTGCTCTGTGCTGTTTTTTAATGTCTGCACTTGTTTTGTTTCTTAACGACCTCAAATATAAAAAATGATTTCCTGATATACTGTCCGATGTAACCACTGTCTAAGTGTCTATATAATTTACTGTACATACAGGCTATTCTGTGTTGTTTGACAGCTAGTGATTCATTGTGTTCATTGTGAAAGACCGTTCTTTACTCAGATTTTTCCAGCAGTCAGACTTTGATGGTCAGTCAAACACTTAACAGAATTATGTTGCATCGCAAAATCAATCATTTAAATCAAGGGCTAAAAAGTTAGTTGAGCGGAAAGTTACAGTATGAACACTCAAGGGCATTGTGCTGTGCTAATCGGTTATTCATACGGTTTTGGCGTTGGAAGAACGTTCAAATTCATATAGAAGTGACGCTTTCCGTCTTAGAGCCCGAACTTGGCCTGAAATCAAACTAAAGTAAAACAGCGGCACATTTTGGAGATACATTTCTACTATACAGAGGTCCTGCTGGCTGGGTGAGACGGGGGCTGTATCGGGAATTCTGGAACCGTGAGAAGAATTCTGTGGAATGTGTGAGGAGAATTCTGTGGAATGCGTGAGGAGAATTCTGTGGAATGTGTGAGGAGAAAGTTCTGACCTTCTGATCTGGGTCTCGTAGTCCTCCTTCTGTTGGGCCATCTGCTGCTTGAGCCCGACCACCAGGTAGCGCATGGTGGTCGTGGAGGCCGAGGGGTCCTGGTCCGGAGCGGCCGGGGACAGGAAGGCCTGGACGGGGGGGAAATCGGGCGGCGGGTCCGGCGGTTCAGACCTGAACGAAAACGGCCCAAAACCCGGCCCGGTGCCGGCGGCAGATTTAGCCTCCTCCAGGACGATCTCGCAGGACGACCAGGAGCTGCTGTCCCCACTGTCCTCAGGCGGGGCGGGGGCGTCGTTGACTCCGGCGGGCGACGGGACGTCCAGATTGTCGTAGACGGAGAGGGTGCTCTCGTGCGCGTTTCTGCCGACGAGTCCCTCCTGCGAGGAGCCGCTGCTGACGCTCACGCGGCCCCCCGCCTCCCCCCCGCTCCAGTGCGGGACGACCCAGCCGTCCTGGAGCGTGGGAACGGCAGCAGGGGGGCCCAGGGGAGGGGGGGTGGTGGAAGGAGGGGCTCCGGGCTCGGCGGATCGGCGCTCTCCCGCGGGGGACGGGCAGTTGTCGTAAAGGGGATCGCTCACCCTCCTCTGGGTGGGGGTTTGGCGGGGCGGGGGCCGGAGCTCCATCTCCACCCTGCATGGGGGGGGTGGCGGGTTTGGGGGAGGGCTCCGGGGAGCGAGGGCCGGCGGAGGGGGCCGGGGGTCCCGAGAGCGAGGGCAGAGCCGTTCCTCTCTGGGCGGCGGGGCGGCGGTGGGGTCTGGGAGCGTCTCCGCGGTGACGGTGAGGTCGTCTCTCTGTCCTTGGCGGGGAAGCGGCTGAAGACCCAGAGCGGCGCTGGCGTCTCTGAGAAACAAACTGCCGCTTTCTCTGATCAGCTCTGACATCAGCTGCTGCACCAGAGCAGCTCCTGAGACAGACAGAACCCGTGTGACACACACACACACACACACACATACACACACACACCCGCATTCATGCACAAACTGTAGTGTCACATGACCACGCGGCGTCCAAGGCCCCCAGTCATTTGATATGTAACAGAATTGAAGACTCACGAGCGCTAGCCCCGTTAGCACAAACCCCACAGTAACAGACTTATTCACTGACACATTAATACACTTTTATTCTCACACAGAGAGATCTTTTCCTTAAGTTTGGACACCAAAACGAGCTCACATATGCAGAAACACACACACACACACACACACACTCATGTGCACACTTTAACTTACACTAAGCAGTCCAGGGCCCGTTTCCCGAAAGCATCTTAGAATCAAGATCATCTGAGAGTGTTCTTTGTTTGTGCTTTATTAATTGTATGATAAAATTTTACTGACATTACATAAAAATGATAATAAAAATAGAGGGAGAAAGACAAAAAAAACATCAAACATCAGAAAACAAACATCAAACAATGAAAGTAATATAAAAACAAAATAGCCAAATATGATCTTTATCAGATTCTTTTAGGAAATGGGGCCAAAGTATATTCCACATACATACACATTTACACACATACACACACTCACACTCTCTCACACACACACACACACACACACACACAAGTACACATACACACACTCACACTCTCACACACACATGCACATATACACGCACTCACACTCTCGCACACACGCACACGCACACATACACACACAAGCACACATACACGAATGCGCACACACACAGGAATGCGCTGGCTTAAAGGAGGGTGAGAGGCATACACATACACTTAGAGGAGTGTGAGAGGCACACACACACACTTAAAGGAGGGTGAGAGGCATACACATACACTTAAAGGAGTGTGAGAGGCACACACACACACACACACACACTTAGAGGAGGGTGAGAGGCACACACACACTTAGAGGAGTGTGAGAGGCACACACATACACTTAAAGGAGTGTGAGAGGCACACACACACACACACACACTTAGATGAGGGTGAGAGAGACACACACACACACAGATGAGAGGCAGCTGCCGGTTTGGCTGGCTGAAAGTGGCCTGAGTGGGCGGGATGAAATTACAGACGGGTCTGCGCTCTAAGCCCCGCCCCCTTTAGGGGTCACAGAGGACGCCGGGCTGTGATTGCGTAACCCGCGTTCTGTCGCCAGACCAGGGCCGGCGCACTCCAGCCAGCTTCAGCCACTGAGGCCATGCTTCTCAGGTGGCCATTTTATCATTTAAGATTGTGTCTCATCGCTCTCGTTCTCCTCTCGTCTTGTGTACAGGAAGTCAGACGGGGTCCGCAGTGCGTGTTCTATACCGTGTTTCAGCTGCGGTGGCGGCGGTAAATCCGCTGTGTCTGTCTGTCAAACTGCTTTACAGGGGCCAGTCTAGGACCTCGGTTCTTTGGTACATTCAGGATGCACACACACACACACACACACACACACACACACACACACACACACACACACACTCACACACACACACACACACACACACACACGCACACATACTCACACACTCACACACACACTCACTCACACACACACACACACACGCACACATACTCACACACTCACACACACACACACACACACACACACACACACACACACACACACACACACATTCAAATACACACACACACACATACTCACACATTCAAATACACACACACTCATACTCACACTTTCAAATACACACACACACACACATACTCACACATTCAAATACACACACAGGATTATACGCAGACAAACTCGCATGCACATACAAATACACACATACTCACACATTCAAATACACACACACACATACTCACACATTCAAATACACACACATGATCATATGCAGACAAACTTGCACGCACATACAAATACACACTCTCACCTGTATGCACACATATATAGTTAATTGCACTGGGTTAACTATATAGTTTGAGCACCTACACCCACAGTTTGAGCACCTACCCCCAATGATGCTCTCAGGGTCCTCAGCTTTAGGGCGCAGGATGTTTGGTCCAAACACGGTCGCCAGGTTCTGCACGCTCATTTTGTTGATGTGAGAGCAAGACTGGACCTCATTTAAGAACCTAGAACAGCAACAAACCCCCCCCCTCTCAGACTCAGTCACAATTTACTGGCCAGTGTCTCTGCTCGTAGCGGATTACAAAAAATGTTTTCTATTTGTTAAAGTACAGATATATCCAATTCCTGATGAGGTCACTGGGCGGAGTGGAGATTAGTGGACGGCTCACTAGGCTGTCATAGTGCTTAATGTAAATAACTCTGTTTTCCCATCAAATGCTTTTTTTGTGGAAACAACCAACCAATGTTAACAGGTTGTGTGTAAAATATAAAAAATGTATAAATTACAAAGCTACATTAGTGTGTTTTGCCATTATAAGGAATTGGGCTTCTGAAGAACCCCATGGTGTACATTGGTGTTGATGGTGTGTGCGTGCGTGCGTGCGTGCGTGTGTGTGTACTGGTGCGCGCTCACCTGCAGATATAGTGAAGCAGATTATAGTTTGCCGTGGGGAGCTTGTGAAGAAGTTTCTTCAGATCCTCTAAAGCCTGAACACATCAAAGGGAACGAAGATTTAAATTAAAATAAAAAAACTTTGACTTTGAATTTGAAAGAATTTGACTTTTAGCACACGCAAGACTAATAACACAAACAATAATTGGTGCAAAACAAATGCCATAAGCAATCATTTGTCATGTTATTGGTTTCGCGTTTGCTAAAAGGTCTTAGTAAATCAGGCCCTGAGCTGGTTGAAATGACCTTAACAGGTGTGCTTTCATTGTAATGAGAAGCGGGATTCTCTTTGTCTGTGAGTAAAAAGCAGAGAGCTGTGAGGACAAACAGACTGTTTCTCTGGCGCTTGCTCCTTTACTTAATTCCCCAGTGAGGCACTGTGCTGCTGTACCTGCTTCCAGCCACCGGGGGCTCCCTTCCCACACATGAGGAAGTCCTGGTAGTGGCAGAATGGGACCACAGGCTCTGGTAGCTCCCTCAGGTACAGTTTCAACAGGGATGCCACTGTGTGAACATCTGTGCTGCTGGAATACACGCACAAACACACACGTACACACGTGCACACAAACACACACGTACACACGTGCACACAAACACACAAACACACACAAACACACACATACACACGTGCACACAAACACACACGTGCACACAAACACACAAACACACGTACACACGTGCACACAAACACATAAACACACAAACACACACGTGCACACAAACACACAAACACACACGTAAACACGTGCACACAAACACACAAACACACACGTGCACACGTGCACACAAACACACAAACACACACGTACACATGTGCACACAAACACACAAACACACACGTACACACATGCACACAAACACACAAACACACACGTGCACACAAACACACGTACACACGTGCACACAAACACACACGTACACACGTGCACACAAACACACACGTACACACGTGCACACAAACACACAAACACACACGTACACACGTGCACACAAACACACAAACATACATGTGCACACAAACACACAAACACACACGTACACACGTGCACACAAACACACAAACACACACGTACACACGTGCACACAAACACACAAACACACACGTGCACACAAACACACAAACACACAAACACACACGTACACACATGCACACAAACACACAAACACACACATACACACGTGCACACAAACACACAAACACACACGTACACACGTGCGCACAAACACACAAACACACACGTGCACACAAACGCACACATACACACGTTCACACAAACACCAAAGCACGCACCACGCACAGATACACACACATACGTACAAACACGCACACAATGACACACAGACACAGATGTGTGTGTATACATACACATGTGCACACAAACACATACACACACGCAATAACACACACATGCACACAAACACACATACGCACACACACAGACATACACACACAAACATATTTTCATTTGAGACCACAGTTAAACAAAAGGCCCTACATTTTTTTATATCAAGGATGTCTTCCCCAATGTCCACACATTGAACTGATTAATCACTAATTTTTACACAAGTATCTCAGAACATAAACATTCTAAATTAACAAAGGCAGTTAGGATGGGTGTGGCTAAACTGTTAGGATGGGTGTGGCTAAACTGTTAGGATGGGTGTGGTTAAATTGGCTTGTTGGGGTGCAGAACAAGAACACAACCAGTCCTGAACTGATTAGACTGGACTGGATAACTGAATCGACTGGGTTGGTCTCTGAGCCCACACCCTGAGCCAGCCAGAGGAGGATGGGCTCCCCCAAACCCACACCCTGAGCCCCCAAACCCACACCCTGAGCCAGCCAAAAGAGGAGGGGCCTGCCCTATAGAGTCTTATTCCTACATGTCACCCAGGGGGATTTTCCTGCCACTGTTGCCCTAGGCTTGCTTTTGTTGGGTTTTCGGTTGAGGAAATTGCTATGAAACATATAAAATACACTATTTAAATACATTTTGATTTGATTTTGATTTGATACTAAACAGGTAATGTGCGCCTGTAGAGGGAGGGGTTCCTGTCTACCTGTCGAAGGTGGGCTTCTCTCCGGAGTCGAAAGCCACCTGCAGCTCCTTGACCAGCGTGGCCTGGCCAGGCTGCCGAAACAGCCCCACCTCCAGAAGACCCCGCTGGCGAATGAACGCAACGCACTGCTCCACCACAAGGGGCGCCAGATGCTCCCCATACCGCCTCTCGTACACCAGCGTTTCCTCCAGATTCTGCCCGAACACCCCTGATAAGAAAAGAGAGAACGTCGGGTGAGAGAGGGAAAGAAAGAGGGAGGGAGGGAGGGAGGGAGGGAGGGAGGGAGGGAGAGAGGGATGGTGATGATGCCTAGCATTTACTGTATATAGCGCCTTTCTCACACTCAAAGCACCACAAATGTGTAGCACCCACCTGGGTGATCATGCATGGCAGCCATTTTGTGCCAAAAGGCTATCTTGCATCAGCTTAGTGGAGAGGGAGAGAATGAAGGTGCAGAGGTGCACCCCAATATTCTTCTCTCCTTTCCTCCTCTCCTCCGGTCCTCCACTCAATGAGAAGGTGTGGAAAAAATTGGGACAGCGTATCTGCTTCTCCATCAAAATTGCCGTTGAGTAATAATTACTGCCGTTAAGTTGTCCTATCATAACTTTGACTGACGCCGAGCCCACAAATAATCCCAATTGCCAATCACAGATCTTACACATGGTCAGCCCATTCAAAGCTGAAAAGTATCTTGTAAGTTTCAATACAAGTAATTGTATGTAGGCTACGCGTATAAACACTAGGCTAATTAATATGTTGCCAGCAATATTAAATCAAAGTCAACAATTTACTGTAATTCCAGAATCCTGATGTGCCCAATGTCTGAACAGATAGCATACTAAGTCACTTCATACAGGCAACTGTAGCTCAGAGGAGGCTGGTCTATAGAGGCAGAGGAGGCTGGTCTATAGAGGCAGAGGAGGCTGGTCTACAGAGGCAGAGGAGGCTGGTCTATAGAGGCAGAGGAGGCTGGTTCATAGAGGCAGAGGAGGCTGGTCTATAGAGGCAGAGGAAGCTGGTCTATAGAGGCAGAGGAGGCTGGTCTATAGAGGCAGAGGAGGCTGGTCTATAGAGGCAGAGGAGGCTGGTCTATAGAGGCAGAGGAGGCTGGTCTATAGAGGCAGAGGAGGCTGGTCTATAGAGGCAGAGGAGGCTGGTCCATAGAGGCAGAGGAGGCTGGTCTATAGAGGCAGAGGAGGCTGGTCTATAGAGGCAGAGGAGGCTGGTCTATAGAGGCAGAGGAGGCTGGTCTATAGAGACAGAGGAGGCTGGTCTATAGAGGCAGAGGAGGCTGGTCTATAGAGACAGAGGAGGCTGGTCTATAGAGGCAGAGGAGGCTGGTCTATAGAGGCAGAGGAGGCTGGTCTATAGAGGCAGAGGAGGCTGGTCTATAGAGGCAAAGGAGGCTGGTCTATAGAGGCAGAGGAGGCTGGTCTATAGAGGCAGAGGAGGCTGGTCTATAGAGGCAGAGGAGGCTGGTCTATAGAGGCAGAGGAGGCTGGTCTATAGAGGCAGAGGAGGCTGGTCTATAGAGGCAGAGGAGGCTGGTCCATAGAGGCAGAGGAGGCTGGTCTATAGAGGCAGAGGAGGCTGGTTCATAGAGGCAGAGGAGGTTGCTCCTCCTCTATTTTTGAGAGGCAAGAGGGAGTATATAAAAAAATATAAAAAAGAGTAATTAGTTGAAATAAACCATTACCAAATCACAGTATCTGTTATATATCTCGAATATGGACTGGACTCAAACGCACGACTCAGACACTGGAATGCCAATACTCAGATATCTTATTGCTTGACCAGGGAGTATTCCTGAAGCATGAGGAAAAAGGCAAGCTGTTATAGTTCCAAGCCGGAAATTGACTTGCAGACAAGGAAGACAATGTTCCAAGCCGGAACTGGACTTTACAACCAGGCAGCAATAGTTCCAAGCCAGAACTGGACTTTACGACAGACAGACTGACAGACAGAGTGGGAGCGCTAGGCATCCAACAAATGATGCTTCGACAAAATCTCCTGAAGCATACAGAGAACATATAAGACGGACAGTCCGGGTAATGGGGTCAGCAGGAGAGCTGCAGGGACAGGAGAGGCCAGGGGCTGTAGATGGAGATGGATAACCAGGCAGGCTGAGCAGAGGTGGAGCGGGAGCGGAAACAGGGCTGAGTGAGGTGGCAGGAGAAGTGCAGGACAGTTGCGCAGAGCCCAGGCAGGACGCAGGCGTGGCAGCAGGGCAGCGGCAGTAGTGGCAGCAGCAACAGCAGTGGCAGAGCGACAGCACATCAGCAGCAACCGTAGCACTGGCAGAGAGCGGGCACCGCCACAGAGAGGTGAACAGGAGCTCTGGCTGTAAGCACAGCGTCAGATGTGTGGCGGGGAACCGCAACACAGGCAGGGATAGCAAACAACTGCAGGTTGGCAGACTGAAGCAGACAGGCAAATGAACAGCGGGAAATGCCGTTCCTGAAAAGAGCAGACTTCGACTTAGACAGAGTAGCAGGGCGAGTTAACGCCGGCACAGAACCAGACTTTAGTTTCTACAACTTAAACTGGATTCTAGGACATTAAGACATGACCAGAGGTTTCAGACAAAGAGCATTAACAAACTGGCACAGGACAGAGAACACCGGGTGACTAAATACAAACATTAATTGATATCAATTAGGTGCCGCGTGCGAATGTATGCGAGGGTGATTAACAGAGCGGAGAGTGTGGAATGCATGCAAAACGGAGGAATGGGATAGGCTGAGAGAAGAGTAGTGAAACAGAGTGACACGAAAGGAAAAACCACGCCCAACCTGCAGCTGGGGAAAACGGACAATGGAGAGACAAACACGAGACAGGGGGAGAAGGAAAACACGGGAAACAACAGGACGGGAGTGAGGCCATCGCAGTATCATTTATAAAATAATTCTTCTCTCTTCTTTGAAAAAATCCATTATTGAAATTCTGATTTAAATGCTTCAACAGCGACACCTGCAGGGCAGGCAAGAGGAGGACAGGGCAGTCTGTGTGAAGTGGTGGTGGGTGTGGGGCAGTCTGTGTGAGGTGGTGGTGGGTGTGGGGGGCAGAGGAGGACAGGGAAGTCTGTGTGAAGTGGTGGTGGGTGTGGGTGTGAAGTGGTGGTGGGGGAAGTGTGTGTGAAGTGGTGGTGGGTGTGGGGGGCAGAGGAGGACGGGCTCCTGCTGTCCTCCTTAGGGCGGGATCTCTTATATCAATTTAATGTACTTAATTTTTTTTTCATGCTAATCTGTTATTGCCCAAAACATGTAAAATGATGCTCCAATGGAGGACGTCCTCCCTAACCAATCAACAACCAGAATACAATATTGACATCGTTTTGCTCCAATGATAATTTCCAAATTTCATCTTCAATTCTCTTCCACTGTATTGTACGTGAGTGTGACGAATTGGCGGTAAAGCGATAGATAGATTATACAGTAGCATATTAGAAAATAAATTATAACAAACTACTTTTAAACACAAAACAAAAAAAGTCATTTTATTTTGGCCTTTTCAACCAAATTTCCTTTTTTCAGATTTACATTTCCCTTTTTTTTTATCGCACAGTAGCTAGCTAACAGTTAGCTTGTTGCAGCAGCCCTGATGGACTGTTAACCAAATAGAGAGATTTGGAGGAGAGTGGTGCTGCGGCAATTAATGGCAGCGTGAGTGAGGGGGTCACAGAGAGGCATGGACGCAGACGCGGAGAGTGAGATGGGGAAGAGCAACTTGTGGATTATTTGTTGTCATTCCACAATTTGGATTACACAGCAAAGGTGAGGATTCCCACTGTAACGTACTGGGCGCTGCGTCACCCCTCTTGCACTGACAGGCCTCTAGTGACACATTACGCACACACGAGGTTCATTCCCATCCAGAGCCCGCAGTGATTAGATGTGTCTTTCCCTCTCGTTCACCTGGCCCCTTTTTTATATTCATCTTTTGTGTTGTAATATGATAATACGACATTTGTTAGGTTATTATTATTAGGTTATTATTACGTTGCTAGTTGGATTATTGCTTCATTTGAACATAAGAACATAACATAACTTGAACATAAGAAAGTAGAGATAAGTAGCCAACTAGTGTAAAATAACATGACGCCGTGGGCTGCTTTTCCTCCTGTCCTCCCCAATGTTTTGAGTCACCAGCCTGCCACTGCTGCAGCGATACTGTGACAGCCTACAATCTGATGCTAGTTCAGTGAATTTCACTGCCTCGGCTAAATTCAGAAATATTTCCGTAGATTAGTGAAATTACTGAGTAGTTGTTTCCCAAATTTCATATTACATTACATTACATTACAGTCATTTAGCAGACGCTTTTATCCAAAGCGACGTACAGTAAGTATATGGCAGTGTTCACATTAATAACAATTTTAGCCTATTTCCCAAGTCTGAAATCAAATTTCAATACATCTTTTGGAAACGATTGGTTGATTAAATAAATGAATGCATATTCACATACTGAAATAATGGTAGCTGCCATGTTTATTTATGTTTAGAGTAATATCGTTTAAGCAACATTCATGTACAAGCAAATAACTAAACCTACTTCCCCGTCTCTAGGATATGAGCTGCAAAAACAAACTGCCATTTTGTTATCCGTTGTAGGCAATCTAGCCTTCGGGTATGATGCTATCCGATGTGTGATGATAACCTACTGAAGCACACACAGTTTAGGCTAAATATCTTGCCTGAGGGAATCACTATCTTGGGGTAATTCATATAAGGCATAGCTACACATCATCACTGTTGCCATCTTTCAATCTCTGTGGGCGTGAGCGCGATGATGTCACCCAGAAATGTGAAAATTCTTCCGCAGTAGGATACATCGACGTGTCCTTCGCCGGAGGAGAAGAGGAGCCGAGTTTTAAGCCGCTTCACTCATCTCCTCTAATATTGGGACAGCGGAGGGAGGGAGGACACAAAGATCAGTCTCCAGGGCACAGAGGAGAGGAGGTGGTAGTGGAGGAAAGGAGGATGCATTTTTCGAGTATTTGGACGCACCCCTACTTTTTGCTATAAGTGTCATGGGATCTTTAATGACCACAGTGAGTCAGGACCTCAGTTTCACGTCTCATCCGAAAGACAGCATCTTCCACAGCACAGTGTCCCCATCACTGCACTGAGACATTGGGGTTTATTTGTTTAGATCGCCCCCTACTGGCCCATCAACACCACTTCCAGCAGCAACTTAGTTTTTTTTCCCAGGAGGCCTCCCATCAAAGTACTAACCAAGCCCACACCTGCTTAGCTTCAGCCATTCAGCAGGAGCAGAGTGCATTGTGGGATGGCTGCTTAGCTTCAGCCATTCAGCAGGAGCAGAGTGCATTGTGGGATGGCTGCTTAGCTTCAGCCATTCAGCAGGAGCAGAGTGCATTGTGGGATGGCTGCTTAGCTTCAGCCATTCAGCAGGAGCAGAGTGCATTGTGGGATGGCTGCTGATGAAGGGAGGGAGAGGGAGGTAGAGAAGGAGAGCGGGAGAGGGAGTGAAGAGAGACTGCATGATTGTGTGAGAGAGAGAAGGAGAGGAGAGGGACAGGGAGTCAGTGAACGAAAAGGTAGCGTAGTTAGCGTATTCATCCAAGGGAATTTCAGCGCTTTGAAAGAAAGATATTCAATGAAAGATAGAGATGAAGCAGAGGGGAAGTAAAGACCAGAAAAGCACAGGAAAGATCCAGGCGACACGGAAAGAGAGAACGGACACCACAGAGCCCCTCTTCTCGTTTGACTGAGCACTGGTGGAACATTTGGTTAATAGTTTACTAAGAAGAGGAGGATTTAGTCATTAACTTGTTTTTGCAATAACAATGACCCCCTGCAATGACCCCCTGCAAGGGGAATTAAAACTTTCACAACAGCAAGGCAGCCAGATGTTCTGAAAGTCACTTTCAACTTTTGAGATGTATTTTTACTTTTATCAGCTTATGCAACTTGCAGTTCCCTTCCTGATGCATTCTCTGGGGTTCTGTATTTGGCCAGGACTTTTAATCTATATTTTATGTTTCAATTTCTACATGCATCATGTAACCTGTTTATAAACGACAACTTCAAGTTAAATACCGCACGAGAACTTCCCACAAGATCTGTGCCACCAATGTTCCACGGCGGGATTTGAACCCGTAACCCTGTGTTTGCAGAGCGCCCTTGTACTCACGTCTCCTGAAGCTCAGAACTCTCTTGATCTTCCTGTAAGTGGAGTGTGAGAGCTGGCTGTTGGTCCTGCATGCTGGCTGTTTGTTTTCCGGCATGCCTCTCGTTCCCCGGTTTTCCGTCTGCGTTGCGGGAGTTCCAGAGGGAGAACCGTTCCGGCGCTGGAGCTACGCCCTCGGTGCTGAGCGCGCCTGCGTTCCGGCTCCAGATGGTCACTCTGAGGTTTCTCTATCTGCCGCGCCTTCCCCTCTCTGCACACTCTACTTTTTTGTTTCGTAAACCTTTCTCTTTTGGTCGGGGACGCAGGGCGCTCCTCTTTAGCCTGTTTCTGTGCAGATAAGACTGCTCGCCCTGGTAAATCAGTCAGCGCTTGGAGTCTGGCTGGGGGGCGGGACCATCGCCTCTTAATTTGCACATCTAACCATTGAGAAAAAAATGCCCCTGTGTTGTAATCAGACCCTCTGTGAAGGTGTGTGAAATATTTAGCTTGTTAAAGTTTTATGGCAGCTTCCGATTTAATTTCTTTACACAAATCCTTTCTTTACTGAATCAACCACATAAGCTAAGGTTGAAAAAAAAACTATTTTATATGGAAATGATGTGACATGATTTTCTGAAGTAAAGGCAATAAGGTTTTTAATCTTCTCTCCACAAAGAGCTGCACTAGTTTCAGAAGCCATGGTTGAATTTAGCTCATTTGAGT
>CM040397.1:6842276-7157276 GCA_022702515.1 Ilyophis sp. 1 JC-2022
CAAAATGAAATAGGACAAAACAAT
Source organism: Ilyophis sp. 1 JC-2022 (assembly GCA_022702515.1). Classification (NCBI taxonomy): domain Eukaryota; kingdom Metazoa; phylum Chordata; class Actinopteri; order Anguilliformes; family Synaphobranchidae; genus Ilyophis; species Ilyophis sp. 1 JC-2022. The sequence goes on from CM040397.1 coordinate 6,842,301, forward strand.
ATGTTTCAGTAAAACATGATAAAAAGGAACATGGCTACAACCGACAAAATATTTGCACAATTTGGATTAGATTAGATTATGACATTATAGCTAGGCAATGGGGGCTGTGGTTTTAACTGGGGCTAAAATTATTTGATGAAAGTTGTGCCATTTAATGTAGAAGGCAGCGGTGTTATTATATACAATCAATCCAAAGGGATATGCAGCCCATGGGTGTTGGGTGTTAGTTTTTAAATAAAGCTCTCTGTCTCTCCTAGTTTCAGATCCATGACTGTCCATTAATGGGCTTTTTAATGGATGTTAGTTAGTTGTATGACTTTGCTGTTTGTGTTTTGGTTCTTGGTTAGCAGGGCTAACTAGCATTAGCGCTTTAGTGATGTCACTAAATATACACTCCCTGGTCTGAGAATGTTTAGCACCATTGCTCATATACATTTGGATAAGAGTGTCTTCTAATTGAATATAACGTAGTGGAATGTTGTGTGTGTGTGTGTGTGTGTGTGTGTGTGTGTGTGTGTGTGTGTGTGTGTGTGTGTGTGCGCGTGCGCGTGCGCGTGCGTGTGCGTGTGCGCGTGCGCGCGTGCGCGTGCGTGCGTGTTAGGGGTTGCATGTGTTAAAGGTGAGACAAGACTAATGTGTAGTGTCTACGGTTCTGTACTAAGAATGAAAACTATAAATCATTTTACCATAATAAACAAATGGCATCCTTGAAAAGTAAGTTTTGTTTACTTGGTCATCAAACCATTTGATCAAAATTGGTCTCGTCTTTCCCCAACAACATTCAGACCAGTAAAAAGCTTTAATGGATGTACATAGTGAACCATTGGAGAAACTAATAAAATGTTTCACATGAAGATGCAGTACACTACAGTTCTAGGTAAAGCAGTTCTTGTAGTCTCTGTGGTTCGTAGATTATTTTCTTTTACAGTTTTATGTAAAGTATCAGTAGATTTATAATGTTCTGTGTCTCTCTGTAGAAATTCTTTGTGGAACACTTTTGTTCCTGAAAATGACGTGGGGGGGGGGGGGGTGTTTTTTATCTCCTGTGGAAAAGAACAAGGACTTATGAGATTAAGATAATGCAGAAACTCACAGCGGCACAAGGTTAGCAACTGTGCTCTCTGCTCTCATGACCAAGTGGGAAGATTATAGAGGATCTTTTTTTTAAAATGAATTCATGAATTCTTTTTTTCTTTTCTTTTTTTTAACCAATAAGCCAAAAATGACCTGTTGAAAAATCACTTTCTGTTGCTGGAAATTGGTGTACTTTCTGTATTCAAACAACCAGCGTCAGCAAGGCATCTTGGTGAATGGAAAGTATAAAATACCTGATTTATAACATATTTAGCTTGCTCACTTTTTATGTTTTTTCATGAGTGAGTGAATGAGTGAAACATTATGGTCCACTTGGAAAATGTCTGAGAAACCGTGGTATGACATTCGTACTTAACTTTGATCTTAAGTAAATGCAAGTGCTATACTTTTTCACAAACTCCAGTCTGCTGAGTTCATTTTTGTGCCGAACTGTGTTCATGAGAGAATTTTTTTTTATTTCTTCTCATAGTTAGTCAAAGTTTAGATGAATGTTGATTGGTCCCAGCCCATGTACTGCGAGCCGCTGTTTCCTGACCACAGTGGGGCGGTTGTTAGTGGCTGCTTTATGTAAAGTATGGGTGTATTAGTTGGACTCCATAACAACTCTACCATTATGGAGTGCACTGCACAGGGCTTGACTTGACGTATCTGAACCTTGATTCATGTGGCCCAGCTCATTTGGGTGTGAGAGGCATAGTTTGTGTGACTCGTCTCAATTGGCTGTTTTTTTGGGGGGGGGGGGGTGGACGTCAGCTGCTGTGCCCACTCAGTCACCGTGGTAACAGGATGACCTCACAAGAGCGCATTGGACTCCATGAATTTTGATTGCTTGATTACGACAAAACTTCAGCAAAGTGTGGGGGTGGAACGGAATTGAATTGCCAGAATTAATTAAAAGTTCTGCACGGCCTGCTTTCATTTCACCCAGGAGTCAGTAATGGCCGTTTGGACACTGTGGGGAGAGCAGCTGCAGTTAAAGGAGCGCCTTCGTTGTTGTTGCCATGGAGAGCCTGTGGTAATTAATCTCAGGGCAGGCTCTTATCTTAACGAGTCTGAGGATGGAAAGAGTCCATTTCAAACTATCAATAACTGTCTGTCTGTCCGTCCGTCCGTTCGTCTGTCTGTCCCCTGCCTGTCATTCACAATTCCTTTGCTGTTCTGTCAGGTGCAATACTGTACTGTTTTGCTGTAATATTAAACTGCCATTTCTCATAACAGTTATTAATGCTTAATGATACTAAATCACTATTGACTGCATTACACTTCTTTAAAAATATATTCTTACTTTTTTCTGAATTTATTAAATATTTGGAATATTTTTGCAAGGTTATAAACTCCTGTAAAGAAGAGGAGAAAGGTTAATTAATTAATTTTTAAAAACAAACATGTTTTGGTAATAGCCTTCGTCAAAGACGAAAAAAGGTCTATTATATTTTTCTGATAAAACCAGCCAGAAAATTAGAGCACTTGGAGATTCAACAACAACAGCAGAAGTTTTTTTAATAATACAGAGATGACCATCCTGTCTGTGCTCAGGCAATCTGTGGTGGAGTACGGCGAACTGTTGTGAGCGTGAGCGCCCACTGCTGGCACAACCCCCTCTGCCTTGCCACCTTAGCAACCCGCTGAGAAGGTGTGGCTTCCCTCACCTTGTGGCGTCGCTGAGGGTAGACTGCAGGTGCTCACGTTTCACCAACGTCAGCTGGCGGCGTTTAGCGATGCCGCCCGCCGGTCTGGCTGGTCGCTCATGTGCTCTGTCGGGGTTTTGGGAACCCCCCCCAGGGGAATGAGGGGGGTGTCTGCTCAGCCTCTTATGCAGCAACAGGACCCTCTAAATCGGGTCAGAGTGGAAAACATTCCCTGTCACCCAAGACCGAAGGTTATGGCTGTAACCATAGTTACCTAGGCTACCATAGTTACAGATTTCCCTGTGAGCAGAAGATTGTAGATGGTGTGAGGACGTACACATACACACACACACACACTCACACTGTCACACACATACACACACTTACAGAGACACACACTTACAGAGACTCAAACACACACACACACACACACACACACACACACACTTACACACACACACACACACACACACACACACACACACACACACACACACACACACACACACACTTACACACACACACACACACACACACACACACACACACACACACACACACACACACACACACACACTTACACACACACACACACACACACACACACACACACACACACACACTTACACACACACACACACACACACACACACACACACACACACACACACACACTCACACACACACACACACACACACACACACACACACACACACACACACACACACACACACAACGGGATCATAAACACTCACTCACATCACCCCAACACACACACACAACGGGATCATAAACACTCACTCACAGAGACTCACACACACACACACAACGGGATCATAAACACTCACCACATCACCCCAACACACACACACACAACGGGATCATAAACACTCACCACATCACCCCAACACACACACACACAACGGGATCATAAACACTCACCACATCACCCCAACACACACACACACAACGGGATCATAAACACTCACCACATCACCCCAACACACACACACACAACGGGATCATAAACACTCACCACATCACCCCAACACACACACACACAACGGGATCATAAACACTCACCACATCACCCCAACACACACACACACAACGGGATCATAAACACTCACCACATCACCCCAACACACACACACACACACACACACACACACACACACACACACACACACACACACACACACACACACACACACACACACACAACGGGATCATAAACACTCACTCACATCACCCCAACACACACACACAACGGGATCATAAACACTCACTCACAGAGACTCACACACACACACACAACGGGATCATAAACACTCACCACATCACCCCAACACACACACACACAACGGGATCATAAACACTCACCACATCACCCCAACACACACACACACAACGGGATCATAAACACTCACCACATCACCCCAACACACACACACACAACGGGATCATAAACACTCACCACATCACCCCAACACACACACACACAACGGGATCATAAACACTCACCACATCACCCCAACACACACACACACAACGGGATCATAAACACTCACCACATCACCCCAACACACACACACACAACGGGATCATAAACACTCACCACATCACCCCAACACACACACACACACACACACACACACACACACACACACACACACACACACACACACACACACACACACACACACACACACACACACACACACACACACACACACACACACACACAACGGGATCATAAACACTCACTCACATCACCCCAACACACACACACAACGGGATCATAAACACTCACCACATCACCCCAACACACACACACACAACGGGATCATAAACACTCACCACATCACCCCAACACACACACACACAACGGGATCATAAACACTCACCACATCACCCCAACACACACACACACAACGGGATCATAAACACTCACCACATCACCCCAACACACACACACACAACGGGATCATAAACACTCACCACATCACCCCAACACACACACACACAACGGGATCATAAACACTCACCACATCACCCCAACACACACACACACAACGGGATCATAAACACTCACCACATCACCCCAACACACACACACACAACGGGATCATAAACACTCACCACATCACCCCAACACACACACACACAACGGGATCATAAACACTCACCACATCACCCCAACACACACACACACAACGGGATCATAAACACTCACCACATCACCCCAACACACACACACACAACGGGATCATAAACACTCACCACATCACCCCAACACACACACACACAACGGGATCATAAACACTCACCACATCACCCCAACACACACACACACAACGGGATCATAAACACTCACTCACATCACCCCAACACACACACACACAACGGGATCATAAACACTCACCACATCACCCCAACACACACACACACAACGGGATCATAAACACTCACCACATCACCCCAACACACACACACACAACGGGATCATAAACACTCACTCACATCACCCCAACACACACACACACAACGGGATCATAAACACTCACCACATCACCCCAACACACACACACACAACGGGATCATAAACACTCACCACATCACCCCAACACACACACACACAACGGGATCATAAACACTCACCACATCACCCCAACACACACACACACAACGGGATCATAAACACTCACCACATCACCCCAACACACACACACACAACGGGATCATAAACACTCACCACATCACCCCAACACACACACACACAACGGGATCATAAACACTCACCACATCACCCCAACACACACACACACAACGGGATCATAAACACTCACTCACAGAGACTCACACACACACACACAACGGGATCATAAACACTCACTCACAGAGACTCACACACACACACACAACGGGATCATAAACACTCACTCACAGAGACTCACACACACACACACAACGGGATCATAAACACTCACTCACAGAGACTCACACACACACACACAACGGGATCATAAACACTCACTCACAGAGACTCACACACACACACACAACGGGATCATAAACACTCACTCACAGAGACTCACACACACACACACAACGGGATCATAAACACTCACTCACAGAGACTCACACACACACACACAACGGGATCATAAACACTCACTCACAGAGACTCACACACACACACACAACGGGATCATAAACACTCACTCACAGAGACTCACACACACACACACAACGGGATCATAAACACTCACTCACAGAGACTCACACACACACACACAACGGGATCATAAACACTCACTCACAGAGACTCACACACACACACACAACGGGATCATAAACACTCACTCACAGAGACTCACACACACACACACAACGGGATCATAAACACTCACTCACAGAGACTCACACACACACACAACGGGATCATAAACACTCACACACAGAGACTCACACACACACACAACGGGATCATAAACACTCACTCACAGAGACTCACATGCACACACACAACGGGATCATAAACACTCACTCACAGAGACTCACATGCACACACACAACGGGATCATAAACACTCACTCACAGAGACTCACACACACACACAACGGGATCATAAACACTCACTCACAGAGACTCACACACACCCACAACGGGATCATAAACACACACTCACAGAGACTCACAAACACACACACAACGGGATCATAAACACTCACTCACAGAGACTCACACACACACACAACGGGATCATAAACACTCACTCACAGAGACTCACATGCACACACACAACGGGATCATAAACACTCACTCACAGAGACTCACACGCACACACACAACGGGATCATAAACACTCACCACATCACCCCAACACACACACACACAACGGGATCATAAACACTCACCACATCACCCCAACACACACACACACCACGGTCTCAAAAACACTCACTCACCACATCACCCCAACACACACACACACAACGGGATCATAAACACTCACCACATCACCCCAACACACACACACACAACGGGATCATAAACACTCACTCACATCACCCCAACACACACACACACAACGGGATCATAAACACTCACCACATCACCCCAACACACACACACACAACGGGATCATAAACACTCACCACATCACCCCAACACACACACACACAACGGGATCATAAACACTCACTCACATCACCCCAACACACACACACACAACGGGATCATAAACACTCACCACATCACCCCAACACACACACACACAACGGGATCATAAACACTCACCACATCACCCCAACACACACACACACAACGGGATCATAAACACTCACCACATCACCCCAACACACACACACACAACGGGATCATAAACACTCACCACATCACCCCAACACACACACACACAACGGGATCATAAACACTCACCACATCACCCCAACACACACACACACAACGGGATCATAAACACTCACCACATCACCCCAACACACACACACACAACGGGATCATAAACACTCACTCACAGAGACTCACACACACACACACAACGGGATCATAAACACTCACTCACAGAGACTCACACACACACACACAACGGGATCATAAACACTCACTCACAGAGACTCACACACACACACACACAACGGGATCATAAACACTCACTCACAGAGACTCACACACACACACACAACGGGATCATAAACACTCACTCACAGAGACTCACATACACACACACAACGGGATCATAAACACTCACTCACAGAGACTCACACACACACACACAACGGGATCATAAACACTCACTCACAGAGACTCACATGCACACACACAACGGGATCATAAACACTCACTCACAGAGACTCACACACACACACACAACGGGATCATAAACACTCACTCACAGAGACTCACACACACACACACAACGGGATCATAAACACTCACTCACAGAGACTCACACACACACACACAACGGGATCATAAACACTCACTCACAGAGACTCACACACACACACACAACGGGATCATAAACACTCACTCACAGAGACTCACACACACACACACAACGGGATCATAAACACTCACTCACAGAGACTCACATGCACACACACAACGGGATCATAAACACTCACTCACAGAGACTCACATGCACACACACAACGGGATCATAAACACTCACTCACAGAGACTCACACACACACACACAACGGGATCATAAACACTCACTCACAGAGACTCACACACACACACACAACGGGATCATAAACACTCACTCACAGAGACTCACATGCACACACACAACGGGATCATAAACACTCACTCACAGAGACTCACATGCACACACACAACGGGATCATAAACACTCACTCACAGAGACTCACACACACACACACAACGGGATCATAAACACTCACTCACAGAGACTCACACACACACACACAACGGGATCATAAACACTCACTCACAGAGACTCACATACACACACACAACGGGATCATAAACACTCACTCACAGAGACTCACACACACACACACAACGGGATCATAAACACTCACTCACAGAGACTCACATGCACACACACAACGGGATCATAAACACTCACTCACAGAGACTCACACACACACACACAACGGGATCATAAACACTCACTCACAGAGACTCACACACACACACACAACGGGATCATAAACACTCACTCACAGAGACTCACACACACACACACAACGGGATCATAAACACTCACTCACAGAGACTCACACACACACACACAACGGGATCATAAACACTCACTCACAGAGACTCACATGCACACACACAACGGGATCATAAACACTCACTCACAGAGACTCACATGCATGCACACACACAACGGGATCATAAACACTCACTCACAGAGACTCACACACACACACACAACGGGATCATAAACACTCACTCACAGAGACTCACATGCACACACACAACGGGATCATAAACACTCACTCACAGAGACTCACATACACACACACAACGGGATCATAAACACTCACTCACAGAGACTCACACACACACACACAACGGGATCATAAACACTCACTCACAGAGACTCACATGCACACACACAACGGGATCATAAACACTCACTCACAGAGACTCACACACACACACAACGGGATCTTAAACACTCACTCACAGAGACTCACATGCACACACACAACGGGATCATAAACACTCACTCACAGAGACTCACACACACACACACAACGGGATCATAAACACTCACTCACAGAGACTCACACACACACACACAACGGGATCATAAACACTCACTCACAGAGACTCACACACACACACACAACGGGATCATAAACACTCACTCACAGAGACTCACACACACACACACAACGGGATCATAAACACTCACTCACAGAGACTCACACACACACACACAACGGGATCATAAACACTCACTCACAGAGACTCACATGCACACACACAACGGGATCATAAACACTCACTCACAGAGACTCACATGCACACACACAACGGGATCATAAACACTCACTCACAGAGACTCACACACACACACACAACGGGATCATAAACACTCACTCACAGAGACTCACACACACACACACAACGGGATCATAAACACTCACTCACAGAGACTCACATGCACACTCACATGCTCTCTCTCACGCTCTCTCTCCCTCTCTCTACTGCTCTCTCTCACGCTCTCTCTACTGCTCTCTCTCCCCCTCTCTCTACTGCTCTCTCTCCCCCTCTCTCTACTGCTCTATCTCCCCCTCTCTCTACTGCTCTATCTCCCCCTCTCTCTACTGCTCTCTCTCCCCCTCTCTCTACTGCTCTCTCTCACGCTCTCTCTCCCCCTCTCTCTACTGCTCTCTCTCACGCTCTCTCTCCCCCTCTCTCTACTGCTCTCTCTCACGCTCTCTCTCTCTCCCTCTCTCTACTGCTCTCTCTCACGCTCTCTCTCCCCCTCTCTCTACTGCTCTCTCTCACGCTCTCTCTTCCCCTCTCTCTACTGCTCTCTCTCACGCTCTCTCTCCCCCTCTCTCTACTGCTCTCTCTCACGCTCTCTCTGCCCCTCTCTCTACTGCTCTCTCTCACGCTCTCTCTCCCCCTCTCTCTACTGCTCTCTCTCACGCTCTCTCTCCCCCTCTCTCTACTGCTCTCTCTCACGCTCTCTCTCCCCCTCTCTCTACTGCTCTCTCTCACGCTCTCTCTCCCCCTCTCTCTACTGCTCTCTCTCACGCTCTCTCTCCCCCTCTCTCTACTGCTCTCTCTCACGCTCTCTCTCCCCCTCTCTCTACTGCTCTCTCTCACTCTCTCTCCCCCTCTCTCTACTGCTCTCTCTCACGCTCTCTCTCCCCCTCTCTCTACTGCTCTCTCTCACGCTCTCTCTCCCCTCTCTCTACTGCTCTCTCTCACGCTCTCTCTCCCTCTCTCTACTGCTCTCTCTCACGCTCTCTCTCCCCCTCTCTCTACTGCTCTCTCTCACGCTCTCTCTCCCCCTCTCTCTACTGCTCTCTCTCACGCTCTCTCTCCCCCTCTCTCTACTGCTCTCTCTCACGCTCTCTCCCCCTCTCTCTACTGCTCTCTCTCTCTCTCTCTCCCCCTCTCTCTACTGCTCTCTCTCACGCTCTCTCTCCCCCTCTCTCTACTGCTCTCTCTCACGCTCTCTCTCCCCCTCTCTCTACTGCTCTCTCTCACGCTCTCTCTCCCCCTCTCTCTACTGCTCTCTCTCACGCTCTCTCTCCCCCTCTCTCTACTGCTCTCTCTCACGCTCTCTCTCCCCCTCTCTCTACTGCTCTCTCTCACGCTCTCTCTCCCCCTCTCTCTACTGCTCTCTCTCACGCTCTCTCTCCCCCTCTCTATACTGCTCTCTCTCACGCTCTCTCTCCCCCTCTCTCTACTGCTCTCTCTCACGCTCTCTCTCCCCCTCTCTCTACTGCTCTCTCTCACGCTCTCTCTCCCCCTCTCTCTACTGCTCTCTCTCACGCTCTCTCTCCCCCTCTCTCTACTGCTCTCTCTCACGCTCTCTCACCCACTCTCTCCTGCTCTCTCTCACGCTCTCTCTCCCCCTCTCTCTACTGCTCTCTCTCACGCTCTCTCTCCCCTCTCTCTACTGCTCTCTCTCCCCCTCTCTCTACTGCTCTCTCTCACGCTCTCTCTCCCCCTCTCTCTACTGCTCTCTCTCACGCTCTCTCCCCCTCTCTCTACTGCTCTCTCTCACGCTCTCTCTCCCCCTCTCTCTACTGCTCTCTCTCACGCTCTCTCACCCACTCTCTACAGATCTCTCTCACGCTCTCTCTCCCCCTCTCTCTACTGCTCTCTCTCACTCTCTCTCTCCCCTCTCTCTACTGCTCTCTCTCACGCTCTCTCTTCCCCTCTCTCTACTGCTCTCTCTCACGCTCTCTCTCCCCCTCTCTCTACTGCTCTCTCTCACGCTCTCTCTCCCCCTCTCTCTACTGCTCTCTCTCACGCTCTCTCTCCCCCTCTCTCTACTGCTCTCTCTCCCCCTCTCTCTCTCCCCCTCTCTCTACTGCTCTCTCTCTCTCTCTCTCCCCCTCTCTCTACTGCTCTCTCTCACGCTCTCTCTCCCCCTCTCTCTACTGCTCTCTCTCACGTATTCTCTCTCACTCTTTTTGTCTCTCTCCTTCTATCTCTCTCTCCCCTCTCTACTGCTCTTTCTCACGTTCTCTCTCCCCCTCTCTCTACTGCTCTCTCTGACTCTTTCTCTCTTTCTATCCATTCTTTCTTGCTCTCTCTCTCTTTCTATCTCTCTCCCCCTCTCTCTACTGCTCTTTCCTACTCCCTCTCTCCCCCTCTCTGTAGTGCTCTCTCTGACTCTTTCTCTCTTTCTATCCAGTAGATGCTTAAAAGGGCACATTTGCTACATTTTCCTCTTTTTATTCTAATTTTCTCAGAATGTATAATAACATTCAGATTTTTTGTGTAAAAGACACATTTCAATGTCCTTTTTACTGTATGTTAATATTTTCTCACAACTACTTTTATTTACAGAATTATGGATGAAACTGTTTGTTTATGTAGCAAATATGCCCTACATATTGAATGGGCATAAACACGTGGGTAATTCTGATATTATTGCACTGTACGAAGGCTAGCAGTAACTATAGAACCCCTATAATGTCTCTCTTTTCATCAAGCAACGTTAATTTTTCCCCCACAATATTCGCCAAAAAAATGAAGTCGACCTTATATTTTATTGTGCGGCTTTATTTTTCGAACCAGTTTCTGTGGTCTTTGTTCATTTCTGAACGAACGGTGTCTTGCAGACGCCCACTTTTAACCATAACATTGGCTAATGCATCCTAATAGGTGTATGTGAAGTATCATAACATAACTTTGAATATTTACAGAAATATATTATTTTTTATTTTAAACACCATGTAGCAAATATGCCCTATGTGGAAGAATTCACATTTAATCAAAGTAAGCACGACAGTATGATATAATTATATTGGTTTTTACTTTGTATTACGAAATCCTGAGTGCAGATCACTGACAAATCGTTTCAAGCGATTTCATACCCACATTCTCGATTTCTCGAACCATAATAGAAATTAAGCACTTTTATTTAACGGGTTTGCGTATTGTCTTTATCGGCATGGTACACAGTATATGTACACCTTATTGAATGCAATATTTTAGGAAATGTGAATGGCTTATCCCCTTATGCATTGAAGTAGTTCGTAAAAGTTCTAAGATTCGTATTTAATTGTACTTTAACAAAATATTAAAAATATAGGGCACATTTGCTACATTGACTAGGGTTAGGGTTGAGAAAATAGATGAGTGTACGAAGTTATAACGCTTGCAATTCCTTAACTCGTTGATTGTTAGGATGAGTGCACATGGATTTGTTACGCTCTGGTTATTTAATGAGCGTAGATGTGAGGTTTGTGAAATGCGCTTAGCCTATTGAACGGAATGCTTTTACGAGGCTGTTCCAGTAGCCAAGCCTATTCTACGAGTACGAATTAACCTACCAACGTGGCGAATTAACCTACCAACGTGGCAAATTATCAGTCAGTAAAATGTCCAGCTAAAGTTTCATGGGGCACATAAAAAGCTAAATTCAACAGAGTGAGTGGCACCATATGGTTGCATCGTCCGAATAAAGTTAAATAATTAATTATTTTGCCATATTTTAAATAAATCCGTGAGTTGCGCTCACAAAGGAGAATATGCTGTAATAAGAAACTCCTACTACGGCAATATCGACCGCTTCGTCGGGCGCAGCATTCAGCATGAATGTAAGCTTACTGTTGTTGATGCACTTTCTTTACCACACAGGCCCGCAGAATACGTAGGCTATGGTAGCTCTATTTAATTGCACAGAATATAGGCTAATAACAGACATCCAGCAGAAATGCAAGGGCAGTACACTGTTTTAAGGCAGTGTGTTGTTGACAGACAGACATTGTAGCTACAGCCTAAGCTACAAGACCATACAGTTTGTTTTCTGATCTCTTTCGATTGCCTTCGCTTGCTATCATCTGGTTTTAAATATCACTTAAAAATGGCCAACTATACCCATCTGTCAGTGTTTACTTTCCATTTAATTTAACCCAAATTTGCTACACTGAGCACATGTGATTTTTTTATTATGTAGGCTATAATTTATAGAAGGATAGATCTGCCAACATATAGCCTATGCTACACGTCAATGTTAATTGGTTAATGCTGTCTTTATGAAATCGTACTTTTTCTATTTAATTTTACGTGAACGCATAATATAGTGTGCCAAGACGTTGCCTAATGGAAAATGCAATCGTTTAGATTTCAGTTAGCCTAGCCTATTCCTTGTTTGAGTAAACTAGCCTATGCTTCACGTAGCCGAGCGTAATTTAACGTTTTTTATTTTTCTTTAACGTCTTTGTAAGACACTGCCGTAATGCAAATTAAAATGTTAATTCCACTTTCTTCTTGTGACCCACATTTTTTGCCAATATTCAAATGCTGTAGGCATTCAGACAGTGCGTTTCTTTAGCTACCTACGTAGTAGTCTACTACTATGCCCGAACTGAAAATGGAAATTATTTTTGGATTAGCGATTTAATTTTCTCTGTGCGGCTGTGCCCGAATGAACACCCTTCTATACTATTGATATGCTATTTGAGTACAGCGGATGATAAAGTTAAGTAGCCTAGGCGAAATATTCTGAAAGGCTGTGTCCGAAATCAGAGCCCTATCTACTGCGTCCTGTGTAGCTACTAGCAGCTGTGTACTGTTTACTGTGTAGCCTACTGTTTATCACGCGACGTGCAGTATTCTAATAAATATCCTCCATACTAAAAAATGCACCCTCCCTTCACCCCACCCCACTACCGCTTGTATTTTAAATAACTTTTTAAAATAACAAATAACTACTCTGACTCACAGCACTGGTGCCCTAGAGTGCACGTCTGTCCTAAAGAATCCATGTTTAGACAAGGATATTTGCAGTGAGAGGTGGGTGTGTCTGAGTAACATGCCTTAAAATTGATATTTTCTTCGATCTTTACCTGTCGTCTTGTATGAAATAGGGGTTTAATATTCCAACACCATATTTTTTGATCAAATAACTACTGCAACTCACAACACTGGTGCCCTACGGTGTGTCTGTCCTAAATAACCTATGTTTAGACAAGGAAATTTGCAGTGAGAGGTGGGTGTGTCTGAGTCACATGTCTTAAAATAGCAATTTTCACCTATAGTCTTGTCTGAAATAGGGCCTTAATAGTCCAAAACCATATTTTGTTGATCAAATAACTACTGTAACTCACAACACTGGTGCCCTACAGTGTGTCTGTCCTAAATAACCTATGTTTAGACAAGGATATTTGCAGTGAGAGGTGGGTGTGTCTGAGTAACAAGCCTTAAAATTTAGATTTTCTTTGATTATCACCTGTCGTCTTGTCTGAAATAGGGCCTTAATATTCCAAAACCATATTTTTTGATCAAATAACTGCTTTACCTCACAACACTGGTGCCCTAGAGTGTGTCTGTCCTAAATAACCTATGTTTAGACAAGGATATTTGCAGTGAGAGGTGGGTGTGTCTGAGTAACAAGCCTTAAAATTTAGATTTTCTTTGATTATCACCTGTCGTCTTGTCTGAAATAGGGCCTTAATATTCCAAAACCATATTTGTGGATCAAATAACTACTGTAACTCACAACACTGGTGCCCTAGAGTGTGTCTGTCCTAAATAACCTATGTTTAGACAAGGATATTTGCAGTGAGAGGTGGGTGTGTCTGAGTAACAAGCCTTAAAATTGAGATTCTTCGATCTTTACCTGTTGTCTTGTATGAAATAGGGCTTTAATATTCCAAAACCATATTTTTGGATCAAATAACTACTGTAACTCACAACACTGGTGCCCTAGAGTGTGTCTGTCCTAAATATACTATGTTTAGACAAGGATATTTGCAGTGAGAGGTGGGTGTGTCTGAGTAACATGTCTTAAAATAGCTATTTTCACCTATCGTCTTGTATGAAATAGGGCCTTAATATTCCAAAACCATATTTTTGGATCAAATAACTACTGTAACTCACAACACTGGTGCCCTAGAGTGTGTCTGTCCTAAATATACTATGTTTAGACAAGGATATTTGCAGTGAGAGGTGGGTGTGTCTGAGTAACATGCCTTAAAATTGATATTTTCTTTGATTATCACCTGTCGTCTTGTATTAAATAGGGTTTTAATATTCCAAAGCCATATTTTTTTATAAAATAACTACTGTAACTCACAACACTGGTGCCCTACGGTGTGTCTGTCCTAAATAACCTATGTTTAGACATGGAAATTTGCAGTGAGAGGTGGGTGTGTCTGAGTAACAAGCCTTAAAATTGAGATTCTTAGATTTTCACCTATCGTCTTGTATGAAATATGGCCTTAATATTCAAAAAACACATTTGTTGTTCAAATAACTACTGTTACTCACAAAACTGGTGCCCTAGAGTGTGTCTGTTCTAAATAACCTATGTTTAGACAAGGATATTTGCAGTGAGAGGTGGGTGTGTCTGAGTAACATGCCTTAAAATTTAGATTTTCTTCGATCTTTACCTGTCGTCTTGTATGAAATAGGGCTTTAATATTCCAAAACCATATTTTTGGATCAAATAACTACTGTTACTCACAAAACTGCTGCCCTACAGTGTGTCTGTCCTAAATAACCTATGTTTAGACAAGGATATTTGCAGTGAGAGGTGGGTGTGTCTGAGTAACATGCCTTAAAATTGAGATTTTCTTTGATTATCACCTGTCGTCTTGTCTGAAATAGGGCCTTAATATTCCAAAACCATATTTTTGGATCAAATAACTACTGTAACTCACAATACTGGTGCCCTAGAGTGTGTCTGTCCTAAATAACCTATGTTTAGACAAGGATATTTGCAGTGAGAGGTGGGTGTGTCTGAGTAACATGCCTTAAAATTGAGATTCTTAGATTTTCACCTATCGTCTTGTATGAAATAGGGCCTTAATATTCCAAAACCATATTTTTGGATCAAATAACTACTGTAACACACAATACTGGTGCCCTAGAGTGTGTCTGTCCTAAATAACCTATGTTTAGACAAGGATATTTGCAGTGAGAGGTGGGTGTGTCTGAGTAACATGCCTTAAAATTGTGATTCTTAGATTTTCACCTCTCGTCTTGTATGAAATAGGGCCTTAATATTCAAAAAACATATTTGTCGTTCAAATAACTACTGTACCTCACAACACTGGTGCCCTACAGTGTGTCTGTCCTAAAGATACTATGTTGAGACAAGGATATTTGCAGTGAGAGGTGGGTGTGTCTGAGTAACAAGCCTTAAAATTGAGATTTTCTTTGATTATCACCTGTCGTCTTGTCTGAAATAGGGCTTTAATATTCCAAAACCATATTTTTGGATCAAATAACTACTGTAACTCACAACACTGGTGCCCTAGAGTGTGTCTGTCCTAAATAACCTATGTTTAGACAAGGATATTTGCAGTGAGAGGTGGGTGTGTCTGAGTAACACGCCTTAAAATTGAGATTTTCTTTGATTATCACCTGTCGTCTTGTATGAAATAGGGCTTTAATATTCCAAAACCATATTTGTCGTTCAAATAACTACTGGAACTCACAACACTGGTGCCCTAGAGTGTGTCTGTCCTAAATATCCTATGTTTAGAGAAGGATATTTGCAGTGAGAGGTGGGTGTGTCTGAGTAACAAGCCTTAAAATTGAGATTCTTAGATTTTCACCTATCGTCTTGTATGAAATATGGCCTTAATATTCCAAAACCATATTTTTTGTTCAAATAACTACTGTTACTCACAAAACTGGTGCCCTAGAGTGTGTCTGTTCTAAATAACCTATGTTTAGACAAGGATATTTGCAGTGAGAGGTGGGTGTGTCTGAGTAACATGCCTTAAAATTGAGATTTTCTTTGATTATCACCTGTCGTCTTGTCTGAAATAGGGCCTTAATATTCCAAAACCATATTTTTGGATCAAATAACTACTGTAACTCACAATACTGGTGCCCTAGAGTGTGTCTGTCCTAAATAACCTATGTTTAGACAAGGATATTTGCAGTGAGAGGTGGGTGTGTCTGAGTAACAAGCCTTAAAATTGAGATTCTTAGATTTTCACCTATCGTCTTGTATGAAATAGGGCCTTAATATTCCAAAACCATATTTTTGGATCAAATAACTACTGTAACACACAATACTGGTGCCCTAGAGTGTGTCTGTCCTAAATAACCTATGTTTAGACAAGGATATTTGCAGTGAGAGGTGGGTGTGTCTGAGTAACATGCCTTAAAATTGTGATTCTTAGATTTTCACCTCTCGTCTTGTATGAAATAGGGCCTTAATATTCAAAAAACATATTTGTCGTTCAAATAACTACTGTACCTCACAACACTGGTGCCCTACAGTGTGTCTGTCCTAAAGATACTATGTTGAGACAAGGATATTTGCAGTGAGAGGTGGGTGTGTCTGAGTAACAAGCCTTAAAATTGAGATTTTCTTTGATTATCACCTGTCGTCTTGTCTGAAATAGGGCTTTAATATTCCAAAACCATATTTTTGGATCAAATAACTACTGTAACTCACAACACTGGTGCCCTAGAGTGTGTCTGTCCTAAATAACCTATGTTTAGACAAGGATATTTGCAGTGAGAGGTGGGTGTGTCTGAGTAACACGCCTTAAAATTGAGATTTTCTTTGATTATCACCTGTCGTCTTGTATGAAATAGGGCTTTAATATTCCAAAACCATATTTGTCGTTCAAATAACTACTGGAACTCACAACACTGGTGCCCTAGAGTGTGTCTGTCCTAAATATCCTATGTTTAGAGAAGGATATTTGCAGTGAGAGGTGGGTGTGTCTGAGTAACAAGCCTTAAAATTGAGATTCTTAGATTTTCACCTATCGTCTTGTATGAAATATGGCCTTAATATTCAAAAAACATATTTGTTGTTCAAATAACTACTGTTACTCACAAAACTGGTGCCCTAGAGTGTGTCTGTCCTAAATAACCTATGTTTAGACAAAGATATTTGCAGTGAGAGGTGGGTGTGTCTGAGTAACATGCCTTAAAATTTAGATTTTCTTCGATCTTTACCTGTCGTCTTGTATGAAATAGGGCTTTAATATTCCAAAACCATATTTTTGGATCAAATAACTACTGTTACTCACAAAACTGCTGCCCTACAGTGTGTCTGTCCTAAATAACCTATGTTTAGACAAGGATATTTGCAGTGAGAGGTGGGTGTGTCTGAGTAACAAGCCTTAAAATTGAGATTTTCTTTGATTATCACTTGTCGTCTTGTATGAAATAGGGCTTTAATATTCCAAAACCATATTTGTCGTTCAAATAACTACTGGAACTCACAACACTGGTGCCCTAGAGTGTGTCTGTCCTAAATATCCTATGTTTAGAGAAGGATATTTGCAGTGAGAGGTGGGTGTGTCTGAGTAACACGCCTTAAAATTGAGATTTTCTAAGATTTTCACCTGTCGTCTTGTATGAAATAGGGCTTTAATATTCCAAAACCATATTTTTATATCAAATAACTACTGTAACTCACAAACCTGGTGCCCTACAGTGTGTCTGTCCTAAATAACCTATGTTTAGACAAGGATATTTGCAGTGAGAGGTGGGTGTGTCTGAGTAACATGTCTTAAAATAGCTATTTTCACCTATCGTCTTGTATGAAATAGGGCCTTAATATTCCAAAACCATATTTTTTGTTCAAATAACTACTGTTACTCACAAAACTGGTGCCCTAGAGTGTGTCTGTTCTAAATAACCTATGTTTAGACAAGGATATTTGCAGTGAGAGGTGGGTGTGTCTGAGTAACATGCCTTAAAATTTAGATTTTCTTCGATCTTTACCTGTCGTCTTGTATGAAATAGGGCTTTAATATTCCAAAACCATATTTTTGGATCAAATAACTACTGTTACTCACAAAACTGCTGCCCTACAGTGTGTCTGTCCTAAATAACCTATGTTTAGACAAGGATATTTGCAGTGAGAGGTGGGTGTGTCTGAGTAACAAGCCTTAAAATTGAGATTTTCTTTGATTATCACCTGTCGTCTTGTATGAAATAGGGCTTTAATATTCCAAAACCATATTTGTCGTTCAAATAACTACTGGAACTCACAACACTGGTGCCCTAGAGTGTGTCTGTCCTAAATATCCTATGTTTAGAGAAGGACATTTGCAGTGAGAGGTGGGTGTGTCTGAGTAACACGCCTTAAAATTGAGATTTTCTTAGATTTTCACCTGTCGTCTTGTATGAAATAGGGCTTTAATATTCCAAAACCATATTTTTATATCAAATAACTACTGTACCTCACAGCACTGGTGCCCTAGAGTGTGTCTGTCCTAAATATCCTATGTTTAGAGAAGGATATTTGCAGTGAGAGGTGGGTGTGTCTGAGTAACAAGCCTTAAAATTGAGATTCTTAGATTTTCACCTATCGTCTTGTATGAAATATGGCCTTAATATTCAAAAAACATATTTGTTGTTCAAATAACTACTGTTACTCACAAAACTGGTGCCCTAGAGTGTGTATGTCCTAAATATCCTATGTTTAGAGAAGGATATTTGCAGTGAGAGGTGGGTGTGTCTGAGTAACATGCCTTAAAATTTAGATTTTCTTCGATCTTTACCTGTCGTCTTGTATGAAATAGGGCTTTAATATTCCAAAACCATATTTTTGGATCAAATAACTACTGTTACTCACAAAACTGCTGCCCTACAGTGTGTCTGTCCTAAATAACCTATGTTTAGACAAGGATATTTGCAGTGAGAGGTGGGTGTGTCTGAGTAACATGTCTTAAAATAGCTATTTTCACCTATCGTCTTGTATGAAATAGGGCCTTAATATTCCAAAACCATATTTTTTGTTCAAATAACTACTGTAACTCACAACACTGGTGCCCTAGAGTGTGTCTGTCCTAAATATACTATGTTTAGACAAGGATATTTGCAGTGAGAGGTGGGTGTGTCTGAGTAACATGCCTTAAAATTGATATTTTCTTTGATTATCACCTGTCGTCTTGTATTAAATAGGGTTTTAATATTCCAAAGCCATATTTTTTGATAAAATAACTACTGTAACTCACAACACTGGTGCCCTATGGTGTGTCTGTCCTAAATAACCTATGTTTAGACAAGGATATTTGCAGTGAGTGGTGGGTGTGTCTGAGTAACAAGCCTTAAAATTGAGATTCTTAGATTTTCACCTATCGTCTTGTATGAAATATGGCCTTAATATTCAAAAAACATATTTGTTGTTCAAATAACTACTGTTACTCACAATACTGGTGCCCTAGAGTGTGTCTGTTCTAAATAACCTATGTTTAGACAAGGATATTTGCAGTGAGAGGTGGGTGTGTCTGAGTAACATGCCTTAAAATTTAGATTTTCTTCGATCTTTACCTGTCGTCTTGTATGAAATAGGGCTTTAATATTCCAAAACCATATTTTTGGATCAAATAACTACTGTTACTCACAAAACTGCTGCCCTACAGTGTGTCTGTCCTAAATAACCTATGTTTAGACAAGGATATTTGCAGTGAGAGGTGGGTGTGTCTGAGTAACACACCTTAAAATTGAGATTTTCTTTGATTATCACCTGTCGTCTTGTATGAAATAGGGCTTTAATATTCCGAAACCATATTTGTCGTTCAAATAACTACTGGAACTCACAACACTGGTGCCCTAGAGTGTGTCTGTCCTAAATATCCTATGTTTATAGAAGGATATTTGCAGTGAGAGGTGGGTGTGTCTGAGTAACACGCCTTAAAATTGAGATTTTCTTAGATTTTCACCTGTCGTCTTGTATGAAATAGGGCTTTAATATTCCAAAACCATATTTTTATATCAAATAACTACTGTAACTCACAAACCTGGTGCCCTACAGTGTGTCTGTCCTAAATAACCTATGTTTAGACAAGGATATTTGCAGTGAGAGGTGGGTGTGTCTGAGTAACAAGCCTTAAAATTGAGATTCTTAGATTTTCACCTATCGTCTTGTATGAAATATGGCCTTAATATTCAAAAAACATATTTGTTGTTCAAATAACTACTGTTACTCACAAAACTGGTGCCCTAGAGTGTGTATGTCCTAAATATCCTATGTTTAGAGAAGGATATTTGCAGTGAGAGGTGGGTGTGTCTGAGTAACATGCCTTAAAATTGAGATTTTCTTTGATTATCACCTGTCGTCTGATATGTTCCCTTTGTGCTTATTGTGCTATATTGCAAACAATTACAAAACAGTTAGCCACAGATTTACAACTATAATTGTGTGCTTCAGTGGACCTCATTTGTTTGATACAAGGAGGAATCATTTTGAATACCAAGGCTCTGCATCGCTGCATTACAAAAAATTTCAGCATTTCCCCCCCCCCATTGATATCAATGGGGCGACCCATGACCCCTGTCCTAAATGTTGGTTGAGTTTGACTTACAGAGGTGACCTTGCTATATTTTATCATTAGCCAGACTCTGATGGTGTGTGTTAAACGGCATGACTGTACCTTGATCGTAAGCTGAAAAAATATTCCAAACCATCATACTGTACAATGCTCTAAAGTATTAAGTATTATGTAGCAAACGTGACCTATTTTTGAAAAGGTAGACGATATGCCCTATTGGTAGTGAATGTGCCTCGTCAATGTAGCGAATATGCCCTATCGGTAGCAAATATGCCCTATTGGTAGCGAATATGCCCTATCGGTAGCGAATATGCCCTATCGGTAGCGAATATGCCTCGTCAATGTAGCGAATGTGCCCTATCGGTAGCAAATATGCCCTATTGGTAGCGAATGTGCCCTATTTTGGTAGCGAATATGCCACATTCACCTAACTCTCTATTCTCTCTCGCTCTCTCTCTCTCTCTCTCTCTCTTTCTCTTTCTCTCTCCTGGGATTTATGGCTCCCTTAAGCAGATGCTGTAAGATACATGAATCCTCACCAGGGCTCCAGTTTCATTAGCTTGGAGAAACATTAGCGCTGGATCCAGGCCGTGCTGCACGCAGCTCCGCTTGGGTGGTCCTACAGGAGAGACGGTCACATGACACGTGCAGAGAAACACTAACGTACGTCCACAAATCTCTCTGTAAGAACACACTGCTTCCACACTGATCCCACACTTAGCACGCATTAGTGTTTGTACTTAGAGCACAAGGTACGTCCGCTAACATGCCAGTGGGCGTTGTCATTGTGTGATCTGACCCCCGACCCCCGACCCCCGACCCCTGAACCGTGACCCGAAGATTTCCTCACTGAGAAATAGTGCGTTGGGAATTTTTTGGGTTATTTAACTTTTATTTAACTGGGTTATATCAACTAAAAACACAGTTCTCTTTTACAGTAACGACCTGGGAAATCAAAGTGGGTCGAATGCACGAGACTGTGCAGCTAATCAGGCATAGGGGATGATATTCTATTCTATTTTAAAGAACTGTAGCCAATCAGATTTATGAGATTATATTCTATTCTGTTCAAAATGACTGTGTAGCCAATCGGGTGTAGGGGCTGATATTCTCTTCCATTCTAAAGGACTGTGTAGCCAATCAGATGTAGGGGGTGATATTCTATTCCCCTGCATTGGTTACCAGTGAAATATAGAATTGATTTAAAATTTTTACAATTTGTTTTTAAAGCCCTCAATGGAATAGGATCACTGATCTGCTGACTCCATATTCTACTCCCAGGTCACTTAGGTCATCCGCAAAACAACTCCTCTTAGTCCCCCACTCACGGCTCAAAACTAAAGGTGACCGGGCTTTTTATGTTGCTTCCCCCAGGCTCTGGAACAATCTCCCGTCCCACATTAAGTCCTGTCCCACCGTTGATCATTTAACATCTAATTTAAAGACCCACCTTTTTTTCTCTTGCTTTTAGTGCAACTTGAGGTTGCCCCAAAACTGCATGAGGTTGATCCTCGTACTTCTTATTCCATTTATTTTATTGTGTTGTATTGCTAATACATGTATTGTACTGTGATGTTATTTTATTGTGTTGTATTGCTAATACATGTATTGTACTGTGATGTTATTTTATTGTGTTGTGTTGCTAATACATGTATTGTACTGTGATGTTATTTTATTGTGTAGTGTTGCTAATACATGTATTGTACTGTGATGTTATTTTATTGTGTTGTATTGCTAATACATGTATTGTACTGTGATGTTATTTTATTGTGTTGTATTGTAGTGACTGGAAAGCACTTTGGCTCAACTCCTGTTGTTTTAAATGAGCTATATAAATACAAGTGACTTGACTTGACTTGAATATTCCATTCTAAAGGACTGTTTAGCCAATCAGATGCAGGGGGTGATATTCTATTCCATTCTAAAGGACTGTGTAGCCAATCAGATGCAGGGGGTGATATTATGGACATGCACACACAGGCACACATAGGCACACACAGGCACACACACACATGCATACACACATACACACATCCGCACAATCACACACAGGCACACACAAACACACACAGGCACATGCACACACACACACACACACACACACACACACACACGCACATGCACACACACACACACACACACACACACACACACACACAGGCACACACACACACACACGCACATGCACACACACACACACACGCACACTCACACACACACACACACACACACACACACACACACACACACACACACACACACACACACAGCTTGAATTCTTGCCTATCAGGGAATTTGAGCCGAAACTTGCCAATGGCCTTGTTGTCTGTGAGGTATTTTTAAAGGTTTTCATCCAAATGGCACTAAATCATTTAATGACGGGTTCTAATATTTTCACTAAACCCCTTTGGCGCTCCCAGAACTTTAACAACTCGAATGACTTATCTTCCAAGATCTAGAAGAGATGTATGTACCCCTCTCCCTGGTGCTTATTCCATGCACATCACAATTCTCTTCACACTTAAAGCTTATGGCATTGCCTGGTTCATACAGTTCATCACAATGTCACATTCTTATTTTAGTCTCTGCAGTATAGCACCATCTTTCTTCATAAATTTATACAATTTATAAACCCCTGTTGGTTCAGCCGTTGGTGTGGAATAGCAAGCTCTATGTTTTTAATGTGAAATCTAGATTAGGTCATTATTTGGAAAGGCATGTTTGACCCTGTAAGGAATTTTTGTTCACCAGCTAATGCACATTAAAATTGAACATAGAATTTATTTGACTGCTTATCTTCAAAATCTTTCTGATTTAGTCCTGTCGAGGTGCAGTGAGCTGTTTTTGTGCTGGGATGTTCATTTATCATTGCTTTTTAGAAGCTGTAGAAGTGTGTGTGCGTGTGCGTGTCTGCGTGCCTGGGAATGTTGTTTTTAAATTCACTTAAACCTGCCGGAGAGACATCTTCTATTTCTAGGCTTCATTTGCCGTGAGAAACTTGTCCTGAAGGGTTGTTTGAAACAAGTCATTAATTTAAAATAAGTTGGTTTAGGCTATATAATATTCTTGGAATTATATTTTTATTTTAGAGATGTCATGTCAGTCAGAAAGTTGCACTGCTCTACCACTTTTAATTTCTTCTGTGGGTTGTATAGGCTACTGAATTGCCGAAAAGGTCAACTCCTCCAATTATAAACCATCTGACAGAGAGAACATAAAATCGAAAAAAAAAGTATTTACTTTTATATGTGCATAGATTTGCTGCCCCCCTGTGTCTCAAATGTTTTACTGCAGATTTTAATACGAGGTCGCCTTTTTTAAAATAATTTGGCGGCCAACGCCAGGCTGTGTATGTTCAATTCCCACACCTAATTTGGAATTCTAATTATCCCTAATTATCCCCCAACCGGATACGATGTAGCTTAAGAATAAGCAGTGATAACCAGTAATGACATTACAACCAGAAGTCAAAATAGCACCGAAATTGGTGAGTATTTTAAATATTAGCTGTCTTATTTTATTCGTGTTTGTGTTACTTGAATAACAGCGTGTAATCGTTAGTGTCAGCTCTGGCACTTCCCATCGCCCTCATTAGTGAAATAATATTCCCAGTAATTTTCTCTGCCGTTTGAAAACAGTTGTGCGGTTTTACTGATCTTAACCAACATTTTTCGTGTTACGGTGCGTCAGTCCCTCCGTCTCCGTTTAGCCAAGTGAACCGCTTGCGTATGACCTGAGCTGTTGCCAAAGATGATAAAATTAGCCGCTGCAATTCCCTGGTCCGTTACCACGTGTCACTGCCGATAAGAACTGTACAAGCGTAACTAAAATGTGTGACCAATAGATGGCGCTGTTGCTTCATGGCAGACAAAAATGATCGCTCGTGTTTGGTGTACCCCCCCCATTGATGGACTGTTACAGAAAAAATAATGTAATTTTTACCAGCATAGATGCATAGATCTAATATCATGTTATTTTAGTTAGTTTTATTCTCACTGGTCCTGAGAGAGTGATGTAAACTACTCTAAATGATTCCTCAGGTCTACAGGTATTTCAGTTCTTGGGGAATTAAGTCTGATATGGAGTTCAAGTTCACGTCACAATTTTCAGGAAATCATCTTTCAGGTTTTTTTTTCAACATTTTTACAGGAATATAATTTTTAACTGAGCCGCACTATGCAATATTACTGCCTTTGAATATCGTGCCAGATTCAGGGCCGGCACTGATTCACGACTGACCAAGATCATTTCCAGCATTGATCCACGTCAAATCAAGAACAGTTCATGCAACGACCAACATCAGAACAAGATTACATCTAGCATTGATTACCCTCGAACTATCACCAGTACATTACCAGTACATTACCAGTACGTTACCAGTACGTTACCAGTACGTTACCAGCCCAAATATTATATCTCTCCTCAGATCAAGGAAAATATGCACTAAGATCAGCCTACACTTCTTCTTTTTTAATTATTATTATTACTAATTACTATTATTATTATTATTACAATGATGGTTATTAGTAGTGGTATTTATTAGTATTATTACAATTATTATTGCAATGATGATTATTAGTGGTATTTATTAGTGTTATTATTATTATTACTACAATGATGATGATGATGATGATTATTATTGTTATTATATGCAGAGAGAGGGGGGAATGCTGAAATCCCCCTGTGTACCTGGGGGGCACTACGGCCCCTTACAGAGCCTCTCCCGGGTCCCAGTAGGCATTGGTACGGGTCAGATTTGACCCAGGCTGTAGTGAACATCATGGCTGTCCTCACAAGCGTGGCAGGTACTTTAGTCTTTACACTGAGCTTTAGTCTTTACACTGATCTTTAGTCTTTACACTGAGCTTTAGGCTTTACACTGAGCTTTAGTCTTTACACTGAGCTTTAGTCTTTACACTGAGCTTTAGTCTTTACACTGAGCTTTAGTCTTTACACTGAGCTTTAGTCTTTACACTGAGCTTTAGTCTTTACACTGAGCTTTAGTCTTTACACTGAGCTTTAGTCTTTACACTGAGCTTAATCGCATTGCCTTTTCTTTTTTCCTTTTTTTTCGTGCTCGCTGCTGTTGCTGTTAGTGCCAAGCAGGTCAGTTTTAATGGTGTCAGTTTGAATGAAAAAAACATTCCTGCTTGTTCAGGTATTCCAGTGCACGGTATGCTGCCAAAGTGTTTAAACTGACTTACAGACCAGAGCAGACTGAACTCATGTAGCTGTCCAAGGTGCTGAATGTGTCAGGACATTATACACACTTGCTCGCACACTCACACTCACACACACTCACTCACTCAC
The DNA here is from genome assembly GCA_022702515.1 of Ilyophis sp. 1 JC-2022. Classification (NCBI taxonomy): domain Eukaryota; kingdom Metazoa; phylum Chordata; class Actinopteri; order Anguilliformes; family Synaphobranchidae; genus Ilyophis; species Ilyophis sp. 1 JC-2022. The sequence goes on from CM040397.1 coordinate 6,869,297, forward strand.
TCACTCACTCACTCACACACTCACACACTCACCCACACTCATACACACTCACTCAGTCACACACACACACACACACACACACACACTCACTCACACACTCACTCACTCACACTCACACTCACACTCATACACACTCACTCACTCACACACTCACTCACTCACACTCACACTCACACTCATACACACTCACTCAGTCACACACACACACACACACACTCACACTCACTCACACACTCACACACTCACTCACTCACTCACACACACACACACACACACACACACACACACACACACACACACACACACACACACACACACACACACACACACACACAGACACACATTGAAGGAGGCTTGGTTTTTTCCAGGAGTGTACTGCTGGAAGAATGTAATTCAGCTCTTTCTCAATCTGTGCCTATAGTTAAGAATGAGGAGTATATCACAATATTGACCCCAATGCCCAAAACTGTACCCCTGGGGCCCAGGTCTAATGGCCGTTTCTCTCTCACACAGAGAGGTGGTGGTTTTATATGTGGTACTGAAGAGGTTAAGTCCACCCAAAACTGTTCCCTTTCCTCTCCTAGTGTCTACGCAGTTGTTTGTAACCAAGGCGACAGCATCCATGGAAACGCTGATTCTCGTGTTTTAAATGATAAAGCACGAGGTGAGGTAGATGTGGGGGTGGGGGTGGGGGGTGCAAGCAGGGAAGATTATTTTTAGACTTCATCTGAACTAAAAAAAAAATGTATAAATAAATTAAAAACAGCGTGAAGAAATGAAAGACCCTCATCAGCCCAGAAGCACCTGTGGCGAGGGAGGAGTCTATGAGCGAGCGGCAGCATGCAGAGCGGAGTCTGCAGGCTGCTTGTTTCAGGGCTGCTCCCAGCGCATGAGGCGGCTCCTTCTGCCTTCCGCCGGGGGGTCAGGGAGTCACGATGTGGCGGAACAGCGGCAACCGGAGCCGTCCTGTCCTTCGCTCCTCTTCCGATATCGCGTACCGCCAAAGTGTGTTTCACGGGAATGTGAATGTACACACACACACACACACACGTGTGCCAGCGCTTTAGAGATACGCAACTCAGCAGCAGAGCTCTGCTTCCAGGGAGAAGAGACTAGAACAAGACGTTCAGAAAAAGGCCGTAGCAACACCTGCTAGCTTCAGGTATTTGAGTTACCTGCGCAAGAGCCTTGAGGCGCCTGTGTTCGAAATCCATACATTCTAAGAGTTTGGTTTTTCATTCTGTGGGAGATAATTATCTTTGGTTTTCTAATGTAAGATCTCTACAGGATTTTGGCATGTAGGCCAAGACAAAATCACAAAGCCGACGTGAAAATTTCAACCTGCACATTTAGAAATGCAAGTCTTCTGTTTTATTGCAACAGTGACACAATATTGTCTTTAACTTGTTATTGTTGTGTGTTTTTAAATGATTTAGAATTCATTCACTTCTGATTTGGGACAGTTTCAGTATTGTTTTCTGCAACATGGGACCTCTAGCAGCTATAAATTGGGAAATGATGGTTCTGTGTGTGGGGACAGCTGTCATAGAAGAAACGGTTTACAAAAATAAATGTAATAAATCTTAATAAAAGTACAATTGAAAACAAGCCACATAAGCATATTGGCCTTTACAAACATTTTAGGAGCCAATAAAAAAATATTTGATTGCTTACGCATAACTGGTGGATTGTGTGTGTGTGTTTGTGTGTACGTGTACGTGTAAGAAGTTGTGTAAGTCGCTCTGGATAAGAGCGTCTGCTAAATGCCTATAATGTAATGTAATGTACGTGTACGTGTACGTGCGTGTTGGCGTGCGTGCGTTTGTGTGTATGTGTATGTGCGTGTGCGTGTCTGCTTGTCTGCATGCATGTGGGAAAGGGCATGTGTATGCTTATTTGAGGACTATTTTGTACAAATGGGCACATATGCTTGTATACATTAACATTCATTAACATTTTATTTGTAAGTGTGTGTGTGTGTGTGTGAGTGTGTGTGTGTGTGTGTGTGTGTGTGTGTGCGTGCGTGCGTGCGTGCGTGCGTGCGTGCGTGCGTGCGTGCGTGTGCATCCCAGCATCCCTAACCCCCCCCCCCCATAACTAAGCTTGTATCGTGACTTTCTCTCTCTTAACTCTTAACGCTTTATAATCTACTGAGCTGTTTCCTCTCCCAGCAGTGCTTAGTTACACACTCTTTAATCCAATAGACAGGGGTTTTATCCTGGGAAGCCCAGAGTTCTTATTTCAGGAAACAAGCAGATAGCACGTGGAGGAGGAAGGGGCCGAGCACGTGGACTCCTGGAGCCCCCGCAGGGTGATATGTGGAACTGAAAAGGGCTTTAAGAAAACTCCTATAAAAGCCCTTGAAAAAACGCACGTGCACGCACACACACATAAACGCACGTACGCTGACCCCATCACAGGGTGTGTCCATCACAGTGTACCTGCCCGCAGCCATGATCCATTACTGTCTCTTATGAAAAGGGTTTATGTTGTCATGTCCTGTTAATGTGAATTAAGGAGGCTTTCTCTACCAAGATAAAACGGATCCTTCCGGAACCCACACAAACCTGCCAATATTACGCCAGAAATCTCACAGTATTTTATATGCATGCGTGTGTGTGCCTGTGTGTGCTTGCGTGCCTGTGTGTGTGTGTGTGTGTGTGTGTTTGTGCGTGTGCATGCGTGCCTGTGTGTGCGCCTGTGTGTGTGTGTGTGAGTGTGTGTGCCTATGTATGTGTGTGTGCGTGCCTGTGTGTGTGTGTGAGTGTGCCTGTGTGTGTGTGTGAGTGTGCGTGCCTGTGTGTGTGCTTGTGCGTCTGCATGCGTGTGTGTGTGAGTGTGTGTGTGTGTGCACCTGTGTGTGTGTGTGTGAGTATGTGTGTGTGCGTGCGTGCCTGTGTGTGTGTGTGTATTACAGTATTCCCCAGTGTAAGACTGGAGTTAAATACACAGATATTGCATTGCCCTTGCAATGCTGATTGAAGTGTCAGTATCACTCCAGTGTTGCTATCTGTGCAGAGCCTTTCTTTAGCCTGACTCTCTCAGTACAGCTGAGTGTCTTTAGCCTGACTCTCTCAGTACAGCCGAGTGTCTTTAGCCTGACTCTCTCAGTACAGCTGAGTGTCTTTAGCCTGACTCTCTCAGTACAGCTGAGTGTCTTTAGCCTGACTCTCTCAGTACAGCCGAGTGTCTTTAGCCTGACTCTCTCAGTACAGCTGAGTGTCTTTAGCCTGACTCTCTCAGTACAGCTGAGTGTCTTTAGCCTGACTCTCTCAGTACAGCTGAGTGTCTTTAGCCTGACTCTCTCAGTACAGCTGAGTGTCTTTAGCCTGACTCTCTCAGTACAGCCGAGTGTCTTTAGCCTGACTCTCTCAGTACAGCTGAGTGTCTTTAGCCTGACTCTCTCAGTACAGCAGAGCCTTTCTTTAGCCTGACTCTCTCAGTACAGCTGAGTGTCTTTAGCCTGACTCTCTCAGTACAGCTGAGTGTCTTTAGCCTGACTCTCTCAGTACAGCTGAGTGTCTTTAGCCTGACTCTCTCAGTACAGCTGAGTGTCTTTAGCCTGACTCTCTCAGTACAGCTGAGTGTCTTTAGCCTGACTCTCTCAGTACAGCTGAGTGTCTTTAGCCTGACTCTCTCAGTACAGCTGAGTGTCTTTAGCCTGACTCTCTCAGTACAGCTGAGTGTCTTTAGCCTGACTCTCTCAGTACAGCTGAGTGTCTTTAGCCTGACTCTCTCAGTACAGCCGAGTGTCTTTAGCCTGACTCTCTCAGTACAGCTGAGTGTCTTTAGCCTGACTCTCTCAGTACAGCTGAGTGTCTTTAGCCTGACTCTCTCAGTACAGCTGAGTGTCTTTAGCCTGACTCTCTCAGTACAGCTGAGTGTCTTTAGCCTGACTCTCTCAGTACAGCCGAGTGTCTTTAGCCTGACTCTCTCAGTACAGCTGAGTGTCTTTAGCCTGACTCTCTCAGTACAGCAGAGCCTTTCTTTAGCCTGACTCTCTCAGTACAGCTGAGTGTCTTTAGCCTGACTCTCTCAGTACAGCTGAGTGTCTTTAGCCTGACTCTCTCAGTACAGCTGAGTGTCTTTAGCCTGACTCTCTCAGTACAGCTGAGTGTCTTTAGCCTGACTCTCTCAGTACAGCTGAGTGTCTTTAGCCTGACTCTCTCAGTACAGCTGAGTGTCTTTAGCCTGACTCTCTCAGTACAGCTGAGTGTCTTTAGCCTGACTCTCTCAGTACAGCTGAGTGTCTTTAGCCTGACTCTCTCAGTACAGCTGAGTGTCTTTAGCCTGACTCTCTCAGTACAGCTGAGTGTCTTTAGCCTGACTCTCTCAGTACAGCTGAGTGTCTTTAGCCTGACTCTCTCAGTACAGCTGAGTGTCTTTAGCCTGACTCTCTCAGTACAGCTGAGTGTCTTTAGCCTGACTCTCTCAGTACAGCTGAGTGTCTTTAGCCTGACTCTCTCAGTACAGCCGAGTGTCTTTAGCCTGACTCTCTCAGTACAGCTGAGTGTCTTTAGCCTGACTCTCTCAGTACAGCTGAGTGTCTTTAGCCTGACTCTCTCAGTACAGCTGAGTGTCTTTAGCCTGACTCTCTCAGTACAGCTGAGTGTCTTTAGAAATCTCTTCTGGAGTCACCTAATTACTGCAGGTCTGTCTGCAGGAATTCATCACTTTCTGTAACAACAACGTGCTGTCCTATCACAGGGACGGTCAGTACCCACCCACTGAACATTTTCTGCGGTGAAAAGTCAGCGTCTAGGCGTGCAGGTGCAAACCAGGCTACATTTGGTTTAAAAGTGAATGTTTTCTAGCTGACTAGGACATAGCCAGGCTATATCTGGGTAAAACCGGAGCTATATTTGGGTTAACCTACATTTCCACCCCTCTATTTGTCAGGATTCCGGCTTTTGTTTTTAGATACACACATTCAAGGCAATACTGATACACAGCGTAGCCTACGCACATTTTACTCCAGGGCTGTGTTCAAATCCTCCCATACTATTGAGTATGCTTGTTGAGTAGACTGGATGTAAAAGTAGTGAAGTTAGCTAAATGTTCTACAAATGTACTATACTTAAAACCCCCATACTTGATATACTTACTTCCAGGGTATTGCTGAGTGTGTTCTAATATTTTTCACTCCTCCTTTCCTCCACTCATATCTTCCAAGAAAGTATGACAACAGCCTATGGGTGGATTTCAATCGCTTTTTTTATTCGTCCTCTTCTCCTCGGTCCTCGCCTGACCCGGAAATCGATCGAGGTTCGCCATCTTTAAAGGCATTCCAAACTGCTAAATGCTCCTCGGAGGAGCGAGGAGTGGGGAATGATGAGGCTCCCGGAGGATGCTTCAGCGAGGAAACAGAAGTGGTCTTTGCCGAAGCCTTTTCTCAGAACGCGTGACGTGTATAAATTATCCACCACTCTTCACGTTTGCCACGTTGCAGGCACACCTCTACACAAATGCAATTTTACTGTTCTTTTCCATTTATTAAAAAGCTCTAATCCATAATGACACTAATTATTTATAACTAACAAAGGCACCGTTTATTCATAAAAAATAAGCTCAAAAGCATTATAGTTAAGCATGTGAGCATAATATGACGATGACGCTTGATTGAGCAAAGACGTTCCATTTGCCTCATGCATGTTGCCTCGTTTTCTCGACCCTTGTATCTGATTCTTGCATCCTTTTCTCGCATCCTCCATTGGGCGGAGCTAAGGAGCGAAGAAAGGACGCGAGGAAGTGATGCAAAAAGTAAAAATATGTGGTTGGAATTAACCCTTTATGTTTCAAGTACAAGTAGTTGCATGTACAGTATCCAAATGTACCTGACTTTGCGGTTTGCGTTGAGACATTAATTAATATGTAACCATTTATATGTAATCGGCAACATTAGGACACAAAGATCAGTTTCCGGGGCACGGAAAAGAGGAGGTGGTAGTGGAGGAAAGGAGGTGGTAGTGTAGGAAAGGAGGTGGTAGTGGAGGAGAGGAGGTGGTAGTGGAGGAAAGGATGTGGTAGTGGAGGAAAGGAGGTTGTAGTGGAGAAAGGAGGTGGTAGTGGAGGAGAGGAGGTGGAGGAGAGGAGGTGGTAGTGGAGGAGAGGAGGTGGCAGTGGAGGAGAGGAAGTTGTAGTGGAAGAAGGGAGGTGGTAGTGGAGGAAAGGAGGAGGTAGTGGAGAAAAGGAGGTGGTAGTGGAGGAGAGGAGGTGGCAGTGGAGGAGAGGAGGTGGCAGTGGAGGAGAGGAAGTTGTAGTGGAAGAAGGGAGGTGGTAGTGGAGGAAAGGAGGAGGTAGTGGAGGAGAGGAGGTGGTAGTGGAGGAAAGGAGGATTGGGAACAAACAAAAACAACACGTGACGACACTTCCACAATACGGTTGTAAATTAGTGTGGAGGATGTTTTTTTTAGCACACTGCATTTCATGTAGGAAGCAGCACACAGTACACAGCTGTGAGTATGCAGTACACAGGAGACAGGGCGCAGTAGATAGGGCTCTGATTCGGACAGACGGACACAGCCTAGAGGTTTCTGAATCTGGCCCCTGGAGTGTCCCCTGTATTGATTCAGGTCATTTCAAACGTATTTAAGTTCCATCATTTTGTCCAAAACAGAACTTAACACAATGCATATTCAGCTTCTCGTTTTTGAATTTTCCAGAGTTCGGTCATTTTCAATGACCAGGTGTCCACGTTTTCAGCTTTTAGGACACAAGAGAGATCATTTTCCGCAACAAATGACAGGAAAATGCAATGATCTGACTGAGTAAAAGCCCTTAAATGAATGTGGAAAACTGATTTACTTTGTATCATTGAAAATTGATTTATGACATAATTTGGCATTTTAAGAAGGCAAATCATCCCTCATTAAACATTTAAAGTGTCCAATTAAAAACAATTAACAGCACTCTATACTTCAGAAATTACAACTAAGGTTTGACAAATACAGGCACACACCAGGGTACTTGAGGACTAGAGTTGGGGAAACCAGTATTTACACAAACTAAATTCACCCAGCACTCATACATAACAGACACAACACAAGGCACGAGAAGGATGAAATACGGTATATAAGAGGCGCAGTAATGTGTACGCTAGAAAGAGCCCGATAATCCTCATGAGTTATGCTTGGTTTCCCGTACTGACGTTTTTCATCTCTTGTGGTGAAACAAAATGAATCTCAGGACGCTACTGTGTCTTTCGAGAAAACAAAGCCCTGACGTTAAATTAGATGTGACCTCTTCTGTGGAACTTGTGGTCTTTTGCTTATTTCATGTAGTTTACAGTAATGCTCATTCGGGTCGTTTAGTTACTACACAGGGTGGCAGTGTAGTATAATGGTTAAGGAACTAGACTTGTAACCGAAAGGTTGCAGGTTCGATCCCCAGGTAGGGCACTGCCGTTGTACCCTTGAGCAAGGTACTTAACCTGAATTGCTTCAGTATATATCCAGCTGTATGAATGGATGAATGTAATAAGATGTAATAAGAAGTTGTGTAAGTTTCTCTGGATAAGAGCGTCTGCTAAATGCTTGTAATGTAATGTTTACGTTTGAATGACTGAATAAATACGTGTTCAATAGGGCAGACTAGATGACAAGATATCGGTGGAGTCGGCACTTTTTGCACGTGCTGTCTCTCTGGGATTATGTGTTTTCCCTCTAGGGCTTTTCCGCAGCCCTGATCTCTGCACCTGTGTTAGCGTTGTAAGTGGCTCTGGATAAGACCATCTGCTAAGTACCAGTAAAGTAAAAAAAATAAAAAAAAGAGGGCTATTAGGGTTTTTTTTGGAACATCTGCATTCATGGTAAATGGACTGCACGTATATAGCGCCTTTATCCAAAGCGCTTTACAATGGCCTCTCACTCACCCGTTCACACACACATTCACACACCAATGGCGGCAGCCACCATGCAAGGTGCTAGCAATTTGGGGTTCAGTGTCTTGCCCAAGGACACTTCAGGAGGAGCCAGGGATCGAACCGCCAACCCTGCGATCAGCGGACGACCCGCTCTACCTCCTGAGCCACATCTGCACCTATACCCTGCAGCAGAGCTGTGATTCCTGCTTCTCCCATGCGTACGGGTTCCCGGCCCGCCAAACCCGCGGCGTCTCTGTGAGAGTGACATCACGTGACGCGCGTGGTGTGCACACAACCTGCGCTGTTTTTCTCCCCGGGATTATCGGCGGAGTAAGCCATCCTTGCTGCGGGCGCATTTGCACACACGCACACACGCACACACGCACGCCCACGCCGTTGCGCCCGAGCGGATGCATGCGTGTGTCACACGTCTTTGTGTGTAGGCTGGTTATCGGGATGCGTGCGTCACACGTCTTTGTGTGTAGGCTGGTTATCGGGATGCGTGCGTCACACGTCTTTGTGTGTAGGCTGGTTATTGGGATGCGTGCGTCACACGTCTTTGTGTGTAGGCTGGTTATTGGGACCCTCAGAGTGCTGCTGATTGCTTCTGAGTGGGTGCGGATCAAAAGCAGGTATACAGAGTATCTCCAGCACATCTTCTGTTGTTGCTCAAATTTGCCTTTAGATTAGATTCTTTGCCCACAACAGATTAATATGTTTTATTTAAACATGCTTTTTGTGTGGAAGATGCAGCTGCTGTTCTTATTTCTGCGCTTATAAGGAGCTTTGGGTTTCCGTTTTCTGTCTGTCTGGCATCTGTAGTCATGTGTTTTTGGAGTGTGGCAATACTCGAAAAATGCATCCTCCTTTCCTCCACTACCACCTCCTCTCCTCCGTGCCCCAGAGACTGATCTTTGTGTCCTCATCTAATTTTGCTGAGTACATATGAATTACATATTAATGGTTACAAATTAATTAATGTCTCGACGCAAACCGCAATGTCAGGTACATATATATATGTATACCGAACATGCACTTGTACTTGAAATGTACAGGCAGTTTTGCATACTTGGTAGAAGATGAGTGGAGGAAAGGAGGTGAGGAGTGAAGCATATTGGGATTCACCCAGTGGCTGCATTCGAATAGTTTTTTTTTTCTTTGTAACTTTTCCTTGACCTGGCCAGAAAACGTCATGGGGGTCAAGGAAAAGATGGACGGAGAGATTTACAAGGAATCTAGCGTCTACTGTGGAATTCGAACCTCCTTCTCTACCTTGCGTCATGGTGCGACGTCCAGTCGTATTGACGTGACTGTTCAACATAGCGAACTACAACTTCACAAAAAATTACGACAAAAGGCGCATCATTGCCGTCTGCATTTCACTTGAACCGTTCGTTTTATCTCTGCAAAATTTTGCCTCTTAATAAATGTGGTGTATTGTCTGATTGTGTCATTGTTTGTTTACTTTCTATTATAAGCCACTACTAACCAATAATACTAGCTATTCACATTTAGATTTCTGGCATTTCTCAGATGTTCGCCTTGTTTTTCTGAATTAGGTAATTCGGTAGGTTCCAGAAAACTCAGATGCTTATGAAAACATTGGCAGCATTGCATTGTGGGACGTGAATATGATATAAGATATAAGAAATTCGAAAGCCTATTTCCGGTTCATGCGATCTAAAGGATCCTTCCTTGCTCGAATTTGACTATTCAAATGCAGCCAGGGTGTTGTTCTGCCCGTGACCCCTCAGTCACCTCAGCCTCAGGAGGGGTCCTTCACCCCCCACACAGAGCTGTCCAAACAGCGCCTGAGGGAAAGATGAGCAAAGTGCATGGCAAGGACTCTGGGTACTTTCTGCCGTAAAATGTCAAATCCAAGATCAGTTTGCCCAGGCTTGACCTTAATCTGGTCTGTTCCTTGTAACAGGTTTATACTGGTCTAGGATCAGTGTTTAGGGGCATAATACACCATTCACTGGGATACAGGGTACAGTGGAAATATAAATTCACTAATTGAAAAAAAACTGCTTTTTTTGTCATTTCTTGTTGTGGTTGCACCTCACACACATACACACACTCACCCCCATGCAGGCATGCACACACACATTCCGCAATCCAGACATGCACGCACATACAAACTCAGTCACTCACCCCCATGCAGGCATAAACACACACATGCAGACATACACACACACGTGTATAGATTTGGATTCACGTGTTCTGATCAGTGAACAGGGCCTTTATGGTCAGAACACTGGTATTTTCAGGAAACTTGTGTTTATTTTTTTATAACCAGTGTTTACTGGAGGTCAGTATTCTCAGGTTCAGAACACATCCATTTCACCCACGCTCCCAAAACAGTCTGAAACTAGATCTTACTTATCCTACACGCACTGCCTCTCCACGTTATACATCCATTTCACCCACGCTCCCAAAACAGTCTGAAACTAGATCTTACTTATCCTACACGCACTGCCTCTCCACGTTATACATGCTTTTTAACTTCTAATCTGATTCTTTCCCTTCATGTGGTCCTATATTACTACTATGTTTAGGTATTTGTTCTTTTCCCTTGTATTGGCCATTTAGCACAGGCTCTTGGAAGAAAAGTGCATATTAGAAGGCTGAAAGAACAGTGCTAGGCTGAGAAAATCAAGTAAGTCGCAGACAGATCCATGTCAATTGTAGATATGAGCACAAAGACTTTTTTTTTTCAAATCCATAGAGCCAAGCTGGTAATTATACCTCTAAGAGTGAACCTATTGGATTGAATTTTAAGTGAAATCAGGTCAACAGGTTGCTGGTAAGTCGTACCGAGACAAGGCCGTAGTTATGCAGTTAAGTAGCTGATTAGGCTTTGCTTCGTTGTTATACCCCATCCCAAGGCGTATCCGTAGAACACAATATATATTTTTTATTTATTTTCCAGCTTTATTGGACAGCACAGTGTAGAGAAACAGGAAGAATGGGAGGAAGAGAGAGAGAGAGGTTAAAACATGTGACAGGTCGCACGGAAGAATTAGCAGCAGTAGCTGTAGTAGCAGTAGCAGTAGCAGTAGTAGTAGCATTAATGGTGGTAGTTCAAATTGAATGGATAGAGAGGAGAATATATCTCCCGTTGAAAAAACATTGAAGTCAGCAAATGGTTTTTCAGTGTAAGTGAAAAGTAATTGGTCTTCTCTTTGGTCTGTAATGCAGTCATGGGCAGGATCGTTTCTGCCCAGGAACCTGGTCACTCACAGCGGGATTGTGGAACCTGGTCACTCACAGCGGGATTGTGGAACGCCAGGCCCGGAATGCTGGAAGCTCTGGCGCACGCAGAGATAACACAGTCATCTCGAGTACAAAGGTGAGCAAGCAAGTTTGTGCTGAACAAACCCATTATGTTTCGCACAAAGCTCTCGAGCGGGCCTTCTGAGGAAAAATACGGAAAAGAGAACTCCTCATTTGCATATTTACACAGCGCGCGACTCCCGGGGGGGCTGAGCTCCATAAAAACACAAACGGGGAAGAATTGTGGCGTTTCTTGGACAATAAAGGAATGCGCTACCTCGCTGGAACGAGACGTGCGTGAGACCGGCAGCTTCGGTTACTGTTGCTATGGGAACCTTTTCTTTATTCCTGGAATTGTCTTTAAAAATTCCAATTTGCTGCCGTAAGCCCCTCTAATGTGTTTGTGTGTTCAGCGAGATGACATTTTCCCTAAGGAGCCCCCAAATTGAATTGAGACAAACGATGCCGGTGACACCGACTTCATTTAGAAATGTCAGCCTTGCCCCGTGCACGTTACCAGGGAACAGAGTACTGTACGGCGCAGAGAAATGCTTTCATTGTCTTAGCATAGAGAGAAGATGATTTAAAATTACACGTAGAGCAGTGTGTGTGTGTGTGTGTTTGTCCCTGTTTTTTTGTGTGTACCATGCTAGGACTTGGCCCAGGACAGTTTGTGGTTGCAATATTGTGAACACAAAGGTTTTTGGAACGGGGGCGATCAGAAATTGTAATTGTACTTCTGAAATTTCTCTTGTGGATGTGAAGGAGAAGGGGGTGTAACATACATCTGGCATCTTCATGTTAAACCACCCCCCTCCCCAAAAAACAAAATCTTGTTGTTTTGGATGATTGCCTCTGAAGTCCTGGAAACAAAAAGAGGGAGCAAGAAAAAGAGAGAGAGAGAAAGAGACAGAGAGAGAAAGAGACAGAGAGAGAAAGAGACAGAGAGAGAAAGAGAGAGAGAGAAAGAGACAGTCAGAGGGAGAAAAAAGAGAAAAATTGGAGAAATGCAATAACTTTCAGTTAAAATGGAAAGTTTTTGACTTTATTTATTATTTGTTTATTTTCAAGTCTCTGAGCTGAGGCAGATATTTGAAACCGACACTGGGATGCCCACAGATCCAGATAGAACCTCACTGAGCCCATGAGCGAGGCATACAATAGAGAATGCCCAAGCCCGCCATCTGTGATCTATGGGGCTGCAATTGACCTTTGAGTCGACCCTTGATGGAAAACGGCATTATTTAGTTTGATAGCCTTTCCTCAGATGTGCTTTACCTTTTACCCGGTAATGGAGAATCTCTGACTCTAAAGATAAAGTGTGAGGTGATTACACTGATATACGCCGATATTCAAACCCCATGGATCTGTAAGAAAACGCTACACCTGTCCGTACACACAAGGATATTACTGTGTACCATTTCCATTTATTAGTTGTATTCTGGAAGTGCATTACACACACAGTATTCTGGTTCGTCCACATGCTGTTTATTTGATGTTAAAGGCTCATACCTACATATCATACTGACGGGTAGCGACAGTGCTGTGTGTGTGCTCAAAGTGTCGTTATGCCCATTGTAATATTGGAGAACATGTCTCCGTTTCTGGTTGGAGATTGGCCAAGGCTGCTGTTGAGTCTTGGTTGCCGCGGGAGATCGCCTGGACGACTGAATTTGCCAGGGTGGGCAAACGCTTGTCAGAGGCTGTGTCCGAATCGGAGCCCTATCTACTGTGTCCTGTTTACTGTGTATTAACATACTGTATACTGCTTACTGCATACTGTTTAGGGACATGCAGTATGCAAAAAATATCCTCCATCCTATTATCATCGAAAACCTGGAAATAAGTATAACATCCAGGAATATTAAGAACACTCAACTTTCAGAATTGTCACGTACTTAACAGCTTTTTAGAAAAAGTATACTCAACTGGCATACTCAGTAGTAGGCAAGTGTGTGGATTCGAACACGGCCAGTGACTGACGAGGGAAATGAGCTACCCCGAGGTCAGAGGTCATGCCGTAATCCACACCACGTAGGGAGGATCAGAGCCTGGCAGCTCAACCCAGCAGGTTTTCTGACCCCACCATCACTCCTTCTTTCACACGCAACAGCCAGCCATCGATTCCACTGCGTTCATATAACAGACTTGCAATGGAGGAGAACACAAATGCATCCGCCTGAATTATATGAGCAGTATGCTAACAATATTAATAAAATGGCGGCTAATGGCATTCCCATTACCAGTGAGTGTATGCGCCACACCACAAGATCTCTATCTGTAAACACACCACGAGATCTCTAAATGTAAATTAACTGTGTTAAGCTGGAACAGGGGCTAGACGACACCGGTCCTGGAGAGCCAGAGATGGTTGTGGGGTTTTGTTTTCTGTCCAAACCGGTAAGGACAGAATTGTTTTAAGTTATCAGGCTTAATGAACACGGGTACTCAAGCATTTCACCACCTTTGATTCAGTCTCTTAACGATCCATCAAACTCACAAGGTCAAGCTCAGATGGAGCAAAAACCAGAAACATCACCAACACTCCATGACCAGGGCTGCCTACCCCTGATCTAGAACCATAATACAAATCATAAATACATAAAATCATAAAATCATCTTTTATGACCACAGTCATAATGACCTTGGCTTAATGTCTCATCCAAAGGACAACACCTCCTACAGCACAGTGTCCCCATCACTGTCCTGGGGCACTGCATTTCTGTGTAGTCCAGAGGACAAAAGTGCCCCCTACTGGTGCAAATGAATTCCCCTCAATTAACGTAAGTCTCCCATCTACTAACTAAGCTACTCCTGTCTACTTCCCCATGTACTAACGGAGCCCACAGCAGTTTGACACGCGAAGGGTTGAGGATGGTTTGAGTGCCTGTGCAAGCTGGCGTCCTCTTTCTCAGGTTAGAAAGTGTCACCAGGCCATGTTGGTTTGCCTGGCGGGAGCAGCGAGGGGCTGACCCGTGTAGTGATGTCATCGACCAGTCTGAGTGCTCAGTCAGACAGGGGCGAGGGGCTGTGTGTCTCCGTGACGATGTCTCAGGAGACGGGCGTGTCAAAGCAAACTCAGTGAAGTGTAAAGGAGACGAAGGGCTAATGCAGTTAGCGCCGCTGGACGCAGTGGAGCTGATTCAATTTGCAAGTCTGTTCAGGCTAGAGTGTGTCTGTGAGCATGTCTGCGTGCATGTCTGCGTGCGTGCGTGCGTGCGTCTGACTGTGTCTGTCTGTCTGTGTGTATGCATGTTTGTCTGTCTGCGTGTGTGTCTGTATGTCTGTATGTCTGTGTGTGTGTGTGTGTCTGTGTCTGTCTGTCTGTGTGTATGCATGTTTGTCTGTCTGCGTGTGTGTGTGTCTCACATGTGTGTTCATTGCATTCGGATTTACTTGGAAAATTAGCATTTGTGTAATAGCATGTGACTGGTCCTGCATGTGATCATTCCGGGGGGGGGGGGGGTGTGTCGCCCCTGGAGACCATGTGGGAGGGGCCAGGTCAGAGGAAATGGACCCCAGCGCAGAATAACGAATCCGCTGTGAGCGGCGCTACCAGAGGGCACAGTGTAATTAACCTGCAGAGAGAGGGCAGGCCTTGTGTCGCACCACTTTCCACAGCCTCTCGCTGCTTTTAATCCAATTAGAGTTACAGGCGTCCCCGAGCAGACGTACACCCCGGACATGTATGGGGTGGGTTGTATGCAGTCGGACGGGGGCTTTAGGGATGCAGTTGGGACATCCTTGTTTTTCAGCTGTCCTCTGTCCAGAGAGATGAGTCCATAACATATAAAGTTTGTCAGAGTTACCCTAAGAATGGTGCTAAAAGCAGCTTCAGAACCTGTCATAATCCTACCTCAGTGTAAATGGTGCGAGGTAGTTACACTGCAAAAATAAAAGTTTGTTTAACAAGTGTTTTAGTCTTGTAATGAGACTTAAAATCTTACTTTTTTTCTCAAGTAGAAAATATTAGCTTGTTTTACGTTTACTGTTTGCTTGACAAGTTTTTTTCCAGAAGCTTCTCAGTCCGGGCTTCTGGGTAGCTCATCCTGTTCAGGTGCTGTTGTTGATGCATGGATGGGCCTCGGGGCCCGATGACCACTGGCTGATGACCACTGGCTCCTGCAAGTCCGCCTGTCGAGCTGCGCGTGGCTCGTCTGCCTCCGACTCGTGTCTGTGTGAGCGCTGTGCGGTGAGCAGCGGTGGCGGAAAACTCCTGAGGAGACCACATGCTCGTCTGCGCTCTCCAGAATCGATAGCAGAGGATGCAGCACTGAGCACCGGTCAGTATACCTGCGTGGGGAGAAGGCATTAAACCCCTTTAAGGTGTGAGATCACAAATATGTGATTAGAACGTTTATAACTGAACACTCTAATGATGATGTAACAATCACTACTGTTAGTTGAAGACAATGGAGTTCTAGAACACAAAAAAAAAGCATTCCAAAAAACATGCTCATCAAAGGGTTATAAAAGATAATATAAAGGCTCTCAGGCTTTCAGAAAGGAAAACAAACGATTCCTATTAGATCTGTTTCTCTTTATGACACGTGGTCATGTTATTTATCCTCAGTTCGCCAAGCAATTCAAAATAGACACTGATGGTCTCTGCTTGTGTCAGAAACGTTTGTCGTATTTTTCACTTATATGCACATATGCACTTTAGCGCATTCAGTCTGGAATAAATATTTTCTCCTCTATTTAAGGTTTTTTTATTTATTATTGTTCTGTTAGTTCACCCTGCAGTCACCCCTGAGAATAAAAAATTGTGTGGCTGTTTCTGCACTCCTCTCTTTTACAGCTCGCCATGTTCCTGTCACAAAAAGCGTGCACTTCTGGCAACTCTTAACCAATTAGGGAGAGCTGCTTAGACTCAGATACCTGCTGAGTTGGAAGTAAGTTTTTTTTTTTTACCTTTATGAACAGGCTTAAAAGTGTAAAAGTAGGACCAAATTTGTGTAATTTTCTGAATTTTTAAGCACTCATTTTCCACTCAGATGCCTTATGACTATGGGTCCTATACTGTGTCTGTTTTAGAAAGCACGGGCTGGGCTTTTCTGACCTGTCACAGTGATTTTACAGGGATTGTGTGTCAGATCTGGAAGAAAAACCACATCAAGGCATTTTACGGACTGTGTTTGCGCAACTCTTGACAGAAATGTCTGTGTGAAGTTGTAGCTGGTAAGATAATGTTTCTACATGAGCCATATAACAGAACACAAAGGGAAAAAAGTGTGATGGGTGTTTAGATAATTGTGGGGCATTGTGGGTAAAATCTGAGCTACAGGGGGCATATTGTGTTCAGCTGACATATCTTTCATCTTTTACACAAGATTAATGCACTGCGCTGTTTATTTAGATTATTATTTTTGGATGAATCTGTGGAACCCAAAAATAAAAAAAGGTGGAGGAAAGGAGAAGGTTGTGGTCTGTGTTGGAGGAAAGGAGAAGGTTGTGGTCTGTGTTGGAGGAACGGACTCAGGTGACCTTTCTCCCCAGCAACGGCTGACACAAATAACCGCTGTGCTGTCAAAACCCCGCTCCGTTTCCACCCCGAAAAGCCATTTTTAATCCGCCCGTGTGTGTGTGGAGGTGTGAAGCTGATGGCGCGCTGCTTCTCTGGGAGCTCAGGGATGTGTGGTGCTGGCTGCTGAATGAGTCCGTCCCCCCGTCGGCTTTTTGCATTCCGAGGCGTCGCAGGTTTTCCCATGTTTTTAGACGGGCGACAGTGTTTGTTTTTTGCCTTTGTTTTGAGGAGGTAATCACTGCCATGACCTTCACTGCGTTATTGGAAACCCCCCACCCCCCCTCCCCCAGCCGGGAGACTGATGTCCCACTGCGGTGCTTCCTGTTAATCACGAGCCATCCCATACCTGATAACACACCAGCCTGAGGGGAGGGGGGGGGGGGGGGGGGTGGGGGGAGAGAGAGAGAGGAGGGAGAGAGAGAGAGGCAGGTAGAGGAAAAGGAGAAAGTAAGAGCACAAAATGAAGAAGAAAGAAGTGGGGTGAACAGAGAGGAGAGTAAAAGAGGAGGTGAGCGAAGGGCAGGAGTGACAGATGGAAAGAAGAGGAGAGTAAGGAGGAGAACTGGATCAGGATGGACTGATGGGGAAGAGAAAGGATAGTAAGAAAGATATAATGGAAAATCAGGAAGAGTAGCCATCCATAACATTCTTAATAAGAAACAGTACCTCTCCCTCTCCCTCTCCCTCCTCTATCTCTAAATGTTTTATTCAATTTGCTTTCTTGGCATTGGAATACACACAGTAACTCTTTCTGTGTATCTGATGGGTGTTTGTAGTTTGTGATTACACAGGGAACCTATGCTGTTGTTTTAGATGGGTAAGATCACATTAGCCAGGAGGGCTGCTCAGGTCCTGTGGGTTTCTGCAAGCACATGCTAACCAGCCCACTAAGATGTGCCCTTCAGTGCCTGCGGGTTTCTGCAAAGCATACTAAACACGCTGTGCTCCGGGAATCCTGTCATGTGACCACCTTTGGGTTCTGTGCACACGCGTGTGCGTGTGTGTTTGTGTGTGCGCGCACATTACATTACATTACATTTACATTATAGACATTTAGCAGACGCTCTTATCCAGAGCGACGTACATAGTGCATTTTCAAACTAGGAACAAGAACGTTAAAGAAACAACCCTAAAAAGGCAAATATGAATCTAAGTACTAGGCGCAGTCAGTATGATTGGGGCGCTTTTTTTTTTTTTTTTTTTTTTTTTTTTTTTTTTTTTTTTTTTGGGGGGGGGGAATTACACAACATTAATAACAATAGTCACAGGGAGGTAGGGAGGGGAGGAGAGAGGTGCAGCTTGAAGAGGTGAGTCTTCAATCTGCGCTTGAAGGCGGTCAGACTTTCTGCTGTTCTGACCTCCACGGGGAGCTCATTCCACCACCGTGGGGCCAGGACAGACAGACGTCGAGACCGGGCGCTAGCATGAAGAGGGGGGGGTACCAGTCGTCCTGAGGAGGCGGAGCGCAGGGATCTGGCAGGTGTGTAAGGTCTGATTAGTTTTTGGAGGTATGGGGGGGCAGATCCTCGGACTGCCTGGAAGGCGAGCACCAATGTTTTGAAGTTGATGCGAGCCATCACCGGTAGCCAGTGGAGGTCGATGAGCAGGGGGGTGACATGGGAGTGTCGGGGGAGGTTGAAGACCAGGCGCGCTGCTGCGTTCTGGATAAGCTGAAGGGGTCTAATGGCCGATGCTGGCAGGCCAGCCAGGAGAGAGTTGCAATAGTCCAGGCGGGACAGCACCATTGCCTGGACCAGGAGCTGGGTTGAGTGGGTGGTGAGGAAGGGGCGGATTCTCCTGATGTTGTACAGGAAGAACCTGCATGCCCGGGTTACTGCTGCGATGTTCTCGGAGAGGGACAGCCTGTTGTCCATCACGACTCCGAGGTTCCTGGCACAGGGCGTTGGGGTCAGTGGAGTGTCCCCTAGGGAAATAGAGAGATTGAGAGGAGGAGAGGTTAGAGCATGTGCGTGTGTGTGTGTGTGCGCGTACATGCTTGTATGTACGTGAGTGTATACGTGCGTGCATGTGTGCGTGTGTGTGTTTTGTGCTTGCATGTGTGAATGAGTGTGTGTGCGTGCGTGCGTGTATGAGTGAGTGAGTGAGTGAATGGCGTACCTGTGCGTGTGTGCGAGCACGTATGTGTTTTGTGCGTGTGTGTGCATGCGTGCTCGTGCGTGTGTACGAGCGTGTGTGTGTGTACATGTATGAGTGAGTGAGTGTGTGTATGAGCGTGTGTGTACGTGCGTGTGTACGAGCATGTGTGTGTGTACATGTATGAGTGAGTGAGTGTGTGTATGAGCGTGTGTGTACGTGCGTGTGTACGAGCATGTGTGTGTGTACATGTATGAGTGAGTGAGTGTGTGTATGAGCGTGTGTGTACGTGCGTGTGTACGAGCATGTGTGTGTGTACATGTATGAGTGAGTGAGTGTGTGTATGAGCGTGTGTGTACGTGCGTGTGTACGAGCATGTGTGTGTGTACATGTATGAGTGAGTGAGTGTGTGTATGAGCGTGTGTGTACGTGCGTGTGTACGAGCATGTGTGTGTGTACATGTATGAGTGAGTGAGTGTGTGTATGAGCGTGTGTGTACGTGCGTGTGTACGAGCATGTGTGTGTGTACATGTATGAGTGAGTGAGTGTGTGTATGAGCGTGTGTGTACGTGCGTGTGTACGAGCATGTGTGTGTGTACATGTATGAGTGAGTGAGTGTGTGTATGAGCGTGTGTGTACGTGCGTGTGTACGAGCATGTGTGTGTGTACATGTATGAGTGAGTGAGTGTGTGTATGAGCGTGTGTGTACGTGCGTGTGTACGAGCATGTGTGTGTGTACATGTATGAGTGAGTGAGTGTGTGTATGAGCGTGTGTGTACGTGCGTGTGTACGAGCATGTGTGTGTGTACATGTATGAGTGAGTGAGTGTGTGTATGAGCGTGTGTGTACGTGCGTGTGTACGAGCATGTGTGTGTGTACATGTATGAGTGAGTGAGTGTGTGTATGAGCGTGTGTGTACGTGCGTGTGTACGAGCATGTGTGTGTGTACATGTATGAGTGAGTGAGTGTGTGTATGAGCGTGTGTGTACGTGCGTGTGTACGAGCATGTGTGTGTGTACATGTATGAGTGAGTGAGTGTGTGTATGAGCGTGTGTGTACGTGCGTGTGTACGAGCATGTGTGTGTGTACATGTATGAGTGAGTGAGTGTGTGTATGAGCGTGTGTGTACGTGCGTGTGTACGAGCATGTGTGTGTGTACATGTATGAGTGAGTGAGTGTGTGTATGAGCGTGTGTGTACGTGCGTGTGTACGAGCATGTGTGTGTGTACATGTATGAGTGAGTGAGTGTGTGTATGAGCGTGTGTGTACGTGCGTGTGTACGAGCATGTGTGTGTGTACATGTATGAGTGAGTGAGTGTGTGTATGAGCGTGTGTGTACGTGCGTGTGTACGAGCATGTGTGTGTGTACATGTATGAGTGAGTGAGTGTGTGTATGAGCGTGTGTGTACGTGCGTGTGTACGAGCATGTGTGTGTGTACATGTATGAGTGAGTGAGTGTGTGTATGAGCGTGTGTGTACGTGCGTGTGTACGAGCATGTGTGTGTGTACATGTATGAGTGAGTGAGTGTGTGTATGAGCGTGTGTGTACGTGCGTGTGTACGAGCATGTGTGTGTGTACATGTATGAGTGAGTGAGTGTGTGTATGAGCGTGTGTGTACGTGCGTGTGTACGAGCATGTGTGTGTGTACATGTATGAGTGAGTGAGTGTGTGTATGAGCGTGTGTGTACGTGCGTGTGTACGAGCATGTGTGTGTGTACATGTATGAGTGAGTGAGTGTGTGTATGAGCGTGTGTGTACGTGCGTGTGTACGAGCATGTGTGTGTGTACATGTATGAGTGAGTGAGTGTGTGTATGAGCGTGTGTGTACGTGCGTGTGTACGAGCATGTGTGTGTGTACATGTATGAGTGAGTGAGTGTGTGTATGAGCGTGTGTGTACGTGCGTGTGTACGAGCATGTGTGTGTGTACATGTATGAGTGAGTGAGTGTGTGTATGAGCGTGTGTGTACGTGCGTGTGTACGAGCATGTGTGTGTGTACATGTATGAGTGAGTGAGTGTGTGTATGAGCGTGTGTGTACGTGCGTGTGTACGAGCATGTGTGTGTGTACATGTATGAGTGAGTGAGTGTGTGTACGAGCGTGTGTGACTGTAATGAGGGGGACGGGTCTGATAGAAGCAGATGATCCTTCACTGAAGGACGCACTCAGATCTAATAACCTTCAGATTTTATCAACTGGCGTCTGTGAACACCATGGAGGGGGTCTCATATTGTTCACCCCCCTCCCTCATGAATGCACAGTACACTACAATAGGGTCTTTATTTCCCAGACTACTCTTTATCAGAGGAGGTAAGTGCACTTAAGTATGCGCATTAATTCAGTCTTGGGGAGCTAACGGTAGCGAAGCTATTGTACTGAATTGAGCAAAATGGGCGAAATTACTTTGTAAATCTGTGAAAGTGTGTGTGTGTCTACACGCACACGCCTGTGAGTGTGTGTCTGCATGAATATGCATGTGTATGCCATGCGTGTGTACTCTCGAAAGCGCAAATTAGACGGTAAAATGTTGAATTCAATATTCAGCAAGTGGCTCACATGGAAGCTATTTTAGTGTAGATGTCCTCCAGTCATTCTAGCATGCAGGGGACAGGGGGACATATTTAATACCCCACTACCTCTGTACTACCCCTGTCCACTGCATACTACCTCTGTACTACCCCTGTCCACTGCATACTACCTCTGTACTACCCCTGTCCACTGCATACTACCTCTGTACTACCCCTGTCCACTGCATACTACCTCTGTACTACCCCTGTCCACGGCATACTACCCCTGTCCACTGCATACTACCTCTGTACTACCCCTGTCCACTGCATAGAGTGGGGTTTTACAAGGCTTTTACATGGCTGTCACATGCTCTCATGGTAAGAACCGTGAAGTACAGTATAAGCACTGGGGCAGGTTTAAAAGAGCAAGTAACACATAACTGATGCATCAGACAGAATAATGTGCAAGACGTCCATATATCCTGCCTCTCTTGCCCAATGCATGCTGGGATAGGATCCAGCCTCCAGCCCCCCACCCCCCACTCAACCGCGACCCAGACCAGGAATAAGCAGGTTAGATAATGGAGGAATGGATGGACGTCCATATATCATTTAACTGTAGATGTGATAAAGGCTTGTGAGCCTCTTTCTGTCCCTCTATCAACCCTGCACTGTTCCACATGGGAAGAAACCCATGACTGGACAAATAAATACATACTACTTGGCTGAAAGGGATTCGTATCAACAAACTCAAAGTGCATTGCAACAAGCAGTAAAATAACGGCAAAGCGTATCAGATAGCAGTAAAATAACGGCATGCCGTAGACCCGTCAGAGGAAATGCAAAGCGTATCAGATAGCAGTAAAATAACGGCATGCCGTAGACCCGTCAGAGGAAATGCAAAGCGTATCAGATAGCAGTAAAATAACGGCATGCCGTAGACCCGTCAGAGGAAATGCAAAGTGTATCAGATAGCAGTAAAATCAGACGATAAAGCCTGGCTTTCGATACGGTGAAAACGGATCATAGATAATTAAACACATCAAGCGAATGCGATAGGAGAGTGCTAAAGAACATGTCTTCTGTCATGGTGTTAAGCATCTGCTAAATGCCTCAATTGTAAATAAAAGGTCTAGAGATTGTATGCAGATAAAAAAAATTTAAAACAAAGGGCCTGATTTACTAAGACCTTTAGCGTGTGCAAAACCTTTTAACGCACGCAAAACCAACACCATGACCAATGGGTTTTGCACCAATCATTGGTTGTGTTATTAGTTTTGCGTGTGCTGACAGGTTTTGTACATGCTAAAGGTCTTAGGGCTTGATTTACTAAGGTTTCCACTAGGCTTTGATAAGCAGCACACTTCTTCCCAAGCAGCACACTTCTTCCCAAGGAGCCCCAGCGACTTTCCGGACTTCATTCCGAGATTGCGAGTCTTCAACCGCCGACTGCAGGCTTTCAGACGAGAACAGCCAATCAGTTTTATTTCAGCAGAATGGCCCTTTATTCAGCCGCCACAAAAGGAGAGTAAATTGGGCCGATTCCACACTTCGTCTAATCTGTGGAATACTTCTCCCACCTGAACGCACTCTTTCAGACGCTCTTCCCTAATATTTTCCAGAGCTTTCCGAAGAAAGGGAGAATCACATTTCTTTTCTATCAGGAGGATATGATAATGCAATTCCGGAGAAAAAGATCCCTCATCTCCTTGGCAGGCTTTATGTGGACAGTCGCATTGGTCTTCCGTCCTAGAAGGATATCCCAGAGCCACAGTAACTATGCTCATTCTGACTGTTTTGTCGCTGTATTAAAATGCTAATGAGAAGATTTCCTCACGAAAAACTAATGCACCAATATAAAAAACTGAAATGCAAAAAGCATTCTTATATATGTGTGCAAACAGTTTTATTGCATCTTCGCTCATGTTTTTTGTGATTTTATACATGTGGGTTAACATTTGTCCCCTGTTCATAATTTTCTCCCAATGTGTCTTATTTTAAGACCTTCCCGAAATAGGAATATGGCTGTCCCATCGCTTCCAACTCTTCAGCCAGCTCAGGTGAGCAGAGGGTGGGGTGGGGGGGGGGGGGTCCAAAATGTGTGTCAGACAGCCACAGCACTTTCAGCACACAGTGAGTGCTACCCTGTGCACATTTTATAGATTGGTATTGGTTG
This sequence comes from Ilyophis sp. 1 JC-2022, assembly GCA_022702515.1. Lineage (NCBI taxonomy): Eukaryota > Metazoa > Chordata > Actinopteri > Anguilliformes > Synaphobranchidae > Ilyophis > Ilyophis sp. 1 JC-2022. The sequence goes on from CM040397.1 coordinate 6,892,737, forward strand.
GTATCTTTTTATTAATTTTCATAAGCGCTACATAAACATCATGAAACATGTTTTTCACGGCAAATAGCGTGATATGTATACATAAAATGTTTACAGTTGAGCCATATACACTATTTAAAAAAAATAAAGTATACATATCAAAATATTTAGTTTGTTCCAATGTGCCCTCCACTATTATTGGCACCTCTGGTAAAGATGAGTAAAAAGAGTTATAAAAAATTTACCGCTTGATGAATTGGCTTAATCTCACACTGAATTTAAAAAAAAAAATCCAACCTTTCATTGAAGTAAATTTATTATGAGAAAAAAAAAATCCATCATCAAGAAATAATTATTATTAACAAAACCACTTGCGCCACAATTATTGGCACCCCTGCATTTATATATAGAATAAAGTAATAATCTTTTATATTTGGTCGCATATCCTTTGCATGCCATGACTTTCTGATGTCTATGACCCAACAACATCAAAAGACTCTTGACATCTTATTTTCTGGTACTTTTACAAGCGATACTATAACCTCTCTGCATTTGAACGGATCTCTAAGAGAATTTGGGAGGAGGGACTAGATTTAGCTGTAAATTATGCTGGAACAGTATGGAATACATGGTTGGTAAAATGGCTGTAAGGGTCTGAGGTATCAAACAAACCTCAAACCATCACTCTGCTGCCAGATATGCAGTAGATATGGATGGATCGCTTTAAGGGTTGTTTTTCCAGACATATTTTTCTATTGAACTCTATGGAAAAATAAGTCAGGAGAAGAAACGCTTCAAGTGGGGCGCTGTGTCTGCAGGTTTAACTCTTTAGGAGAGTTCTCTGCACCAGTGGTTCATTTAAATGATCTATTGGCTAAATGATCCAAACACCTTGTTCTAAAGGCCTTAATTGGCAGCTGATTGAAAGAAAACCACAAAAACCCACAAACACTGTGTCCCCCTGGTTTGACATCCCTGGTCTAATATATCAAGGATTTTTTTTTTATAATAAGGAAAGGGGAGGCAACCAATTGTTTTTTAATTATTATTTTCAGGTTACGCTTTTTACAGAGTCTCTCTGTCACCATGAGGTGGGTGCGGACAGACTGGGGTTATCTCAGAGCGGGCATATACCCGCAAAAGTTCACATTTTGTACAATAAAATTGCGGAAAGCTCATGATAAAAGATACGGCAGGAGAACCATCCTGGCCAGGTTTCCAAAAAATGTACTGTGTGTCAGCAAGAACATGATGATTATTATTATCATCTTAAATAAAAACAAGTAGAGAGAAAAATACCCATTAATTAATCTACCTTAATTTCAATGCCGCATCATCTACAGCGAGCTGAATTCTAATAACACGGTACATTCATTTACTTGATTCTAATGTGCACAGGGAACAATTTGCATACCAAGTGCTTTTACATTCCTCTGTGTATTCAATAAATATTCTTCTTTTTGAGACACAAATTAAGCTGTAAAATTTCCCACCAGGGAACTAATTTGCATACACAGCGTGATTGGATCGCACAAATAATGGAGGACCACCAAAACCCCGCCTCAAGAATGGAGATTAACAGCCAATAGAGGACGGGAGAAGACTCACGGCAGCCATTATTGTACGAAGGGGAGAAATGGGTTTAGTTCTTAAATTTCCAAGCGGTGCATATCGTTAGAGATATCGGGGGCACCCTGGGCAACAGTGAGCACTGCAGGTGGGGTCACACCTGAGAGCTAACGAGAGTGCTCTTCGTCTTGTACACCTCGTTGAATTTAATGTTTTCCGTGACAGGTCCATCTTTATCCGTAGACTGTCGGCGTAGCTCCGTTGTTGTGGTTTCAGTCGAGCAAGCTCGTGACTCCTGTTCTGACTGGTGAGGGGCCACGCACCACCTGTTGTGGGATGTAGAGGCGCACACCGGCAGCTGTTTCCAGTCACTTTCTGTCTGCGGGATACCCAAGCGGAAGCCCTCTCCACCCGACTGCCTTGTCCCAGTGGGGGGACCCCAGCCGGTTCTCCTGGCTTTCCCGCAGACGACCCACAGGTCGACCCACAGGGCAGCCACCCGCGCCCGAGCACGGTGGTTAAGACTTCTAAGGTCCTGTGACCTGGACCTCCGCGTTGGCACCGTCAAAAAAAAACTGAAAGGATGTAGGTCATGCTCTGACTGCCTCAGACAGGTTTCCTCAACCCTGTTCCTGGAGATTTTCACTCCAACCTTAACAAAGCACACCTCATTTAACAGCTAGAGATCTACCATCCTGTAGGTTTTCACTCCAACCCTAACAAAGCACACCTCATTTAACAGCTAGAGATCTACCATCCTGTAGGTTTTCACTCCAACCCTAACAAAGCACACCTCATTCAACAGCTAGAGATCTACCGTCCTGTAGGTTTCACTCCAACCCTAACAAAGCACACCTCATTCAACAGCTAGAGATCTACCGTCCTGTAGGTTTCACTCCAACCCTAACAAAGCACACCTCATTTAACAGCTAGAGATCTACCATCCTGTAGGTTTTCACTCCAATCTTAACAAAGCACATCTCATTCAACAGCTAGAGATCTTGTTGAGCTGCTAATAAGTAAAATCATGTGTGCCAGATTAGGGTTGAAATGAAAACCTACAGGACGGTAGCAGTGGCGGCCGGCCTATAGAGGGCTCTGGGGCGCCGCCCCCCCCTCCCCCACATACAAATAAAATAAAAAGTTTTTAAAAAATTATTATTTTTTATTATTATTTTTTATTATTATTTAATTTTTTAGTAGCTTAAACATGTTATATGTTGGCCTTGCGTTGTCTAAAGTTTAATACATTACATATGCATGTTCAGGGGACTGCGGGGCGCCGGTAACGTTATGGTGAATCAGAGCACTCATTCATTTTCAGGCGAGCCCCCTCATTCTGCTGCCTGATTCGCGGCCAAAAAAGTAGTCCCCCGGGCGCAGCCCTGTGCGCCCCGGACTATCCTACCCTTTTCTGATTAGTCCTCATGGTTTATGATATTATTGGATTGGATTTAAGGCATGTTTATCACGCCCAGCCGGCATCTAGCAGGATATCACTGCGAGTACTACGGCTAGGTTCAGTCGGCTGCTACGCATTCATTCAAGTAGATCTAGACCAAGCGAGAGAGATAATTCGAAATGGCTTCTTCAAGTGGAACAGAAAGCAAAGAAAATTCGGTTATTTCTTTGCAAATGTATGAAGCTAAACTTTTTTGGCAGGCTTAGCATTGCTGAACAACTCGATGAAGGCTACAGAATTGGCATTAGGCAAACTCTACAGAAAGTGGGCACATAATGTATGCTACAAACAAATCAAAGGTTTTTTTTAAAAATCCTGGCATTTTCTAAAAAAATATTGTTCTGTTTGATAGAAATTATAATAAAGTAACTGCATAAGCAATCACATTGTTGTCAGATTTTTTCTTTTTAAGTTAGAAGGATTTTATTTCAGAAAATACATCGGAAGTGGACAGAAAAATATCCCACACATTCAAAACAATGCTTAATTCCAGTTGCAAACGTTACTGTTCATTCTGTCCATCACAGTAACGTTAGCTATACCCCTCTCTGTACATGATTCGGTGGATTTAGTAACTATTAAAATGCACAGGAAGTAACTCAATTAAACCCTTTGTTGTTATGATCGGGAAGAATTTAGCTAATCCAATTGTATAGGTTTATAGAAACCCGATTGTAAGGCTAACGTTATTTCAGTCCGTGACCAATCAGTAACGTTCGCGAGTATTACATTGCGAGATCCACTTTTATTTAACGCGGAAGTGATTCCCATCGTATTTGTGTGCCTGCGCTAAGATCGTAGATTCACGAATTTTGGAGCGGCGGGTGAGAGAAATTTCATTTTATTTCTCGAAATTAATGAATAAATATTCTGTCCACTAAAGTAACGATAGCGTCATGTAACGCACACCTCATTCAAGAAACGAAATTATGAAAACTACACATTATTTGAGGTGAAATGTGTGTTGAAATGACGAAAAGTTGGGATGCCCGTTGAATGCGTGTGTAAATGCATGTAAACATTGTGTACATTCGGCGAACCCGGAGATTCCCTGTGCTAACGTTAGACACTGTCCATGTAACATTAGAAAAAGCCCGTGTTTTCTGTGAAACCCAATCCATATGTTGATGAAGCACAAAAAAACTCATAAATATGTTGAAATGGTCATGTAATCATTTGCTGTATGTCTGTACATTCCATTATTTTAACATACAGTCAAGGATTTTTAACTGTTTTGTTAAGTTTAGTAAATTCTGTCCACGTAACATTAGCAACATATCCGAAAATTTAAACCCCTTTATTAATCAAAATATGAGTGGGCCAGGTCTAAAAGTTGGTGGGAATCCTTTTTATAATAAAGCAAGACCAAATAAAACAGAAATGTTAGATTGCCTGATGTCTTACTTGAAAAACTGTCCTCCACTGTTGCCAATTAAACTGTCTTATGCAACTGAGACACAAGGTGGCTTGTTTTTTCTGTTTAAAGTCAAAGTCAGATGTATTTGTTTTTTTTTTAGAAATGCTAGCGCCCCAACCTATATTTAGATCACCAGCCGCCACTGGACGGTAGATCTCCAGGGTTGGGGACCACTGGCCTAAGATATGCCTGCTGTGATATTGATCCCATTGTTTTTTATTTAGAAGACTTTAGTATCTGTGTGCTGATATCATTATGCAGGAACAGCCTCCCATCTCAGGGAAAATGGTGGAAGCTTTTCCTTTGATTGCCATTTTCTTGATTTTTCCTAGTTGGCCATTAAATTCAGGCCAACGCCCGGCTGAGTGAGGCGTATAATGAGAAATCCCTGGGATCTTGTTAGGCCTTGTGTCCACGGAAAACGGTTAGGGCCCAGGAATAGATTAAACGAGACTCCGTCTGATCCTCCACCATTTAAGAGCAGCGTTGTAGTCATTAATTAGCCATTAGACACACAGAAAGGCTAGGGTACTGTGGTTCGTTCGTTCAGAGCCTAAATAAGGAAGGAGCAGCATTAATGTTCTTCTAACACAGGTGGGCGTCTCTCACGTTGAATCGTTTTCCATGTGGGGCTGCTGAAAGGGATGCAAACCTGAACTAAATGTGGCCGTTCACGCTGAAAATAAACACGGGTTGTTTTAAATCAGAACCACAGCGCTGGACGAAGTGCTTCTCTGGATATCTTGCATGCTTTAACATTATCTCCTACCCAGAATCCATTGCCCTTTTCAACAAGGAGGTGTTAAATAATCCTGCGGTGCGGTGAGAATGATCTACGAACGCCTTGCTGTTTATATTTATGTCCGTCCGTTATTAGGCCTGGTGGCTTATCTCTTCAGGAAAGGCTTATTTCTGGTTCCGCACGACTCCATGTCCAAAGCAGCGGTGAATCTGAACATGTCGCCTCAATTCAGCAAGCCTTTGCCTGTTGCCTAGTTACCAAGGTACTAATATGAGTCCCCCTCAAAGGGAAGAAACCAATCAGGTGTGCCACCTTGCCAACGTCCTACATTTTGTTGGAAGAACGCAACGGGGATTTGCGTGTGTTGTCCATCTTCTCTCAGCCAAAGGAGCCGAGAAACGTACAGGAGTAGATTAGAGCTGGAGCCCTTCTCGGATTCCATTTTGCACTGATTTCGTATGTCCATTGTGGCTTGCCGTAGCAGGCCACCAAAGAGCGCAATTAATATATTTCAAACTTATCCCTGAGCTCTGGCTGGTTTCCCAGGGAAACACCGATTTGATCTGATTTGCACGTTTTTTTTAACGTTTGTTCCCTGCTCTGGGTAATGAGCCTTTTTTTCCCCCTTCTTTTCTTTAAAGTAACTTTTCCATTAAGTTGACCAGATGGATGCCTGGTGAAGAGGATGGACAGCTTCCTTTTCTGCTAAAAGGATTTCCTTTGAAAGACAGTGAAAAATTTGCGGGGGGAGGGGGAGGGGGTGCTACATGAGGTTTCTGTGACCTACTTTTTCAAAGTGAACCCCCATACCCCCCACCCCCCTCTCTGTCCCTCTCTCTCTTTATTTTTGTCTTCCTCTCTCTCTTTCCCTCGTCATCTCTCTTTCTCTCGGGATATGTTATCAAAAGTAAATTCTATTTTCTGTTTATAAATTTGGAAAAAGTGAATGTATAAATGTATACTATACTATGAATAAATATAAACTTTTACACCTAGTCATGGCTGAAATAAAAAATTTTGGCACGTAGGATTTTTATTTTTGATGCACCGCACGCACGCATGCACGCACAGTAAAACTTTGAACACAGAACCTTGAGCAACCTGAACAGCGGTATTGTAATCAGTTACCGAGCAACACCAGCATAGAGGACCGCTAATGCTCACCTGTCTAAGAGGAAAAACAGCTTGCGGACCTCCGCTATCAGCATCAGAATCTCATTATTCAGAGGGACGATAGCCACTCTCAAAAACCGCGCCGTAGGACACCGATGCTCTTGAGTACCCAGCCGGAGGGTGGCCATTGCCCTGGTTTAGCTAATACCTCACCACTGTGCTCTCGGCCAAACGATCACCCATCCATTTCAGGTGCAGGAAAAAGATGAGCTGATATTTGCCCTTTATTTTTGAGAAGTTGTTGACACAGTGGCGAATAAAGTTCAGCACCATTAGTAGTCGTAGAAGAAAAGGTAATTTTTCTATCTCTCATGGGAAAATTGGTTTTGCAGCCAAATCAAATCAACAGCACAAAAAACACAATACATAGACTAGAGAAATCAGAGGCATTACATTACAAAGGTTATTTGCTATGCTTGCTGTACGTATTAGTCTTGCCGAGGGGAACAGACAGGCGCCTGCCTGAGGGTCAGAGATTAAACCCTGTCGACGGGGGGTGGGTTAAATCATTTACAATAATCTCAGCTTTCTTGAGTGCCCTATTTTTGTATATTTTTTGTATATGTAATCAGGCTGGTTTGTGGCTGTCCAAAGATTTCGCTGCAGATGTGAAGAATTCTTGCCAGTCTGTTCAGATGGGAGAGGCTGGGTAGAGAGAGCAATGATTAAAGCTGGACTGAGCCAGTCACCTGCGTACACACTGTTTCCAGGGTTTTACACAGGTATCAGGGCTGTGGTGAGATGTGGAAGAGGGGAAATCCAGGGATGTGCACCTGCCTGCAGCTGCTGCTCTAAATCCGCCATCGTTACAGCGAAGGATCCTTGAAGCTGAACAGCATGCGTACAAACTGCCTCTATAACCGAAGCCTCGCTCAGCTTGGTGCATTGTTTCCACCTTCATTTGGATTTCCCTGTTATGCTCGCACTGCGAAGTTCTCCACAACCTGCGTCACGTATGTGCTCGTGTGCACTAAGCACATTTTCACCATGGTTGAGCTAAACACTGCGAAGTTCTCCACAACCTGCGTCACGTATGTGCTCGTGTGCACTAAGCACATTTTCACCATGGTTGAGCTAAACATGGAACAATGCATCTCTGTTGTTGCTGGATGTGAAAGTGTTTCTGATTCACCACATCACTATGAATATTCAAGGTGGGGGCGTGGCCAAAGAAGGGTCGTTTAAAGCGAGTTTACCTAGATGCAGGCCAAGTGGAGCATATGCTGATCGCACACACGTGCCATTCAACACACAGTGAGCACCATTATTCATTGGACAGTGACACATTTTTTGTTATTTTGCTTCTGTACTCTAGCACTTTAAGTTAGGAAGGATATAATGACAATGAGGTTTGAGGGTATTTTCATCCATATCGGATGAACCCTTTAGAAATGATAGAACCTTTTGTACATAGCCCCCCCCCATTTTCAGGCATCAAACATAAAGACAGTTTAACATAATGTAGAATAATGTCATAATTTTTAATATTTGGTCGCATGTCCTTTGCATGTCATGACTTCCTGCTGTTTGTGACCAAACAACATCAAAAGACTCTTGCTATCCTATTTTCTGGTACTCTTACAAGCGATACTATAACCTCTCTGCATTTGAATGGATTGGACTGAGAATGGAGAGAGCACTGAGGTCACATGCCACTTATTCTGGTCTCTGCTGATTGGCAGAGCACGATTTGGATATTTACATATCAGAACTTCCTTTGACCTGTTATGGATCCATGAACATTGTCCAATCAGAACCATTCTGTCAGTAATGGGCATTGTTATTCTGGCTTGTTAAAAGAAAAGAAATCGGGCAAATTGTTGTGTAATCACAGCGGAGAATGCGGGGGAGGTTTTCCGGCACTCTCCAGCCCTGCGCTGTTATTGTACTTGCAGTGTGTCATTAGAGATTCATACGTCACTCAGCTCAGGAGCATCTGAAAATTAACCCTTTGAAGAGCAGATTTTTTTTTTTCCCCTCCAAAAGTCAGTGTTCTAGAACTCCATTGTTTTATATTACCAGTAGTGATTGTTACATCAGCATTAGAATGCTCCGTTATGAACATTCTAGTCGAATGTTTGTGATCCTACGTCTTTAAATGCTAAAGAGCATCTGCACATTAAATGCATAGTACACGTGTAAGACTGCAGAAAGGCTGTGGCACATGCTGGCCGAGAGGGTGAAAAATGCCATGTTGGAAAAGCAGCAGATGCGGTGGAAAGATGTGATGTCCTCACCATGGTAACGAGTGAGGTGGAATTATGGGAAACTCACGCTTGTGTCAGCTCTGAATCCAGGGCTGCAGTCGCATCAGAATTTTATCCTTTCTTTCTGTCATTCCCTTCTCTTGCTTCAAGGGGGGAATCCCCAAAATGCCAGGATGAAATATGGCAGCCACACCAAGTGGGATTTGGTTCCAATTTAAGAAAGGGGAGGGAGTAATTATATGTAAATATTCCCTCACTCCCTCATTTATCCTCCCTTCCACCAAGGGTATAAAGTGCGAGCTTCCAGCAAGAAGGGAATCCCACAATGCAATGCTCCACATGGAAAAAGTGGGCGGTTTATGGTGTTGCACTTCCTGTATTCCTTTACTGTGTTCAGTTTAATTTTTGTTTATTTCTCGTCAACATTCTCTTGCAGAGCACCTGTTAAGCTTGTTTGCTGCATGTAGGAAATTACGTCACACGTACGAAAACGATGACTCGGGAAAAAACAACAGATACTCAGAAACTCGTCGATAGAGAGGCACAAAACAATGACGCTATCAAAGGTGAGGAACTCGTAACAAAGGACTGAATGCACAAGGTATAAATACACCGAGGGAAACAAGAAACAATGAGGATCAGGTGTGAGGAACCGGGAAGGGCAAATGACAGACGGGTGCACGTAATAAAACAATGAGGAAAGCGATAATAAAATACTAAGGGAACACGCAATACACGGAACTGATTCACACATAACACAGACTTGAACATGAACTGGGCAAGTGCATACAATTAGAGAACGGAAAGAGGAAACGAGAGTCAGCTGTAGTTAATAGAGAAACCAAAGAAAGATAATTAGTGATAGAACAGGCAGAACACGAGACAGTTGCAGTGAGGAAAGATGACATTAGTAAATTAGTAGATTAGTAGAACCCTGATTCTATGGCGTTAGTAGATTAGTATTATATACAAGTTAGTCATTAGTAGATAAGTAGACCCTAATTCTAAGATGTTAGTGGTTGATAGTTAATTAGTATTATTTACAACTAAGTAATTAGTAATGCAGGAAGGAATGAGAGGAAATACAGAGAAAACCGAAATCCCCACTCCCGACTCCCGAAAAGTGTGACGAAGACAGGGAGTGAAAGTAATACAAAACACAGAACAGTGAAACCACAAATAATCAGAAACATAAATACATGAATGAAAATGAAAATAAAAATACAAAACAGACAGAACTCAGACTCTCAGAACATAACAGGGAAGTGAGCAAGGGAAGGAAATGTGTAAAATTGGATCCAAACGCAGCCCAGGTCTGTGTCTGATTCAGCAACCTTCCATACTATTGAGTAGGCTTGTTGAGTAGACATTACAAGAAAGTAGTTAAGTAGGTGAAATTTTATAGAAATTATATCCTTATATATGACGCATAAATATGACACACTGGTTCATTTTAAAACATGTGACATGGCCGCACAAGGGTGGGATGTCTTACGAAACTTCCACAGAACGGTTGGGAAACGATATGGAGGGTATTTTTTGCATACTGCATGTCGCGTACTAAACAGTACACATTAAACAGCACACATCATCTGCCAGTACACAGGAGACAGGTCGCAGTAGATAGGGCTCTGATTCAACCTCCTTCCTACCGCCGGCTCACGGGTTGTGTAGCGACGAATTCTCAACAAAACACAGGGAATTGAATTGAGTAAAATTGGCTACCAACTTGGGAGAAAACTGAAAAAATCTGAAACTAATTTTAAAGAAGAAATGGAAAAAGTTTTCATTAGAAACTTGCTAATAAGCTAACACACCGAAGCATTAGCCAATTCTGCATCCTCAGAAGCAATCCTTTTTTTTATTTACAATGAAAACAAGATTATTATGGATATAGAACTCTCGAGGCTTGTCAAGTGAGCTCACAAACATGGAATAATGGTGTGAGAGAAAAAAGCAGCACTGAAAAGCTAATAAAGTGGTGAGGTGGTTTAATCATAAACAGGCGACATACAGCGAGTCGTTCCAGGTTCACAATGTAAAAAGCTTTATTACTGTGAGCTCAGTGACCATGGCTAATCTCTCTGCTGCTGAAGGCCTACCTTCTCAACCTTAATAATAATAATGATAATACAGGATAATTCTATAGCGCTTTTCAAGGTACTTTACGTTAAGTACACAAAGGATAAAACAAGGTTTATTGGATCAATATAAAAAATAAAAAAGGGGATTATAAAGGTTAGTTATTAAAGGTGAAAAGATGGGCTTTGAGGGCTTTTTTGAAGGATGCACTTTGTTTAAGGCGTACAACAACTCCACTGTCAGTCTGAATGTAAAGTTCAGTGATAAGTAGCATTATATTAGCGCTACATCAGAAGTGCGTATTGAAGCAGGGATGTAGACCTACATTGGGGTTTCTTTATGGTAAATGGACTGCACTTATATAGCGCCTTTATCCAAAGCGCTTTCCAATGGCCTCTCACTCACCCGTTCACACACACATTCACACACCAATGGCGGCAGCTGCCACGCAAGGTGCTAGCCTGCTCATTGGGAGCAATTTGGGGTTCAGTGGACACTTGCCCAAGGACACTTCGACATGTGGACAGGAGACCCTGCGATCAGCGGACGCCCCGCTCTACCTCCTGAGACACAGCCGCCTTTATGATGCACTTGTGGCTGGCGGCTGGAAATGATGATATATCTTCCTTTGAAGAGTAAGCGGTAAGTGAGGCAAACGGATAGGAAGTGGCAGCCGCTGTAATTGTAACAACTATTTGTGTTTCCCCTCAGCGTCTTCAAGGAGTGGGTTAAACAATCTGAGCATTTAGATACGTCCCTACTGTGAGGACTACTGAACTCATTAATCACTGTGTGTGTGTGTGTGTGTGGGCATGTTTTGCCTACTTCATGGGGACTAAATGTCCCCACGAGGATAGAAAAGGTTGTCAAATTCTCCTTTGTGGGGACTCGGGAATGGTCCCCATGAGGGAAAAGTTAATTTTAGGGTTAGGGGTTGGGTTTAGGGCTAGGGTTACAATTATGGTTATGGTTAGGATTAGGGGTCAAAGGTTATGTTTAGGGTTAGGTTTAATATTTAGGGTTAAGGCTAGGGTTATGGTTTAGGGTTATGATTAGGGTTAGGTTAGGGTTAGGTTTAGACAGTTCCAATAAAAATAGGAATACAAGGTTTAGGTTTTGGACGTCCCCGCAAAGATATGAATACAGGACTGTGTGTGCGTGTATATATATGTATGTGTGTGTGATGTGTGTGTATGTGTGTCTGTATGTGTGTGTATGTGTGTGTGTGGATGTGTGTGTGTGTGAAAGATAATCTGTGGCCACTTTATCAGTCGCCCAGCCGAGCACACGCCCTCTTTTTTAAACACAACCCCGTTTCCAAGCCAACACTTCTTAATTACCCCAATAGTGTGGGCAAAGGCAACATGTATGGATGTAATATTTTTATTAATGTCTCTAGATATTTTAATTTCACGCCTCCAGCTATAATACTTGTAATGACTTGACTGTTAATGTCGTAAGAAAATAATATATATGTACTTTTAACATTGTTTTTCCCCACATATTGGTGGTAGTGTAGTTTATTTAAGCAGATGCAGATATATTTAACGTATATATATGATGGGCTATATGTTCTAATGCGTGTTTTCCAATGATATTCCGGGTTGGAAGACGCTGCATTAGATGGATTGTCTCACTCAGGACCTCCATCCTGGAATTGCTCCATCAGGCTATGTGTGTCAGTCTTTATGTCCATCGAGCCGCTCAAATAGTCCCTGTTATGTCATTTTAACAAGGCGCTGATTTTCCGCGCTGCGCTTCGGGACTGAGCGCAAAGAAAATGCCTCCGTCGCGTTGTTCGTGAATAAATTCCGCCATTGATTATCTGGGTACTTTATGATGTGTGGAAGAAAGATTGAAAACAGGAATATAGTGGTGGGGGGGGGGGCTAATGAAGACAAACTAACTAACAAAACAAAAATAGCCCGCCGCTCTCAAAGGCTGTGTTGTCATGACAACGGCGATGCCGGCCCCGTCAGAGGGGTTGTTAGCGACTTTATTCTGACAGAACCGGTGGCCCTGAATGTGCACAGAACAGATCCTCAAAATCCAGCGCAGCATCACTGGAATTCTCCACATTTAAAAACCCTTTTAAAATGTGTGAGTGGTTTCTGCAGCAGCAGAGGCGTAATTGGCTGACATGCCCCGGAAAGCCTTCCTTGATCAGAGTAATTGATTAGCTTTTAGGGTTTGGCAGAGAAACAGCAAACAGCGCGGGATGATTGTTTGGTACAATCACCGCGTTTTATCACCAGGCTTCTAGCGGGGAGACGTGAAATATGGCGCTACGCGTGATAAATCACAGGGGTAATAGAACTGTTGGGGGTAAATGGTAAATGCGTGTGCGCTGGTGCTAAAAGATGGAACGCCTGCATTAAGTATGACCCCTGCGAGGACCCTTATTGCACAGTTAGCCTTTGCTCCGGCCCTGCGGTTCCCTGAGGAGGAAGCAGGAAGCAGGAAGCTGATGTATGCGCCGCCACGCTGCTCGAGGTGCTACTTATTTATCGTGAATCTGTAGCGGGGTTTATTATTATTATTTTTTATTATTTTTTTTTTTTTTCGTAGGGTCATCCCGGTGTGTTGGTTAGAGGCTGAGAGAAGCAGACGGAAGAGCAGCCTGGTTGTAAAATTTGTGGGAGGGGGGCGGGGGCGTAAACTCAAGGTCAGGTGTAAGGACACAGGGGCTAAGGAGTTTTCAGTCGATGCGTGTAAAAAGGCCTCGGTCAGCAAGACTGCACCTCCCCCCCCCCCCCGCCTGCCTCCCCCCCCGCCTGCCTCCTCCTCCTCCTTCAGTGTTCCTCTCCAATGTTTTTATTAGCGTAATACAGGAAGATTTACGTCACATGACCTTTGAGCGGTCAGCGGCACTTTGTCTTTCAGTCACATCTCTTTATAATTTTTTTATTAGGTTTTGGTATAATTGTACAGCCATTCTGAAGGCTTGAAATGGCCCTCTTAATAGTGTGTGTGTGTGTGTGTGTGTGTGTGTGTGTGCATACGGGTGTATGTGTGTTGTGTATGTGCGTGCGTGCATGCATGTGTGCAGGGGTGTGTGTGTGTGTGTGTGTGTGTGTGTGTGTGAGAGAGAGAGAGAGAGAGAGAGCGTGCGTTTGTGCATGTACGCAGAAGAGCAGGCTTGTGTCAGTGCAGGGAACTGACCTGGATTAAAATGCTTTTGAAAAGGTTTCTTTAAGATGTTATGTCTAAGAAAAGATTTTTATTTTTTGCTTTGATTTTTTTTTTGTCATGACAGTAAAAGCAAGGAGCTATTTTCAAACAATTAACAAAAAGATGAATTAAGACCGCCTCCCCTGGCTGATTTATAAGGTTTTATCTTTCTCTCAATAACTGCTTTTGGCAGTAAAAGGATGGGGTTTTAATGGTTCAAAAGCATTTTTACAAAATTGCCTTTTTTTAATGAGGTCTGTGCATAGTGGTTGAGCTGCTGAGCTGCTGTTCAGCGATTCAGATCGCACCATTGCGCAGTTATGAATTTCAGTCAAGGGGAATTCCTTAAATTAACTAAGTGGAAAATGAAAAAAATTGCAGCACATTTGGGGTTTCAAAAGTCGAGCCCCTCCCCCCACCTGTAATTTATTACCTGAATTAGCCACAAAGCTGTGTTTATCACTGTATCGTGCAATTCAACTGTTTAATTAAAGTTTAATCGTTAAAGGACTTCATATTGTTATAAAAAGTAATACTCAAGCTATGCTTCTTCCTGTTCATTTGCTTTGAACAATTCTGGTAAATTCATGACACACTCATTTTAAAACCTTTAGCAGAAAATGTACTTTATTTAAATGCAATATAATCTGGCTTTATAGCTGTGTATATGCCCTACGCAAAACAGCCTGTTGCCTGTATTACACACCCAAGAAAAACTGACCATTATTTCTTTCTTTCAAATATTTGTCTAATTTGCACCCATCAAGGAACACACCATTTACTGGGCTGTTTGTACAGTGACATAATGAAAATATTAACTTCATAACGCACATAATTTGTATAATTTATTCCCCCTGCAGTTTGTGTGTAATACTGTAAACACTATATTTGTGGGGACAGACATATTGTCCTCTAATAGGCTAACACACCTGCTTTCACAATACTTACAGAAGCCTTATCGACATGAATTCCAAATACACACCGTTTTGTTTGGACATTTGTTTATATTCCTTATTTAAAGCAAGGCCAGCCCTGTTACGTGTTAGTTATTATTATACAGGTCTGACCTTCACATGTGTAATTAACAATACCGCTAACTGTTGTTCCATGTTACCTACGTTGGAGTTACTCAGTAATCACCTCTTGTTACCAAAGTAGTTACAATTTAACTACACAGGAATAGCTTCATTACCTAGATAGCTAAAAAGAAACACAGCTATTGCTATATCTCCCAGGTGGTCCTCACAACTACAGCTCTGAACCTTGGTGATTTCACACACATTCAACGGCTCTGAAGTTGAGGATCCTGACCATTCCAGTGCTAGCTGGCCCAACGACGTTGTTCAGCCGCTAGAGGGCTACAGTTGGCAGGATGTTCTTCTCCTTGTTCCGTATTGGCGCTGTCCAGAGGCCGACCCCGAAGCAGCGTTCAGCACAACGGCTGTGCGGCTGCAGAATACGACGCGTGCGTTAGCGGTTAGCGGCTGCGGCCATTTCAGACGCATGTTCTAGGCTGCGCTCTCCTCCGAACTGACAGTGGAGGTTGCAACAGCGTGGCAGGACCTGCTGGAACTGAAGGAGGTGTATTAAACATCTTTCATCTTTATTTCAGAGCCAGAAAGGTTTCAATCTCACGCATCGTTTATTTAATTAGTGTATACTGCACTGCAAACAAAAGTGAAAAATAATATTTGGAATTTGAAATTAGTTCAATGGTAATTTTGAATTATAAATCAAAATTATATAATCCAACGTGATTTTAAAGCCTTATCGTCCATCTGCACAGCTCACGGCCTGCAGATACATTTTTACCCAAAATATTTACTAACAGAATTATCAGAAAGATAGCGATATAGAATATAAAGTTCTTATTTTTCTTATTAAATGTTTGAATCATAATTCATAGCATGCAAAATGTGATTATGTATTCAGTCTCGCTCCCTTTCCCGTGATTTCAGGGTGCTGTTTTTCAAACAGGAAGTCTAATCAGCTTTTAGTTATTCAAATGAATGCATAGTCGCGGCACTGTCGACCTTCCTGCTCGCTTCTCCTTCTCGCAAAGTGCAGGTACGTTCCCTGTTTTCCATACCTGAATTCCCGCTGATCATTTTCACAGGTGTGATGTGCAGACAGGCCAGGTTTTTCTCCTCAGTTTGGAATCGTTAATTATGCTTCTTCGGGTCTTCACCCCGCCTGTGAAAGACCTGTATTTACAGTGCACCCACACATCAGCGAAAGCTACCTAATCAAATTGCCAGTGTCAGATCAACTCTAACGAGAGTTAATACGGGTCCAGTGGGGATGAAATGTACTCTATTTGTGTTGAACGTACTCTAGCAGAGTTGATTTCACACTCTGTGCTCACACAAGGGCACCTGCGTTTCGGTCTTTGAGCTGGGTGTTCTGTGCGCCTGTTCCCTGATGTTGGAATTATATTTCTCCCTCTTTTTGGAAGGAAGATTCACTGGCTGTTTTCCACAAGACACTGCCCCACCCCCCTCTCTCTCTCTCTCCCCCTCTCTCTCTCTCTCTCTCTCTCTTTTCAGACTGCACCTCAATTAAGGCTTTATTCGTTTAAAACCAAAATAAATCCTTCCTTCCCTTAATTTGGCCCTTAATTTTGTTTAATGCATTTCTGCAGTGGCACTGATTTGCTTGTTTGTTTATCTTTGCTTTGATTATCTCGAGCGCTGGATTTCTCAGACTTTGTATAAATGCGACTTTTGTCGCTGCTTTGCCTGAAAGCGTCTGGTGCAGCTAAATGTACTCGAATAGTAAATAGTTGTTGTCTCTGACAGGTTGACAAGCGTGTCTCTCATTAATAGCGCCAGGGGTCCTGTTGGCACCGGGTTTGTCGTGAATTAGAGCGGCAGTAGGATCAAAGCCGCGCTATCTCCGGCAGGACTTCTGCTAATGAACCCCTGGTTATTTTCTGCTAATGGCATAGCCAGGACTTGAACCTGCAGCTATTGACAATTGTGGCCTGCCTCCCCACCGGCTGACCCACTTGAGAGCGCTGTAATTAGTCTGTTTTTCAGTACCTGACACTAACAACGTGCAGTAAATCAAATTTGTCGCGCTGTTCGGCCCTGTCTTCTGCTTTTTTTTTGTGATGGGTTTTTCCGCAACGACGGAGCTGATTGGGTCTCTCATCGGAGGGTCATCGGCAGGGGCCATTCCTGACCCTCATTGATGGGGGTAATGAGATTACCTGGTGCATTATGGGTGATGTCTCATCACTGTAATGAGCAAGATGAGAGGGATGAGGTATTTCCTGGAACCCTTTCCGTATTTTAGCTAATTGGATGATTATGAGGAGGTTATCTCAGAGACGAATGCCCAGGCAGACACACGGACACACAGACACACAAACACACAGAGAGACACAAATAGAAGTAAAAAAAATGTTTTTTAAATAAATGAAAGTGGGTATGGGTGCAGAATTCTCAATATATAAATAATGACCTTGGATGCAGTGGTCGTTTTACTATGTGTGTGACATTACGACAGAGTTATCAAACATTTGTGTGATTGGATGGGGGGGGGGAGACATAACGTGTTTTATGGGACACAAAAAACACTGATAAAGAGGAATTGCACCCCTGCCCCCCCCCCCCAGCCATACGATCACGGGTCATTTCTACATGTCCTTCACAACCTCTTCCCTTGTTTTTTTTTCTCTCCTTCCTCTTTTCCTTTAATCCTTTCTTGTCACAGGGAAGGTGGTGGACAAGGGGCCAAATTGAATTTCCAGTCTCTTTGCGACTAGATACAGATGGAGGCTGTTCTGGGCATCTGTTGTACAAAGTGCACCCGCCCATGCAAGTGTGAGGCCTCTGCTCGTTCAGAGTTCCCTGGTTTTGATTAAGAAGTCCATTAGTACTCAATGATGATAAAGAGGACTGAGCCACAGAGATCCAATTACAGCAGACGGAATGAGAGAGAGAGAGCCTTTTGTCATTGTTTTTTAATTCTCTCTCTTTCTCTTTCTCTCTTTCTCTCGCTTTCTCTTGCTCTCTCTCTCTCTCTCTCTCTCTCTCTTTCCCCTCTCTCCCCTCTCTCCCTGCCGGCTTGGGGGCGGAGTCAGAAGATGTCCAGCCACAGAAATACAGATTTTACAGGTGGTTTGTGGGCTGCACTACTATCAGGTAGCATCTGTAACCTGCTCCACCATAAACCTACCCTACTCCACATTGACCACTAACCCTAATGCTAACGCTAACCGACTCTACACTAACCCGAAACCCAACCTACTCCACATTGACCACTAACCCTAATGCTAACGCTAACCTACTCTACACTAACCCGAAACCCAACCTACTCCACATTGACCACTAACCCTAATGCTAACGCTAACCTACTCTACACTAACCCGAAACCCAACCTACTCCACATTGACCGCTAACGCTAACCTACTCTAAACTAACCCGAAACCCAACCTACTCCACATTGGCCACTAACCCTAATGCTAACGCCAACCTACTCTACACTAACCCGAAACCCAACCTACTCCACATTGACCACTAACCCTAATGCTAACGCTACCCTACTCTACACTAACCCGAAACCCAACCTACTCCACATTGACCACTAACCCTAATGCTAACGCTACCCTACTCTACACTAACCCGAAACCCAACCTACTCCACATTGACCACTAACCCTAATGCTAACGCTAACCTACTCTACACTAACCCGAAACCCAACCTACTCCACCACTGTAGATAAGTTACCCCTCCCAGCTTGCTCTGAAAAAGTATCCACACACGTGCACACGCACACGCACACACACACATACACACACACACACACACACACACACACACACACACATGTGCACACGCACATGCACACATACCAATGTAGGCAGATTCAGGACATCACAGTGCTCCTGAATCTTCACAGGACCATGTGAAACCAGATTGGTTTGGCATAGAAACTGTCATGGCTCTGAAATGGAGCATCGCTTGTCATGGTTCGTGGGTTATTGTTTTCTTTTTCTGCTGCGGTCCTCGTCTTTTATCTCCCATTGAGAATACATCAGATTTTTTCCTTGTTCCGTTCCGGGGTTTTGCTTCGCCTCGCTCATTATTCAGATCACCTGTTCTGCTACCTGAGGGGTATTTAAGTTCCTCACTTCCACTTCCCCGGTGCTTCTTTGTCATTCATTTGTACACCGAGCCAGGTATAGACAGGTTTAAGCGACCTCGTGATATTAACTTGTTTATGTTCACGAGGGACTTGCTTTTAGCTTTTCTTCAGGTATAGGATTGTGTTTCCTCCTGTTAGCGTTCTGCGCTATTTATATCCATGCTGTTCTCTACGAGACAGTGGTTTTTTTTGGTGGTTTTGTTTTGTTTCATCTTCTATCAGTCGTCTTAGTGTTACGTTCCGAGGGTGTATTTTTTGTTTCCTGTTTGGGCTCTAGTATTGAGTTTGGGAGATTTAGATTTGTGTTTCATTCGTTCTATTCGAGTTTGCCATATTTTCCTGGGTAGATTTAATTTAGCTGTTTAGCTGTCAGGAATTAGTTCCTGTTTTTCTTTTCTTCTTTTCGTGTTATTTTTTCCCTTATTGGTCCTCACCTGTGTGGGTGACTTGTTCTGATCTCCCTCACCTCTGCGTTTGATTCACCACCACTACACCCATCACAGGAAACAAGCTCTGAAAGTCTCTCCCGTCTGTCAAAAAGTAGTACGATGCGGAAGTACGGCACGGTACGGCAAAATTTGAAAAATCTGTGGTTTAAGTAGCCTTAAGGTCATAGACACAGATTTAAAACAAGAAAAAAAGGATTGAGTCCATTCTATTTTATGGGGGAGCTTTGCATGGTGGGAAATTATGCCATGTTAATAATAAAAATACCAGCTGTACACAGTGATAAGGCAAAGGGGGCATTAACAAAGAGGATTATGGGTAAATTCCCTGAATGAGACCCCTTTGAGTACTCGGGGAGTTGATCCAGAATGAATTACAGTTAAATTAATTAGCAATTATCAGGTCCTGTTTGCTCATTTTCAGCTGGCCTTAAAATACACTCTCACACACACTCATACACACACACACACACACACACTCCCACACACACACACAGATATTCTGACCTGGCTTTGGCGAGGCTGTTATCCAAAGACACAGTGACAGATTTACTGTAATGAATTTGACGGCACACATCCCTGTGAATTGCTCTAGCTCAGGCACTTAGACGGAGAAATTCTCTCCTCCCCCCACTATATATTCTTCTTAAAATCTTGTAGTTTTATTAGATTTTAGATCTTAGATCTTGTAGTTTTTAAAAGCAACGTGAGCACAGCAAGGTCAATGCTAATGAGAACGTGGGTACGTGTGCAGTCTGTGAGTGGCCCTGTTCGCTCCCTCGTGGTAGAACACCCTTACCGAGCTAGCTCTTTGGAGAGAGAGAAAGGCTCTTGCAGCGTCCAGGGCAGAGTTCTCCAGAGGCAGCTAAAAATATCGTAAATAACTTTAAATAAGTGCTCCGGGCTGTGGAGCTTTTCCGAGTTCTTCGATCTCCCCCTCCGCTCCTACACGTTCCTCGTGGAATTAGCCTGAAAACAAATGCCATGCTGGTACGGGTTCGAGACTATTCCGGCAGGGATTCAAGCAGTGGCGGGCCGTCAGGGCCAGCAAGGCCTTCTCTGCTGGCCTAAACATCATCATAATATAAATTTAATTTTGATATATTTTTTCCACAAATATGTATTAAATTATTCCCCATAGTCTATTCTCTTCATTTCATAGCTTTCCTCTTGGTTGCGCTGCTTCCAGCCTCAGATCGAGATTTGGAGGGCTGGCCTTTATGTTAGAGCTTTTATCCAATCATATTTCAGCCATAATGTGTTGGCAGGGTCCAAGAAATCTGCCCTTAGGCCTTCAGAATAAACATTGCGGGCCCCTGTAGCTTAAAGTGAACGGAACGTTAACTGTGGCGTTAACCAATCAGATTTCGAGTTGGCGACACCGGGGCCAGCTAGCAGGCGTACGATAACGTCAGCACGTGCACGTCTTTTGATTGGATACGCACTATTGAGAGGCAGAGCTATGCATAGCTAGCAAACTGAACTTGAATGAGCTCATTTGTGTAGATTTCTACAAGCTGGTTTTTTTCAACCCACAATGGCTGAAGGAGGAGAAGAGATCGATTTGGTCGCAGATATAATTACAACGCCATTTTCAAGACGAACTTTTCAAGAAAAGCTAGACATCGTCAGAAGAGAACGGCCAACCCCGACGCTAGCGAGCCGACGCTAGCGAGTCAAAGTGGACATTCAAGGCTAGGAATACACTTTCACCACTGTCGCAAATATATCCTTATGAACAAATGCAAATTATTTGTTTGTTTTCTTTTATTTTCAGTGTCTTTATCGTCACGTTTCTTAAATGAAACTGCTTTGGGTGCGACAATGCGCTGTTTAGCGAACAAACTTGTTAAAGCTAACATACTTTTGGTGGACTTAATAAAACTTTGTAGACTAATCACTTGAAAGCGCCTTTTATTTTAAAGTTTTGACAGTATCCAAGTGATCTTAAAGCTGGTAGTTTAACACTCTTAATTGTAAATGCGGATTTATTTATTATAAATGCTTCGGAAATATGAATATAACTGTTGTACTTGACTATGTTAAGGTGATGCAACGCCCGGTTATACTGCGTTTCTGTCTAAATGTATAGTTTCTAGAGCCATGGCGTCATAATGATGGTATTAAGAGGTGGAATAATTCAGGTAGGACTGTGTAGAGAGGACATCACTGAAGGCCTAGGTGTGAAATGCACGGCCCGCCACTGGATTCAAGTAATGTTTGGAGTCCCCTGACAAGGTGATCACTGGCTTCCGGACTGGAAAAGGGAGGGAGGGAGAGAGAGAGAGGGGAGAGAGAAAGAGAGAAATAAAGAGAAAGAGAGAGAGAAAAGAGAGGATATGAAGTGATGATAACACAGTTTATCCAATTAAGATGCAAACTCTGGAAAAACTAAAATCCTTGCTTTTTAAACCTTCATTCAAATTGCATTAATATAAAGGGTAACACTCTTGGCTCTGAAATCTAGAGGGAAAAAAATTACATGGAAAAAGATGCTGACAAATTCCCACCAGGTTACAGATTTTTTTAAAAGTTGACATTTCCTTTGTCCCATGTTTTGCCTCCGTGTTGCATAGCTTGTAAAATGGCCTTTATCCAACTGTGCCTCGTTTGTGAATATGTCAGTCAGCTATGACACCTGTGATCTATACGACACTAAAACTCTTATACTGATCAGAACTCACCTCTGGTGTACCAGGCATTATTTACCTACCCACAATCCTCTGCTCCTGTTTTGATGACTACGGCGCTAATAACCCAATGCTGGCCCACCATCCGCTAATAACCCAACGCTGGCCCACCATCCGCTAATAACCCAACGCTGGCCCACCTGCTGACAGGAAGAATTAGCCCAGCACTTTCCTTCTGTCACTCACACGCAAAATAAAAGAGAAAAAAAAAAGCTTCCTGTTTAATTAGCTTCGCTGGTTCCATCATTAATTCTGCACCCTGTAATTAGTCCTCTTGGAAGAAAGACGGGTAGGACTGTCGAGATTCTCGCTTATATTGATGACTGCAGTCTAGAAATAACCGGGGTATTAGTTATAGCACAGATGGGTGGTTCATTTCCTGTTATATTCTGCTATCTCCTCAACAAAATATTACTTTCATATGCATTATTCTATGTAATTTATCACACAATTTTATAATTTTGTTAACACAGAAATGTGCTTTATAATCAAAAGTTGCAATCCTTTGCATGAGGTGATATTGGAAAGGATTATATTTTAATTATTATTATGTAATATAAATATGGAGGGGAGGCTTTGGGGGAAGTGTTGATTTGTGATGTTTCTGGGTGTAGAATGTGATGGCGAGGCCGGGCTTTCTCTGCGTGTTTCAGACTAGCGGGATCTCGCGCTCCGGCCGGTTGGTTGAGCACAAGAGCGGGAAAGAGACAAGAGATTCCGCATAGGAAGAGGAGAAGTGATGGATCTCCTCTCTTTCATCACCTCTACCGAGGAAGATCGATCACGGTCTCCCGTGCATGAGAGAGGCGCTGCCCCTCTCCCGCCTGGCCCAACCCTCATGCTTCCAAGGTTTTTGGTTTCCAAAAAAACACATAACCCACCCCCCCTCCCCACCCCTCCTCTGAATGTTACCCTGGACGTCCTCTCCTACACCTGACACCATCCCCTCCAGCTCCTCTTCTGGAAGAATGAGCTCTTCACCGATCTGCCTACATAACGCTCACTAAACCATCTATCTCCAGAGAGAGAGAGCGAGAGGGAGAGAGCAAGAGAGAGAGCCAGAGCGAGAGAGAGAGAGCGAGAGAGTGAGCCAGAGCGAGAGAGAGAGAGTGAGCCAGAGCGAGTGAGAGAGAGAGCAAGAGAGTGAGCCAGAGCGAGAGAGAGAGAGAGAGCGAGAGAGCGAAAGAGTAATCCAGAGTGAGAGAGAGAGAGAGAAAGAGAGAGTGAGAGTGAGCCAGAGTGAGAGAGAGAGTGAACCAGAGTGAGAGAGAGTGAGAGAGAGAGAGTCAGCGTGAGAGAGAGAGAGTGAGCCAGAGCGAGAGAGAGAGAGTGAAAGAGTAATCCAGAGTGAGAGAGAGAGAGAAAGAGAGAGTGAGTGTGAGAGTGAGCCAGAGTGAGCGAGAGAGTGAGCCAGAGTGAGAGAGAGTGAGAGAGAGAGAGTCAGCGTGAGAGAGAGAGAGAGAGAGAGAGAGAGTGAGAGAGAGAGAGTCAGCGCGAGAGAAAGAGAGCAAGAGAGTGAGCCAGAGTGAGAGAGAGAGAGAGTGAGAGAGAGAGAGTCAGCGTGAGTGAGAGAGAGAGAGTCAGCGCGAGAGAGAGATGGGAGGATGACCGTTGAGGACGGGTGCCAGGGTTGTTGGGATTATTGATCGCTTGAAGGCCTGCAATCCCTTCCTCTTTCCGTTTATCTCTCTCTGTTGCTTCTTGTTGTTTATGAGGGCACCTCTCTGCCTGGAAATGAATCTTCATCCAATAATAATAATAATAATAATAATAATAATAATAATAGAAATAATAATAATTTTGCCACACAAATAACAGTAACTGTATAAAGAAACACACTGAATAAACAACAAATTGGATAAAATAATGAAATAAGGACGAAAGTAACTCTAGAAAAAGGCATTTTGAAGTCATGCATGAGGCCCTGATAAAATCTGACAGATAATTCCATGAAATTGGAGCCCTGCCCACGAGTGCCTTGTTCCTTTTTGTTTTAAAATTTGAATGGGACCGTGTGGAGGTGTGTTGTTGAGGATCTCAGGGACTGTGGTGAGCGTGTTTTTAAGGCGTCTGGGACCGTGTGGAGGTGTGTTGTTGAGGATCTGAGGGACTGTGGTGAGTTGCGTGTTTTTAAGGCGTCTCGGACCGTGAGGAGCTGTGTTATTGATGATCAAAGGGACTGTGTTTCATGCTTTTTAAAAGATCCCTACACCAAGCCTTGCGTTAAAAGTGAGGAGTGTATCTATAGACCTCCTCAGTGGGAAAGGCGTAGTAATATAGGTGGTGCCTTTCCTCATCTAGCTGTGTTAAATCTGAGCTACTGAGCGCTCCACTTTTCCAATTCCTTCCCATAAGAGCCTGTGGCCCAGAGGGGCGTTTTTTTCGTGTTTGGAGACGGGAACCTTGTGAGGACCGCAGGAGTGTGTGTGGAATTACGGGAACCTTGTGAGGACCGCAGGAGCGTGTGTGGAATTACGGGAACCTTGTGAGGACCGCAGGAGTGTGTGTGGAATTACGGGAACCTTGTGAGGACCGCAGGAGTGTGTGTGGAATTACGAGAACCTTGTGAGGACCGCAGGAGCGTGTGTGGAATTACGGGGACGCGGGCTGCTGAGGCGACTCTGTAATGAATGGAATTGCCCAGCAATCAGGGGGGGAAAAGAGGCCACATAAATCAAACGTTTGAGCCCCCAGTCCCAACGGCTGCAGCTCAATACCAAACATGCAGGCTTGCACAGTGTGCTGCTGCAATTGGGTTGGGGAGGGGTGTGTGTGTCTCTGTGTGTATGTGTGCGTTTCGGTTGTGTTTGTGTGTATGCATGTTTGTGTGTGTGTGTGCATTGTGTGCGTGTGTGTGTTTTTTAATATCTGTGCATGTGTGCTTTTTTAATCTGTGTGTGTGTATTGTGTGCGTGTGTGTGTTTTTAATCTGTGTGTGTGTGTGTGTGTGTGCCAGTGTATCCATTTGTGTCTGACTTATTGTGCTTGTTGTGTGTATATGCATGCGCGTGTGTTTGCGTGAGTGTACATGAATGTGTGTGCGTGTGTACACATGTATATGTGTGTATGCATGCATGTATGTTTGCATGAGTGTGTATGCATGTGTGAATACATGTGTGTGTTTGCATGAGTGTACATGCATGTATGTATGCATGCATGTGTGTTTGCGTGAGTGTGCATGTGTGTGCATGTGCGTAGTTATGAATGTGTCTGCATGAGTTAGCATGCATGCGTGTGTACGCATGCATGCGTTTGCGTGATTATGTTTGTGTGTCTCTGCGTGCGTACGTATGCGTGGAGAGCAGCATGTTAGGAAATGTTAAGACCGCAAGCGTTTGAGCAGAGTGGGCGAGAGTGGGCGAGAGTGGGCGAGAGCGATGAGCTGCGGAACGATGAAGGACGCACGCAAACTCCCTCTCACAACCGCCGCCAGGGAGTGCCGGTGAGCGAGCGAGTGAGTTAGTGAGTGAGTGAGCGAGCGGATTTACACCTGCACGGCTTTGATTGATTGAGCGCTCTGAGACTCTCCCGGCGAGCGAGCGAGTGAGCGAGCGGATTTACGCATGTGCGCCGCGCGTCTGCGGGGCTTTGATTGAGCGCTCTGAGACTCTCTGAGGCTTTTAAAGACCATTTTGCCGGTGATCCCAGCGCATGCAGACAGATGGAGGGAGACCTGCCGTGGTGTCAGACCACGTCTCGGGACATCCTCTCCCTCTCTCTCCTCTCCCCTCGCTTCTTCCCCTCCTCCGCGACAGCCTGACACCACAGAAGAAGTAACTAAATAAATGGCACACAGCATTGAAGAATGCCACGCCCTCCTTTATTCTGTATTTGGGTTTTTTACGTGTATTATATAGTTTAGGGCTTTTCAGCTCTTTATTGAACACAAACACTCACACACACGCACAGCAGATTAGGCAAACACACAAAAACACACATGTACAGATCACTCACACTCTCTGTCACACACTCATACACACACATACGCATGTACAAACACACTCCCAGACACACACATTCACAGACACACATGAGCACACACACACAACACACACACACACACAGCCTTTCCCCTGTGCATTATCTCTTTGATTACTTTTCATGTCTTGTTTACTGAGCTGGGTTGAGCTGTGGCCATGTGCAAGAGAGGGTGTAATAAATCTCGTCGCTCAGACAATGAAAGCCGCGAGCTGTCTTTTTCATCAGACCCCTTATAAACTGTGGAGTCAGCGCTTCGGCTCCGCCTCTGAGGCCGGGGCTCCCTCGCCTCCCGAAAACACCCCCCGCCTCCCCACCGGGATCTGTTCCTGGTGAAGCATCATGTGGAAACTGTCATATTGCAGTAAATTCAGCTGATTTGGTTTCACTGTGACGTGTTCAACACAAGGTCAGCGGTTCAATCTCACCGTCAAGCGACAATCTCAAACAAGCCCACCACCTAAACCCGCAGCCTTGTGCCTTCTACTCCCTCCTCCTCCTCCTAAGGCAACTGCCACAGTCCACAGGTTACTGCAGTATAGGATTAAAAAGCATACACACAGTCCACAGGTTACTGCAGTATAGGATTAAAAAGCATACACACAGTCCACAGGTTACTGCAGAATAGGATCAAAAAGCATACACACAGTCCACAGGTTCCTGCAGTGTAGGATTAAAAAGCATACACACAGTCCACAGGTTACTGCAGTATAGGATCAAAAAGCATACACACAGTCCACAGGTTCCTGCAGTGTAGGATTAAAAAGCATACACACAGTCCACAGGTTACTGCAGTATAGGATCAAAAAGCATACACACAGTCCACAGGTTCCTGCAGTATAGGATTAAAAAGCATACACACAGTCCCCAGGTTACTGCAGTATAGGATTAAAAAGCATACACACAGTCCACAGGTTACTGCAGTATAGGATCAAAAAGCATACACACAGTCCCCAGGTTACTGCAGTATAGGATTAAAAAGCATACACACAGTCCACAGGTTACTGCAGTATAGGATTAAAAAGCATACACACAGTCCACAGGTTACTGCAGTATAGGATCAAAAAGCATACACACAGTCCACAGGTTCCTGCAGTATAGAATTAAAAAGCATACACACAGTCCACAGGTTACTGCAGTATAGGATCAAAAAGCATACACACAGTCCACAGGTTACTGCAGTATAGGATCAAAAAGCATACACACAGTCCACAGGTTACTGCAGTATAGGATCAAAAAGCATACACACAGTCCACAGGTTCCTGCAGTATAGGATTAAAAAGCATACACACAGTCCACAGGTTACTGCAGTATAGGATTAAAAAGCATACACACAGTCCACAGGTTACTGCAGTATAGGATCAAAAAGCATACACACAGTCCACAGGTTCCTGCAGTATAGGATTAAAAAGCATACACACAGTCCACAGGTTACTGCAGTATAGGATTAAAAAGCATACACACAGTCCACAGGTTACTGCAGTATAGGATTAAAAAGCATACACACAGTCCACAGGTTACTGCAGTATAGGATTAAAAAGCATACACACAGTCCACAGGTTCCTGCAGTATAGGATTAAAAAGCATACACACAGTCCACAGGTTACTGCAGTATAGGATCAAAAAGCATACACACAGTCCACAGGTTACTGCAGTATAGGATCAAAAAGCATACACACAGTCCACAGGTTACTGCAGTATAGGATCAAAAAGCATACACACAGTCCACAGGTTCCTGCAGTATAGGATTAAAAAGCATACACACAGTCCACAGGTTACTGCAGTATAGGATTAAAAAGCATACACACAGTCCACAGGTTACTGCAGTATAGGATCAAAAAGCATACACACAGTCCACAGGTTACTGCAGTATAGGATCAAAAAGCATACACACAGTCCACAGGTTCCTGCAGTATAGGATCAAAAAGCATACACACAGTCCACAGGTTCCTGCAGTATAGGATTAAAAAGCATACACACAGTCCACAGGTTACTGCAGTATAGGATTAAAAAGCATACACACAGTCCACAGGTTACTGCAGTATAGGATCAAAAAGCATACACACAGTCCACAGGTTACTGCAGTATAGGATCAAAAAGCATACACACAGTCCACAGGTTACTGCAGTATAGGATCAAAAAGCATACACACAGTCCACAGGTTACTGCAGTATAGGATCAAAAAGCATACACACAGTCCACAGGTTCCTGCAGTATAGGATTAAAAAGCATACACACAGTCCACAGGTTACTGCAGTATAGGATTAAAAAGCATACACACAGTCCACAGGTTACTGCAGTATAGGATCAAAAAGCATACACACAGTCCACAGGTTCCTGCAGTATAGGATTAAAAAGCATACACACAGTCCACAGGTTACTGCAGTATAGGATTAAAAAGCATACACACAGTCCACAGGTTACTGCAGTATAGGATTAAAAAGCATACACACAGTCCACAGGTTACTGCAGTATAGGATCAAAAAGCATACACACAGTCCACAGGTTCCTGCAGTATAGGATTAAAAAGCATACACACAGTCCACAGGTTACTGCAGTATAGGATTAAAAAGCATACACACAGTCCACAGGTTACTGCAGTATAGGATCAAAAAGCATACACACAGTCCACAGGTTACTGCAGTATAGGATCAAAAAGCATACACACAGTCCACAGGTTCCTGCAGTATAGGATCAAAAAGCATACACACAGTCCACAGGTTCCTGCAGTATAGGATTAAAAAGCATACACACAGTCCACAGGTTACTGCAGTATAGGATTAAAAAGCATACACACAGTCCACAGGTTACTGCAGTATAGGATCAAAAAGCATACACACAGTCCACAGGTTACTGCAGTATAGGATCAAAAAGCATACACACAGTCCACAGGTTACTGCAGTATAGGATCAAAAAGCATACACACAGTCCACAGGTTACTGCAGTATAGGATCAAAAAGCATACACACAGTCCACAGGTTCCTGCAGTATAGGATTAAAAAGCATACACACAGTCCACAGGTTACTGCAGTATAGGATTAAAAAGCATACACACAGTCCACAGGTTACTGCAGTATAGGATCAAAAAGCATACACACAGTCCACAGGTTCCTGCAGTATAGGATTAAAAAGCATACACACAGTCCACAGGTTACTGCAGTATAGGATTAAAAAGCATACACACAGTCCACAGGTTACTGCAGTATAGGATTAAAAAGCATACACACAGTCCACAGGTTACTGCAGTATAGGATCAAAAAGCATACACACAGTCCACAGGTTCCTGCAGTATAGGATTAAAAAGCATACACACAGTCCACAGGTTACTGCAGTATAGGATCAAAAAGCATACACACAGTCCACAGGTTACTGCAGTATAGGGTCAAAAAGCATACACACAGTCCACAGGTTACTGCAGTATAGGATCAAAAAGCATACACACAGTCCACAGGTTCCTGCAGTATAGGATTAAAAAGCATACACACAGTCCACAGGTTACTGCAGTATAGGATTAAAAAGCATACACACAGTCCACAGGTTACTGCAGTATAGGATCAAAAAGCATACACACAGTCCACAGGTTACTGCAGTATAGGATCAAAAAGCATACACACAGTCCACAGGTTCCTGCAGTATAGGATCAAAAAGCATACACACAGTCCACAGGTTCCTGCAGTATAGGATTAAAAAGCATACACACAGTCCACAGGTTACTGCAGTATAGGATTAAAAAGCATACACACAGTCCACAGGTTACTGCAGTATAGGATCAAAAAGCATACACACAGTCCACAGGTTACTGCAGTATAGGATCAAAAAGCATACACACAGTCCACAGGTTCCTGCAGTATAGGATCAAAAAGCATACACACAGTCCACAGGTTACTGCAGTATAGGATCAAAAAGCATACACACAGTCCACAGGTTCCTGCAGTATAGGATCAAAAAGCATACACACAGTCCACAGGTTCCTGCAGTATAGGATCAAAAAGCATACACACAGTCCACAGGTTCCTGCAGTATAGGATTAAAAAGCATACACACAGTCCACAGGTTACTGCAGTATAGGATCAAAAAGCATACACACAGTCCACAGGTTACTGCAGTATAGGATCAAAAAGCATACACACAGTCCACAGGTTACTGCAGTATAGGATCAAAAAGCATACACACAGTCCACAGGTTCCTGCAGTATAGGATCAAAAAGCATACACACAGTCCACAGGTTCCTGCAGTATAGGATTAAAAAGCATACACACAGTCCACAGGTTACTGCAGTATAGGATTAAAAAGCATACAGACAGTCCACAGGTTACTGCAGTATAGGATCAAAAAGCATACACACAGTCCACAGGTTACTGCAGTATAGGATCAAAAAGCATACACACAGTCCACAGGTTACTGCAGTATAGGATCAAAAAGCATACACACAGTCCACAGGTTACTGCAGTATAGGATCAAAAAGCATACACACAGTCCACAGGTTCCTGCAGTATAGGATTAAAAAGCATACACACAGTCCACAGGTTACTGCAGTATAGGATTAAAAAGCATACACACAGTCCACAGGTTACTGCAGTATAGGATCAAAAAGCATACACACAGTCCACAGGTTCCTGCAGTATAGGATTAAAAAGCATACACACAGTCCACAGGTTACTGCAGTATAGGATTAAAAAGCATACACACAGTCCACAGGTTACTGCAGTATAGGATTAAAAAGCATACACACAGTCCACAGGTTACTGCAGTATAGGATCAAAAAGCATACACACAGTCCACAGGTTCCTGCAGTATAGGATTAAAAAGCATACACACAGTCCACAGGTTACTGCAGTATAGGATCAAAAAGCATACACACAGTCCACAGGTTACTGCAGTATAGGGTCAAAAAGCATACACACAGTCCACAGGTTACTGCAGTATAGGATCAAAAAGCATACACACAGTCCACAGGTTCCTGCAGTATAGGATTAAAAAGCATACACACAGTCCACAGGTTACTGCAGTATAGGATTAAAAAGCATACACACAGTCCACAGGTTACTGCAGTATAGGATCAAAAAGCATACACACAGTCCACAGGTTACTGCAGTATAGGATCAAAAAGCATACACACAGTCCACAGGTTCCTGCAGTATAGGATCAAAAAGCATACACACAGTCCACAGGTTCCTGCAGTATAGGATTAAAAAGCATACACACAGTCCACAGGTTACTGCAGTATAGGATTAAAAAGCATACACACAGTCCACAGGTTACTGCAGTATAGGATCAAAAAGCATACACACAGTCCACAGGTTACTGCAGTATAGGATCAAAAAGCATACACACAGTCCACAGGTTCCTGCAGTATAGGATCAAAAAGCATACACACAGTCCACAGGTTACTGCAGTATAGGATCAAAAAGCATACACACAGTCCACAGGTTCCTGCAGTATAGGATCAAAAAGCATACACACAGTCCACAGGTTCCTGCAGTATAGGATCAAAAAGCATACACACAGTCCACAGGTTCCTGCAGTATAGGATTAAAAAGCATACACACAGTCCACAGGTTACTGCAGTATAGGATCAAAAAGCATACACACAGTCCACAGGTTACTGCAGTATAGGATTAAAAAGCATACACACAGTCCACAGGTTACTGCAGTATAGGATCAAAAAGCATACACACAGTCCACAGGTTACTGCAGTATAGGATCAAAAAGCATACACACAGTCCACAGGTTACTGCAGTATAGGATCAAAAAGCGAGCTTTTTTTTTAAAAACCTCTTGGTCATGGTCACGGCCTACCACAGCCAGCAGGGGTTTTAAAAAACGCATTGTGAGTTTGGAGAAATACATGGGTTTTGAAAACATTTTGTTTCTTTTTGTTCTAGACTATACAACATCGAATAAATGAACTGCTGAGAGATTAACTGAGGGGGAGTTGGGGTGGAAACACTTTGTTCTCTCGGTAGAAGTTATATTTCCATAACCGATCCGGATTCTCTCTTTTTTTATTGCGTAAATTTTTTTGGTATGAGGAGACAATGATACACACTAGAGCTGAGAACTGAAGAGTTAGCACGCTCACTTTTGTGAGAAACAGCTCGGAGTGTGTGTGCAACCTGCTCCCCCTCCCCTTTGACTGCATGGAACAAATATTTCACACAACAACGATTTCCAGGTTAACAAAGAGACACACTGGCTCCGAATGGATATGGTTGTATAATCTTGAATTGCGACTTTGCAATTATCTGAGACAGAATTATCATTTTGGAGTGAGACAGAAACAAAATGTCGGTAGAACATCATATGAATAGTCCTTCTTAACAGCTATAAACCTTCATAAACACTATTTTCCACCTTCATAACAGATACATAGATGCTCATAAATGTTTATGGCAATAACAGCAAATGGTCAGGGGTGTGTTACTTCGTATGTTATGGTGTTGTGTAACCGTGGTGACACAACACATCATAAGCCTAATTGTGACAGAATAATTCATGAGTGCTTATGTAGTGCTTATGATTACATTACAGGCATTTAGCAGACGCTCTTATCCAGAGCGACTTACACAACTTCTTATTACATTTATCCATTTATACAGCTGGATATAGTATACTGAAGCAATTCAGGTTAAGTACCTTGCTCAAGGGTACTACAGCAGTGTCCTACCTGGGAATCGAACCTGCAAGCTTTCGGTTACAAGTCTAGCTCTTTAACCATTATACTACGCGGAAAGACCAATTAGAGCGACAGCCCTTACCACAGGAGATGGAGGTTGGGAGGGCTACAGCTGATTCAAAATTAGGCTGGATCAGAAATTATTCTAAATCAACAGCAAGCAATGAGAGACAAAGGATGGACAAGGCCGGATTTTAGTATTACTCCTCACCCGGCTGTATGTACAGCCTTTAGTTCTGCTGTTGTTATGAATGTTTATGTAGTGCTTATGGAGGAGTTACGTAGTTGGGCTGTTGACTGGTAAGCCATTGTTTGACTGTCTCCGAGGGACAGCAAGGCTTTTCACCTCCGAGATCAAACACAGGTCAGTCTCCTGGGCTCCTCGCCTCTTCAGGACAACGTTTGATTATCTCCACGGGCCCTGTGATCGCCCGTTGATTCTCACCTGCCCCTCTCTCTCTCTCCATGCGTTCCCAGAGTTTCCAAACAGCTCTGTAATGACTCTAATGTGCGGAAGGCACCTCTACCCTTTAAAACACCCAATAAAGCTTCCTCCAGTGTTTTACGTTTTACAGCTCTTCGGAGATAAAGAGTGCCGTGTAAATTTAGTAGGTGACTTTCAAAGGTTCTACGTCACAAAAACAGGATAAATTAACCCCCCATCTTTAAATCTTTCCAAACCCTGAATTGTTTCTTGCCTGGTTCGAATGAAGCCTT
Organism: Ilyophis sp. 1 JC-2022; assembly: GCA_022702515.1. NCBI lineage: Eukaryota > Metazoa > Chordata > Actinopteri > Anguilliformes > Synaphobranchidae > Ilyophis > Ilyophis sp. 1 JC-2022. The sequence continues at coordinate 6,926,197 of CM040397.1, forward strand.
TTATCATCTTTTCTACCCTGTCTTTGCAGTTCAACAGGAGTTCAGGTTTATTTTCAACCACTGCCCTTAAAACACAGAACGAGCCGCGGAAATCGCATGGATTTATTCTGCCTCCCTAAACACATCTCTGATTGTGTAGATCAGCATCTTCTGCCGTCCATCATTTAAACATCCCCCCAACCCCCCCCCTATCCAAGTAACATTCTTTTAATGTCGGGAAGACGTCTGGTCCACAGGGGCACAGAGCAAAGCACAATGTGTTTAACAGACAGAGCCATTAGGCTAATTGTTTATACTCTGTGTGCTTACATCAATAGCATGTAAAAGCACTCCGGGAGCGTGCGGCTAATGACTGAAGGCTGATCTTATGCAGATCCGGGCACCAATTTATGCGAGCGCTGCAGAGGAAACTCGCAGAACAAAAATATATGAGGCACCAGATTGGTTCAAATCTCATTCTTTTTTTACCTTGATGCAGGGGGGCAAGGGGGCGGGGGGCAAGGGGGCAGATGGGGGGGGGGGAAGGGGGTTTGATGAAGGAGAAACATCCAAATGAAATGATTTAGATTTGCCAAGCTTGCGGTACGTTTCCACATTCACCATCCTAGGCTCGTGTCTCATTATCAAATTCCCTATCAGACTGGGGGGGGGGGGTGCCGAGGATGGGGGGGGGGTCTGATGGAAGGCAAACATGCCATCCCCCCAAGATGGAGCCATGAAACTCCATCTGTCTGTTTATTTACCCGGGCTGCATCCCAAACAGAATCCCACTCTCACACACTAGGCCTGGGGCAGGGCTGTGGGGGGAGGGGCTTAAAGCTTGCCTAACCAATGGGAAGAATCGGGGGGAGGGGTAATACGAGGCTCTCAATTGACAGCCGGAATGCGCCAACCAATCATTGGGTCCGATGGAAAGCGAATCCAGGTCCATATTCACTAGGCCGAGGGCACTGCCCCCAGTCTGTGTAGCGATGTCTGTCGTTTGGCGAGCCAGCCAAGAAAGACATCTTTCTTTCTTTGTCTATTTATTTGTATTTCAGGCGTCCAAATATATGTAACTTACACTGGAAATTTGCAAGAATGAATTATTGAATTAGAATTAATATTGTCACATATCTTTGATGTTTATTTGATTGGTAGAAATAAAACTTGCTCACATGCTGTTTGGAGAGCCGTTTCATCCTGATCTTATTTTTTTTTAAAACACAAGTTTGTTTGTGTTCTTCTGTGTCTATTACACTAGCTGCTAAAAAAGTCATGTCTTCACATGAATGCACTCATCTATTAATATAAATTTTGTTTAATTCTACTGTTATGTTTTTCCAGGAGAAATAACCTATACTTCCACCGCACATTGTGTGACTCATATGGCCTGTGCCCATGCTGCAGCCTTTAGCATAATGAAAGAAAGATAATGACAGGGCTTATGACACTTTTTTTTCACGTTTTTGAGTATATCGCCCCCAAAACAGAGACAGGTGCTCAGGTGCTATAGAACCCAGACAATGCTGTTGTCATGGGGACGTGATTGCACTCTCCAGGTGGGTGGGCGGGACAAGCACCTGTAACCTGTAATCACCTGCTGGGATCATAATTTAGTTTTTTTTTGGTTCTTAATCTGGGACAAAAGATTGAGAGGATATTCACAGCTGCGCCAAACAAGCAACGTGAACGGCGGTTTTCGTGAGCTGTGAACTCGAGCTGTTTTCCGTGATTTACAGACAGTTTTTTTTTCGACGCGGGGAATTGCGTTCACACAATTATACTTATATTTGACAGAGAGCACTGAAGATCTTTAGAAGACTGAACTCAGTGTGATAAATCCCAATGATGGCGATTATTATAAATGCCTCATCAGAGAATAATGGAAGCAGAGCGTCCTGGTGCGATGTACACAGAAGAATCGGACCAGCGCGCTCCTGCGTGACGCTCTCAACCCTTTCATTAGAAGGATATTAAAAGCAGAACTTGGGGGGTAATTAACTGCAACAGTGAGGAAGGCATGTCTCTCTAATTACGTGTTTCATCTGTTCACACAAAGTCGCTCGTATTCCTTGTGAACCGCGAGGCAAAGGGAAGCCCTTTTGGGCTTGGCAGCAGTCCTCGACGCACCCCGACAGCGGGTGAAAGGGTAATTATCGCATCGCCCCCACCCGGAGAGTACCTCCTGGCGTCTGAGGTCCAGAACGCGACAGTGTTTCTGATTCTGATTCCGAGGAGATCAGCGTGCTGCGATTGCAGCTGATTTCTCTTCTCATCCAGTTTCCTGTTTGTGCAAAATCAACAGATTTAGCAGCCTGTGTGACAGGGATGCAATTTACATTTTTTACAGAATTTATCACATGTTGAGGGGGGGGAAATATCTGGTGGAAAAGAGCTGAAAAAATAAAAAATAAATAAGCACTCCATGGCCTTAGGTTCTCAACCATCTCTTTCTTTGTATGAGGTCAGCATTGCCATGGAAACACTCCCTCTCAAGTTCCTCATCAAATGGGCAAAATTCTCAGAAATCAAGATGTTCACATAAGAGATCTGAGATCACATGACCCTGTACTGCTCCAACCTCGCTTTTAAAATAAATAAATAAAATGTATTCCAACCCAATCAAATATCCCCTGCATTATCACTATTATTAGGGGTGTTAAAGAACTCCAGTGTGAATAGGGGGCCTTGAGGTGTGGAGGGCTTCTCAGTGCGTATATCAGGCTTTAAAGGCCATCCAAATTATCGGCACTAATGAGTCGGGCCAAAGGTAAAGTGACTGTTTCTGTGACCAGATTAAGTGGAGCCTTCTTTCGCTAGATTGACCAGATGTCCTCTTTTTCCTGGACATTTTTTTCTTTTGGGACCGAAAATATCCACCCAGTTGAAATTTATACATTCCTAAAAATTCCAAAAAAGTTTTGCTCTTTCTACAGAGCATATGTAAACTAACAAAAGGCTTTAGTATTATGTTCGTAACACCCGCCCGCCCCTGTGGTGTTTTTATTTAAACGCCATATATGGTCACCTGACTTTAGCAGGTCTGTGCTTGTCATGTTCTGAGTTTGTTTTGTCATTCTGTCATGTTTAGTATTGTCAGTTTCGGTAGCATACACTTTTCCATGTTTTCCGCAGCCTTGCGTTCTGTGCTGTATCTCTCGCTCCCTCTCACGGAGTTTTACTTTCGTTTCTGTACACTTCGTTTGTGTTACCCTGCACTACTAATTATTATATAGGACTTATTAATTACTAACTGGCTAAACACGGGGGTGGTTAACTAATCTACTAACGTCAGGGTTTAATAGAATTATTGGTAACACTTTACAATAAGGGAACACACCTCATGCCTGAATTAATGCATGACTCATCATGATTTCATCATGATTTAATGCATGAATTAATGCATGATGTATCATGAACTCTGTGCGGTTCAATATTAATAAATGATCAAGGCATTATTAGTTCATGTGATTACTGTACACTTAATGTATCATCAATTAATGAACATTAACTCATAGTTAAGTCATACATTAAGTAACATGTCATCAAAGTAGCTGGAAACCAGTTAGGTAGACAAAAGCTTCTCAGACCATCAGTGGTGGATTTATCTATATCGGGGCCGCTAAAACTCAGAAAAAACGCCGACAAAGCTGTTCGCTTAAAAAAAAATTCTGCCAGTGTGGCTTCTAAGCCCCATCTATCATTTACCTGTGAAAATGGTGACAGTAATGTGACGTCCCGCTCCCTCCCTGTCCGTTCTCCAGGTTTTCCCTTTCCTCCCGTGTCATGTTTGGATTCCCTGTGTCCGTGTTTTCCCTGTCGCTACAGGCTGGGCGTGCCCCTTCTGTCTGTTCCTCTCTGTTCCCTCACTTCAGGTTCAACCTATCTCCTTTCCCCCTTCTTGCATGCATTCCGCACCAGTCAATTAGTCAATCACTCTCGGTTACATTCCTCATGCTTTTGGTTATTGGTTTCAATTTCACTCCCCTACTTATACCTCCCGCTGGCTGCTATTCGGCGCCAGTTCGTTAACGTTGTTCGTGCGTGTCATGGTCTCCTGGTTTCTGGTACTACTTGACTGAAAGCTCTGTTGTGGTTTTTTCCCTGGCTAACTCCTTGGTTCCAAGTCCAGTGTTCTGTAATATCCAGCCTGTAGCAGTCAAGTCTCCCCTGTTTGTGTTGCGGTACCCCTGCTCCCAGTTAACGTTGCCTGTGCAGTGGGGTGCTCTGCCTCCCGTCCAGTTCCTGTTGGACCCCCCCGGTCCAGATCCCGTTCCCGTGATCCAGTTCCTGTTGGACCTCCCGGTCCAGATCCAGTTGCCTGCGCAGTGGGGTGCTCTGCCTCCAGTCCAGTTCCTGTTGGACCCCCCGGTCCAGAGTCCGTTCCCGTGATCCAGTTCTGGTTGGACCTCCCGGTCCAGATCCAGTTGCCTGCGCAGTTGGGTGCTCTGCCTCCAGTCCAGTTCCTGTTGGACCCCCCGGTCCAGAGCCCGTTCCCGTGATCCAGTTCCTGTTGGACCTCCCGGTCCAGATCCAGTCCAGTTCCTGTTGGACCCCGCGGTCCAGAGCCCGTTCCCGTGATCCAGTTCCTGTTGGACCTCCCGGTCCAGATCCAGTCCGGTTCCGGTTCGGAACCCACATCCTGTCTCAAGTCCAGTTCCGGTTCGGAACAACCCTCCGTTCCCGTGACCCAGTTCCTGTTGGACCTCCCGGTCCTGATCCAGTCCAGTTCCGGTTCGGAACAAACCTTCGTTCCCGTGATTCGGTTCCAGTGTGGGCCTCCCGGTCCAGTACAAGTCCAGCTCCGGTTTGGAGCAGTTCGCTACTTCCTGGACCCTCTTAACTATTGTGTTAAGTTTGTGTTGAGCTTGGGACTACCCCAAAGCTCCGAATAAATCCTCATTTCTGTTTCCCTGTCTCTTGGTCGTTGCATTTGGGTTCAGCCCGTGTTTGGGTTCGTGACAGAACGAACTGGCCTTAAACATGGACCCAGCCGACCTCGAGCAGGGTCGCCACGCCTTCCACTCTATGGAGATCGTCCCATTCGGCACGGATTCCTATGAGGAATACCTCATGGGAATCTTGGGGCTAACTCCGGGGTTTATCCGCCGTCATGCCGACCACTACCCATCACTCCGGACTCCTCCTCCCAGCTCCCACTCCGTTAGGCTCGGAGTGGTCTCCCTCCATCCGGATAGCTCCGAGCCAAGCCACAACCCTACACCTTCTAATTTTGAAGGTACCCGTCTTGCCCTTTGCCCGAGGGGCTGTGGTCCCAGGAGGAGGCGATGGGGTCCTGGCTCCCGGCTCCACCGACGGGCTCGGCCACCCGTTGACGGAGGATCCATCACCCTTCCGTCCCTGCCCAAGCCTCCTGTCCCGTTCCGACCCAGCCCTCCTGTCCCGTTCCGACCAAGCCCTCCTGTCCCGTTCCGTCCAAGCCCTCCTGTCCCATTCCGACCCAGCCCTCCTGTCCCGTTCCGACCCAGCCCTCCTGTCCCGCTCCGACCCAGCTCTCCTGTCCCGTTCCGACCCAGCTCTCCTGTCCCGTTCCGACCCAGCCCTCCTGTCCCGTTCCGACCCAGCCCTCCTGTCCCGTCCCGTCCCAGCTCTCCTGTCCCGTTCCGTCCAAGCCCTCCTGTCCCGTTCCGACCCAGCCCTCCTGTCCCGTTCTGACCCAGCTCTCCTGTCCCGTTCCGACCCAGCTCTCCTGTCCCGTTCCGACCCAGCTCTCCTGTCCCGTTCCGACCCAGCTCTCCTGCCCCGTTCCGACCCAGCTCTCCTGTCCCGTTCCGACCCAGCCCTCCTGTCCCGTTCCGACCCAGCCCTCCTGTCCCGTCCCGTCCCAGCTCTCCTGTCCCGTCCCGTCCCAGCTCTCCTGTCCCGTCCCGTCCCAGCTCTCCTGTCCCGTCCCGGTCCATGCCTCCTGTCCCGCCCCGGTCCAAGCCTCCTGTCCCGCCCCGGTCCAAGCCTCCTGTCCCGCCCCGGTCCATGCCTCCTGTCCCGCCCCGGTCCATGCCCCCTGTCCCGCCCCGGTCCATGCCCCCTGTCCCGTCCCGTCCCGGCTCTCCTGTCCCGTCCCGTCCCAGCTCTCCTGTCCCGTCCCGACCCAGCTCTCCTGTCCCGTTCCGTCCCAGCTCTCCTGTCCCGTCCCGTCTCAGCTCTCCTGTCCCGTTCCGTCCCAGCTCTCCTGTCCCGTCCCGTCCCAGCTCTCCTGTCCCGTCCCGGTCCATGCCCCCTGTCCCGCCCCGGTCCATGCCTCCTGTCCCGCCCCAGTCCATGCCTCCTGTCCCGCCCCGGTCCATGCCTCCTGTCCCGCCCCGGTCCATGCCCCCTGTCCCGCCCCGGTCCATGCCTCCTGTCCCACCCCGGTCCAGGCCTCCTGTCCCGCACCGGTCCATGCCTCCTGTCCCGCACCGGCCCATGTCTCCTGTCCAGTCCCTTTCCACGCCACCAGTCCCGTCCCGTTCCCTGCCTCCTCTCAAGTTGCGGGACCAGTTAACCTCCTGTCCTGAACGGCCGAGCTCGCTAGCCTCCTGTCCTGAGCGGCCGAGCCTGCTAGCCTCCTGTCCTGAGCGGCCGAGCCTGCTAACCTCCTGTCCTGAGCGGCCGGGCCTGCTGACCCCCTGTCCTGAGCAGCCCAGCCTGCTAAACTCCTGTCCTGAGCAGCCCAGCCTGCTAAACTCCTGTCCTGAGCAGCCCAGCCTGCTAAACTCCTGTCCTGAGCAGCCCAGCCTGCTAACCTCCTGTCCTGAGCAGCCCAGCCTGCTAACCTCCTGTCCTGAGCGGCCCAGCCTGCTAACCTCCTGTCCTGAGCAGCCCAGCCTGCTAACCTCCTGTCATGAGCAGCCCAGCCTGCTAAACTCCTGTCCTGAGCAGCCCAGCCTGCTAACCTCCTGTCCTGAGCAGCCCAGCCTGCTAACCTCCTGTCCTGAGCAGCCCAGCCTGCTAACCTCCTGTCCTGAGCAGCCCAGCCTGCTAACCTCCTGTCCTGAGCAGCCCAGCCTGCTAACCTCCTGTCCTGAGCAGCCCAGTCTGCTAACCTCCTGTCCTGAGCAGCCCAGCCTGCTAACCTCCTGTCCTGAGCAGCCCAGCCTGCTAAACTCCTGTCCTGAGCAGCCCAGCCTGCTAACCTCCTGTCCTGAGCAGCCAAGCCAGCTAACCACCGCCGGCCCCCTGAGCGATGCAGCCGTCGCCGCCGGCCCCCTGAGCGATGCAGCCGTCGCCGCCGGCCCCCTGAGCGATGCAGCCGTCGCCGCCGGCCCCCTGAGCGATGCAGCCGTCGCCGCCGGCCCCCTGAGCGATGCAGCCGTCGCCGCCGGCCCCCTGAGCGATGCAGCCGTCGCCGCCGGCCCCCTGAGCGATGCAGCCGTCGCCGCCGGCCCCCTGAGCGATGCAGCCGTCGCAGACGGCTCCCTGAGCCGGTCTCCTGAGCGATGTAGCCATCGCAGTCTGTCCTGTCTGCGCCGCCGTCCTCCTGAACGGTCCTGTCTGCGCCATCGTCCTCCTGAGCGGTCCTGTCGGCGCCGTCGTCCTCCTGAGCGGTCCTGTCTGCACCGCCGTCCTCCTGAACGGTCCTGTCTGCACCGTCGTCCTCCCGAGCGGTCCTGTCTGCACCGCCGTCCTCCTGAGCGGTCCTGTCTGCACCGCCGTCCTCCTGAGCGGCCCTGTCTGCACCGTCGTCCTCCTGAGCGGTCCTGTCTGCACCGTCGTCCTCCGGAGCGGTCCTGGCTCCACAGGAGCCTTATTCTGGACCACCCACTCATCTCCGGCTTTCACAACCAGTTCCCGGACAGGATTAGGCCTTCAGATACGCCAGGTGGCGTTCTTTGAGGGGGGGGTACTGTGACGTCCCGCTCCCTTCCTGTCCGTTCTCCAGGTTTTCCCTTTCCTCCCGTGTCATGTTTGGATTCCCTGTGTCCGTGTTTTCCCTGTCGCTACAGGCTGGGCGTGCCCCTTCTGTCTGTTCCTCTCTGTTCCCTCACTTCAGGTTCAACCTATCTCCTTTCCCCCTTCTTGCATGCATTCCGCACCAGTCAATTAGTCAATCACTCTCGGTTACATTCCTCATGCTTTTGGTTATTGGTTTCAATTTCACTCCCCTACTTATACCTCCCGCTGGCTGCTATTCGGCGCCAGTTCGTTAACGTTGTTCGTGCGTGTCATGGTCTCCTGGTTTCTGGTACTACTTGACTGAAAGCTCTGTTGTGGTTTTTTCCCTGGCTAACTCCTTGGTTCCAAGTCCAGTGTTCTGTAATATCCAGCCTGTAGCAGTCAAGTCTCCCCTGTTTGTGTTGCGGTACCCCTGCTCCCAGTTAACGTTGCCTGTGCAGTGGGGTGCTCTGCCTCCCGTCCAGTTCCTGTTGGACCCCCCCGGTCCAGATCCCGTTCCCGTGATCCAGTTTCTGTTGGACCTCCCGGTCCAGATCCAGTTGCCTGCGCAGTGGGGTGCTCTGCCTCCAGTCCAGTTCCTGTTGGACCCCCCGGTCCAGAGTCCGTTCCCGTGATCCAGTTCCGGTTGGACCTCCCGGTCCAGATCCAGTTGCCTGCGCAGTTGGGTGCTCTGCCTCCAGTCCAGTTCCTGTTGGACCCCCCGGTCCAGAGCCCGTTCCCGTGATCCAGTTCCTGTTGGACCTCCCGGTCCAGATCCAGTCCAGTTCCTGTTGGACCCCGCGGTCCAGAGCCCGTTCCCGTGATCCAGTTCCTGTTGGACCTCCCGGTCCAGATCCAGTCCGGTTCCGGTTCGGAACCCACATCCTGTCTCAAGTCCAGTTCCGGTTCGGAACAACCCTCCGTTCCCGTGACCCAGTTCCTGTTGGACCTCCCGGTCCTGATCCAGTCCAGTTCCGGTTCGGAACAAACCTTCGTTCCCGTGATTCGGTTCCAGTGTGGGCCTCCCGGTCCAGTACAAGTCCAGCTCCGGTTTGGAGCAGTTCGCTACTTCCTGGACCCTCTTAACTATTGTGTTAAGTTTGTGTTGAGCTTGGGACTACCCCAAAGCTCCGAATAAATCCTCATTTTTGTTTCCCTGTCTCTTGGTCGTTGCATTTGGGTTCAGCCCGTGTTTGGGTTCGTGACAAGTAATATCAAATGCTTTATGTTATTTTAATTTATCTTAGAAAGTGCATAATTATTATTTATAGTCTATATTTGCCAATATTCAGTCATTCAGACTATGCTTCTGGGCAAACCCTATAGTAGGCCCATCTCTAATGTGTCATAAAAAAATCACGTTTAATAGACTTGATGGTGATCTTTGTAAATAATATGGAGTCAATGTGTGTGGATTATGACAGCCATTCATGTTTTAGAGAATGAGTAATACTTTGTACTTATTTTTCAATTATATAGTTACCAATACTCAAGGTTAATATATACGCTATTTGTTGGAAAAATTGGGTCGGGGTTGAGTGTGATACCCCAAAAATATCAAGTGGCAGTTCTGAGAGCACAAACAACCTTGTTAATGAGAGAGGTCAGAGAAGAATGGCCAGACACATTCAAGCTAACAGAAAGGCCAAAGAAATTATAATTAACAACAGTGGTGAGCAGAGGGGCATCACTGAATGCACATGTTGAACCCTGAAAGGGATGGGCTGCAGCAACAGAACATTAGATAGTACTAGGTTGGTATTCCTAATACAGTGGATACTGAGTGTAAATTGTAAGTTCACCATTTATCATTAAATTTCATCATTATTTCACACATGCAATCATCATTACTTCCTAAGTACTTGGCTGACTTGTGTCCCTCTAAGTAAAGTCATGGCATGATACTAATTTGTAAATGATTACTTAATGTAGATTGATAGGAGGCAAGCATTTGTTAACCATGAGTTCATCATTACTTAATTATGAGTTCAATGAATTGTGACCCTTCAAGTAAAGTCACACACAATTCTTCATATAGTAATGATTACCCCATCATCACATCACTATTACTTAATAAATAGCTCAATGATTTCTGCACCCTTGAAAACCTAATATTAAAATAAACCAGTCAAAAGTCATCCAAATAGAACATCAATGTTTTATTAATTATACACGTGGAACACAATTTATTAAGACATTCAAAAGGACCTCAATCCCATTTCCTCTCAGTCGCCATATCTGATTTTTATAAATCCCCTTAGCCCTCTCTATATTTTGTGTATGTCCCCCACTGTTAGGATCAATAAAGCTCCTGCTGTGGTTAACAATGAAATGTGTGTATCCAGCAGTGGCAACGCCACTGATCACTTATTATTGTGGTCCCCCGACGAACGTGTCTTCAAAATTTGGGAGCAGTCTTCACCAGTCTCAGAACTGGCCATTTCCTCTGATACCTCAAAATCCCAAAAACCCATTTCCGCCTCCTCCATGTTCTGCCATATCTCCCACGACCCTACTGTTAAAAGAAGATCATTTACAAATCAAAACTAGAATGGCACTCAGACACCAAAAAAAAAGTGGGCAATACACTGAACTCTATGATATTGAACGGACTCAACTGCTTGCTTCTATTGCCGAAGTTACAGCAACCAATATGGCTTCCAGTGCACTGCACCTCTCAATTTCCGCTTGGGCTATAATTTAGAAACCCCTGCCTTTTTCTACCAAAACTAAAAGGTTAACAGTCATATATATTAAAACTAGTCATATCCACAATACATATAAGAATAATAATCAATGCGTGATTATAGTTGACACGATACAAAGCTAGTTGTTGTTTTACTCATCGGAGATTACTCTGGTTGGTCTTCTTGAACATGTGATGATGACTAGCTGACAGAAATCAGTATGAAAAGGTTGAACTACATTTATTACGACATCACGTAAAGTAGTTGAATCTAATTCAGTTCAATATTTATATATATATATATATATATATATATCTGTTGGCAACTGAAGGATAACTAAGTTAGGCTACTGTACATGCTCCTCGCAAAATCTAATTATTTAAATAAGTCCAGTCCTGAGCTCACATGACAGGGTAACGTTAGATACATACAAATTTTACTCCGAAAAGGACATTTCTAAGGGAATTATGCAATTTAACATTTGCCTAACTAGCTACTGTTACAGTTAGCAGCAATATGCAAATCCCTGTGTGTTCTAATACTAATGCCACTGAACTAGCCTAAATAAATTGGACATTGGCAAGCCAGCAAGCAAAATTACAAGTGATAGTAGGCCTCATAGCAGCTAGCTTGCTAGCTATTTGTGTCTGAGATTGATTCGCTGCTACGTCGATTTTTTTGCAAACATAGCCAACATTGAACGCATTTACAATGAGCTAACTAGCTACATAAACTACTTACCGGAATTTAAGTAACATTCATGTAGTTTTTTCAGTTAGCTTAGCAACTAAAGTTACATAACGTATGCTTAGAATGACGCGCATCTGCCCGGCGCTAGCCGGTTTTAAAGTTGGTTTTCGTTGGATAGTCACAATCATAACGGGTTGTAAGTAGTAGTACTGGGCCATGACAACATAACATAATCTAAAAAGAAAAGGAAACTTCATTTCGTCTGTCTGATAATGACCCGTTTCAGTGTAAAAACTCCACTGACTTCCATTCATTCAACGAGCGCCTGTTGTCTGTCTAATAGATTTTATTCGTTTCCATGGAAGTTCGAACTACCGTATATTACGGTTGTGGGTTTTGTATACGGAAAGCTAAAGGCGACTAAAGTCACAAACAGGTTATCTGGATTGTAAAAAATAAAAACGCTTTTAATAATTTCCTTAGCCTCCAATCAGTAGATTCACTTCCTATTTTTATTTTTCCTATTTTCACGGTCCTAGCATGCGTGTAATTGTAGGCTAGATTAATCATTATTGTACCCGTTCCCTAATCAGAGTCATATGTTGAGTAAGTCATATGTTGACCAACCAGAGTCTTTTGTTGGCTGTACAATAAGTAAAACATCAATACTATATGTTTGTTATTGTGTCAAGTAAAATCACAGATTGATTATTCTGTATTATGGTATAACTGGGTTGAAAATATGACTAAAGAACCATAGTTTTAGTAGAAACATATTAGAAGTAGGCGTAGGGTTCACCCAGCAGCTTATTAGTCTGAATGATTGAATATTGCAAATAGGCTAATATTATAAATAAATGACAAATCATACATTTCCTAAGATAAATTAAATTAAAATAACATAAAACATGTGATATTGTAAGCCACACAGATCCTGTCTCCTTATATGCACAAGCAATGGGGGGGGGGGGGTTGTTATAAAAATGGGTGATTTATAAAAATCTGAATTTCTGTTGTTTTAAAAGCGAACAGCTTTGTCAGCACACTGTCAGGAAGAGTTTTGGGGGCCCCAAAATGGATAAATCCACCACTGATGGTCTGAGAAGCTTTTGTCTACCTAACTGGTTTGCAGCTACTTTGATGACATGTTACTTAATGTATGACTTAACTATGAGTTAATGTTCATTAATTGATGATACATTAAGTGTACAGTAATCACATGAACTAATAATGCCTTGATCATTTATTAATATTGAACCGCACAGAGTTCATGATACATCATGCATTAATTCATGCATTAAATCATGATGAAATCATGATGAGTCATGCATTAATTCAGGCATGAGGTGTGTTCCCTTATTGTAAAGTGTTACCGAATTATTACTAACACAAACTAACAATTTAGTTCTTATCACGTTTCCACAGCTGCTTAGTGTTTCCTTACGTATCCAGTCATTGTCTTGTTAACTAATTTACTAATGACAGGGCTAGGATAACTAATTGCCTTGTTACGTGTCTCAGCTCTCAAGCTGTTTTCCATTTCCTGCTATTCTCAAGCTAAGTGTTTGCACCTGTCTACACATGCATTTATACCTGCTGTCTTTGTTCCTCGTCGCAAGTTCGTCATCTAAATTACACGTTAGTCTGTTACCTGTATTTCCCTCCTGAGTTAACATATCTGTTTCCGAGTGTTTCGTGTTTGAGTTCGTTTTTGTTTGTTTCTGTTAGTTCCGAGTTAGTGAGTTTTTGTGGTCTGTTCTTTTGTTAATTTGTTTTTCTTCTTATTGATTTCCTGGCTTCGACTTCTGTCCGTGTTCTCGCGACCCTTCTTTTGGATTTTGTTTTTGTACCTCTGCCGTGTCTTCCCGTGATCGACCCCTGCCTGTTTGACTTCCCCTTGGACATTGATTTTGTACCTTCTCTGGATATTAAACCTGGTTTATCGCACTCCTGCCTGCGTTTGGGTTCCTGTCCATCGGAACGTAACAGTGCTGAAGCCTGTCTGCTACTCGGTGGGATTGTGCTTTGTGTTTATGGTGGGTTGTGTACCTGGTGGCTGTCAGCTCCATAGATCTGTAGGTGAACAGGGGCTGTGGTGAATTAGCACTATGGCTGAGCAGAGGTGTGAGTTCTTGGGCGCCTCCCAATATTCTTCACTCCTCCTTTCCTCCACTCGTCTCCTACCCGGAAGTATGCTAAACTGCCTGTACATTTCAACTACAAGTAGTTGCATGCACAGTATCGGTTTGCGTCAAGACATTTATTAATACGGAACCATTAATATGTAATCAGCAACATTAGATTAGGACACAAAGATCAGTTTCCAGGGCATGGAGGAGAGGAGGTGGTAGTGAAAAAAAATATATTTTTTGAGTATTGGGACACACCCCTTGTGTCGGCGTAAGAGCGCGTATGACCTGAGGTGAGGAGATGGCGAGGAAGCTCATCATATGAACTCCTGTAAACGCTTTTTACTGAGCTGAATCAAACCGCGGGAAGAGTGCCTATGAGGCATTCAGTCCACAGGTTCACCTGCTTTAATTTCCACAGGTGATGCAGAGCAGTTTCCATGGAGACAGAGATCTGATTTGACAGTATTGACATTTTAGTCAGACAACTCACAATTGACCTTCATATTATGTTGAAATTATGTTGTCTTTTATGTTTGTGGTCAAATTGACCCCAGCAGTTTAAACCAACACAAAACTATTGTAATACAAAAATGTTCACACTTTGTGTTTCACCTTAATGTCTCCCAATTGACAAGCCTTTTATCTCTAAATATAAAACATTTCTCCGAAGCTTTTCATTTTTGAGAGGTAAGTGAAAGTTTGTGAAGTTTACAACCTGTATGCTGCCAGAATCACACGCAAACAAAAGGTTGTATATTTTTTTACATTTTATACAGCGACCCCACAAATGATAAAGTCGGTACCCGACTTTTGAAAACATAACATTATGTTTATTGCCTGTTTACTATTTAGTCCCAGCAAGTCTTATAACTTAAATTGGAGGGCTAGTCAACCTTACCTGTTCATGCTTCGCTCATTCTGCTGTGCTGCGGCTGCCATGCTAAGCTGCTACCCGTGCTAGGCTTGCCTCGCTTACTCCTGTATGTAGGCCTTCCCCCAAGGCCTCCTGCTACCCGCGCTAGGCTTGCCTCGCTTACCCCTGCATGTATACCTTCCCCCAAGACCTCCTGCTACCCGCGCTAGGCTTGCCTCGCTTACTCCTGCATGTAGGCCTTCCCCCAAGGCCTCCTGCTACCCGTGCTAGGCTTGCCTCGCTTACTCCTGCATGTAGGCCTTCCCCCAAGACCTCCTGCTACCCGCGCTAGGCTTGCCTCGCTTACTCCTGCATGTAGGCCTTCCCCCAAGGCCTCCTGCTACCCGTGCTAGGCTTGCCTCGCTTACTCCTGCATGTATGCCTTCCCCCAAGGCCTCCTGCTACCCGCGCTAGGCTTGCCTCGCTTACTCCTGCATGTATGCCTTCCCCCAAGACCTCCTGCTACCCGCGCTAGGCTTGCCTCGCTTACTCCTGCATGTAGGCCTTCCCCCAAGGCCTCCTGCTACCCGCGCTAGGCTTGCCTCGCTTACTCCTGCATGTAGGCCTTCCCCCAAGACCTCCTGCTACCCGCGCTAGGCTTGCCTCGCTTACTCCTGTATGTAGGCCTTCCCCCAAGGCTTCCTGCTACCCGCGCTAGGCTTGCCTCGCTTACTCCTGCATGTAGGCCTTCCCCCAAGGCCTCCTGCTACCCCGCTAGGCTTGCCTCGCTTACTCCTGCATGTAGGCCTTCCCCCAAGGCTTCCTGCTACCCGCGCTAGGCTTGCCTCGCTTACTCCTGTATGTAGGCCTTCCCCCAAGGCCTCCTGCTACCTGTGCTAGGCTTGCCTCGCTTACTCCTGCATGTAGGCCTTCCCCCACGGCCTCCTGCTACCCGCGCTAGGCTTGCCTCGCTTACTCCTGCATGTAGGCCTTCCCCCAAGGCTTCCTGCTACCCGCGCTAGGCTTGCCTCGCTTACTCCTGCATGTAGGCCTTCCCCCAAGGCTTCCTGCTACCCGTGCTAGGCTTGCCTCGCTTACTCCTGTATGTAGGCCTTCCCCCAAGGCCTCCTGCTACCTGCGCTAGGCTTGCCTCGCTTACTCCTGCATGTAGGCCTTCCCCCAAGGCTTCCTGCTACCCGTGCTAGGCTTGCCTCGCTTACTCCTGCATGTAGGCCTTCCCCCAAGGCTTCCTGCTACCCGCGCTAGGCCTGCCTCGCTTACTCCTGCATGTAGGCCTTCCCCCAAGGCTTCCTGCTACCCGCGCTAGGCTTGCCTCGCTTACTCCTGCATGTAGGCCTTCCCCCAAGGCTTCCTGCTACCCGCGCTAGGCTTGCCTCGCTTACTCCTGCATGTAGGCCTTCCCCCAAGGCTTCCTGCTACCCGCGCTAGGCTTGCCTCGCTTACTCCTGTATGTAGGCCTTCCCCCAAGGCTTCCTGCTACCCGCGCTAGGCTTGCCTCGCTTACTCCTGTATGTCGGCCTTCCCTCGCTTACTCCTGCATGTAGGCCTTCCCCCAAGGCTTCCTGCTACCCGCGCTAGGCTTGCCTCGCTTACTCCTGTATGTAGGCCTTCCCCCAAGGCTTCCTGCTACCCGCGCTAGGCTTGCCTCGCTTACTCCTGTATGTAGGCCTTCCCCCAAGGCTTCCTGCTACCCGCGCTAGGCTTGCCTCGCTTACTCCTGTATGTAGGCCTTCCCCCAAGGCTTCCTGCTACCCGCGCTAGGCTTGCCTCGCTTACTCCTGCATGTAGGCCTTCCCCCAAGGCTTCCTGCTACCCGCGCTAGGCTTGCCTCGCTTACTCCTGCATGTAGGCCTTCCCCCAAGGCCTCCTTCCAGCTCCCTGTATTTCATCTTTAGCTCATACTAAAACATTTTCTGCAAACAGGGAGTGATAAGAGGCAGAGCCTTGCATTGGCATTCAATCCCAATAAAACATTGTTTTTCCTTGTTTTTTCATCTTGATACTATAAAATAAATGGTAAAAATCATAATATAACCCAAAACATCGGTTTTCAACAGGAAAAGTCTGTTTTTGACTGCAGTATCACTTTAACAGGCAAATTTGCGAGCAGTCAAAGTGAATCCTTCATTACATAATGATTTGATTACTCACCACACATTACCCTGAGTGAAAAACTACCTTTCCTCTTCCTAAACGGGGTTAAGGGCTTTTTTTTTTTGTGCAGAACACGGTTTGTTTTTGTTTTGACACATTATTCAACAGTGCTCTCTGAGGCTTGAGTGGAAAAGGCTGAACTGTAATTTGATTGGACAGTGTTTTTGGCACACTCTTTAAAGCCATTTCAGTGGAGTGGAGTAACACGCTCTTCCTCTAATGACGGCACGCTGTGATTGGACGGTTTTCAGTTGGTTTGCGTAATCATAGCAAGGGAGGTCAGCGAGCTAGAATGGCAAAGCACTCACAGACAGGGGTTGGCAGTACATACACACACACACACACACACACACATGTGCACACACAATTGCCAATATTCACACCGTGAGAAAACTACACATGCGCTCACATACAAATTCACAGGCACGCTCACGGACGCACACAATTACAAACAAACACACCCTAAAAAACACACAGGTGTGCAGAAAATAGTGAAACAGCACCCACATGGACACACAGTGCATTCCAACACAGATACCTGTATGTTGTAATGATTCTGTGCACACACACACACACTTGCGGTATAATCCAAAAGCACAATAAGAAGCAAGATTACCCATCAGATGTAGTAGAAGCAGACTAACCGACACGGGAAGGTCCTCATTACTGGGTTTCCCGGCTCACTGTGACAGAAAGGACAGGATAATCATGTGCAGGGATTATGTAATGCCCTTTAGCCATATCCACAAATCCATAACATTAAAACTACATATTCATCACACAGAAGGAGAAGCCCCTGTGCTCTGGAGAAGAATACATTTTCTTTGTCAGGTTTTCTGTCTCTGCGGCGTAGCGGAGAATAATCGCAATAATGAACGGTGCTGTATGCATGTGCATGTTCCAGCACATGTAGGGGTTTGTATGTGTTTTTTAAGCGTGTTTGTCTTGTTTGGGCATGGCCCATTTCAAGTGAGTGTTTGTGCTTTGGTATGTGATCTATACACGCCTGGACGCTGTACTACATGCTATGAACACGTCAGTATGGATTGCATGTGAAGGCCGCTATGAGCAGAGCAGTCTCTGGGAGGCCCGTAGTTCTGCTGCTTCTGATGTCACACAGTCAGTGAATCAGAGAGAAGCAGAAGGGACAGGTTATAACCGTCGGGCCTACAGTCCCCTTTCTGTCAAGCCAACACACTGATTCTCATGTGCACGCATGCACACACACACACACACACACACTCTGATACTCACATGTGCAAGCACACACACACACACACACACTCTGATACTCACGTGCGCAAGCACACACACACACACACTCTGATACTCACATGCGCAAGCACACACACACACACACTCTGATACTCACGTGCGCAAGCACACACACACACACTCTGATACTCACGTGCGCAAGCACACACACACACACACACACACAGACACTTGCAGATAATTGCATGCACACACACATAGATACAGTACATACGCACACACCTAGATACTAAAATGTGCACACACGTAGATACATACACAGACATGCAGATACACACGTGTGCGCACACACACACACACACACACACACACACACACACACACACACAGTAAGAATAAGCCCAAAGCTACAGTTGGGTAAATGTGGCTAACGAAAGCATAAAATGTGGAAGTGTCTCCCAGAGTATCGTAGGAACAGACCCAGAGTCCCTCCCCTCTCACCCCTGGGCATCCCGGGGATCAAAGGGACTGTTATTTCACACGCAGAATGTTGGCTACTCTGCGATAACCCCGGTAACCATGTGTGTGTGATGTCACAATCAGGATCAGGAAGTAGGGTCATTGCCAGGCCAAGGGCAGGTCCCAGGGTGTGTGGATCTCTTTGATGCTGTGGGCTTTTTCTCTGAGACAGACGTCCTCTCCATAGCATTTCCTTCCTGCTCCTTATCTGTTTAAGCACTGCGCCTCCTTCCTAACGCCTCACTGACCCTCAATGTTCTCAAACTGCCTGAGGATTTTGTCCTAGTTACAGCCACTCCAGAGTTTTAGCATTCACTTCCAACAGTATTCCGTATCTCATTAAAATGGCCCGTCAGGTGGCCCCACTAAAGCGCTGGCCCTCGCTACACACAGGTGTATAATTGGCTGTAAACACACCTGTTTACACACTATATCAGCTCAACAAAACTGAAACCATTCATCATATCTTTACAAGGCCTGCCTATGCTACATATAACGACCCTCTGTCCTCAAACTCATCGGCTATTTAAAGCACTGCATTCTCAATCTCTCTTCTGGTATCTGCTACTGCACCTGACTTTATGTTCTAGGTTTCTGTTCTTAACCCTTTACGGTGTAAGATGACGAATACAAGATTAGAATGTTCTTAACTGAACATTCTAACAACACTGATGTAACAGAGATGGAGTTCCAGAACACTGACTTAAAATTTTGAAAAAAAAAACATTCCATAAAACCTGCTCTTCAAATGGTTAAACTGATTCATCCATGTTGTGCCACGAATGCTAATTGTGGACCAGCACATAACGGCAGTTTTGAGGGTTGCGATGCACAAGACTCACTGAACTGACTCAGATTTCTCTGCTAAAGCACGTTATGGGCCGGACTCAGAGATGGCCAACTTAAGTCATGTGCTTAAGTGCCTCTTCTGGGCGGACCTGACCTGTTTCTTGTACCTGCCCCCTGGGTTGCCAGCTTTCTACTAAAAAAATGTGTGTGGGGGTGTACGTACATTTTCAATGTCAGTGGCAGTGTGTCTTTAATAACCACTTTTGCCTTTTGGAAAATCCTGCCTTTGCACATCGTAGTGTGATGGAGAAGATCAGTGAACGTATTACAGTTTTTTACGATTGCTTTGACTCATTTTGCACAACAAAGTTTCAATGTGCAAAACTCTTAACACAGAATGCTATACTGCTCATTTTGGGTTCAAAATGTAATATAGCATGCAAAATAAAAATACCTGTGTCAAATCAGAGAACATTATATGCAAATGTTTATCATAGCACCAGAACATTGGATATGTTCATCGTTGAAGTTTAATTATTGGTGCATTTCCAAATACAACGGCCATTATCAAATAATGCTGTCAAACACAAAATAATTGCCATAAAAAAAGACTATGCAAGGGTCATTTCCTCATAAGTACTTGAAATTATGTACAGAAAGCATCCCTTGTGATAGACTGCAGTGTGTATATATATATATATATATATATATATATATATATATATATATAGCTTGTGTTTTTATGGAAGACAAACTAAATATTAGATCACAGTATAGGTGACTGTATATGAAGTTTAATCATTGAAAACAAATCATACAGTAATACAGTAAACTCAACTGTATTTTACAGTAAAAGCTAAAACAACAGCAACAGCAAAAACAGTAAAAGCAAAAGCAGTTACAATAACAAAAAACTTTACAGTAAAACAAAAAAAAAATGCATTTCAGTGCTTAAGCAGCATCTTGCCTCTCTGCTGCATTTGGCCACAGCATTTCATCTACGTCGCATCTGATGTCTTCATTTGCAAGGCAGCGTTGGTAAAATCTTCGGGAGTGTCTTATCCACCCCTGGCACTGCTGGGCTGTAATGTCATCGCACGCCTCATCCATGGCCTGAAGGAGTGTCGCCTGCTCATACGGACGCCGATCATACACCTTCCACCTCCAGGCCGAGAAAAACTCCTCTATGGGGTTTAGAAAGGGGGAGTAAGGTGGAAGGAATTGTGATCGGAACTCTGGATGGGCTGTAAACCAGTCTCGCACAGCCAATGCACGATGGAAGTTTACATTGTCCCAGACAATGATGAACACCATCTGAGCATTTGGCTGTACGAGACGATTGTACAGCCCCTCCAGAAAATGTATGAGGCGCATGGAGTTGTATGCCCCCAGCAGAGGGTCACAAGCCTCAACTCCATTGCGGGAAATGACAGCACACATTGAGATGTTGGCTCCACGCTGTGGCATTTTATGTAGTGGTGAAGAGATTATCAATTGTGTTGCAATGGAACTACTGAGACATGACTACAAACACATGTTGAATTGATTTAGTGATCTGCATTTGTATTAACAGTTTTGCACTTTGTATGTCAGCATAGGATATAGTGTCTTAAGGTAAGAATTCTGCAAGTCAGTTTAGCACTTTGCATTAACAGTTTTACACTTTGTATGTCAGCATAGGATGTAGTGTCTTAGAGTACGAATTTTGAAAGTCAGTTTGGCACTTTGCATTTTGAGTTTTGCATTGAAATTATGCTGTGCAAATGAGTCAAAGCAATCGTAAAAAACTGTAATACAATGTGATTAATAATCACATTGATAAAATGATCATCACTCCTATTGACGACTGGGATATACCCATCACACAATCTAAACAATAATCGCTGGACAGTGGTTGCACGCAATATTATTAAGTAAACAAATAAATAGTTGGATTTCTTTTACGATTTACCTAATAAAGTCATGTACAGTGGTTGAACAGAATAGCCTATATGCGATAACTTCAACACATATACTTAATAATAGCCCATTACTTGCAACCACTGTCCAAAAATTTATTTTTTGAGTGCATCTGTCACATACTGGAAGGATGTGGCCAGGAAGGAGAGAGATTTTAACCTGGAGCACTGGTAGATCTACACTGAGGAGAGTTACTTTGCGCTTCCTAGTAATTTTGGAAAAGCTTTGCTGACACAAGTAGGCTACAAAATCATCTCTCTGTCAAAGTGAATATGATCCAGACACTGCCTATCAATTAATCCATCTGATATTGGTCTGGTATGATATACCAGATGGTCAATCATAGCCTAGTTTTACATATATATATTTTATGACAGCTCATTGATAATTGCAAGTAGGGTAGGCAAAGGAAGACTAATAATGTTTTCAAAAAACATGCACTCATTCTAATATCCATTTTTGCGAAAGATGCAGTATTTTTATAATCATCTATTGACGGTGACAAAAACGACCTTTTTTTCAAACAAAGTTGCGCGGAAAAAAGTTATTAAGTGAAAACGTTTAATATTTTAAGAGCGGAGGT
This sequence comes from Ilyophis sp. 1 JC-2022, assembly GCA_022702515.1. NCBI lineage: Eukaryota > Metazoa > Chordata > Actinopteri > Anguilliformes > Synaphobranchidae > Ilyophis > Ilyophis sp. 1 JC-2022. Next base: position 6,947,653 of record CM040397.1, read on the forward strand.
GGTTAGAAGTCAGATTATTTGGGAATGTATTCAGCAGAGGCACTGTTTAGCAGTAATAATAGCCTGTCTGAAAGGACTTCTCTTATGCAGTTATTTATAAGTGACATGACTCAGAATCTGAAAGCGCTGCGCAATCTATTAACCATTCAGCCCACCTGTACAAAAAGCCTCCATTTCTACCTTTGTGCTCAGTGAGGGCTTCTGTGTAGCAGTGTGTAGGCACACTTAGCACTTTTACTGTCATGTCATTTTAACGACATGTAAGTCTAATGGGTGGGTGAGTTGCTATAGAGGGTTGCCATAACAACTCATAAAATCCTCTTTTTTCTTCACCAGGTCACATGGCAGAGGGTTGTTACTGGAGTAGTTCAGGTATTGGTCCCAGGTGAGCAGCTCGAAGGTAGACCTTCTCTCGCCTCTCTTGTTTAACCCTTTAATAGTCTGCTCAACCATTTGGTAGAGCACATTTTGAGTCACTATCTCTCATTGAAAAATTAGTTGAACTTAACTCAGCCTGATTGAGCCATTTCTTCCATTCGGTTGAGGTATGCCATGCACAAAACATCCACTAGAGGTCACTCTAAGCTGCCACAGTAAGCCGCCTCACTCAGTCTGCTACCAGGAAGTTGGAAACTGAAAATCACTCCCGACATGTGGACTATTTTTGGCTGAATTTTCAATGGTAAGCTTAGTTTTTCAACATATTATATCATCGAACACGTTACTTAACAGAATTATGTAACTTGATGCAACACAAAAACGTCTTACAAGGGTCAAATAATTTTTTTAAAACATGCTTTACCAAACGGTTGAGTTGTCGCTTTATGGTAAACCTTGGCATGGAGTGACAAGTCAACCGTTTGGTAACAGTTTGGTGAAGTTATGCTAATATCATTAAAATTTACAATTTTCTATGGAATAAAAACACTTCTGTTCATGCATTGTTGTTATGTTACATTTATAGTGTTATTATACTGAAATGGTTTCATATGTGTGATGTTTGTATAGACCAATTTCATTATTTGCGTGCGCAAACTGGTGGGCAGTCGAGTCTCTTGTTGCCACAGCTACTGCAATTTTCGCGATAGTACACAACGTTACACTGGTGGTGATTGAATAAAGCTAGCTAACTAACCAAGACCACTGTCAACATGTTTGAATTCATGCACATATCAATAATATAATTATTAGTTTGTGTTTTTCGTAATGCACTTGATGACAATGTCATTAGCTAGCCAACCTAGGCTAGCTAGCCAACCACACAAGCCAGCCAATCTGAGCTAGCCAGTTCTGTTTTCTGCCCGCCAGTATGCGCACGCATTTTAATTATGACATAAACTTCTGAAAGTGGTCTATTGTCTAACAAACATGCTGACATTTATATATAATGGTGGATAATTTCTTTTTTTCCCTTCTGTCTCTGTGTTTTACAAATACTAGATGGATATTAAATCATTTTATGGTTCAAGGCCACGGAATTTTCTGGCCCTTGTACCAGAAGATCCTGGAGACTCTGAGGCTGATCTGAGTGATGATGATGACACAATAGAGGATCCTGATTATCTGCCAAACCATCGTGAGTTGATCAAGGAATTTGAATCTATGGATGAGGAGGAGATGCCCTCAACAAGCACATCTGCTAAGAAGAAGAAAAAAGGGAAAAACACACTAAAAACAGTCAACATGGAAGAGTCAGATGACACCCCTGACCCATGGTCACCCCCAGGCTCAAAGAAGAAGAAAATGACCGAAAAGAAAGAAAAAGAGGCCAGGAGAATCTGGAAGCATGTAGATATTGAGGAATTCCAGGTTCCTGACTCAAGTTTTGTACCCCCTGATGCTGTCAAGACACCCTTCCAGTACTTTAAAATGCTCTTCACTGATGAGATGATTCAACATATTGCTGACCACACCAATCTGTACTCTGCCCAGGAGTTGGGGGATCCAATCAAGACTAACCCTGGTGAGATTGAAGATTTCCTGGCTATGCTACTTTTGATGGGTGTTTTCAACTTCCCGGCCATGGAGGACTAACTGGCACCCCGGATCACGTTTCAACGTGATAGCTGATATCATGCCGAAGAGGAGATTCATGTTGTTACGCCGCTACATTCACTTCAATGATAATCAGCAGTGTGATGGCAGCCCTGACCGATTTTACAAAATCCGGCCCCTTTTTGAGATGCTTCGAATCAAATCTGGGTATCAAGTGCATCGGCACTGTCCGATCAAACCGCATCGGTGGAGCTCGCTTGATAGAAGACAAACAGCTGATGGTGAGAGGACGTGGAGCTCTTGATTACAAGTCTGCTGAAGGGGTACTTGCAGTCAAATGGTATGACAACAAATGTGTCACCCTCCTGAGCAATGCCTGTGGGATCATGCCTCTCAAGTGTCCAACGGTGGAGCAAAGACGACAAAGCGAAGATTGCCGTCCCATGCCCATCACTCATTCCTGCCTACAATCAGCATATGGGTGGCATTGATCTTTCTGACATGCTGGTTCACCTGTACAAGACCCCAGCCAAGTCACGACGATGGTACTTCCCCCTGTTTGGATACGCCCTTGACCTGTGCGTCTCCAATTCCTGGCTGGTCTACAAGAGAGACTGTGGCCTACTGAATGAAAAACCAATGCCTCTCAAAAGGTTTCGCCTGGCTGTGGCCCACAGTTTGAAACAAATCAACAAACCAGCACCCAGAGTTGGCCGACCATCCTCTGCCTCTCCACCACAGATGTCCTGTGAGAAGAAGCGCCTCCCCCCAAGACCCCCACGACCACAACCAGATGTGCGCTACGACAACTATGGACATTGGCCACTTCACACTGACAACCGGGGGCGGTGCACCCTCTGCCCAAAGGGTGTGTCAAGATGGAAATGTGGGAAGTGCAATGTTTTCCTGTGCTTGATCGGAGAGAGGGAATGCTTTGCAGCATACCATCAAAAATGAAGTGGACATGGTTCCCATAGGTCCTTTTTTTGTTTGTGCATTTCGTTTGAGAGAAAACAAGTTTTTGAATTTGTTCAATGCAAGAACAGAAGTGAAGTTATTTTGAGATTTTACACAGCACAGTTGAGAAGTTGGACATGTTCCCATGGGTCCTTTTTTGTGAATTTGAGAGGGCTAAATAAATAAAGTCCCCATACGTTTTTGACAACATACATGTATCATTCAAAGTGATTGATTTTTATGTAAAAAATGGGAGTGAAGCTTTTGATCTAATAAAATTTACTTGACATGACTTGTTTTCCTGTAATTTAACTTTTTCTACTTTCATTTTTGTATTTGTAGGTATTAAATTATCATATAATTGTTATTATACATTTATCATTATGTATTAGGTACTTTTACCATCAAGCGGCATCTCAACCATTTGGTAGAGGCCTATATTAAAAAAACTGGGGGGTCTGTAAAACTTTTGGGGGGGGATTCTTGTTATTAGTGCCCCAATAACATAAAAAATACAAAAAAAAAATTTTTACATTGTTTTTTTCTTGGAGTGAATATTAAAGGGTTAAGATCAGTTTCTTGTTTTCATGCGGGTCAAAGGTCACCTTACGTGGCCCCTGGCTTGGTTCTGCACAACATGGCTGTCAATTGTAATTGCTCCTGGGATCCCAGAGGGATTATAACTGAGGCCTAGGCTCCTATGAGTGTTTCTGCTTACAAATTGGTCATCGGTCTACTAGCAATATCGGGTGCTCTCTATCACCCATAGGGGTCTGGGGTCCAGTGTAAATTTGTACTAATGATTCTGTGGGGCGTCTGTGAGTCACACCGTACCTGACTTTGAGGTCACCGAGCGATCTCGTGCTGCCCTTCTGGGTTTGGGTAACGCGCTGGCGCTCGTCCACGCTACACGCAGGATACACGTGTACGCTCCCGCCAAACCGCCAGTATTATGTATTGAAGGGCTTGTAGTGTATGATACTGGGGGGAATGCAGAAGAGCCTAAAGGAGAAAGCAGGGGTGGGAGTGCCCCCATGACAAAAAACGCCACCGCGCTCCGTAATGCGATCCAATCCCACAGGTAACGTGCCGGCTTTCTAAAATCCCCGCACCCCCTGCGCCGCGAGAGCACGATTCTCCTCTTCGGCTTTCACCTGCGCGCACCCCCCCCCCCACCTCCTCATTTCAACTCTGAACCCTGCTGAGTGTGCCAAGAGGAGGCGCAGTGTGTGTTTCAGGATTAATATGACAGGAGCAGGCCAGGCGTAATCAGCAATCCTCACTGCTGAGTCCGTAAAGACGCTCACACTTCTCCCTCACGTGATGAATACATCATTCACCTCCTACTCACCTCCCTCTCCTCTTTTTATTCCATCACTCACCTCCCACACACCTCCCTCCCCTCCTTTTTACGTGGGTAGGAAATACAATTGAATGTGTAGCCAATCAGATGTAGGGAATTATATTCTATTATATTCTAAATTACTGTGTAGCCAATCAGTTTTAGGGGATTCTATTACATTCTATTCTAAAGGAATTTGTAGCCAATCAGATGTAAGGGATGATATTGTGTTCTGTTCTAACGGATTTTGTAACCAATCAGATGTAGCGAATGATAGTCTATTCTATTCTAAAAGACTGTGTTGCCAATCAGATGTAGGGGATGATTAGGTGGCCAGATGTTGATGTGGAAAAGCTATTTTTAATGGGGGGGGGGGGGGGTGTATTGCCGCGTATATTGTAAAGCCATGAACACAAATGTAGTATTATTACAGCACTCAAAAAGGAGAGAGTGTACTTCAGGTTGAGCGCTAGCTTGGGGAATGAGCTGTTTTACATTGCGCCGATGTGTCGAACCGTGTCATGGGTCCTGTGACTACAACGTGCGATTCATCACTTTATATCTGGCCTCTCTCTCGCTCTCTCTCACCCCCTCCCTCTCTTTTTCTCGCCCCCTCCCTCTCTCTCTTTCGCTCTGTCTGTCACCTGTGGTTGTGAGAGGAGATGAGACTTGTTACTGAGCATCACACTAAGGGGGGGGAGACACAGGGGGAGTGCCTGTTTTTTGTGGAGGATTTTATTCTACTTCTTTTTAAAAACTTACAGACATGATCTTTATCACACACACACACACACACACACACACACACACACACACCCCTACGTTCATACACAAATACACACTTATGTTCACACACACTTGCACACACGCACTGATCTCAACACTTGCGTGCCTTGTGCTTGCGTTTGTTTGTTTATTTCAATGTGGATATATTACCCACGTATCATTGCATTGTGATTATTCAGATGTTTCAGCCAATCACAGCAGCCAGGGAGCAGACGCCACACTGGGAGTTTCACTCTCCTTTAGAAAAGCCTTAAAATGCTCTTTTCCACTAAATGGAACTGCTCTTTGCTAGCGGATTAGGAGGAATTCATCAGTGCAGCGTGTGCTTGTGTTTTGCACTAATTGCACTAATTGGTGTACTCCCAGACGTGTGGAGGAGCCCCGCAGATGAACTGGGGGTCAGGGGGGTGGGAGTGGGGGGGGGCAAGGAGAGGGAGGGGGCGAGACTAACCCAAATAAACATTAATTGCCCATTCAGACTCAGATGGTGTGTTGATTCTGTTGTGACACTGAGGATTTGAGAATAAAAGGGGAAGATTGAAGCATGCAGCATTTTCAAGCTTTTAGATTTATTTGGTTCCAGGAAGCTGTTCTAATTTTTTTTTTTTTAAAGCAAAAGGAGAATTAGTCTCACATCCATGAATATTTGATCACTACCCTTTATAGAGAATTTTGAAACCTTATGGTGTGTGTATAGACACACAGGATTGTGTGTGGTTGTGTGTGTGTGCATGCATGTGTGTGTGTTCATGTGTGTGTGTGTGCGTGTGTGTGTTAGTATGTTTGTGTTTGTAAACCTGTGTGTGTGTGTGTTCATGTGTGTGTGTGTGTGTGTGTTAGTATGTTTGTGTGTGTGTGTGTGTGTGTGTCTGTTTGTGTTTGTAAACCTGTGTGTGTGTGTGTGTGTGTGTGTATGTGTGCATCGGTGACCCCTCCAGTTCCTACCCAGAATCCTCATGACTGTAGCAAGGCCTGCAGTCAGTATGATGATGTCACAGCTGATGTAAATCAATACTCATGAAAAGAGCACAAATCCTCTTTCTCACAGGAGCAATCAGTGAGCCAGGATTACTCACACTCTCTCTCATTCTCTCCCTCATTCTCTCCCTCTCTCTCTCCCTCATTCTCTCCCTCTCTCTCTCTCTCATTCTCTCCCTCATTCTCTCCCTCTCCCTCTCTCTATCCCTCTCCCTCTCTCTATCCCTCTCTGTCATTCAAGTTTTGTAACACAACACCCACTAGTGAATAGGTGTAGTGTTAAAAGTATGCATAAATCATATGCTTGCACTCAACATATCTGCTTTTAACTATGACTGTCCGTACAGAAATAATGTCCCAGTATTCCCAATACCCTGGTTTCATTTATCTGTAATATTAATAACCATGATCTGTTTTAAATGTCACTAGCATTTGTGTGGTTGGCGGTGGTTAGCGTGTACATGTACGTTCGTGAGATACTCAGCTTCGTGACCAGCCGACAAAGAGTCCTTTTCATGAGACTTGGAATGCCGGGAATTCTCTGCCTTAAATATCTTCTCGGATGCATTCGGAATTTTGCATTATTTTTTTTTATTATGTATAATTTATTGCTTCTAGTCACATCCTTATCGTGACTGCATAGTGTGGACTAAAAAGTGCTAGGAACCTATGAATGGGATCTTAGGATGAATACTTGTTTGCTGTACTACACTTTTTTGTCAAATTTTCTCACCTTCTCACCTTCTCACATTTATGACATGAAAGGTTGCAGGTTAGAGTCCCAGGTAGGACACTCAGGTAGGACACTGCCCTTGTACCCTTGAGCAAGGTGCTTCACATGTATTTCTCCAGTATACAGCATATATCCAGCTGTGTAAATGGATACTGTGTAAAAATGAAAAAAGCTGGATAAGAGCGTCTACTAAATGTCTGTAGTGTAATGTAATATAATGTCCAGGTAGGATTCGTTTCATAAAAAATCTCTTCTAGAACAGTATTGATTTGAAAGTACTTTCTTACTGTGTGACTAAATAATATGTGCATTTCATTATGTAAATTTACACAAAATTATTCAAATACAGGATATCTGGATAATGAGTGTACTAATTGTGTTATCAAACACAGTCTATACGTAACTAAATAAATAAAATAAAGATACCGAGATCTAGCATGCTGGTCTGACTGGTAAGAGTAACATACACCAGCCTGCCTTCCATATGGACACACTTCCAGTAATCCGGCAAGCTGTTGTGCTTTTCTCATAAACAGATACGTCATCTGCAGCCAATGGCTACAACACAAAGCCGATGAACGTCACCCAAACTTATCACCCGCCACTGACTACTGCATCTGCAAACACACACACACACACACACACACACGCACACACACACATACACCCACACACACACACACACACATACAGGGTGTGATTGATTAAAAAAAATTACAAAATTCAGTTAAATTAAATTACATTTTTACAATTTGCTTGTTACAGAGATGCTGTCACAAAGACGTTCCGAAACAGGAAAACTGGGAATATCTGAGCCAGATCAGGGCTGGAACGCCGGTCTGTGAACTCCGGATGAGGAAAAGGTGCAGAATATCCACGGAAAGTCTGAAACATACAAGTAGATCTACGGAATGTGGCCTGTTCAACACACAGTGCTTTCTCTCAGACATCCTGATCAAACCAAATCCTGTATTACCCACAATGCATCCCAATATCTACAGTACTGTTGTGGAATTGCATGATGGGTATTTGCTAAAAACTATCCCTTGCTCGGGTCATATAACACAAGTATTTGAAATGTATGAATATGTTCTGGGTTCACTGTGAGATCAATGTAGCGTGTGTGTGGGGCAGAATGGAGAGCAGGACTCTGAAGCACACTCCATGCCTGTGATTAAGTGCCATTGGCAGTGTTGGAGAGTCGCTCTGCGCTTGGTCACGCATGTTAAACAAGCAAACTGAGAGGGAGAGAGATGGAGAGATTCCACACGCCGATGCAGAACCAAGCCAGGACCAACACACGCATGCACACACATACACACACACGCCAATGCAGAACCAAGCCAGGACCAACACACGCATGCACACACATACACACACACGCCAATGCAGAACCAAGCCAGGACCAACACACGCATGCACACACATACATACACACACCAATGCAGAACCAAGCCAGGACCAACACACGCATGCACACACATACACACACACGCCAATGCAGAACCAAGCCAGGACCAACACACGCATGCACACACATACACACACCAATGCAGAACCAAGCCAGGACCAACACACGCATGCACACACATACACACACACGCCAATGCAGAACCAAGCCAGGACCAACACACGCATGCACACACATACACACACACGCCAATGCAGAACCAAGCCAGGACCAACACACGCATGCACACACATACACACACACACCAATGCAGAACCAAGCCAGGACCAACACACACACACACACATACACACACACGCCAATGCAGAACCAAGCCAGGACCAACACACGCATGCACACACATACACACACACGCTGATGCAGAACCAAGCCAGGACCAACACACGCATGCACACACATACACACACACGCCAATGCAGAACCAAGCCAGGACCAACACACGCATGCACACACATACACACACACGCCAATGCAGAACCAAGCCAGGACCAACACACGCATGCACACACATACACACACACGCCAATGCAGAACCAAGCCAGGACCAGCACACACACACACACACACACACACACACACACACAGACACAGACAGACTGAGAGATGTCTGGACGGCTGCAATGAATGTATAATGAAAAACATTATTTCATTCAAAATGCAATCAATTTCTGTGGCTGAGAGCTGGTGTTCCAACCTCTGTCCCCTGGCAGGATGGTTTCCGCTCCGTATCGATTTATAAATCATCTCTCCACCGCCCCAGAGCTCGGAGAAGATGAGCCCAGCCGCTGCTCTCAGCGTTTCCACTTTCTGGACCTCCGTCCCTCTGCTCTGGCCGTTAATAAGGTCTCTTTTTTGGGGGCGCTTTCACTCTACAGGAGTGGCATCTGCTTCCTGTTTCCACAGCAGCAGCTCTTCAGCAGTATCTAATGTTTGTGATAACAGAATTACGTACGCAATATAACTTGCGTTGATAAGGTTGCAGGCAGCACGCAACTGAAACATAGATTCTACATCCTCTAAAAATTCATACAGTCTGTCCACTGTGTATTGTTCTTTACAGATAGAAATAACTAATAAAAATTATAAGGATGAGCTAAATGACTACATTGTAAATGGCATCATTAAATATTATTTTTGCACTTTAGAACTTACATTAGTATGTGTAAAGGTACCAAAATAATTAATTGAATTGACTGAACTGAGGTGGAATTGACCTCTAGCCTTGATCCACACTACATAGCACACACTGCTGTTTTCGGTGCTGTGATTACAGTAACGTGTTCTTTCTGCGGGGCTTTGGTTTGAGGCACAGGTGAAAGGGTCGTGCTGTGTGTGTAAGGGTTCCCAGGTGAAAGGGTCGTGCTGTGTGTGTAAGGGTTCCCAGGTGAAAGGGTCGTGCTGTGTGTGTAAGGGTTCCCAGGTAACACCGGGCTCTTCTCACAGTGTCTGCAACCCACTCCAGTCTTGGACTGGGGCCAGAGGCTGCAACACCTCTCTCTCTTTCTCTTTTTTTCTCTCTCTCTTTTTCTTTCTCTTTTTTTCTCTCTCTTCCTTTCTCTCCCCCTCTCTCTCAGTCTTTCTCTCTCTCCCTCTCTCTTTCCCATCCTTCTTTCTTTCTCCCTCTGTCTCTTTTTCTCTCTCTCTTTCCCTCTCTTCTCCTCTCTCTCTTTTCCTGTTTTCCTCTCTCTCTCTCTCTCTCTCTCTCCTCATTCTCTCCATCTCCAGCTGGTGTAGCGGTCTCACTTCATGGCCGCGCTGTCACGCCGGTGCGCTCCAGAGCGAATGACGGTCTCTCGTCGCGACGGGGAGCGAATACCAATTACGTCGCATGAGGAGAGGAGTCCCCGTGCGCTACGCGGCAACTGCGCCCTTGGCAAGGTTCGGGAAAGGACCCGTCCCCCTGCCGCGTGTCCAAACCCGTCCCCCACCGCACGTCCAAACCCGTCCTCCTTTGACACATATTCCACTGCAGCGTCTACAGCCTTGGAGATTGCAGTGGAGATTAGCTAGGGTTACCCCAACCGACCGAATAACCCTGATATGTTCAGGTTCCCCACAGCAGCGAAGGCCTCGGTTCTACGTGTGCAGTTCTATGTGTGCGGTTCTATGTGTGCAGTTCTATGTGTGCAGTTCTATGTGTGCAGTTCTATGTGTGCGGTTCTATGTGTGCAGTTCTATGTGTGCAGTTCTATGTGTGCAGTTCTATGTGTGCAGTTCTACGTGTGCAGTTCTATGTGTGCGGTTCTATGTGTGCGGTTCTATGTGTGCAGTTCTATGTGTGCAGTTCTATGTGTGCAGTTCTATGTGAGCGGTTCTATGTGTGCAGTTCTATGTGTGCGGTTCTATGTGTGCAGTTCTATGTGTGCAGTTCTACGTGTGCAGTTCTATGTGTGCAGTTCTATGTGTGCGGTTCTATGTGTGCAGTTCTACGTGTGCAGTTCTATGTGTGCGGTTCTATGTGTGCAGTTCTATGTGTGCAGTTCTATGTGTGCGGTTCTATGTGTGCGGTTCTTACTTGCCGTGCCGCGGCTGACCTTGTCTGTTGGACCGCCAGAGCGTGTCAGTCCTGAGGAGGTGGTCAAGGCTGGCTGGCTCTAATTGGAAACCCCCCCCCCCACCATCCATTGGGAGCACATTAAAATAGTGATAGCAGGTCACAGAAAGAGACCTGAATATGGGCACAGGTGCTCAAGGCCCTTTACACCCCTCCCCAGGTGAAAGAGTGAGTGGAATAATGAAAAAAAGAGGAGAGAGAGAGGGAGGAAATCATCGGTTCATTACTGATATTTTCTGTTTTGCAGTTGTTGTGTTTGTGAGGGTATTCTTATTTTAGTCATTGAGAGGAAGAACATTTAATCTGAACAGAGAGAACAAGAGAAAGAGAGAGCGAGAGAGAGACTGAGAGAGAGAGAGCGCGAGAGAGAAAGAGAGAGAGAGAGAGAGAGGGAGAGAAAGAGAGAGAGAGAGAGAGAGCGAGAGCCCAAACCACAGAAGGAAAGTGCCGGGTGGTATGGAGGAAATTCTGCCGGGTCCATCACCATGGCAACCCCAGCGGCTTGTGCCAAAATTCCGTTCGCCGCTATCAATGCGAAACAATCCAAACCTCCAAAATAAAGGAGTCCTTGCAGATGAGCTGTGACCCCAAAGAGCCGTGCAATGCCACTGCGTCAGCCAAGCCTGGACTGTCTCTCTGCTGCACACACACTCACATTCATACACACGCACACACACACACAGCAATTCTCTTTCAATTTTTATCTCTACTTTGCGTTTCACTCTCCCCAAATGCATTTGCACTCAATCATTGTCCTTGAGTTTAAGCGTATGTGTGTGTGACTGAGTGTGGGACTGAGTGTGTGTGTGTGTGTGTGTGTGGTAGTGATGGCTTATACACTGAGGTAGTAATGTCACACGCCATTATCTTCATATCTACCTCAGGGGCAGCTCTGGTAACAGACTGACATTCCCCGTCAGGATGGGGTCACTGCTGGGGGTACCTGGAGTGTGTGTAAAGCTCTGGGGGATGGGGTTTGGTGTATTTGTCGCCACCCCCAGCCGAACCCCGGGTACATTCTCAAAAACAAAGCGACAACAGCAGGTGCAAGTGAGGACCAGGTGAGCAGCTTGGCGGCGGTCCAAGAGAGCTCCAAAACTGCCATTCCAATATTCCATATTTATGGGGTCCTGCAGGGAATGCCATCATTCTTAACATGATCTACCCCCTTAGCCATTCTCCATGCATAGTCACGTCTGACCTAGAATTCTATTTAGGGGAAATGTATGTGTATAGAAACGGTGTGTGTGTGTGTGTGTGCGTGCGTGCGTGCGTGCGTGCGTGTGCGTGCGCGTGCGCATGTGTGTGTGGGGAAACATATGTGGACTTCATGCTATGTGCTGTGTGTGATTATACTATGTGTAGGTGAGTGATCAATATTATAAATAGGTAGATAGATCACATATAGATAGATAATATATAGAGGGGGAAGAGAAGAACCATCCCAGGAAGACTGCGTAATAAGTGTGTGTGTGTGTGTGTGTGTGTGTGTGTGTGAGTGTGTGTGTGTGTGTGCATGTGTGTGCGTCCGTGTGTGTGTGAGTCAACCATGCTGAGTACACTGACCAATTTCATACAGAGTTCATCCAGGACACATGTGAACACCTGTTTTTCTCTCTTCTCCAGAAGCAAAAAGCCACGTCACACTCACACCTGCTGTGAATGCTTTTATACCGAAGTCCTGTGGTTACGCTGGGTGGATATTGGACGACTCTGGGCCTAGGTACGCAGTGACTGGTGCCTGCAGGCATCCCTTTCAGTCTGAAGATATACGGTTTTCAGTTTGTCAGATGAAGTACATGACCCGACAGGACTAATGCGCCGGGGTGATATGCGTGAGCGATGAGGTCATTCGGAAGCGCCCGTATTGACAGACATGAGTGAGCGTGGGGGGTGAGGTCATCGTAGCTGCCGGGAATGAGATCATCGCTAATTCGGTTTCATCTCAACCCCCTCCGGTAACCTTCCTCCTCCTTATTAGTCATCATCGCTGTGGAAGGAGGCTACATCATTCCACAACAACGTATTTCTAAATCCATATAATCTGCGGGCGTGAGTAGATATGGCTGCCTACGTGTTGGGAGGTTCCAAGGCGTTAAGACGGTTCTATGCGCAGTGAACGCCCTGCAGCCCGTTGAACATCTCACAGGGCTAGCCGTGTATTAGAATATTGAAAGACAGCGGGATGGGCCCGAATATTTGTGACTGTTGTAGCTGCAGTCAATGCTGAACTAACGGTTTAGTAGAGAGGCTTCAGACAGGCCTTGTACTGTGCCAGCCGAATGGACCTCGTCTAGTCTCACTCGTTACCAGGGTAACCAGGTGAGATGGGAATGAAATGGGGACAAGCACACGGTGGTGGGGTTGGAGTTGGGATCAGGACCAGGTACATGCATGCAATTATCGGGATAAACTGCGTCGGGAGAAATGCTCATAAATCCGGCCTGTCCTGATTTCATCAGGACGTCCAGTCACCCGACTTTTTTGTTTGTTTTTTGTGGGACAAAGCTACCGTCTGGATAGTGAGTCACAGAAGTAAAAGCCCGTTTCCACGGCAGCTGAAGTGAAAGGGAACAGGTGCATGTGATTATATTAGATTTTTATATACTGTATGATTTGATATATTTCTTCACTCTGTCTAACCTTTATTTAACTAGGTTTGTCTGAGATTAAAATCTATTTCGCAAGATAGGCGTGGAATTATGTGCAACAGTGCAGTTTACACATGTTTCCAGGATAGAGAGAGAGGGAGAGGGAGAGAGGGGGAGAGAGAGAGAGGGGGAGAGAGAATGAGGAGGGGGGAACAGAGAGAGATAGAGACAAAGAAAGAGAAAGAGATAGACAGATGACAGAGACAGAGACAGCGGGAAAGAGGTGACTGTTATAATCCCAGAATCCCTAATTGCATTGCACCACAGGGACTAATAACTGGTGACACAGCGGGGGAAGAGGGAGGGGCCATAATGCGGAGGGTGAAAGGGGATGTAACCCCCCCCCCCTCTTCCTTTTGTCACTCCGTCTCTCACTTTCTCATTAATCTCTCTGCGACTCATACTCCTTGCCTGGGCTAATGATAGCACTGAGAGCTGATGACTCAACAGGGGTCACATTAACAAATATAGAAAGTCTGGAAATAAAGTGCAAAGAAGGGCAACTAAATTGGTTCCTGGTGTGAACTTTAAATGCTATGAGGAAATGTGATACTTAATGCAGCTTAGTAAAAGAAGGCTAAGGGGGAGATTTATTGAGGTTTTGATGTTCATAAAAGGGATCAATACGGCTAGTACTGTAAGTAGAACGAGGGGTGCAGAGGTGGCAATACACAAAAGGTAAATTCTGCACAGATAGCAGGAAGTATTTATTTACACAGAGAGTTCTGAATACATGGTTACCAGGTCACATAGGCAGAAACACTCGGGTTGTACAAGTCGCTAGTTAAATGGTGAGCACCACATACTCTCCAGTTTGTAAGAAAATATGCCTGCACTAGCTCTGAGGTTTTATGGAGTAAACATTTCTAACTGAAGAGGTTCTTTGTGAGGCATGGAGGAGTCAGAAGAGGACACTTTAGGTACAGGTTGAGCAGGCAGACTGTGGGAGTCGGATTTAACAGCCAGGGCCGCTGGTGGGCAGTGAGACACGGCATTCCCGGCCGGCTGAATCCCTTCCTGGGAATGCCGCCAATTATGCATCACCCTGCAGGGCTGCCGGCCACAGTCAGCACTGGCACAGTCCACACTGTGGGACCCATCTATGCACCGGAACGTTCTCTCTCTCTCCATCCCTCACTCCCTCTGTCATTCTCTTTCTCTGTCTCTCGCTCTGTCATTCTCTCTCTCCATCTTTTTGTCCCTCTTTATCTCTTTCTCTGTCTCTCTCTCGCTCTCACACATGCTTTCTGAGATAAGAGAGGACTGTGCGTTGAGGTAAACAGGTTTTCTTGATTCGTCTTATCCTGTGTAATGCGAGCCTGTGAGGATCTCCGTGCCGTGTGCACGTAGGTTCTGGAACGCTCTTCCCAGTGTTCCAGAGCCTCTGGTTATCCTATCGCTACACTGACAGCTGAGGGGGAAAAGGTGGAGGATGAGAAAAAGAGCAAAAGAGAGAGGGAGAAAGAGGGAGAGAGAGAGAGGAAGAGGCAGACTGGATTTTTTTCTCTTAACCTCCTTCTGCCATCCTTTTCTTTACTCTTTCATCACCTGCCCTCTCCCTTCCTGCCTTTCCCCTCTTTCTATAATCTCACCCCAAACAACCCTTCCCTTCCTCTCTCCTTCCTTTTTCTCATCTTTTGTCTCTCTCTCACTCGTCCTTTTCTGTTTCTTTCTCTTTTCTGCCTCTCTTAGTTCGTCTCAATTTCTCAATTTCAAGGTGTTTTACTGGCGTGACTTTACACTGCTGCCAACGGAAAGGTAACAAATAACAATCACAGAGAAATGACAACAGCTACACAACTCAAATCTACACACACACACACACAATCACACACATAATCACACACATACAGTATATGTAACATGCACGTTGATTATAAAGCTGAATGGTAAATACTGTACATCATCCCTAGTCTGATAACGTTCAGGGTTCATTCTGTTTTCTAATGACAGGCAGTCAGTGAAGAGGAGCTGCTCCCAGTCTTTATTTTAAAGAGCTGGGAGAGGCGAGATCATATTGTTTTGTTCTAAGACACTTGTCAAGACAGGGCGGCTTCTGAATCCTTGAATACTGCTCAGTCATCCTTGTTTTAGACAGCGAGCGGATCGGTTCAGTCACAATACCCACAATGCCCTTATCCTGTCAGCTGTGTACCTTGACGCCTTCTCCACAACACTTTCTCCACCGCCAACATGCAAAAGTAAGACTAGTTTCTTCATCTCAAATCTCCACAGGCCTCTGGAAAGAGTAATGTACTGTATGTAGACCTCACAGGTATAAAAAAGTCAGGTTATGTAAACACTGTGACAGTACGGCCAGTAGGAGCCTGCCATCTCAACGTTCTCAGATCCAAGTGTGCTGACTGTGGTTTTTTAGCGTGTAGGTGCGTAAGCTGACTGTGTTCTGCTTCACTGCACAGTAAATCTAACTGCACTGGTACAGTGCATTAATCCTTTGAAGAGTAGGTTTTTTCTAATGTTTTTTTTCTTTCAATGTCAGTGTTCTAGAACTCCATTGCTTTCCATTACCAGTAGTGACTGTTACATCAGCATTAGAATGTTCAGCTAAGCACATTCTAATTGCATATTTGTGATCTTAGAATAGAATAACTTTTATTTCCCGCTAGGGAAATTCAGTTTTATCCCCAGCAACAAGAAAAAAGACATAGACAGTGGAGCAGACCCACAAACCCTCAAACAAAGACATCCAACAAAATCATTACATCAATCAAGTAAATTAAAGTGCAATACAGCCATGATTAAAAATAACCCCCGCTGTCCCGAGATGTCCAGTGTCACCAAGCAGTCCAACACACAAACTCCGCCTCCACGACTCTCCTCCATACACACAGCGAACTGCGGTCTCTGTACACCGAACTGCATCAATCTTCCCAGTCGTCTCCTCACTGATTATGTTCTCCTTCCCTGGTTGCCATTTGAACATTGGCTGCACTCCCGGATCAGTCCCGACATCTTCAACTCCGGTGAAGAGCGATGGTAACTTTGTTGCTGCAGTCTGCAGATCCAAAAGACATTCCCGAGCATATGTTGCGAATGCGTCTCCATGGTGACGACCACAAAAAAAATTATATCGACTAGACAATTCGTCAATATTATCAAAACGAGCAGCAGGAGTGCCCTGAAAAATCTCCAGCCAACTTCCCCATCCCACTACAAACACACGGTGTGTGCAAAAAACAAAGACAAAAGCCAGACACAAAAAAACAATTCGACCTCTTGATTTAGTCCTGTATAAGTCGTTTAGAAATCGTGTGATGTGCGACCCCCGAGTAATCTGTCCTCTCTAAATCGCCTCGTGTGTGCTGTATCGCACAGCGATTTTATAAAGACTGTCATTTCACTCATTAGATGTGAGCTGACTCTAAATTGCCCATAGGTATGATTGTGTGAGTGAATGGTGTGTGTGCCCTGTGATAGATTGGCGACCTGTCCTGGGTGTATTCCTGCCTCTCGCCCAATGCATGCTGGGATAGGCTCCAGCCCCCCGGGAACCATGACCAGGAATAAGTGGATGGATGGATGAATAGATGTGAGCTGCTCTCTTTAGATGGGATTTTGTAAAGATTTAAGCTGTGTAGTGTGAGCTTGCCATTAAAAGGTTAAAACGCTAGTGCTCCTTCCTCCGCACATGTACTTGTGCATCTCTCAGGAATTGTGCCGCATCTTTGTTCTGCTTTGTGACTTCATAAGCATGCATTTTTTAATTTAATGCCTTGTGATTATGACGTCACAATAGATTTCGTCACATCCTGGACATTGTATCCATTTAGTTACATAATTGAATTACATCAGATTACAGTAGCAATAATTCTGAAGTCTGGGCTGGAGGTGAAGGGTGCTGTGTTGACCTGTGGGGGGCGACGTTGAGGCAGTGGAGAGGGTTGCCCTTGTGGCAGAGTTCTGCACGGCATGCACAAGCTCAGTCTGAACACATTCTAAGGCACAGCTTGACGTTTAAAATTATTTTTGGAGTAATTAACCTGGTGCTTATAAAAAAGCAATGTCAAATTCTGAGAGCTCGTTGGCATCAGCACCCCACAGCGTTGGCGCTTTTATGTTTGAGCCGCTGCTAGAGGAACCTGTGAAAAGCCTAAAACCCTATTTTTATCCCGACACCCTCTGCAGCGCGGAGAGGTGACAACGATGCAGAATTAATTTTCTCGAGCGAAAAGAGCGCTGAACTGTCACCTGGGGCAACGGGTGGGAGGAGCCGAGCTCGGCGGCCAGGGTTCGATGTTGGAGAGATGAAGACGGAGACAGACAGAGTCGGTAAAGGGACGGAGGTGTGGTGGTGTTTTGTCACAGTCTACCACAAAAATTTTATTCCAAAGGACCTAATGCCAAACAAAAATAATGACAGGTTTTCCTGTCCATAATTTAGCAGAGGGGCATTGTCATGCTCTTTGGCAGTTGCTCATCACACAGAAAGTCACCGCCGTGTTGCGGCGCTCTGGCATCCCGCCATAGTACATCACACTGATGCATCGCAACGGTGGCGATAGAGTTGCAGGGCAGGGTTACCTCATCTCCCCAGAATTAAACACCTGATCCAGGCTCAGGTGAACTAGAAACCCCCTGAGAATCACATGGCCACACCCCCCTGTCAATCAGGTTTCAACATCTGCTTACTTCATTCCTCTCGTACCCTGTTTTTGATCTTAACCCAGTACAGAGACTAAATCTCAAACGTGGGCCAGTTGGGTTACTGTGAAACCCTTTGTCAGTTAAAGACGGCACAAATGATTGGACAGCTCAAAGTGTAACCTTTTAGTTTTCATTCTGCTGTCCAGCAGATGGGGACTGTACAGTCATTGGCCGATACAGCTGGTGCAGGCACCTGATTGGCCAGAAAGGGTGTGGATGCTGAGTGCCACACTAAAGCCAGTTCCCCTCCACCTGAACTCACCTGGGCCCAGTTAGCACAGGTATCCTCACAAAAGTGCTTTAGTTTAGTTTAGGCCCAAAAGTTCATTGTTTTATTAATGTACGTAAAGGCTTTTAAGACAGGTTGAATGAGAATGTAAAAAAAACACAGGAAAAGTGTTCAGTTGGACACACCAAACTAATTAATCAGCCTTTTAATTATTATCACTGTTCATTTTCTGTGTGTTGTACTTTTTTACCATGAATATGTACAGTACAGTTTTTTTTTAAAGTAGCTACTCCAGTGTTTGTTTCGTATATGAACAAGCTCAGTACTTCAGCTGAGCCGAACGTCTCAAATTCACTTTAATGTCACTTTAATTTTTTAACTAAACAGGACGTCACCAGGGTAAGACAAGCAGCCTGCCTTCTGCTGCAGGAAGGGCAGTTTACCCCCTGACTGGGGCCGGCCGGTCGGTCATGGACAACACATGGGGGGTTTGATGTTCCTCTTTGCGTCGGACTCACGGCGAGATGAGCCGCGGGAGCTGACAGGGCCGCAGAGGAAGAGGAGGGAGGGAGGAAGGGTTCCACGTCATTCGGAGAACCATGATGGAAGGGTTCCGCGTCACTTGGAGAACCGCGACAGAATGGTTCCGTGTCACTCAGAGAACCATGACAGAAGATGCAGGGTACAGGAGGGCCTTCGGTCAACACTCACCAAAGAGCTCTCGCAGTGGAGCGTTCAGACCAAAACATAAACTATAAAACGCACTTTCCCTCTCAACCCCCATCTCTAGCTCTCTCTGTCTATCCCCTTCTTTCTCTCCTTCTTCCTTTCTCAAACCCTTTCTTTACCTCTCTACCCCATCAAGTTCTCTCACTGTCTTTTCTGCTTTTTCATACATTCTACATGGGCTCAAAGGCCTTTAATAAAGAACCTCAAACAGAAACATCTCTCCACTTCTTTAAGTCGCTCTGAATAAGTGATTGTAATGTAATGTCATGTGAAAATAATCCGCGGATCATTTTTAATTATGCACTTAGTCTATATTATGGTCTGCCCAGTTTCTGCCATAAATACCCCATTTTTTTCATTTTTTTTCTTCCAATATAGAGAGACTAATCGCCAGTAGAACGCCAGTGTCCCAGACTCCAGTGGGGTGGCAGGGTCATCTCGCTGTAGGATGGGGGTTCCAAAACTGGGGTCCGGGGAGCCCTCGGGGTCCGCGGAGAAGCTCCAAGAGGTCCTCAGCTGATTAGGCAAAAAATATGCTCTTCTTTTTGGAATATTTTATTAATTACATATTTATAAACTTAGAACTGCAAATCCATTGTAAGTTATTAAGTATTTATATTGCACTTGTGGATTATTTAATGTGAGCCAGTTGGGTTACTACTGTGAAACCGTTCGTCAGTTAACCTATTAAGATGTAAGATCACAAATACGCGATTAGATTTGTTCTTAACTGAACATTCTAATGATGATGTAACAATCACTGGTGAGTTCTAGAACACTGACTTTTTGAAGAAAAAAGAACATTCCAGAAAACCTACTCTTCAAAGGGTTAATGATGGCACACAAGTGCACAGCTCAAAGTGGGGGGAGCTAACCTCTAGTTTTCACGGATAGGACTGTACAGTTAGGGTTCATTGTAGTCTGCTCAGTGTCTACCTCTCGTACCCTGTTGGCTACTGCATGTTTGCTCTAGGGGAGTTCTTTCTTGCCCCTGATGCTCTTGGCTTGCTTATGGGCCCCAAGTCCAAATTATCTGTGAAATGCAGTTGGACACCGTGAGACACGGTCCTTCGTGTAACACGCTATACAAATAGAACTGAATTGAATTGAAAATGGAAAAAACAGCCAATTTGGCAAAGGGAAAAGGTTGTTTGTGCCTCTTCCCTCGGTTAGTGGAAGCGCATGTGGGACCCCTCCCACTGCTGATAGAGTAAGAGCGACTCTCGGTTAGTGGAAGCGCATGTGGGACCCCTCCCACTGTTGATAGAGTAAGAGAGACTCTCGGTTAGCGGGAGCGCATGTGGGACCCCTCCCACTGCTGATAGAGTAAGAGCGTTGCTGAGATGGTGGAATTATGCATGGTGTAGTACTCCCGGGGCCTGTGCAAAAGTGACCCATTTCTACACCTAATCACCCTTCAGTGTGTTCCTGTTTATTGAAAATTCTGATTTAAACGAATAATCAAATTGGTTTCTCTCCCTAAACCAAACAGGGAGGAACATTCTTCCCTTCTCAGAGAAAAAAAATGTCCTCATGTTTTATTTTCCATGATTTTTTCTTTTTTTACAAGCCCTTTTCCTGCACGATGGTTGAAGATGAGTGTAGTATTTGGGTGATTAGTGTAGTATTTGGGTAATTAGTGTAGTATTTTGGTGATTAGTGTAGTATGTTGGTGATTAGTGTAGTATGTTGGTGATTAGTGTAGTATTTTGGTGATTAGTGTAGTATTTGGGTGATTAGTGTAGTATGTGGGTGATTAGTGTAGTATTTGGGTGTTTAGTGTAGTATTTGGGTGATTAGTGTAGTATTTGGGTGTTTAGTGTAGTATTTGGGTGATTAGTGTAGTATTTGGGTGATTTGTGTAGTATTTGGGTGATTAGTGTAGTATGTGGGTGATTAGTGTAGTATTTGGGTGTTTACTGTAGTATTTGGGTGATTAGTGTAGTATTTGGGTGATTAGTGCAGTATGTGGGTGATTAGTGTAGTATTTGGGTGTTTAGTGTAGTATTTGGGTGATTAGTGTAGTATTTGGGTGTTTAGTGTAGTATTTGGGTGATTAGTGTAGTATTTGGGTGATTAGTGTCGCTGTTGGATGAGGTGTTGCTGGTGGCTATTAGGGATCATTCTTTCTGGACCAAGTAGAAGAATAGTAGAACACCAGTGTCCCAGACTCCAGTGGGGTGGCAGGGTCATCTTGCTGTAGGATGGGGGTTCCAAAACTGGGGTCCGGGGAGCAGCTCCAAGAGGTCCTCAGCTGATTAGACAAAAAATATGCTCTTCTTTTTGGAATATTTTATTAATTACATATTTATAAACTTAGAACTGCAAATCCATTGTAAGTTATTAAGTATTTATATTGCACTTGTGGATTATTTAGCCAATCAATGATTTACATGAACCACGAATATCGAGAATACCCCGAAAACCAGCAGACACTGTGGCCCTCCAGGACTGGAGTTAAACCTGCAGACACTGTGGCCCTCCAGGACTGGAGTTAAACCTGCAGACACTGTGGCCCTCCAGGACTGGAGTTAAACCTGCAGACACTGTGGCCCTCCAGGACTGGAGTTAAACCTGCAGACACTGTGGCCCTCTAGGACTGGAGTTAAAGCTGCAGACACTGCGGCCCTCCAGGACTCGAGTTAAACCTGCAGACACTGCGACCCTCCAGGACTGGAGTTAAACCTGCAGACACTGTGCCCCTCCAGGACTGGAGTTAAACCTGCAGACACAGCGGCCCTCCAGGACTGGAGTTAAACCTGCAGACACAGCGGCCCTCCAGGACTGGAGTTAAACCTGCAGACACAGCGGCCCTCCAGGACTGGAGTTAAACCTGCAGACACAGCGCCCCCTCCAGGACTGGAGTTAAACCTGCAGACACTGCGGCCCTCCAGGACTGGAGTTAAACCTGCAGACACTGCGGCCCTCCAGGACTGGAGTTTAACCTGCAGACACAGCGGCCCTCCAGGACTGGAGTTAAACCTGCAGACACTGCGGCCCTCCAGGACTCGAGTTAAACCTGCAGACACTGCGACCCTCCAGGACTGGAGTTAAACCTGCAGACACTGTGGCCCTCCAGGACTGGAGTTAAACCTGCAGACACTGCGGCCCTCCAGGACTGGAGTTAAATACCTGCAGACACTGTGGCCCTCCAGGACTGGAGTTAAACCTGCAGACACTGCGGCCCTCCAGGACTGGAGTTAAACCTGCATACAAAGCGGCCCTCCAGGACTGGAGTTAAACCTGCATACACAGCGCCCCCTCCAGGACTGGAGTTAAACCTGCATACACACCGGCCCTCCAGGACTGGAGTTAAACCTGCATACACACCGGCCCCCCAGGACTGGAGTTGCCCATCCCTGAGTTAGACTGAGAATGTAGTGCTTTAAGTAGCTCATTCAAAAAAGTTATTTTTTATTTTTTCTCATCCTAACTAAAGACAATGAGTACGGATCTTCTCCGAGTATGTGCTAAATTCCCTTAGATCGGTGGTTCTGAAACTCCTGGGGGATTGCTGTGTAGGCATGTGCTGGTTTTTATTCCAACCGCAATGGCAATCCCAGAATTTGAACAAGCTGTTCATTTTTCTTAATTACGCTTTTCATGTGTTGAGGGATTATTTACCCTCTTAAGGCACATTATGTCAGAAATAGCTACGCATGCCATGAAGAATAAAAGTCCCATATTCACATGGTGCTATATTGCAAACGATTATATAAAGAGAGGTAAAAACCTTTTAAACTGATGAAATTAAAGACTGAGGTGAATGAACCAGCTCCTAGCTGGTGAAAGTGTGCACACAAGCCCTACTAAATAACCATTTGGCAAATATTGAACCATTCAAAAACAGAGAAAATGATAATGAGCCAAACCTGCATTATGTTAATTAAGTGTAGGGCGAGAAAATATGAAATAACTTAAACACACGTGATCAATAACCTTTATTGAGAAAGAGAGCATACACATGGTTTATGCTTCGCTCATCTACTGCAGGGCGACTTGCACTTCCCCCCCTCCGTGTAAATGCCACTCGCTCGTCCCGACTGCGGAGCTTTTCCACCCTAGCTCCCCAGTGGTGGAACGAACTTCCCATTCCCCTACGTTCCATGCCAACCCTGCCTACTTTCCGTCGTGGCCTGAAAACGCACCTTTTCAGACTCCACCTGGACTAATTACACCTACTTATCTAGGACCTCATGGTTTGTGTTCTTGTTGAACTGTGTACTCAAGGTAGTCAAGTTTATAATATTTAGAATAGAATTGTATTAGAGCTGATTTACCCAGTTCACTGTGAACTGCATTGTGTTCATTACTAGGGATAGCTGCTACTGTATGGGAAGAATGTGCTTTCTTATCTGTTCTGTAGTTACTTCGATGACCTTTCTGTATGCACTTACTGTACGTCGCTTTGGATAAAAGCGTCTGCTAAATGAATGTAATGTAATGTAATGTAATGTTTGCACATACTCTTGCACAAATACAGACGTTACATCACATGTACTTAGCAGACGCCCTTATCTGGAGCCGCTTTTCAACAGTGAGAGAGAACCATTCACAAAGGCACAGAAGGACAATTTACAATCAATAAGCAAAAATGTAACAATTAGTAAAATAAAAATAAAAACCACGACACAGGTAAACCTATCGTATGCTACATCTGCTGTTATGAGGAGAATGTCCAGTTCGGGGTGTCATATTACCCCTTTACACTAGAAAGCTGTGCAGTACATGGAGAAGATGGGGTTTAAACTGCACTGTAATTACATCTCACAGTCAATACGCGCATTTGTGGCGGGATGTCCCATCGATTTATTACCCTGCTGCTCAGACCGGAGACAGAATACATGTGCTGCCAGCAGGCCCGACAGCCTCTGGGGCAGCGGTGTAGTGTAGTGGGTAAGGAACTGAGCTTGTAACCTGAAGGTTGTAGGTTCAATTCCCTCAGAGGACAATGCCTTGACTTAGCCTGAATGGCATTGGTAAAGTCCACCTGTTTGAAATGAGAGTGCAGGTGAGTGATCTGTGTGCAGGTGAGTGATCTGTGTGCTGGTGCAGGTGAGTGATCTGTGTGCAGGTGCAGGTGAGTGATCTGTGTGCAGGTGCAGGTGAGTGATCTGTGTGCAGGTGCAGGTGAGTGATCTGTGTGCAGGTGAGTGATCTGTGTGCAGGTGCAGGTGAGTGATCTGTGTGCAGGTGAATGATTTGTGTGCAGGTGCAGGTGAGTGATCTGTGTGCAGGTGAGTGATCTGTGTGCACTGTAGTGTAATGAATAATGAACTAAGCTCGTAACTAAAAGGTTGTAGGTTCAATTTCCTCGTAGAAGACTGCGACCCTTGAATTAACCTGAATTGCGTTGGTATACATCCAGCTGTAGAAGTGTTTTGGACCTCGTATTTAAACATGGCTGACGTACTGCTCGTTTGGGGAATAATGAGTTATTTCTTGATTTACCACCGTTACCACAGTTACGTTGGCAGCAGAAGCTTTAAATAAACGTGTTCGAGCCAAGCGAGATCTTCCTTCTCTGCTCCGACCTCCCCCTGCGTTCACACAAAACCCGCACCAAAAAAAATCTGACAGACAAAATAAAACAAAAGCTTTTCATACGCATCACCCAACTGTCAGAACTCAGAACCCAACTGTCAGAACTGAAGTTCACAAGAGAAGAAAGTGACATTTTA
The DNA here is from genome assembly GCA_022702515.1 of Ilyophis sp. 1 JC-2022. Classification (NCBI taxonomy): domain Eukaryota; kingdom Metazoa; phylum Chordata; class Actinopteri; order Anguilliformes; family Synaphobranchidae; genus Ilyophis; species Ilyophis sp. 1 JC-2022. The sequence goes on from CM040397.1 coordinate 6,972,424, forward strand.
ATGACAGAAATATCAAAGTGCTTCATTTCTAAATTTAACTTGCAAATTTAAATAGAACTCCAGGCATAGACAGGTAATTATTTTACACTCCCCCCTCTACCCCTATCTCTCCTCACGGTTCGACACACAGGTCCCGTAAAACGACATGGATTCCTGGAATATCTGGTGTCGTCCAGATGTCCACTGCTTCTCCAATCTGTCCATTAAGTGATTTAGGGACAGGGAGTATACTGCAATGCATTGTTAAACGTGGACTTTTTTGAAAATAAAATTAATTTTAAAAATGTTAATAAATATACTGTATATATATATATTTCACAGCAGAATTTTTACAAAAATGTATATTTGAGCATATATTGTCCATGTATTTAATCAAATTTATTTTCAGTGTATTTCTTTTCCGTGAGCGGTGAGCTTTCCTCCCACTGTGCAACACCATCTGAGGGTGGAGAAACACTAATCGGGCGAAGTCATATTCGGGTGAAAGAATCAAGTGTAAAATCTGTCACATCTGCAGCCCTGTTTGGAGACAGAACTATGAGGTCACACGGAGAACATCCTCAGAGCCTAGATCTCTTAAGGAAGAAAAGAAAACAGAAACCAAACTTTGGCTAAAAGAGGCTGTTCTTTCTCTTTCTCATGGGGGGGGTGGTCAGTTTCACAGTTTTTCGGTCTCCATCCACCTCAATATCTCACTCCAACTAAAAAAAACAAAAATAACTTGTTTATTCTTTTATTTACCTGTCTATAAGTGGCCTTTCCAGCTTTGTGCTTAAAACCATGTGACTCGCTGTGACCCAGGACTGTGTTACGGGCAAGAAGCAGCTTTTACGCTGGCTTACATTTTAAAAGAAGTTGGTGGCTCCCTCGTTCCTCACCCGAAATCCCCCCGAAAGCCCCCACCTCCACCGCTCCCACACACACACACCACAAACACCCCAGTCATCAGAAAGTCCCGTTTCACCACCCAGACGGAGCAGCCAAACCGGGAACTGCTTGAGCGGTTCAGACGTTTCTCTCAGCCACAAACAAATCGCTTGTGTCAGTAATCGCCAGCTCAGCTGTTCTGGGCCCAGACGGTAGCCATGGCGGTGGAGAGAGGCGCAAGGTTTTTTTGGGGGGGAAAGGATTGGCGCGCGCCGGTTCAAGCCGACACCCGTTGGAGCCTCTCTCACCCCCGTGGGAAAGAAAAATGCCCTTCGGCTTCCTCGGCCCCTCCGACGCCTCTCGACACTGCTGCCCACAGTCCGCTTATGTTAAAATGTAGATTTCCACCCCTCTATACGTCTAGATTGGGGATGTGGTCACTTTGTTCTATTTCTGCTGAAGGGCAGGCCTGTCCTCTGCATTTGGCCTTCGACTATCCCAGCATCCTCTGGGCTCACTCACCTCATCTTCTTTCTGATTAGTAATAAAACTATTACCTGCTCAATAATTGAATATCCTGGCCTGGCTGGAGGAAATTAAAGACTGGGATTAAGACAATAAGACAATCCCGTGCTTATTCATAATATATACAGTCTCTGATCCAGGTGTGTGTGTACCTGCATGCATGTGAACGTGTGTGCGTGTGTGTCTCTGTGTTTGTATGTGCATGCTGTGTGTGTGTGTGTGTGTGTGTGTGTGTGTGTGTGTGTGTGTGTGTGTGTGTGTGTGTGTGTGTGTGTGTGTGTGTGTGTGAGCATTGCCCAGCTGGTTCCACAGTCCTGGCAGTCTCCTCTGCTGTAGTTTCGGGGGGTGGGGAAACTACAGCACCTTTTACATTACATTATAGGCATTTAGCAGCGACTCTTTTAGCACAGCAGCATTTTTTTTCATTTTACACATTATATATTTTTCCATTTTTATATACTATATAATACTGAGCATTCAGGGTGTACAGTGCTCTCAGGTACACAACGGCAGTGTCCTACACGGGACTACCAACCTGCCTTCGGTTACAAAACCCAACAGTTTTAACATATATATATACACTGCGCCCCCTACACCTTAAACGTTAAACTACTGTAGTGCACTGCAGGTCAAACCAAATGAGAGGGAAAGGGAGAGAACGGGGTGGAAGAGAGACAGAAGAGGGAAGAAAGAGAAAGAGGAAAAAAAGAAAGAGAGAGAGAAGGAAAGGGCGAAGGAAGGCGGAAGTAAGAGAACCTGACTTGGCCGCACTGGCCCTGTCCGTAAAGAACAGAAAAAAGGACCCAGAATTAATCTGGGCCTCTTCCGCTGAGTCAAGAGAGGGAATAGAGCGGCCGGGAGCTTTCAGTGAAACACGGATGTGCCGGGAATAATGATGCGGCTCGGGGGGGGGGCACGGGAGCCAAGCGCGTCTCTCTCCAGGCCAGAGGAATTACCAGGCTGTTACATTCTGGGCTGCTGTAAGTTATGTGTGCACGTTGGAGAGAGAGAGTAGGGAACACACGGGGGGACGTCTGACAGGACAGAGCATGCTCAGATCCACCGTTCAACATGGGCGTGTTCGCGCCATCATTTAACCTGGCCATGTTAATGCCGCTATTCATCTGGGCATGTCACTGGCACCACTCACCTGGGCATGTCACTGGCCCCACTCACCTGGGCATGTCACTGGCCCCACTCACCTGGGCATGTCACTGGCACCACTCACCTGGGCATGTCACTGGCCCCACTCACCTGGGCAAGTCCACACCACCATTCCAAAATTACCAGAGGCTGAGGGCTCATCTTGGAGATCTCGAGGACGATTGAAGTGACGTGGGATAATGTCTAAACATGTGGGTGTCATGTTTAAAGGGATATCGAGCGCCATTGACCTCAGGACGTTTCCACGCCTGCCGACAAAGCTTTTGTTGTGTTCACCCCCGCAGTCAACTGCCCAAACCTCCGATATCATTAATAGATTTTCTCCAATAAGTCAACTAAGACTTTGCCCTTTCACCCCAGTCTTTACTTGGAAGACTGAAGATGGGTAGCATGTCGGATGTTTTGGATGCTTTTTTTAGCAGTTGTGAAGTGTCCTAAATCAATTTGTTTCACATATCTGACCTTTTCCTTGAAGTCTAAATAGCTCAAAATCAAATGGAATTCCGGTTTGTACCACACTTGGTACGCGGTCCAAAATCCAATACATAGCTGATATCTGGCCATAGCTGATACCCCCCACCCCCGCCCCCCCCCCACCCCTCCCCCGAAGTGCTCTTTCCATCACTCCCAGTCATTATTTCCTGAAAAATATGAGTCATTATTTTCTGAAAATGTTTTAGCTTGTCTGAACACACAAATCCAATCTGGCCACCTTGTAAAATTATTGTGTTGAAGGTCACCCAAAAAGATTTAAAAAAACAAAATTGGGAGCTTTAAGGTCTGCTGTCTAAGCAAAGGACTAAGAAGGAGAAAGGAATATCGAAAGATAAAGAAAAGGGAGTGTCTTTGCTTTCTTTTATTCTCTGTGTGACACCAGCTGCTGTTTTTCTCTCCGTGCTCCTCGTGTAGTGTGTCACTCATTAAATTCTAACACCTTGTTTTGGTTGCTTGGTGTCCTGTCTGGCGATGTGGGATAGGGTGGGGATGGCTCCACCTGCGTCCCCTCTCTAAATGTTTCCCTTCTGGCCACTGGGTGGAATGACTGCTACCTTTCCAACGTTCCTCTGGAACTGAATCTGAGCACTCTCGCTCCAACCCCCTTTCCCAGCAACAAAACCTGTCTGCTCTGGATTCATGAGAAGAATCATCCAACCCCCTTTCCCAGCAACAAAACCTGTCTGCTCTGGATTCATGGGAAGAATCACCGTAAGCTATGAATTAAATTCATAATTTCATTGTTCCAGTGATATCACTAGGATGAATGTTTTTCGGTTCAGAGGTAACACAAAGGAGACGTATGTTATGGAACATTACAGCAAGCGTGTCCAGTTTTAGAGTATCTACTGTGCACAACTGCTATTGCTGAAAGGAACGTATAGATGAATAGGTTTATACGAATGGACAGTGAAATTAATCAATAAGATGGATGCATCTGGGTTCAGGAAATGAGTGAACAGTTTCCTGTTTTCCCCCTGATAGAATGAAAGGGGGACATTGTCTGCTGCTGTGTCTGTTTTCAGGGGGGGGTCCAGGCCCATTTCTCTTTCGACACAGTGGTCACATCTGTCTCATTGTAAAGAGAGGAGGATTGTGGGATTGGAGAATTCCTCCACTCCGTTGACCCTGCTCCACGACCGCGGCTGCACTCCTTAAAGTCTCGTCAGAGGTCAGAGGTCAAAGTTCACCCCCATCCCCCCCGACCCCAATCCAAAAGGACCAGAGGTAGTCACAGAATTGGAAGAAAGGGTGAAAGCAAACAGGAATCGTCCTTTTTACAGTAAATGGTAAATGAACCAACGCGGTGACACTGCACTGCAGGATTAGGGGAACTGGCCGACCAAAAGAGCTCTGTCTATAGAAGCACAGGATGGCACATACACCCCCCCATGCGGCCAGTTCCAGACGTTTTATTCGGTGGCGAATCGCCCGTGAGGCACGACGCCAGCTGGCGGGAATAGCGACCGGAGCGGCGCTCCGTGACGGAGGTGCCCTCGGCATCACGGGTGAGCAGCTCAAACGGGGGAACGTCGCCCGTTAAGAACAATGACCGGCGTCTCACGCCCTCTTCCCACTGCCGCTCGCCAGCTCCTCAGCCTTTTCGGGCTGCTCTCCTCGGGTAGCGCACATACTCCTCCGCCTCTTCAGGCTGTTCTCCTCGGGTAGCGCACATACTCCTCCGCCTCTTCAGGCTGTTCTCCTCGGGTAGCGCACATACTCCTCCGTCTCTTCAGGCTGTTCTCCTCGGGTAGCGCACATACTCCTCCGTCTCTTCAGGCTGTTCTCCTCGGGTAGCGCACATACTCCTCCGTCTCTTCAGGCTGTTCTCCTCGGGTAGCGCACATACTCCTCCGTCTCTTCAGGCTGTTCTCCTCGGGTAGCGCACATACTCCTCCGCCTCTTCAGGCTGTTCTCCTCGGGTAGCGCACATACTCCTCCGTCTCTTCAGGCTGTTCTCCTCGGGTAGCGCACATACTCCTCTGTCTCTCCAGGCTGTTCTCCTCGGGTAGCGCACATACTCCTCCGCCTCTTCAGGCTGTTCTCCTCGGGTAGCGCACATACTCCTCCGCCTCTTCAGGCTGCTCTCCTCGGGTAGCGCACATACTCCTCCGCCTCTTCAGGCTGTTCTCCTCGGGTAGCGCACATACTCCTCCGCCTCTTCAGGCTGTTCTCCTCGGGTAGCGCACATACTCCTCCGCCTCTTCAGGCTGTTCTCCTCGGGTAGCGCACATACTCCTCCGCCTCTTCAGGCTGTTCTCCTCGGGTAGCGCACATACTCCTCCGTCTCTTCAGGCTGTTCTCCTCGGGTAGCGCACATACTCCTCCACCTCTTCAGGCTGTTCTCCTCGGGTAGCGCACATACTCCTCCGCCTCTTCAGGCTGTTCTCCTCGGGTAGCGCACATACTCCCCCGCCTCTTCAGGCTGTTCTCCTCAGGTAGCGCACATACTCCTCCGCCTCTTCAGGCTGTTCTCCTCGGGTAGCGCACATACTCCTCTGTCTCTCCAGGCTGTTCTCCTCGGGTAGCGCACATACTCCTCCGCCTCTTCAGGCTGTTCTCCTCGGGTAGCGCACATACTCCTCCGTCTCTTCAGGCTGTTCTCCTCGAGTAGCGCACATACTCCTCCGCCTCTTCAGGCTGTTCTCCTCGGGTAGCGCACATACTCCTCCGCCTCTTCAGGCTGTTCTCCTCGGGTAGCGCACATACTCCTCCGTCTCTTCAGGCTGTTCTCCTCGAGTAGCGCACATACTCCTCCGCCTCTTCAGGCTGTTCTCCTCGGGTAGCGCACATACGCTGGAGACTGGAGGCAAAAAGTGCGGAACTCTTTTGCAAACATTTGTGGCAGTGTGCAGAGTTCAATACCTCATCCAGTTAACGCAATGTACTTTGAATATGTGAGCCTTTTTCAGAATATAAATATAGATGTATTTTACAGCAGTATATCTTTACATAAGAATAACTGCAATATCCCAGAGTGGCAATTAGGAGCATATTTGCATGTATTGTAATGTCTTTCTTATGTCTATATATTTTTGGCATATGCTATTTCTGTACAGAAATTTGAAGTGAATGTCTCTGCACATTGTTTATTGTTTGTTTTATAAAAAGAGAGAATGTAGACGTTTTCGGCGCCTTTGCTGTTTTTTTAAAACGACGCAGGGAGAATGGAGATGTTTTCGGCACCTTTGCGGGTGCAGCTGTGTTTTGTAGTCACAGAGGAGAAAGCCACTGAGGGGGAAGAAATGCGCTCCAGGACAAAGCAGAGAGCGGAATGCTGATGCAGACCAGCGATGAGCAATGTACTCCAGCGCTCTCAACCTGCGTCTGTGTAATCCTTTAAAGTGTGACGTCACAAATACGCGATTGGAATGTTCTAGAACTGAACATTCTAATGCTGATGTAACAACCACTGCTGCTAATTGAAAGAAACAGAGCAACAGAGTTCTAGAACATTCCAAAAAAAACAACCTACTCTTTAAAATGCTTTCAAAGCTTTCAAAGTAACTGGGCTGGTGCAGTTGAAAAGGATCAATCCTGCACACATTTACCCCCGTGACATGGAAGAAAATCCAAGTCTTTACACTCCAGTCCATCAGAAATGACATTTGCAGTCAGTTTGCCCCAAGCCTCTTTTCCTGCCACTCATAAGTGCAGTAGCAGGCAGTTCTGCACGTTATTATCAGTATATTGCACACTGTATGAATGGCACTGTTACCAGGGGCAACAGTAAGTACAGCTGAGGTCAAAGGTTTCGCTTTCTTCTGGGGACTTCCAGAAAGATCTTGTCTATTTTACGCGTCATCTACTCTCAGTTGAAATGAGGAACTCTTAATCGCATATGAGTTCATGACATCACCGTGTTCCTTCCTGCCCAGGGTAAAAAGATCCGCCCACTGCTTAAAGAGATCAGGGCCCACTTTTTTTTTTTCAAGCTATTTCTGTTTTTTAAATGCCTTTTCTCTTTTTTTGCCCAATTTGCAAACATTGCTGCAACCTCCACAATTTATTTGCGAGAGCGCCGGAAATGTGTTACTTTACATTTCTTTAATTACTTTTCTACCATTTTTTTCATCTTAAATGTTATTCCCATGTATTGCATTACTGCAGGGGTGCTTTTTAAAATGGCTGTTTTGATAACAGTTTTGGGTTTGCCTTCGCTTGAATGTGTCTTTAAATGCTAATGCTAATACCTAAACCTCCCATTAAAGCCCTTTGGTTTCAACGATGCGGGCGTCTCAGGTGAAACTGTGCTGCGGGCCAATCAAAGCACTGGGTAGGCGGAGCCAGGCCAAGATTCCTTCAGACGTACAAGCTGAGCTTCATTCACTAGTAAAATGAATGATCATTTAACAAAATTAATTTTTTTACCCCCCGTGGTGGAGTCAGGTCATTTCAATAGACCTGCCAGCTTCCACGGAAAGGCCGCTGTCTGCTCACAGTGAATACGACGTGTCGGCATGGCGATGGCAGAAGAAAATAATCGGAGCTTTGGGCGGAAGGTAAGATTTCTGTAATGTGGTGGGGGAGGTGGGGGTGGGGGTGGGGGGGGGGGGGCTCTCCAGCTGCAGGTGTGGAGATAGCGCACGTCGCAGACGCTCACGCCCGTCTCTCCCCCTCTCCGCCCTTTGAAGTCGGATTACCGCATCCTTTATTCCCGCGAGCGCCGCCGTCAAACAAGTCCCAGGTATTCAGCCTCTGTCTCTATCCTTCATGCAGTAAACAAAGTATCCCTCAGCGGGGTGGGGGGAGGAGGGGCTTCAGGGGTATCAGTTTTTTTATGGGGGGGGGGGGGTCCTCACAGTGCTTGGTCTCGCAGTTCACATGCTAGGCATTTCTCAAAGCGACTTACACAGATTACATTTTCACACAGAACCCATTTGTACCACTGTATGCATTACTGAAGCAATTCAGGTTATGTACCGAGCTCAAGATTCAATGGCAGTGCCCCGCATGGGAATCAAACGTGCAAACTCTAGGCAACGCACCCATGCAATGGTTCTGGTGACTCTCAGATGGGGAGGGGGGGGGGTGATGTTTCCTCTAGCCCCCAGAACACAGACTTATTTTTTCTTTATCCAATAATCACGTTATTGTTAATCATCGTTCTGCAGCAGTGCTGCCTGGTGCTTTACTCTAACAGCACACAGACCCGTACAGATTACCTTCCCACACCCCACGCCATCCCATCTGCCCTTTCTTAATGTCTCAAGATCACACTCACGCTTCCGACACAAATCAAATCTTCCCACAGACAGGGGAAGGGGTGGAGCAAGAGTGAAACTCGGTGAGAAGCAGGGCTTGCGCGTGGTTTCTGCTGATATGGATTCATCTTTACGACATACTTGTCACAGCTTAACACTGGAGTTGATCAAAGCCTATCGGGGTCTCAGAATTTTGCTGTCGCAGTGGGGAAAAAGGGCAGCTGGATGCTAGAAAAAGTACTAAGTATAAATCAAAGGAAGTTATATTGATGTTATACAGTGCCATAGAGTACTGTGTGCAGTTCTGGGCACCAGATTACTAGAAAATATAGAAGCTCTGGAAAAAGTTCAAAGTATGGAAACTAATGACTAACTGGTTCCTGGTATGAAAATTTTTTATATAGAATAGAATAACTTTTATTTTCCTGCTAGGGAACTTCAGTTGTAGCCCCAGCAACAACAAAAAAGACAGACAGTGGGGCAGACCCACAACACACAAACAAACATATCAAACCAAGACATCCAACAGAATCATTACATCAATCAAGTGAATTAAAGTGCAATACAGCCATGATAAAAAATAGCCCCCGCTGTCCCGAGATGTGCAGTGTCACCAAGCAGTCCAACACACAAACTCCGCCTCCACGACTCTCCTCCATACACGCAGCGCCACGGTCTCTGTACACCGCCGAAATGGAGCACCGAACTGCATCAATCTTGCCCGTCGTCTCCTCACTCCTCCCCCGCATTATGTTCTCCTTCCCTGGTTGCCTTTTGAAGATTGCCTGCACTCGCGGATCAGTCCCGAAATCTTCAACTCCGGTGAAGAGCGATGGTAAACTTTGTTGCTGCAGTCTGCAGATCCAACGGACATTCCACAGCATGTTTGTGAATGTGTCTCCATGGTGACGACCACAAACAAAATTATATTGACTAGACAATTCGTCAATATTATCAAAACAAGCAGCAGGAGTGCCCTGAAAAATCTCCAGCCCGCTTCCCCGTCCCACTACAGATACAGAGCGCATGAAAAAAACAAAGACAAAAGCCCGACACAACCAAACACATTCAAATGAACAAACATGAACACGAGAGACAGCTGGACTACATGTCGCCATTACAGCGCCATGTGACATGACTATGCTTAATCTGTTCAAGTAAAATGATATTAAGAAAGGATGAGGTTTTTTTATTCTGCTGTCATAGCCATGCCCTCGTTGGTAGATGGAGCCAGTTAGGTGTGGCCCTGGTCCCCGGAACATTTGGCCATAATTCGGGATGGGAATGTTCTGGATTCGATACGGGCCACAGGGTGCATCACTGCCTGATGAACCTGTTCCTCAATGGGACACGGCCCTCAGTCTAGAGCCCTGGGAGGTGTTTCCCATTCCCGTTATTTAGTCTGCATTTAATTTGATGCTTTATTGGCCGTGTTGGCTGGTTCACAGCCAGGTGCCTGCTGGGATACGTCAGAGACGCGAGCGATAAGAACGGTCGGCGGCTGTGCGTACGGTGCCTCAGGTGTCTCGGAGATAAGGCGTGTGAACCGCTGTCGTGCTGCATGACCTGCATCCAGGTGCTGCTGAGATTAGCGCCCAGCCCAGAGCGAATGATACGGGTGCCTGTCACATGACCTCAGAGTGTCAATCACCCCCGTTCATACTTCACAGCCTCACCGGAAACGTTAGCGGTATTAAGGATTAAGAGAACGGGCGGAAGCGCTGGCTTAGTCGATTCTCAATGTGGCGCTATGCTGCCCAGGGTCCAATGTTTCAAGCCAAGGGCGGAGACTCACGGGTCTGAATGGATGCTGTGATTGGCTTAATTTTGAGAGGTGTGCCTTTGGTCCTCCTCTTTGAGGGGTGGCAACAGTTGCTCCAAAACCAGTGGAATTTAAACCACTGTAGAAACTCCTTTTCTTCCCGACAGCCTCCATCTTGATTTTGCTCTCCCACCAAACCCATCAATGATACCCCCCCCCCCCCCCCACACACACAAACAGCATGAAACTCAACGAATGCCACAAACAATATCAGACTCTACCCGTGACTAACATTCAACTCGCCCCCCCCAGGCCTCGCAAGAGAAATTGAGGCTGTCATTCTTAATTGGGTTACTTTCATTAATTAACTTTTGATAGAAAGTCTTTGTCTTTCTGGAGATTCACAAAATATCAACGTCTAACTCGCATATTCCAGGGATCAGTGGCAGAAGGGTCACAAAGCAAGCCTATCTCTCGCCCTTTCTAACAGGGGAATCGAGGGAAAACTCGATTCACACGTACGAGTCCGCGGGTTATAATGAGATTCTTTCATTTTAACGGCCCCTTAACGGAAACTACGTGCTCTTTGGCTGTGTGCGCTTTTCTTGCGCATGCGTGTGTGAAAACAAGATCGCCGCAAGCTCACGTATTCTGCTGATCACTGGATCTCGCTAAACCGCTGAAAACAGGAAACCCGCTGGAACGCTCCATTTCTGGCTTTACGGCCACAGGTTGCAATGCCGGTTTTATGACTGAATTAAGCGCTGGTAAGCCGTTACAAGGTCTGGACCCAGAGCATAGCTCCGTGCAGTCCAGGGCTTTCTGTGTATCTCCCAAATCGAAAGAATACTCTCGTCTCTCTGTGCAAACCCCCCCGCAGCAATGAGACGCCATAACAGAGCATGTCAGGGCCTCATACACAGCGGGCGCTTTGTCTCTTTTACAGACAGCACCTTTAAACTGTATTTTTCACACTTTTTAGTTTTTATAACATATTTGCCAAAAAAAAAAAAAAAAAGGCACACGTGCAAAAAGCACAGCTTATAAAAGAGGACAGTCCAAGATGCAACATCTCGTCTATTTTAGGGTTAGTCCCTGTGAAGTAGCCTCTATCCTTTTTGGTATATTTATTCTATATTTATTTGGCTTATTCCTGTTGAGCAGCAGTTTGAAAAAAATATGTTTTTTTGGAAAGGGTACTTAAGGAATGAAATGTATGGATCAGTGCTGAGGTTAAAAATGGGCTGACTTAGAGGCTGTGAGTGAACCCGCAGGCCAACGGAACTCTTTATGGAGAAGTAAACTACAGGGATTATTTGCTTCATATTTCGCAGAAAGTGTCAACATTCACGGAAGAAGAGAAATGGCAAATCCCCTGGCCACCGTTATACTTGTATATGGGCTTCTATAATATAAACACAGCCTACTGGAGACATTTATATACAATGACAGCATTGTAGGCTACACAGTCTGTCCACATATGGTTGAATCGACACAAGTCAACCACACCAACTGCCTTGAAGGACGGTATTATTTAATTGTGGCTAGAGGGCTAAAAAAAAAGATCATTGAACATTCAGATTCCACTGCTATTGTAGGTTTGTATAGACTGCTTAGGCCTACTCTATCGGCTTCTGTTTTTGCGAACATTCACCTGCTGAGACATATAAAATGCATTTTAGTACAGTTGGATTTAGTGCGGTAAATATGCACAATGGAAATTTGCACAAATGATTGCAAATGAGCCGTTGGAAGGTCTTCAGCATCCAATGCCTTTCTGTCTTATTCCACTGAGCATAGCGGATCATAGCGGGTGGTGCTTTATGGAATATGGCGCTAAAATAGAGTGAAAGAGGAACATGTGGTTAATTGCTGCTGGGGGTAGGCTCTGTTTCTCAGAGGTCATTGTGAATTACGTCAGAGGAAGCTTTCTAACCCAGTAACCGCCTAGCGCGCCTGATTTATTTAGACTATTTAGTCGTACCTTAGAGTGCGGTCCAAACTCAAATGTTGGACTATGTGTGTAACAAAAAAGTAGAAGACGCCTCTGATGTACAGTAAAGAATTTTTTTTTAAAGTCTCATTGTTGTATTTAGAGGAAACAGCGCCCCCTACTGGCTCTCAAAACCTTCACTGCATCTCTTGTCCCCAAGAACGTCAACCGGCAATTTGGATGAAGATTAATCGTTTTTAAAACGGAAAAAAAGAATACGTGTTTACGAAAAAGAAACTGAATTTATGATGGACTTCACGTTTCCCACGCACATTTTATTCCGCATGGAACTACATTAATGCAAATCAAAATGAATCAATAAAGAAAACGATAAAGGTGTAAGGGTAGGGGAGGTTCAGTCATAAATAGCCTAATGCCAGAGAAAGGAAAAAGAGCAAAATTAAGTGAAAGTTTCTTGTCAGTCTGTGGCAAAGCTTTTGGAGGGAGGGTGGGGTGGACACTGCACCTGTCTGTAGACGCGCCGCGCGCTCGAGGAGGAAAGGGGCGGAGAGCTCTGCCATCGTCCACGAGGGCGGGTGTTCATCCTCCCAGCACCTAGACACGAAGTAATACGCGTTGTGTTTTCACGAGAGTGTATTATCGCGCGTGGAGCACCTGTGATGCTGCTGACTAGTGTGTCTGTTGGATCTGCTAATCCTGCTATCTTCGTGATCACGAACACGATCTCTCCGGGCTCTCCACGCTCTACGGCGGTGTGACTGCGCGTCTCCGCGTGCCGGGCTGTTCGCTACCACCGGTGCGACTGCTTATTTCCCCGTACCTGAATAATACCTACTTTTGGTATTCCACGTATCTTTGAACGGACAGTGATACTGTTGGCGAGCCCAGGGGGGAGTCGTCCTGGATGGTCTCTTTTGGGATAAATACAGTCGATGCGAAAACGAAAACTCCTGCATATGGAGCCGGAATTTGCTCCGTAAGGACGTTTCCATAGACTACGGCGTTCAATTGGATATCCCGTGTTGCTGATAGCTGTGGCGAGGCATTTTGCTGCTTTGACGCTTGCACCTTAATACAGTGCTGCTCAGTGAAACCTCTTGGATATACATTTCTATACGTGCGTTTGCTTTTGGTCTGGTTTGGCCCCCGTTTTCTGGATTACTGAAGCTCATTCTCTTTAAATAATAGACGGACAAATCACCACCGAGGGTACGGCAAGAACTATGTGTGTGTAGAATTGGTAAGTGAAAAGCTACTACTGTATCTCGGTGTCATGTTATGGAAAAATGACTGACTGATTATCTACAAATTGCCATGTTTATGCAGAGTGTTTGACACGGCAGTCTTGTGGGCTATGTTTCAATCTCTCGCGCAAGGAGATGTAATTACTGTCCATTACAATGCCAGTATACGTTCGTGTTCTGTTCGTGTTTATATTTTTGACGTAGTCCGATTCATTGGTTGGATACGTCAAAATAATAGGCTATATTATACACCAGTATATATGAACCGTATGGGAAAGGATTGGATTCAATATCATTTTCGTGGTAGCAATAAAAAAATATGTATGGGGTTGTAAGCATCTTGTGTAGCCTACCTAACCAAGACATTTCACTCAAGTCTGGGAACACTTGGAGGTGTTTACAATTCCCGTACTCTTTAAGTAGGCTAAATACAATTAGGACCTAGTATGCTTGTGAATCTGCTGTGCTTTGCTTTAAGTTGATATGGGGTAAATATTTAGCCAGTTGGTACAGCTATTTTGTGTTATTGAAAAGTGAAATAGCTTGTATTTACAATTGTTTTCTTTGTAGTAATGCACGATGCAAAAGTTACCTAAACAATGGGTAGGCTACTGGGTACTATCGTCACTCGCTGTATTAGCAACGTACATTGCAGCCTCCATTCAAACGAATTGTATTTTATTACTATAGCCTACCCAAATACAAAAACAGCTTCCAATGTGAGTCAGCGATGTGTACTGACAGCTCCGACTAGAAATATTCCGGGGGAGGGGTGGTTGTGTGCTGTGAGGCTGGAAGGCTTTCTGAGTCGTACCTTTCTGAAATCGCCTCTTTCTGAGGCTATTTCGTGGTCTTGTTTCGTACTGTTGTTATGCTAAATTGACCGACACCCCTGACGAACGTTTACTCCACAGGAGTTGGCTACAGAAGATATAGTGGACGTCGGCCAGTTTACCACTAGCTACTATTCACCAGAGCGGCCGTGCACAAGTGTCACTGTGTTTGTTTGTAGTTTGGTTCAGCAGCCTACTAAGTGAGCCCAACAAAAGGTGCACGTGTGCTTCGTCGGGCTCTGTGCGGGTTAATGATTAATACTGACCTGTTAAGGGACTGAAAGAAAGCGCCACAAACACCCGCGGTGCCAAGGCCTTCTCACACATTATGGTGGGAGAATTTGTGTTTGCTTTAACTCCACGGACGCTGGCTTCTGGTAGCCTGAACTGTTATGTTTGTGCGCGCAACCAGTGGCTAGGCAATGGGCATTGTGCGCATTTCTTTGCTGCCGTTTTGACGCGTTGAACATTTTCGTGTAGTTGTCTGGCAACTGTCAGGTGTGACGTTTGTCGTCATATACGATGTAAGCCTGCGTGGGATCCAGATACATGAGCAAAATGCATGGATTTATAGTGGAAGAGTCACACAGACTCCTTCTCGTTTGTATTGTACAGGGTTGAGAGCGAAGCGAATTCAATGCTGGCGGGGGGGAAACGGAGGAAGCTCGAGCTGACTCGCGGAATTATCTCGCTTGCCGTCTGGCATCATGGTTTCCACCGTTAGAGCTCCTCGGTATATGTATTTCCCTACACATGTAGTTACGTCGGGAGAGACGGGTTTAACTTTAAATGGTTATTGCTTGCGTCATGTGACAACTTAAAAATGATTTCTCTCCATCTTAAAATGGACACTGCTGTGTGCTCGTGTCAGGAGTAAGTAACGTCAAGAACAAGACCCTTCACCTGACGCAAAATGTCCAGATATTAACAGCGACATTCCCGCTCTATTTCGTCACACCATCCACCGCTCTGAACCCCCAGAACTAAGGGGGGGGGGGGGGCAGACCGTTTAGATTTCACACCCCACTGTGGAGTTTTGGTGCTGTACCACCCCAGTTGAGGCTTTGTGATTCATTTATTTTTAAGCCCCTTTATCACCAGTCTACACCACATGGCCTGAGGCCATCTCTGTGGTAGCCTAGTCCCCCATGCGCACACACACACACACACACACACACACACACTCACCCATCCACACACACACTCACACACTCACTCACCCATCCACACACACACACACACTCACTCACCCATCCACACACACACACACACTCACTCACCCATCCACACACACACACACACACACACACTCACCCATCCACACACACACACTCACACGGCCCACATAGGAAAGAGAAGAATACAGAGCCATAGGACGGAAACTGCCTCGTGGGTGGTGTGTGTATGTGTGCAGGTCAAACCATTTGAGATTTTGCAAGATTAAGAGGCAGCACACACCATTACACTACATTACAGAATGTAACATTCCATTCCATTCCATTATGTTACATTACGTTCCATTGCGTTACATTCCATTACATTAGAATTGCATTACCTTCAGAGTTAATGGCGATTTTTGAGAAGGGAACTCTCCAGGCTCAAGCTGCCCTACGGCAACGCTTCCAGAGCAGCAACTCAGGCAAGGCGGTAGACAGCAAGACAAGACAGGCACAAATGACCCAAGCGAACAGGTGCGTGTGTGTGTGGCATTACAAGTAGACCCCTGAGAGACCATGGCTGTTCCCTGGTCTGGCTGCCTGCTTGCCTGCTCTCTTTCTGGTGTTCATTCCTGGTCCCTACCCACCACGTAGCCGTCTTCGCTGTGGAGAAATGTTTGGAGAAGGCATGTTCCCCAACCCTTAGCACGCCTACCTTATTTATTAAATCAGGTTCTGGTGATATTTTTATGTTTTGTTTTCTTAGGAATGGTTATGGATGCAATATGTATTTATTCAGCCTTTTTATTTTGCACACTTGGTTAGCGTAGTTTACGTATGTTAGTGCTTTGGTGATGTCGCATAGTACACTCCCTGGTCTGGGAATGCTGTTAGCCAGGTTTAGCGCTGTTGCTCATATAATTCAGGTAGATGCACTTGAGTGGTGAGTCTGCACTGGTGAGTCATTAATGACAGAAGCAGGGAATTAAATTCAACTTTAAATTGAAACTTTTTCACCCACTGGCCAGAGTGGCTTGTGGATTCTAAAAATCACCAGCCATTTTTTAAAAGATTTTACCAGCCACATTACCTTTTACAATAACACAGCCTGGTTAGTGGCTGCTAGAGTAGAAAATCTTACCAGCCACAGTCAATATTTTGTCAGCATTTGGCTGGTGGCCGGTATTAATTTCGCACCCTGCACAAGAGTTCCTGCTAAAGTAGTGTAATGTAGTGTAATGTAGTGTAATGTAGTGTAATGAAGCGTGTTTGTTTGTTTGTTTTTTTGATGCAGGGGGAAGCATCAGGGAGGGCGTTTGGAGTAAATTGTGGAAGTGTATAAATTAAGCGTCCCGTGCTGAGTCAGCGGTAAAACTCTCAATGTTTCTGGGGCGACCCGCCCCCCCCCCCCGGCCGCCATCAGACCCGCTCGTTATCTGAGCCTGCTGAAAAGGGGGAGGGGCCGACCAGCTGTGTTTCCCGCGCTCCTGCTCAGGGTGAAAGGATTACACATCTCGCTGTAACTCCGCCCCCTCCTCTCCGCTGCTGTCACTCAGATCAGTAATCGGTTACGTTACATTGCCGTGTGGTTTTGCGGACGCTCTCATCCGGAGAGACTCACCGTTCAAGAGAACATAAATGGAGTGAGCTGCGGAGTGGCTATCCAAACCCAAGACCAAAAACAAAGACATGCAGGTTAGGCTAAGTGGCGGGCGGCGTTAACAGGGCGTTGCTGTAAAAGAGCAGGCGCGCTCAGTCAACCTAACCTTTATAAATAAAAGTGCATCCACCTGGGTTAGATGATTAACAGTACCAGACTTGGCAAATAACATTCCCAGAGCTGTGAGTGTGTGTGCAGCATCTCTAAAGCACTAACGCAAGCTAACTACGCTAACCAGAGCTGTGAGTGTGTATGCAGCATCTCTAAAGCACTAACGCAAGCTAACTACGCTAACCAGAGCTGTGAGTGTGTGTGCAGCATCTCTAAAGCACTAACGCAAGCTAACTACGCTAACCAGAGCTGTGAGTGTGTGTGCAGCATCTCTAAAGCACTAACGCAAGCTAACTACGCTAACCAGAGCTGTGAGTGTGTGTGCAGCATCTCTAAAGCACTAACGCAAGCTAACTACGCTAACCAGAGCTGTGAGTGTGTGTGCAGCATCTCTAAAGCACTAACGCAAGCTAACTACGCTAACCAGAGCTGTGAGTGTGTGTGCAGCATCTCTAAAGCACTAACGCAAGCTAACTACGCTAACCAGAGCTGTGAGTGTGTGTGCAGCATCTCTAAAGCACTAACGCAAGCTAACTACGCTAACCAGAGCTGTGAGTGTGTGTGCAGCATCTCTAAAGCACTAACGCAAGCTAACTACGCTAACCAGAGCTGTGAGTGTGTATGCAGCATCTCTAAAGCACTAACGCAAGCTAACTACGCTAACCAGAGCTGTGAGTGTGTGTGCAGCATCTCTAAAGCACTAACGCAAGCTAACTACGCTAACCAGAGCTGTGAGTGTGTATGCAGCATCTCTAAAGCACTAACGCAAGCTAACTACGCTAACCAGAGCTGTGATGCAAATCCTAAAGCACTAAAAGACTACGCTGGATGGGGGGAGAGGGGACACTGTTGGGGGGGGGGGGCAGGGCTTCACGGAGCGGGGGGGGGGGAGAGGAGGGGGGGTGGAGGGTTAGGGGGGTGGAGCCTCATGGGAAAATAAAATAAGGCTGTGGTGATGTCATTTTACTCAATGAAAAAAAACGGAGAGGAACTCCATCAATCACAGAGTCCGTTGGTAGCAACCAGTCGAACAACGGCAATGGGGATTGGTGGATTCTCTCCTGCCATACTTTCGAGATCCCAATGGGAATCACCAGGTCGGATCCTAAATATAACCGCCAGTCACCATCGTACTCCATGATTTGTGAAGCTCCTCTGTTTTTTTTCATCACCGCCATCTTTTTTTTATCCCTATTTTAGCATCCGTGCCGCAGCCAGGCCGGAATGTCCTCGATCCTTCAGGGAATTCCCTCATTCCTTTCCCTCACTAGCTTTGATACAGAAAATGTTTTGTCTTCCCGGTGTTCCTGACACAGTTTTCCTGAGGGATCATTCCGAAACTTTCCCCTGGAGGTTACATGAGACAGGGGTTTACAAACGTGTAGGGATGCTGTGTGGACATGCCCCCCACCCCCTAAATCTAATCTCAGTGGTCCCCAGTGACAGATCGAGTGTCCGGACAGGTGGTGGCTCAGCAGGAAAACAATCGCTCGCTTGTCTCCCGCGCGGCGCTCTGTTTGCTGATGAAATGCCCCGGTCTCCTGCATCCCGTGTGGAAACGTGCTCGGGCGCCGTGCGAGCCAACCCTGGCACGCTTCCACTCCCCCGCCAGCGGGACGAGGGCTTATCGGGGGCTCTGCGGCGCTCCTGTTTGAGCTTCGGACAGAAGGCCAGGCCCCCAGTCCATCGCTGGAGACCCGTACAGGGGCGCACTGAAGACATTGTTCCAGGGTGTGTGATTTCGTTTTTTTTTCACGCCACCCTGCATCGTGTCAGTGAGTAGATGAACGCAGCTGAGTGGGGTGCGGAATGTTTTTAGGCGTAACCTGAGTCCGGGGTGCGTGGAAGGGGGGGGGGGGGATGACACGGTGCTTTCGTCTGATACCGATACGTTGGCTGGGGGGGGTAGATCGGCAGCAAGACAAAAGAATAGAACAAGGGCTGTGCAGGGGAATTGCCCACAGAAACACATCTTCATGCTGGGGATGTGGGGCGGGGCGGGGGGTGGGGTGGGGTAATAGGGTCAGCCAAATTTGCGCTATCCCTGCTGTTCATCCCCAAGTGCCTCAGGTGCCCTGCAGGACGCCAGACAGGGCGCAGGACTGGAGGCTGAATATTTGGCTGTTAGGGGTGAAAATTTGGGGAAAGACGCACTGTGGTTACTGCTTCTCAGACATGGCATCTTGCCAGCGTTTATTCTCCTTCCAACCTGCTCTTTCAGCAGGGAGTGTTCCTTTGAGTAAAGGGGCCCATTCAGTGATGTTTAAGCCTAGTAAATGCGATAATCAGAGTCTGAAGTGAAGCTGATACGTTAGCTGATGATTATACAGCTTTCACAACGGGATTAAAGTACAATATACAGTATATATACAGTAAAACTTCCATTATTACCAATGCTGACTCTCAAACCCCGCCTTCCACTGCATTGAGAAATTTGCCCTTCTGTGATGACACAATGCTGCAGTTGGGAATCCATCGGTATCTTAGGAGACCGGAGGATTGGAGCCATTTTGTTTGTGCTGTGGCCGTTCTCGTATGGGAACGCCGTGCCTCGATTGTTTTGGGGTTGAATGGGGATATGAACTTTTGGGGCACAGACATCCGGTTTCCAGGGAGCACCTTTGTGTGCGTTTGTTTATTTTACGGCCCAGATCAAAGGTTTCCCCCGGCCGTTCCCTTGGAAACGGAAGGTCAGAGGGGTCGCGATCTCCTGGGTCCTGCTGGGAATGGTTTGAGAGGTGACCTCGCACTGCGAGCCATCTGTTTGATTAGCACAGGGGTTGAGCAGCCAGTCGAGTGGGGGCAAGAGGGGCCAAAGTGGTTCTCAGCAGACATCTGTCAGTCAGGATCTCCAGCTGGGAAATGTCCACAAGCTCCGCCCCTTCTTCCTTCCACCCGCGCCCACTCCCCCGCACACGCTCAGATGACCCTGAGAATCCCTCACAGAGCTCTAGAACAGCGTTAACCCCCCACTATCGCATGCCTCTTGTGGAGCCACAGACTCTCTGCTTTCCTCTCCTCAACCCACCAACCTTCCCGAAGGACCCCAGATCTGTGGGCGTCCGGCGGAACGCCTGAGGACAAAGCCAGCGCTGTGTCTGCCAGAGTACAGCAAGAGGCTACGCCAGGGGAAAGAGGAATCTCACATAAGGGGGTTTTTATCTTTTTTTTTTTTTTATGCGAAAGAAATTGCTCCTGTTTCGCCCTGAACTGTGAGGGAGACGTTTGGAGAGACCATTCTAGAAAGCCAAACCCCCTGCTGTAATATCAGCACCATTTTAACAGGAGATTTAGTCATTTCAGCCCCTCTGTGCTTTAAGTCCTCTATATGTCTTCGTGTAGGAGAATGCCGACGCTAACCAAGTCTACTGGTGACATTCTGTCATTGGCCAGCCTCCTCATGAATATTCATAAAGAGGCAGCAAATGAGCCATACAGCAAAGGAACAGTCAGCAATACTGTAAATATGCTGACAGCGTCACGATTTTTATATTTATATAATGATAAATATTTTTCACGATATATTCGTGAAAATACATCTGCAATATGCGAAAGTGGTAATAATCAGTATATTTATGCAAATATTGCAAAACATTGCAATGTAGTCTATCAAGTCTGATCTTGATAATATAGTTTATTTCAGTATAATGTACTACATTCAATCTCCATAATCGCACAACACTTGACACATATTCAGTTTTAACCATACTGGTCAAATGTATACCTGTCGGAATGTATACCTGGCGTATACAGGTATATATATACCTGTATACGCCAGAGCTATTGCATAATTCAGTCCTGGTTCTGTGGAGGATTCAGACCTCGGCTCTGTTTACCTTCTCCTCAAACTCAGGCCCCTACACGCTAATCAGATAGCACACTGAGCGCGTGCAGAAACAGGCCTTCTATGTCCCAAAGTGACAGACTCGGGTTCAAACACTACAGCGCTCACACCTAACGCTCACAGACATTCTATGTCCCAGAGCGACAGACTCGGGTTCGAGCGCTACAGCGCTCACACCTAACGCTCTCAGGTCTTCTATGACTCCCAAAGCAACAGACTCGGGTTCGAACACTACAGCGCTCACACCTAACGCACTCAGGCATTCTCTGTCTCAGAGTGATAGACTCTGGTTTCGAACACTACATCGCTCACACCTAACGCTCTCTAATTAAAAATGAGGCTCTGCAGACGTATTCGTTTAATGATGGGGAGAGGGTTAGCAGGATTTGGAGTGAACACAGCACACCTGTCGCCAAAAGTTCCTCCAGGTTTTCTGCTAACTGATAAGCTGGCTTACTCACAAACAGGTTGTTTAAGTTTTAAAAAGGCCCAGCGCAGCGGCTTTGACCCCGCAGCTATCCGCTTATGTAATCTCAGGAGTGGACTCTCTGCCTCCCCACGCTGGCGGTCTGAACGGCGGGTGAGGAAGAGGAGGAGGAGAAGGGAGCTGGAGAGAACGCGCTCAGGAATCGGAATGAATTAATTCAACGCAGCAGCCTTGAGCTTGTGAGCCACCCTTTGCACACTCACACTTTACACACTCACCCTTTGCACACTCACCCCTTGCACACTCACGTGCGTTCACACTTACTCTACACTCACGCCAAACTGACTCACTCTCACTTGTTCTCACACTTAGTCAAAACTCACTCTCACACTTAATTTCTCACTCACTCACACTCAATTGCACACTCACTCACACTCAATTGCACACTCACTCATACTTAATTGCACACTCACTCTCACACTCAATTGCACATGCACCCTCACTCTCACACTCAATTGCACACTCACTCACACACACATACACACTCGCACGTGCACTGCCTCGTCCTCTCACACCCTCCACTGTAAACGTGACTGCATTCAGGAAAAGGAGATGTTGATTATACAGCAGCAAAATGATTAAACTGCATCTGCGGCTGCACTGTAGGGACAGGAAACACACGGCCCAGTCAAACAGTTTAATGCATCAATGCGTCAGTGCATCAATTACTTGAGTTAACTTTTCCCAAAACAATATAAGAATTTCAAGGTGTAATTTATATACTAAGTGATGTTTTTTTTCCAGAGAACAGGCCTGGGTGAGATATACGTATGTGAAATGATAACTTTATAAGAGTGA
This sequence comes from Ilyophis sp. 1 JC-2022, assembly GCA_022702515.1. Taxonomy (NCBI): domain Eukaryota; kingdom Metazoa; phylum Chordata; class Actinopteri; order Anguilliformes; family Synaphobranchidae; genus Ilyophis; species Ilyophis sp. 1 JC-2022. The sequence continues at coordinate 6,994,529 of CM040397.1, forward strand.
TAGACTGTGCTAAGTGACGTTCCTGAGAAACGTGCCTGGGTGGTGAGCCGGACGCGCTGACGGCCCAGTGCGACTGAAAGAGTGTTGAAATAATAAGGGAGGCGGCGCCAGACTGTGAATGATCCGGGATGTGCTTTCCAAACAAAGGCCTTCGTTCAGTCGGTCACGCTGCTCAGGATTAATGGCATTCCCCGGAATCATGCAGAGCTCGCTTGTTTGTTTACTTTTCAGTCGCTTTGCTGAACAGGTTGGATTGACTTCCTCAAACGGGGGGGGGGGGGGGGTGTGATGTCAGTCCTGTTGTGCATGGGCGTGCGTGTGTGTGTGTGTTAAGGGAATTTATGTGTGTGTATTGTGTAGTGTATTTGTGTGTGTGTGTTTGTGTATGTATCCGTGTGTGTGTGTGTGTATGTATGTATTTGTATGTATGTATGTATGTTTGTGTGTATGTGGGTGTGTGTGTCTGTGTCTGTGTATAGTCCCATGCATTTGTAAGGCACATATAGGTCTATTAAAATGTATTGTCCTATAGGGACTGGGGATGGGGTTTCTGTTAGAACAGGAGCACAAAGTTCTCCCCAAAGAGCCATTACTGCACTCCCTCCCCCCCACCTCCTCCCCCTCCTGGCCTCCCCATTTACTGGAACCCTTCAGTGGGAAATGAAGCTCTGTACAGAAATATAAACAAATTATATCATCCCATTAAAAAAAAAAAGGTTTCATTTTGTTTTTTTCGGAACATTCTTTATACATTTTTATAAACGAGAATTAGAATTAATTCCATACAGAAATATTACAGTTCAAATACACACCCCCCCACCATCACTGCCATCCTCCATATACGTAGACTTATCACCTTATAAAAATATGATTGTAATAATACAATTTTTTTTATTCTCCTGCGTCGTCGTCTTCTACGTCTTTAATCCTCCTTCCTCTCCGAACGGCTTAATTTATGCCAGTCCTCGTAAATGAGGTCATCTACGTACATCGACGCACATGCACACCACCATGGCCAAAATATTAAATAATTAATAATGATATATTGTGTACAGGGTTCGTTATAGACGTCAGCCCACTGGCAGTGAAGCACACGATCATTATGCGAGACGAGCCCGATTATTGATTTTGTTTTTCAGGTTGTCTAGTTTTACTCCGCCCCTGTCGCGTTCCAAGTCGTTAAACAACGTAATAAAACGGCTGATGGGCGTGTGTGTGCTTTTCTGAGCTCTTGCATCTCCCAGGACATCTGCCAAGAGTTTTGGGTGAGCAATATAAAAGCCATTACTATAACTGTGCATTGATATGCCTGCTTTACATATAATGGGCTCGGATCGTATCTCAATATATTAAATACATAATTGAAGCAAGATGAATTCCCAGTTCTAGGTCATTTTATGCGGTCTAAATATTTAATACATATGGAGATGTCACAATATATCACTATTACTTGTGAAGCTTAAAATATTTCATAGTTAGTCCACAGTCCACAGCTCAACCATCCACGTTGACGAAAATGATCTAAGCGGAATGCCTAAGAGCAGGGGCCTCAAACTCCAGTCCTGGAGGGCCACAGTCTCTACACCAGGGGCCTCAAACTCCAGTCCTGGAGGGCCACAGTCTCTACACCAGGGGCCTCAAACTCCAGTCCTGGAGGGCCACAGTCTCTACTGTAGGGACCTCAAACTCCAGTCCTGGAGGGCCACAGTCTCTACACCAGGAGCCTCAAACTCCAGTCCTGGAGGGCCACAGTCTCTACAGTAGGGGCCTCAAACTCCAGTCCTGGAGGGCCACAGTCTCTACACCAGGAGCCTCAAACTCCAGTCCTGGAGGGCCACAGTCTCTACAGTAGGAGCCTCAAACTCCAGTCCTGGAGGGCCAATCAGCAGCCATTTTAGGCCTAAACAAGGTGTGTATACTCTTTAGCCAATCAATGACTTAAATTAAGCATTTAAGTGCATGAACACATGAAAACACAGCAGACAAATCGGCCCTCAGGGATTTGAGTTTGAGATCCAGCTGTCTGAATGGATAAATGTATTATAAGTTGTGCAAGTCGCTCTGGATAAGAGCGTCTGCTAAATGCCTGTAATGTAATGAGATCTTTGCCTTTGAGCAAAGGTACTAAATATACTTCAAATAAAGCTGTCGTTCAAGCTCAGAGCACAAGGAGAAGCCCACACATGCTTCTCAGGCTGCAAAATGATTTCAGTGCATGTTCTCTAGACCCACAGACACACACACACATGTGCGCACGCGGTCACATGGCGCGCCAGTCTTCCGCAGCTCTCCGCAGGGGGTCCCATGTGTAACGCTGTAGTACACGTGTGTCCCGTATAAGCGTTTTGTAGAATAATAATAGCTGTCTAATTATTACAAATGTGACCTGAAGGCGGGATGTTGTCAGATGGGAGGTGTAGTTCTTGTCAGGTGGGGGAGGGGGGGGGTGTAGCTCTGCAGTTCTGGGAAGCGGGTGAATCACGGGGTCCTGGCTCAGATTTGGATGAGGTGATTAACCGTGCGGTTGGTCCGAGCTCCACGCGGTGACACATTTCACATCACGTCTACACCGTTCCAGAGAAGATGGTATTTTTAGATGGCGCGGACAGGCCGGACGTTCTGCCTGATTGCCTAAAAGCCTCTCGCTTCTCTAATTGCGCAAGCCTTCAGCGCCGCCCCGAGGGAAAAACATCAATGAAGAAACGCAATAAAGAGCTGGACTGTAAATACGATTACTGTCACTTCGCTCCGGCAGTCACACCTGATGCTGAGAAAGGATGTCAGTGAAGTTTTACTGAGAAAAGCTTACACTTTTTATACTGTCTCACATGCAGACAGTGTACTTAACTCAGCGGAGTGAGTAAATATTATAATAAATATGGATTGGATTGTAGTCAATGATATGAATCAGGTCAGGAAAGAACTGTTTAAATTGAAAGTGATGCATTTTTCCACACTGTTTCTACACTGTTACTCTTTGTGATTTCCACGGTTCTGGAGGGGGACCCGGGATCCACCCCACCACTGTTTTTTTGGCCACTCTGTCTTAACAGAGGTTAGCGGTTGGGTCTCACTCGAGTTAAATTTTTTAAAACACCAACTCCACGTCCTCCCAATCCTAACCATCACTATTTCAATCTTTATCACACCACATGAATGTTGGTCAAACCCCTACCCCTACCTAACCTCACCTAACTTCCTCTTTGGTTATCTGACTTCCTCTTTTTTGATACATACATGATGTGAGCACATGTAAAGCACATGTTTCAAAGAAGAAGACATCACACAACCCCCCCCTCACCCCAACCCCCCTCTCTCCATACTTGTGGGCATCATTCTCCAGTTATTTCCATTGGGAAAGCTGAGGTGAACACATAGCGTGACAGACATGGGCATCAGAACTGCAGGTTGGAGATGAAACTTGGTTTGAGAGCCACATGAGATTCAAGGATCTGGGCTTGATTTCTTTCCATCGTCAAAAGAAAAACAATTAACTATCATGTCTGCCTGCAGGAAACATTGGCCTGGATTCAATCAACATCTTTCCTTTACTTTGGCTAACAAAATAATTTTTTCCTTCACTGACACACTTTGGCAAGTGATCACTAAAACTATTTCTCCAAGCAGAGTTTGTGAAGACAAAATGTTACTCTTGCGTTTACTTGTGAGTCAAAGTTATGGGCAAATGTCGATCGAATACAGGCCAATGTCTCTACTGAGCGAGAAATAAACGGTCGCTCAATTTTCGCGATGAAATGACCCCTCTTCCCGTTTGCCTTCTGGGTAAATGTAGCATGTACATGACACAAAGGCCGTATTAGAAGGATATGACACAGACGCTGGCCTGCAAGTTCAGCGGTTTGTGTTTTTATATCTACAAATTTGGTCAGAGATGAAAGTTGCGTCAGGGCGCTAAGTCCAGTTCAAATGTAGCCTGAACTGGCGCATGAGAACATACCGCCACAGAGGCTTGAGCCAGCGGGCAGCCAGGCCAGGCCGCCCCGTGGACAAATATCATCGCTTGGAAACCAGAGAGGAGCTCAACCAATCACACTGTCGAGGTTGTTCTGAAGAAACAAAACAACCTGGACAGTGATTGGTGGATACTTTCTGGCTATGCTATTGCAAGTCGCTCTGGATAAAAGCATTTGATAAGTTAATGTGATGTTGTGTATACTTCTGGGATCCCTTTATTTCTGAATGGAGTATAGCCCAGCAAGTATCCACCAATCATGGTCAGGCTTGGTGTGTTTTGCATTGACTAATGTGTTATGTGATTGGTGGAGCTTTTTTTTCTGGTTTCTATGTGAAAAATGACAGCAGGATCTCAGCACCAGTGTGTCAGCAATGCCAGGAATTCCCATACCCCCCCCTCCTGCCCGCGAGCTTAGCGCATATTTGCATGCAGACGGTGATTTCCTGACTCGCAAAAAAGTGACCGTTTTTAATCCCGACAGTTCAAAAGAAAAGAGTCCCACGATGGACCCCGCGCACGGCAACGGCGATAACAAGGGCAGCCCACGTCTAGACTCACGTACCGCCGTTCCCCTCTCAGCGGGAGGGAAAGCTCGGGAAGCAAAGATCTGATGCGAGACTCGCTCGCGTCTCTGTTCCTGCTTAGTGTGTGGAGGGGGAATAAAGGTGAGTTTGAGAGCAAAGCGCTGTTTGAGAGACTGACCCAGGATGAGCAGGTGGCTCACCTGAGAGCTGCTGGATCTCTCTTACATCCTTACATTATCCATGTGATTCCCATTCCCATACAGCCTTATTCACAGTAGCGTACATTACTTATACTCATTTCTACTCATAGAATTTACATCGTTGTTCGTTTGTTTTGTTTGATATTTAAATAGGCTCCAAGGGGAACGGCAGCTACCTGGTTCAAACCCCAGCTGCGCTGTCATTGATCACACCATGGTGGCGCTGTTCATCTCTGTCACAGGACACGTTTGGCCTGAAAAGATCAAATGCTCATCAGCGCATCGGCACCCAGGCCAGTCTGAAAAAAAAAAACAACACACACATTGAAGTAACAAGAAAAATCCCAATTATCTCAAAGGAAGCTACCTCTGTCCTCGTGTGATGCACACCTAGAGCTCTCTCTCATTATAGAAGTAATTTCCTCTTTGATGTGTGTGGGTGTTTCCACAGGTCGTGCGAGAGTGACCTTTTATAAGCCTTTGGAATAGGAAATACAGCTCTGGATATACACGTCTTTCTCTCTTTCGGTTCACCAGAAAGCGAATGGATCACGAACAGGGTCTGGCCGGACCCTATTTTAATAACTGCGGGTGGGATCAGGAAGCTGCAGGACTGCGGAATGTGGAATTCTGCGAGCGAATCACCAGGCTGTGAGTGCGTGAGTGGGCGGGGCCAGACGATGGGAGGTGACTCATTTAAGGCCTTTTGATTGGCTCGTACTGAGAGCCCCGTGCTCAGGGGCCTACATTAACGGAATCGCTAAAGCTACGTTTGGGTCTGCACTGCAGCCATGCATGTGTACTAGAGCCCTGAAGTTATTAAACCCAGGGATAGTGCTTGGTTGGCCTGAAGAGCAGTTATTAGTCAGCAGTGTGTAGATAGTCCTATGTGTTGACACCAGGTCAGTCAATACATTTTTACACGTTTGGTTTTGGGGTTTGGGATTTGGGTTGGGTAAACTCATACTTTTTACTAGTTATTTGTGTGTGTGTGTGTGTGTGTGTGTATACCCTGAAAAAAGTCTTAGCGTAAAAGTACAGATTCATTAGAGAATATCGAATGAAAACTTGCATGTTTATTTATGCCGCAAAGACTCCAAAGCAGCGTCATTTATAGCATGAAGTTTACATTTCGTTGTAAATGTCGCCTTTTTTTTCTCCTGCTGGAAACGGGAATTTCCCTTCCGGTGAATCCGAGTCCTGAGCGCTAAGCGCTAACGGTTTATCCCTGACGGACGGGTGAACGTGATGAATGGTTATTGACTGGGGCGCTTCATTTCCTAACGAGGGAACAAGACCACGGTTTGTTCTGTTCATTCATTAACCCACATGTGTGTGTGTGTGTGGGAAGGAAGCTTAAGGCCTGGCATTCCCCTTCCCCCTCCCCCCTCCCCCATAAAAGAACAACTGGAGGTGGGGGGGGTGGGGGTTATGAAATGAAATGCGAGCAGAAGAACAAAGGCGGGTCGGGTACTTCAGTGGAAACGCGAGACGTGCGTCACGTCAAGCCGGGCACCGCTGCCGCGACCTTTGACCTCCTCGTCTCTGCATGGGCTCGAAGAAACGGAGGTAGACTCTCACCTGGTCGGTGTGTATATCAGCCAAGCATAATAAAAATCCATTTTACTGCATGCATGCTTGTAACATCACTTCCTGGGTATTTGTGTACACTGTTCACTGGGCATGTATTGGTTCATTATTATATTACACACTGCGAAAACCAATAAAATAAGTCAATCTTAACAAGCATTTTAGTCTTATATTTAGACTTAAAATCTCATTTCTATTTGACTTTTTTGCTAAATAAGAAAAAGATTGCCAATGAGGTGAGAGAGTTGTATTGATTTCAAGTGAACACATGGTGTTTATCCTCTGTTTGTTTTTTTGTTCACAGTAAGGGTAGGTATTGCTTTGTAAGTTTTTGATAAAACAGCCATTGGTACCATTGAACTGTGGGTTCCTTGGGGGTGTTGTGGGGATGGGGTTAGAGGGAGGCAGGCCGGGGGGGGGGGGGGGGGGCTTATTCTTTGCCTCAGTTTATTCAGATCGAGTGTGTCCACGTGCGTGGCCGGAGAGGGGAGGCGTTTGCAATGTTTGCTTTAGAAATGGCTTCCTTTGTGCTTTGTGTTGCCCAAGGTCTTACCGCAGTCAGAGCTGTTTACCGCTGTGTTCTTGGGCCCTCGCATAAACGGTGTTGTGTTGTGAAGACTTTTTTCTGACAAGCTTCAGTTGACAAGAAACCTTTGGGTACAGTATTTCGGCATGGGTTAATCTGTTGTTTTTTTGGGGAGTGGGGGTGGGGGGGGGTTGGATGGCAGCTTGCCTATTCCACCCATCAGCTGTTATACACTGAATAACAGACCCACTGTCAAAAAAAGTGGGTAGACACAACAAGGTCATTGGAACCCTGTAGGGCTGCCCTCTCTGCCTGATCAGAATTCCAATGTGTGTCGGTGTATCAGGAGGGGTCCTTCTCCCCACTGTATCATTTCTGCTGTGTCTCTTGTGTGTGAGCTTGCCGGCTCTCCCCCCAACCCCGACCCCCCTTGCCCCCGCCTCCCCCCCCTTGGCAGATTTCATCTTAAACGTGACAGAGTCACCCAGAATTAAGAGGGAAAGGATGGAAAGTAAACAAGGGTTTTTAAACTCCGTGGCGACGGTCTGACCCGTACCCCTTGTTACTCCGTGATGTGACAGCTGTTGGAAGTGGGGGGGTAGGGACCGCTGTTTGCCGTCAGTCGGAATTTAAAGGACAGAAACGTCAGGTCAGCTGCACAGTAGCACCGAGCCTGTGAGCTACAGTACAGAGACCTGTGTGAGGGCAAATATTAGCTTTCCCGGGGAAACGTCATTGTTGGCCCACAGCGATCTGCGTCGAGGACGTTCCCTTCTCTAACTTCCCGTTCCCATGTGCGAGACGCCCACAGTTGGGCTCCCAGAAAGATCCGCCTAGATATAATTACAGGGTGTGTTTTAAATCTAAGTTAATCTTTTTGGTCTAGGTTTCTGTGGACACTTCCTTGTGTGGGTTTCCCCACGAGAAACGTGTTGCTCAGAAGAACTCCTGTTTGTGCACAACTTCCTGGTTTCTCCTGTCACATGACCACAAGGCAACAATGTGGCCAAAGCTGTTGGTGAAACAGATACTTTGTTCAATAGGACTGTGTCAGAAGTATGTACCAAATTGAATTGCACTAACTTTGATCTGATGCAAACATCTTTTTTTAGTGACGTTGTAGGTTTTTTAGTGACGTTTTCCACTCAGTAAAGCACTGTTTGCTTTGAGGAACAGCTTTAGGGCTGCTGAATATCAGAGGATGTCAGAGAGAATGAATGTCTCGGCTCTTCAGTTCTGCGATGGGGTGATTAGACATGCGTTCGAGGCTTTGCCAGTATATCAGCGTAGTACAGCCTCCCCTTGGGTCCACAACAGAAACTATGGCACTAAAACAACCCGACGTGTGTGAAGGATGACACATTTCACCTCACCCAATCACAGGCCTTCTTTAGCAGATGCTCTTATCCAGAGCGACTTACACAGCATCTTAGCATTTATTTTGTACATTTATCCATTTATACAGCTGGATATATACTGAAGCAATTAAGGTTAAGTACCGTTAGCTCAAGGGTACAACAGTATTATTGTAGTCCATCTTAACATTTTCAAGTAGTGTTTACCTGGGAATCGAACCTGCAACCTTTCAGTTAAGTCCAGTTTCTTAACCATTATACTACACTGCCGCCCATGCTGAATGTGGTATATAGCAAAGACATGGGAAGAAGATTTACTCTTTTGCAGGTTGAAGGATGTGAGAGAAACAAGAGAGAGTGAGAGAGAAAAGGTGAGTGCAAGTAAAAGAGAGAGTGAGTGAGAGTGTGTGTGTGTGTGTGTGTGTGTGTGTGTGTGTGTGTGTGTGAAAGAGAGAGAGAGAAGAAGAAGAGGAGGTGGGGGGTTTGGGGAGAGATTGGGGGACAGCCCCCGGCAGATGCTAAAATCACAGTGCTTTACCGAGCAGGTGTGCAATGATGGGGCACTGCTGACCAATGACAGTGCAGTGTTGAGGGAATGCTGACCAATGACAGTGCAGTGTTGAGGGAGTGCTGACCAATGACAGTGCAGTGTTGAGGGAGTGCTGACCAATGACAGTGCAGTGTTGAGGGAGTGCTGACCAATGACAGTGCAGTTTTGAGGGAGTGCTGACCAATGACAGTGCAGTGTTGATGGAGTGCTGACCAATGACAGTGCAGTGTTGGGGGAGTGCTGCCTGTGTTTCTCAGGGGGGAATGCCCCAGACTCTGTGCTAAACTGTGTCTCTCAGGGGGATGCCCCAGACTCTGTGCTAAACTGTGTCTCTCAGCGGGGAATACCCCAGACTCTGTGCTAAACTGTGTCTCTCAGGGGGAATGCCCCAGACTCTGTGCTAAACTGTGTCTCTCAGGGGGAATGCCCCAGACTCTGTGCTAAACTGTGTCTCTCAGGGGGGAATACCCCAGACTCTGTGCTAAACTGTGTCTCTCAGGGGGGAATACCCCAGACTCTGTGCTGCTAAACTGTGTCTCTCAGGGGGGATGCCCCATACTCTGTGCTAAACTGTGTCTCTCAGGGGGGAATGCCCAGACTCTGTGCTGCCTGTGTCTCTCAGGGGGGATGCCCCAGACTCTGTGCTAACTGTGCTAAACTGTGTTTCTCAGGGAGGAATGCCCCAGACTTTGTGCTCCAGCACTATGTTCACTCCCAGTGGCTTCAGCCCCCACCTGGTCTCCAGTGAGGACGCCCCAGAGGAAGGTCCTGGCCCCGGCCCCGGCCCGGGCCCGGGCCCTGAACTCGCTGAGGGGCCCCTGTTGACCTCTGCCTCTCTGGACACCCTCATCCAGCACCTGGTCCCCACCGCTGATTACTACCCTGAGGTGAGCACCCCCTTCAGGCAGAGGTTATTATTGGGGTTTTGAAGGGTTTTTTTAAAATAGGGAAGTAACATCAGGAGTGGGCCAATTAAAGCAGCAGCTCTTACATGAATGAAATGCACTGAAATTATGTCAGAATAATAAAAAAGTTTTATTAAAATCGTGTAACATTGCTAAATATGTGGGAAATAAATCCAATTATTTCTGCTATCAAAATACTGCAATATATTAGTTGCTGTGCTGCACTAGTCGGGAGTTTAATAAACTGTAACTATGTACACTACATCCCGGTTTCATAGCCTGCTTGGTTGACTGGTCACTGTGGTCAGTCCGTAACTCGGCGGCTTGTATGTGTAACATTCTACTGTAGTGTCAGCAGAAGATGTAACGCTTGTGACCGACTCTGCTCAGGTTTGTAGTGTGAGGTTCTACCGTAGTGTTAGCAGAAGATGTAGTGTGAGGTTCTATTGTAGTGTTAGCAGAAGATGTAGTGTGAGGTTCTATTGTAGTGTTAGCAGAAGATGTAGTGTGAGGTTCTATTGTAGTGTTAGCAGAAGATGTAGTGTGAGGTTCTATTGTAGTGTTAGCAGAAGATGTAGTGTGAGGTTCTATTGTAGTGTTAGCAGAAGATGTAGTGTGAGGTTCTATTGTAGTGTTAGCAGAAGATGTAGTGTGAGGTTCTATTGTAGTGTTAGCAGAAGATGTAGTGTGAGGTTCTATTGTAGTGTTAGCAGAAGATGTAGTGTGAGGTTCTATTGTAGTGTTAGCAGAAGATGTAGTGTGAGGTTCTATTGTAGTGTTAGCAGAAGATGTAGTGTGAGGTTCTATTGTAGTGTTAGCAGAAGATGTAGTGTGAGGTTCTATTGTAGTGTTAGCAGAAGATGTAGTGTGAGGTTCTATTGTAGTGTTAGCAGAAGATGTAGTGTGAGGTTCTATTGTAGTGTTAGCAGAAGATGTAGTGTGAGGTTCTATTGTAGTGTTAGCAGAAGATGTAGTGTGAGGTTCTATTGTAGTGTTAGCAGAAGATGTAGTGTGAGGTTCTATTGTAGTGTTAGCAGAAGATGTAGTGTGAGGTTCTATTGTAGTGTTAGCAGAAGATGTAGTGTGAGGTTCTATTGTAGTGTTAGCAGAAGATGTAGTGTGAGGTTCTATTGTAGTGTTAGCAGAAGATGTAGTGTGAGGTTCTATTGTAGTGTTAGCAGAAGATGTAGTGTGAGGTTCTATTGTAGTGTTAGCAGAAGATGTAGTGTGAGGTTCTATTGTAGTGTTAGCAGAAGATGTAGTGTGAGGTTCTATTGTAGTGTTAGCAGAAGATGTAGTGTGAGGTTCTATTGTAGTGTTAGCAGAAGATGTAGTGTGAGGTTCTATTGTAGTGTTAGCAGAAGATGTAGTGTGAGGTTCTATTGTAGTGTTAGCAGAAGATGTAGTGTGAGGTTCTATTGTAGTGTTAGCAGAAGATGTAGTGTGAGGTTCTATTGTAGTGTTAGCAGAAGATGTAGTGTGAGGTTCTATTGTAGTGTTAGCAGAAGATGTAGTGTGAGGTTCTATTGTAGTGTTAGCAGAAGATGTAGTGTGAGGTTCTATTGTAGTGTTAGCAGAAGATGTAGTGTGAGGTTCTATTGTAGTGTTAGCAGAAGATGTAGTGTGAGGTTCTATTGTAGTGTTAGCAGAAGATGTAGTGTGAGGTTCTATTGTAGTGTTAGCAGAAGATGTAGTGTGAGGTTCTATTGTAGTGTTAGCAGAAGATGTAGTGTGAGGTTCTATTGTAGTGTTAGCAGAAGATGTAGTGTGAGGTTCTATTGTAGTGTTAGCAGAAGATGTAGTGTGAGGTTCTATTGTAGTGTTAGCAGAAGATGTAGTGTGAGGTTCTATTGTAGTGTTAGCAGAAGATGTAGTGTGAGGTTCTATTGTAGTGTTAGCAGAAGATGTAGTGTGAGGTTCTATTGTAGTGTTAGCAGAAGATGTAGTGTGAGGTACTATTGTAGTGTTAGCAGAAGATGTAGTGTGAGGTTCTATTGTAGTGTTAGCAGAAGATGTAGTGTGAGGTTCTATTGTAGTGTTAGCAGAAGATGTAGTGTGAGGTTCTATTGTAGTGTTAGCAGAAGATGTAGTGTGAGGTTCTATTGTAGTGTTAGCAGAAGATGTAGTGTGAGGTTCTATTGTAGTGTTAGCAGAAGATGTAGTGTGAGGTTCTATTGTAGTGTTAGCAGAAGATGTAGTGTGAGGTTCTATTGTAGTGTTAGCAGAAGATGTAGTGTGAGGTTCTATTGTAGTGTTAGCAGAAGATGTAGTGTGAGGTTCTATTGTAGTGTTAGCAGAAGATGTAGTGTGAGGTTCTATTGTAGTGTTAGCAGAGGATGTAAGGCTTGCTATTGACTCTGTCCTCCATGCTCTGCAGAAAGCATATGTCTTCACCTTCCTGCTCAGCTCACGCCTCTTCATACCTCCTCCTGAGCTCCTGTCTCGGGTCTGCCAGCTCTGCATCAAACAGCAGCACCTGGACCAAATACCCCTAGACATGGTCTGTATTTATATCTGTCTGTCTGTCTGTCCATGTGTCACTGTCTCACTGTCTATCTTCTAATGTGTTTTGTCTGTCTGTCATTCAGTCTGTCTGAGTCACTGTCTGTCTCACTGTCTGTCTATCTGCTAATGTATCTGTGTCTGTTTCTCAATCCAGCTGTTTGTCTGTCAGTCTTTGTCCACCTGCTAATGCGTCTGTGTGTCTTCCCCGGTGTTTTCCCAGGCAAAGGTGCGGAAGTTCGGGCCGAAGATCCTCCAGCTGCTGACGGAGTGGACGGAGACGTTCCCCTCTGACTTCCGAGAGGAGCAGATGGTGGCACACCTGAAGGACATCATCCACAGGATAGCACCATGTGACGAGGTCAGGGGTCACCTGAAGCCGTGCAGGGGATGCTGGGTAAATTTAGCAGGCATCCAATTGAGATTTCTTCCTGTTCTATCTTTAACAACAACAACAACAACAACAATAATAATAACAATAGTAATAATAAGAAGAAATATATTATTTATATAGCACCTTTCCAGATCCAAAGGACAGTTTACAGAATCATAACAAGGCAAACAAATGGCCTGAAATAAATGCAACAAGACATAGATAGATTTATGGACAGATGGTAGAGAAGGTAAAGCAATGAAAGAGGGGTGTAGGGTGTGAGTGAGGAGGGGTGTAGGGTAGATAGATTTATGGACAGATGGTAGAGGAGGTAAAGCAATGAAAGAGGGGTGTAGGGTGTGAGTGAGGAGGGGTGTGAGTAAAGTGAGAGTATAGCTGAAATAAAATAATGAGTGGGTGTAGGCTATGAGATTGGTTTGAGCATGCGAGTAGATGCATTTGAGGAGGAAGTGGAATGTGTGTGTGTGTGTGTAAGTGTGCATGTAAGTGTGTGTATGTGTGTGTGTGTGTGTGTGTGTGTGTGTGTGTGTGTGTGTGTGTATGCGTGTGCGTGTGTGTGTGTGTGTGTGTGTGTGTGCATGTGGGTGCTGTGAGCGCTGTGAGCGCTGCAGGGTGATGAATATGCTGCTATTTGCAGCCGCACTCTCGCTCGCTCAGGAAGCCATGGCGGTAATTTATGACGCGCTCTGGGTGATTTAGCGAGAGGCCCGTCGCCCTCGGCGATTAGGCTCACAACGCTACAGCTGTAGGATCGGGGGGGGGCTGGTATGGTCACAGTCATTTCAGTACATTACATTCCTTTAGCAAACGACCGGATATGCAAGACAATAATAGTGAATCCGCCAGAGTTGTATGCGCAATACTGGCTCACAACATTTCCAGCCCAGCGAGTGTATATGACACATCACTCAATGTACAAAATGGCGGATTAACTATGCTAACCTTGACCTACAGTGCAAACTGTGAATAGACACAGGTAACATCCATAGCAAACTGTGAATAGACACAGGTAACATCCATAGCAAACTTGCACACCTTTCTGAAGCGTTGATTCAAATATTTCCTGGAGAGCTGCAGGGTCTGCCGGTTTGTGTTTTCACCTTAAAATTGGCGACCGGTTTGGACCCAAGAAAGCAGGTGAATGTGTAATTCATAGGGGTGTAAAGATGCGATCTGTAAAGATCTGTAAATATCGATCCGGATCGATGTGTCGGTTCAAAGGGCAACGGTCAGATCCAATCGACACAATGTGCAAAAATCGATCCATATCGTTGTGAATCAAAGCAAAATATCAATTTAAATGTCCACTGCCAACATCATTGTTTACGTTTCCGACTCAACCTCATCATCACTTGAGTTAGTGCCGTTTTTCCTTCTGTTAAACATGCCCTTAATACGTTTTTGTCCTCTCAACATCATTTTGGCGGTACGTGTATGTTGTAACAGGATTCTTTTTTGTTTCTTACCAGATCAAATCGGATTGTATCATAGCACAATATGTGATATTGCCAAATATCGAACCGTTAGCTCAATAATCTAAATTGTATGGTATCGTGGCACGGCTTTGAGGTCTACACCCCTAGTAATGACCTGCTTTAGCTGATAGGTGCAAACCAGCATACCCTGCAGCTCTTCAGGACCTGGGCTGCAGTCCGCTGTATTGGGGTGACGTTGGTTTGCGGTTTGGCGCTGATGGCGGTGTTTTCCATTGGCTAGGCTTTCTGGAAGACCATGAACCAGATCCTGCTGAACCTGAACCAGAAGCTTACGGCTCTGAGTCAGGGAGACGACTGCCCGGTCAAGTTCCACGCCTCCTCCTCTGCCTCCGACAAGATGGTGGCCTACAAGACGAAGCCCTCGGCCTTTCAGAAGGACGTGTTGAGCATCTGCAGTGACCCCTACACCCTCGCCCAGCAGCTCACACACATCGAACTGGTGAGAGAGACATTTTCAATTTCAAAAACTTTAATCGAACAACTTTCATCATATTTTTAACCGACACAAAAATAACAGAAACCTCATATGGCATCAAACATGGCCTCTACATGCAGTCACTCACTGGGACCAAGCGGTGGCAACACATTTATCCTAACATATTCATGTATTTAGACAATTAGGAAGCAGAGCACAACTCAGTATCCTGGCATGTACACAAAGCCCCTTTCACAGGTCATATGAAAGAGTGAGAGGAAGCGACAGAGAGAGACTTTTTACTTTTATGTTCCTTTTGATGTTCCATCATTAAACCCAGCAAACCCTGCCCCATCCCAACATCCTACCTTCCCTGAGACCTCAATCAACCCCCCAACTCAAACTCCCCCAATCAAACCCCCCAACTCAAACTCCCCCCAATCAAACCCCCCAACTCAAACTCCCCCCAATCAAACCCCCCAACTCAAACTCCCCCCAATCAAACCCCCCAACTCAAACTCCCCCCAATCAAACCCCCCAACTCAAACTCCCCCCAATCAAACCCCCCAACTCAAACTCCCCCCAATCAAACCCCCCAACTCAAACTCCCCCCAATCAAACCCCCAACTCAAACTCCCCCTAATCAAACCCCCAACTCAAACTCCCCCCAATCAAACCCCCCAAATGAACAACAAAAAAGAAAAAAGAAAAATCCAAACACAGACCCTTTAAACAAGAAAACAAAACCATCACTCAGAGCTTACGCCCAACCCTGAGAGAGAGGGGGAGGGGAAGAGCAAGAGAGTGAAAGAGAGAGAGAGGACGAGATGTGAGTGACATGAGGGTGTGAGGAGGATAGAGCAAGACATGCTGTTTGGGGGTTTAGGAAGGTTACAGAGAAAGCGAGAGAGTAGAGAAGACGGGAGATGTTGAAGGGGTGTTGTTATATAAGGATTTAAGGAAGGTGAGACAGAGAGAAAGAGAGAGGGAGAGGGAGAGAGTTTTTATTCCGAACCACGAGGCCAGCCCCCATGGAATTCTGCGGTGTAAATTTCATCAGGAGAAAGAGACGCCTTCGGAATGGAATAATTCTCGCAGGATTTCAAACGCGGCCACGGGTTACCTATCTCTTTAGCACTTTAGTCTTATTAGCCTTATTTACAAACTCCTATTAGCATTTTATTATGTCTTCTATTAGCTTTACCCTGCAGCAGAGCAGAGATTAGTGACAGTCGCAGTTATTAAGAGCGGGTAGGTTTGATTAGAGCTCAAAGGAAACTATCACTCTCTCTTTCCTTCTCTATTTTTGACTGTCTTTCACTCCCTCTCTCTTTCTGACTGCCTGTCTCTCACTCCCTCTCTCTCTTATTCTCTCCCTCTCTCACTCTCCTCTCCCTCTCTCTCTCATTCTCTCCCTCTCTCACTCTCCTCTCCCTCTCTCTCTCATTCTCTCCCTCTCTCACTCTCCTCTCCCTCTCTCTCTCATTCTCTCCCTCTCTCACTCTCCTCTCCCTCTCTCTCTCATTCTCTCCCTCTCTCACTCTCCTCTCCCTCTCTCTCTCATTCTCTCCCTCTCTCACTCTCCTCTCCCTCTCTCTCTCTCATTCTCTCCCTCTGTCGCTCTCTTCTCTCTCTGTCACTCTCTTTCCCTACCTCCTTCTTTCGTTCTCTCTCTCTCCCTCTCCCTCTCTTTCTTTCTCCCTCTTTCTCTCTCTCCTTGCCAATGAGTGTTCTGTCTCTAGGTCACATGGGCATGGGCCCAGCGGTCACCTCTATGCCTGAGGCCGCAAGCACATAAAATAAATCCCCTTCTGAATATGAGACCTGAATCTTTAGCACATAGAAAATCCACACTGTTCCATGTCTACAGCACACTTCCTGTTAGGCACGCTTCCTGTTAGGCACGCTTCCTGTTAGGCACAATTCCTGTAAGGCACCCTACTGTTAGGTACACTTCCTTTTAGGCAGGCTTCCTGTTAGGCACACTTCCTGTTAGGTACACTTCCTTTTAGGCAGGCTTCCTGTTAGGCACATTTCCTGTAAGGCACACTTCCTCTTAGGTACACTTCCTTTTAGACAGGCTTCCTGTTAAGCACACTTCCTATTAGGTAAAATGGTGGGGAAATATTATTATTCACTGAATCTAATCGGCCGTTTGTGTGTCTGTCTGTTTTTTTTATTTCCAGGAGCGTTTGAGTCACATTGGACCTGAGGAGTTTGTCCAGGCTTTTGTGCAGAAAGACCCGCTGGACAGCTCGCAGGTACATTACACACATAACAGTAAGAGATATGTGGTCCCCAACCAAATCATGGGGAAACAGTGACAGGAAGTGAGCAGAGCGGTGGAGTATCTTGTCAGAGACTTGAACATCTGTGGGATATGTTTGACTCAGACCTTTAGCACATGCAAAACCTTTTAGCACACGCAAAACCAATAACATGACCAATGATTAGTCATGGTATTTGTTTTGCACCAATCATTGGCTGTGTTGTTAGTTTTGTGTGTGCTAAAAGGTTTTGCACATGCTGAAGGTCTTAGTAAATAAGAACCTAAAAGCCTGAGCTGGTTTGAGTTGAATGTCTCTCAGATTTCAGTGACACACACTCAGAAAAAAAGGTTCTTTGGCTCATCTCCATAGGGGAACCCTTTTTGGTTCTTTATGGAACCCTCGTTTATGGTACGTGTGAAAAGTGTGAAAGCTCCCAGACTGAACCATATTGCCCGACAAAGAACCCTTGAACTAGATAGGGTTCCTCTATGGAGACACAGATGAGCCTTTTTGAAACCCTATTCTTCTGAGAGTGTAGATTGGGTTCCTGTATGGAAACACAGATGAGCCTTTTTGGAACTTTTTTATCTGAGAATGTAGATAGGGTTCTTCTATGGAGACACAGAGGAGCCTTTTGGAACCTTTTCTTCTGAGAGTGTAGATAGGGTTCCACTATGGAGACACAGAGGAGCCTTTTTGGAACCCTTTTATCTGAGAATGGAGGTAGGGTTTCTCTATGGAGGCACAGAGGAGCCTTTTGGTACCCTATTCCTCTGAGAATGTAGATAGGGTTCCACTATGGAGACACAGAGGAGCCTTTTGGAACCCTATTCCTCTGAGAGTGTAGATAGGGTTCCACTATGGAGACACAGATGAGCCTTTTTGGAACTTTTTTATCTGAGAATGTAGATAGGGTTCTTCTATGGAGACACAGAGGAGCCTTTTTGAAACCCTATTCTTCTGAGAGTGTAGATTGGGTTCCTGTATGGAAACACAGATGAGCCTTTTTGGAACCCTTTTCTCTGAGAGAGCAGGAAGGCGCTGTGGAGCCTGACTGAACCAGGCAGAGAGGTCAGGAGGCTCACAGTTTGAGGAAACCCACCAGACTCAAACGCTCGCCGCACTGTAATTACAGCTTCTGCTTCAGCCCGACGCCGGTGTCAGTAACACGCGGGCCTGTCTGGAGATGCCCCCGCCGTCTCAAACAAAGCCCATAATGATGCTTCAGGCACCGCACCGCACCGTCCCAGAATGCCTCACTGCTCACACGCGTGCTTTACTTACTCTGATCTCACTGTGAATTTGAATATGACCAGATAGGAGGCGATGAGATCTAATAACAATTAAAATTTAACTACTGCATGTGCGTGTGTGTGTGTGTGTGTTTCCAGCCCTGCTTCAGTGACCAGAAGAAGAAAACTAGCAACCTTGAGGCCTACGTCAAGTGGTTTAACAGGCTGTGTTACCTGGTTGCCACGGAGATCTGCATGGTAGGTGATCTATGAAGAGGGTGTAACTGAACTGTATCTCTAAGATTGGCATTCTTATGCTACTGGATTTTTTTTCCAATCTGAAATATCTAATTGTGTTTATCAGCCACACTCAGTGCTGCAGGGGTCTGGCTTTTTAATTCTAGTCCGTGTCAATGTTAATAAGCTTCTCATTCCACAAATTTTATCACAAGTGCGTCATTCATGTTCAGAAGGTTAGATTAGAATTTTCAGAGCCCTCCACCTCTATAATTTAAAAAGCTCTGAAAATAAGCTTGCAACACCTTTGCATACTTCTATTTAGAAAATGCTAATTAACTAAGAACATTTAAACCCATCCGTCTGGATAGTAATAATACTAATAATAATAATAATAATAATGGTCTTTTTGCGCCCCCTGGTGGCCATTGCAGTTCACCCTCTTTATTCTGGATGAGCGCCTGTTTTGTGGAAATGAAGCGACTCGTATCTGACGCGATCAGCGGAACCATACGTCACCGTGCAGCTATGCCGCGGCACTTAGTCACAGCCGACGGCTTTGTGGACTCTTAAAAGCGCATCTTTGTTTTTATTACCTTTCTGTTCTTCAGTGTTCTCATTGGTAAATGTCGCGCTGACAGACAGGTTGGAATAGTGATGGAATGTTGGATTTACCTGAGGTTGGAACCACACTGTCTTCATTCTTCAGTCTTGCACAATGATGGTCTTACATTTCTGTGTCTTGCACTGCATTCCAGTCTACAATTATGTGTATAATTATGAGTAATTTTCACAACTAATTGTGAAAAAATAATCCATTATCTGGACAGCACAAAGAGCGCCTGGGAGTACACTTTGGAGTGATATGCTTAGAGGATCTATCCTAAAAATGTAGGAAATGGGTACTTCTAAAATGATCACAAATAGAAATGAATTGGGTTTTTAATGAGTAACTATGATGCACTTCTTTATCACATTCAGACTCTGTCACTGCTGTGCTAATACCTCCTGTCTACCTCCTGTCTCTGTCTCTGTTTTCTGTCTGTTAGCCAGCGAAGAAGAAACAGCGCGCCCTGGTGATCGAGTTTTTCATCGACGTCGCGCGAGAGTGCTTCAACATCGGCAACTTCAACTCCCTCATGGCCATAATCTGTGAGTCCAGCACCCTCCTTCTGTACAGTGTATTCTACACACACACATACACACACACACACACACACACACACACACACACACACACACTAATACATGCACACAGACGTACACACTAACACACACACACACACTAACACATGCACACACACATACACATACACACACACTAACACATGCACACACACATATACATACACACACATACACACACACACTAACACATGCACACACACATACACATACACACACACACACTAACACATGCACACACACATATACATACACACACATACACACACACACACACACTAACACATGCACACACACATACACACACTAACACATGCACCCACCCACACGCACACACACACATACACATACACACCCTAACACACATGCGCACGCACACGCACACACACACGTGCATGCACACACATACACATACACACACACACACATGCGCACGCACACACACACACACACACATACGCACACACACACACACACACTAATACATGCACACTCTCTCACACACACAAATACACACACTCTCTCACGGCGAGTGACCGCACAGTCCTCTCTAATTTCCCATCATGCCTCTTTCCAGCTGGAATGAACATGAGTCCGGTATCGCGTCTGAAGAAGACCTGGGGAAAGGTGAAGACGGCCAAGTTCTTCATCCTCGAGGTTTGCTCCAACTCCTGAGTGTGTCCTTACATTATCAATCACCAACTCCTGAGTGTGTCCTTACATTATCAATAACCAACTCCTGAGTGTGTCCTTACATTATCAATAACCAACTCCTGAGTGTGTCCTTACATTATCAATCACCAACTCCTGAGTGTGTCCTTACATTATCAATCACCAACTCCTGAGTGTGTCCTTACATTATCAATAACCAACTCCTGAGTGTGTCCTTACATTATCAATAACCAACTCCTGAGTGTGTCCTTACATTATGAATGAATGAATGAATGAATGCTGGACGTATGGATGAATGTAGGTTTAGTGGTCACATTAATAACTGTGATAGTTATCAGCTGATTGGGGTGCTATGAGTTATGATTATATTTGTTGAGTTTCTGGCATTTGATCCAGAAATAATCCATGCAGTATGAGGGCCAGGTTATAGCTGCCAGTGCCTTCTGGGTCAATCAGAGTAGACCTCTACATTTTTAATAAATAATAAATAAATACAATTAAAAATATATTTATTTTATGTATTTATTTGACAATTTTAAAATGTTCACAACCAAGTTAACTGGCGAATACCTTTAAAATATTCTAGGACCTGATTTTTGTCTGTGGACCCCTGGCGGTCCTTGAAGGTACTGTAGGGGGTCCCTGGCCAGACATGATATGCGATACGCAATGACTATATATATTTGGGAAAATATTTGAAAATATAGAACCTTTTATAACTTAGGATGGGGTCCACTGGATGCCTTTGAGTCTGAGTGGGGGGTCCCTGGATCAGAAACGGTTGAAAACTCCCTCTCTGGACTAAAAGCAATAAATTACAAACTGTTGTGGAAGCCATTTCCGAACCTTTAGAAGGAGCGTAGTGAGAGAAGGTTGGGTTTACAGTCTCTCTCTCTATCTCTCTCTCTCTCTCTCTCTCTCTCTCTCTCCTGCACGCAGCATCAGATGGACCCCACCGGAAACTTCTACAACTACAGGACTGCCCTGAGGGGTGCCGCCCACCGCTCCCAAACCGCCCATAGCAACAGGGAGAAGGTGGGTTCAGTGACCAATCAGATTCCATCACATTACATTACCCGTCGTTCCGCAGACACTTATCCTGAGAACATCAGTGCATCCGGCCCAGTGACATGACCTGGCTAGCAACATTCCCCGAGCAGTGCGTGCGCATGCACATCTACAGCACGGAATACAACTTAACCTGTTGCCATGACGCAGATCGTAAATACACACATACAGGTCACATGCAAATAAAGTCTCTTAAAAAAATCATAAAAGCATAGAGAATACCATAAGAAAATCTGAAATAATTACATACGGTTGGAGTGCTAGGGGTGGGAGCTAAGGGCCTTCAGCTTGTGTCAGAAGATGGACGTCGATTTCTGACCTCTGTAGTCCACACAGACCCTCCCTCTGGTGATGACACCGACGTGGCCAGACGCTTCCGTCCACAAAGCTGACCTCTCTCTTTCTTTCCGTTTCTTCTCCTTCCCCCAGATTGTCATTCCATTCTTCAGCCTGCTCATCAAGGACATCTACTTCCTGAACGAGGGCTGTGCCAATCGGCTGCCCAACGGACACGTCAACTTCGAGGTGAGGCCGCGTGGTGCGCCTGTGGCTCGTGCGCCTTTCAGGGGTGAAAGACCGGGTTTCCCCGTCAACTAGAGACCAATAAAGCATCGCTGCTTTTCACTCTTGCTGGCAGAATTTCAAGGGAGACTGAAATTTTGTTAATACACTTTAACACCAAAAAAGTGCTTTCACCAGTGGAAAAATGATTATTCTGCATTCTCTGCGGATCCATGTGTCTTTACTAGTTGGAGCGTGTGTTGGAGTTAGCAAGAGTGGGTTCACAGATTCTTAAAGTGTGCTTTTCTTTATTTTTTATATTTGGTTATTCACTGTGTGGCACTGTATCCGTCCCCCTGTCCGTCTTCTCATGTACCTGCACTCACACACTCCATAGCGCACTCACACACTCCATAGCGCACTCACACACTCCATAGTGCACTCACACACTCCATAGCGCACTCACACACTCCATAGTGCACTCACACACTCCATAGCGCACTCACACACTCAATAGCGCACTCACACACTCCATAGTGCACTCACACACTCCATAGCGCACTCACACACTCAATAGCGCACTCACACACTCCATAGTGCACTCACACACTCCATAGCGCACTCACACACTCCATAGTGCACTCACACACTCCATAGCGCACTCACACACTCCATAGCGCACTCACACACTCCATAGTGCACTCACACACTCCATAGCGCACTCACACACTCAATAGCGCACTCACACACTCCATAGCGCACTCACACACTCCATAGCGCACTCACACACTCCATAGCGCACTCACACACTCCATAGTGCACTCACACACTCCATAGAGCACTCACTCCATAGCGCACTCACACACTCCATAGCGCACTCACACACTCCATAGCGCACTCACACACTCCATAGCGCACTCACACACTCCATAGCGCACTCACACACTCCATAGCGCACTCACACACTCCATAGCGCACTCACACACTCCATAGCGCACTCACTCACTCCATAGCGCACTCACACACTCCATAGTGCACTCACACACTCCATAGTGCACTCACTCACTCCATAGCGCACTCACACACTCCATAGTGCACTCACACACTCCATAGCGCACTCACACACTCCATAGCACACTCACACACACTCCATAGCGCACTCACACACTCCATAGTGCACTCACACACTCCATAGCGCACTCACACACTCCATAGTGCACTCACACACTCCATAGCGCACTCACACACTCCATAGCGCACTCACACACTCCATAGCGCACTCACACACTCCATAGCGCACTCACACACTCCATAGCGCACTCACACACTCCATAGCGCACTCACACACTCCATAGCGCACTCGCGCACTCCATAGCGCACTCACACACACTCCATAGCGCACTCACACACTCCATAGCGCACTCACACACTCACACACTCCATAGCGCACTCACACACTCCATAGCGCACTCACACACACTCCATAGCGCACTCACACACTCCATAGTGCACTCACACACTCACGCACTCCATAGCGCACTCACACACTCCATAGCGCACTCACACACTCCATAGTGCACTCACACACTCCCTAGCGCACTCACACACTCTATAGCGCACTCACACACTCCATAGCGCACTCACACACTCCATAGCACACTCACACACTCCATAGCGCACTCACACACTCCATAGCGCACTCACACACTCCATAGCGCACTCACACACTCCATAGCGCACTCACACACTCCATAGCGCACTCACACACACTCCATAGCGCACTCACACACTCCATAGCGCACTCACACACTCCATAGTGCACTCACACACACCAAAGCGCCCTCACACTCTCCATCGCACACTCACACTCTCCATAGCGCTCTCACACACTCCATAGCGCACTCACACACTCCATAGTGCACTCACTCACTCCATAGCGCACTCACACACTCCATAGCGCACTCACACACTCCATAGCGCGCTCACACACTCCATAGCGCACTCACACACTCCATAGCACACTCACACACTCCATAGCGCACTCACACACTCCATAGCGCACTCACACACTCCATAGCGCACTCACACACTCCATAGCGCACTCACACACTCCATAGCGCACTCACACACACTCCATAGCGCACTCACACACTCCATAGCGCACTCACACACTCCATAGCGCACTCACACACTCCATAGCGCACTCACTCACTCCATAGCGCACTCACACACTCCATAGCGCACTCACACACTCCATAGCGCACTCACACACTCCATAGCGCACTCACACACTCCATAGCGCACTCACACACTCAATAGCGCACTCACACACTCCATGTCCCTGGACAGGCCCGTATGCTCTCAGTCTGGATGACTCACCCTGGGTTTCTTTCTGCTCTCCTGTACTTTCAGAAATTTGTGGAGCTGGCGCGGCAGGTGGGGGAGTTCATCACCTGGAAGCAGGTGGAGTGTCCGTTTGAGCAGGAGCGGAACATTCTGCAGTACCTGCACGCCGCGCCCGTGTTCACTGAAGACGGTGAGTCCCACGCGGAAACCGCCACACCATTTGTATTATGAACAGAGGGCTTGAAGTGACTCGGCTGATGCATTTTACAGAAAACTCTCCTCTTTCTGTAACTTCATATCCCTCACAACAAAAAAACCTTGTTCTTGAGTATTCAGCGACAGTGTCTGTTTGTAAAAGCTGAAACAATCAATTCCAAACAATTCCCGTTAAGCTGCTTGTAGAAGACAGGACTTCAAATGAAGGTCATTTTGAAATCGAATTAATATAGTAATAATAATAATAATAATAATAATGAACTACATTTATATAGTTTTTATTATCTCAAAGTGCTTCACAGCGAAGGTGGAAACTCACCTGAACCACCACCTGTTTAACCCGCACTACCCCCCACCTGGGTGATGCACAGCAGCCATTTTGCACAGGAACAACACCAGCAGGGAATGATGGCCACTTCCTGGCTATGCTTCTACGGTCCCTGTGGGACATACCTGGATGTAGCCGTAAAGCATCCACCAATCACTGCTGGTGTTGTTGTTCTACTGGTTACTGACATACTCTGTGATTGGTGGAGCTTTATTTTTTCCTGCTGTGACCCCAACACATCCCAGTACTGTGCCATCTGTCCCTTCCCCTCCCACCCTGTCTCTGGGTGCATCCGCCACGACTGAAAGGAAAACATGTCTGACCTTACGTCTCTCTTTCCCTCTCTCTCCCCCCCCTTCTCTCTCTCGTCTTCTCTTTTCCAGGTCTTTACTTGGCTTCATATGAAAGTGAAAGCCCAGAGAACCAGGTGGAGAAGGACAGGTGGAAATCCCTCAGGTAGAACTTCGCCATTTTAGAACACGTGCTACACTCTTGTTTGGATACCTGTCACTCCAGGGGCTCTATCGTGGCGATCTTGGCGCTTGGTCTAAGCGCATGGCGTAAGGTCCATTTAGGGTTTATCCAAGTCCACTTTTGCTATTTTAACGGCGTGTTTTTTTGGCGCTAAGCACGGCGCAACGTGCAAATGGGCTGAACCTCGTCTCTTCATTAATTATAGGTGTGCCTTGGACGTGACTTGCAATAAACCAATCAGAATGTCATATCCCATTCCCTTTAAAAGCCTGCTTTTCCACCTTGGCGGATTGCTTGATGGTGAAACAGACATGTTCGTGCATGTTTAGTGTAATCAAGGAATAGGCTAAATGGATCAATAGTATGATAAATATTATTCGGACTAACCATTAGCCTATGAGTTCCCGGTAATTCCTAACTGTTATTTTACTAAACATATGCGGTTAAATTCGTTATAAGGACAACCATCTGAAAATAAAGCTATCAATGGCTCCGGTCTCACCTTAGAAAATGCCAAATTAGCATTTCGAATTTCGTTTGATTGTGCAATGAAAGTGTCAAACATCAATTCCATGAGGCTGTTCTCGTGGAGTTCTCTAAGTTCAAGCTTCATCCGAAGTTCATTAGGCTACCTGCATGGTAATATTGATTAATAACATAAATACCCTTATTTTGCCTGCTGTCAGGTTGGCAACTCATATGTTCACGCATATTTCCCCTTGTTTTATAATGTCCTGCTTATGGAAATGTGACCAACCTGTTTTACTCGTAGCGTAATGCTTTAAAAAAATCCACTTTCCCAGGAAGTGAAATGTGCGACTTACAGCAGGGGAAACAGAGAACATGCAGCGCACATGCAGAGAATGGCATTACAATTAATTGTGAATTAATTGTGTAACAGGCTGCGAATTTGTTTTCGTTTCTAATTAGACGCTTAGTTCTCTTTAAAATAGTTTTATTCAGTTATGGAATAACAGGTGAAATCAGCTGGGTTTTAATAAGCTGAGAGTATGGAAATCTTGTCACTGTAATTTTAAAAATATGAAGGACGAAGAATACTAAGGTTCATATTCAGTTAACATGGTGACATTTATCTCCGTATAGGCTATGGAAAAAACCTTATTCACAGCGAATCCGTTGTAGCTTAGGCTATTTGAAAAACAATAAAGGCAATATTCACTGGACAAGGTTTTGAACTTTTTTCAGTCAAAACCATTCTATTTACTTACATGCTGTAGGCCTAGAGAGCTGTATTGTAATGACAATTTGTGCATTAGGCTTGATATACAGTGCTGCTCGAAATGCAGAGAGGTTATAATATTGCTTGTAACAGTACCTGAAAATAAGATATTGAGCGTTTTTTGATATTGGTCACAGACTTCAGGAAGTAACAGCATGCAAAGGATATGCGACCAAATATTAAATATGATACTTTAAAAATACGTATGATCCAAAGGTTCACATACTTTTGCCAACAAAGCATTTAATGTTGGATAATTTTGCTCAATAAATAAATTATAAAACAATAATGTTTTTTGTGTTTTTTGTTGAGCTGGGTTCACTTTATCAAGTTATAGGACTTGGATGAAGATGTGATCACATTTTAGATCAAATTTATGCAGATATACAGACAATTCTAAAGGGTTCACAAACTTTCGAGCAGCACTGTATGTGAAGTGTGTGAGTGCGCTTTAACCCTGTTAAGCGTGCTGCTGTGAGGTTGCCTCGGGGCAGTTAGTAACCGCTGGTAACCGCCTTCCATCCTTCTTTTCCAGAACGTCTATCCTCGGGAAGACATGAGGGCGGATCTTCGGCTGCCAATCATTCAGCAGCGGCAGAGCGTTCTTTGCACTAGTAACCAGACTTTGACGGAGCCTAGCTGGTACTTAGGTATTTCTACTACAAGTGAAGACTTTAAAAAAAAATTTAAATAAAATAAGGAAAGGTGAACGGGATTCATCTGGCAGGAAGATGAAAACTCAGTGAAGATACGGAGGACTTGTCAGACTGCGAGTACAGTCATTCCGTTCCTTTGTTTTGGGACTCAAGACCTGGAGCAGAAGAGCCTGTGTGTTTATATGTAGATAGCGAGAGAGATATGGAGAATATAAGTTTGTGTACAGTAGTGTGTGGGAGCCAGAGACGTCTTCTGTGTGTTGTGTATTTGTTGTCGTTACAGAGTGAAGATTTTAAACTACAGGGGGGGGGGGTCAAACTGGTGCTTTTGCTTTTTCATAATTTAAGTTTTTTTTCATACTGTGCCCTGTAGTTTTGTGTTAGTTTTGATATTGTAACATAAATGCTGTAGTGACTCTGTTGTGAGGGCTGATCGTGGGCCCGGTGAGCACCCAGGGCTGATTTGGTCCCTTCTATGGTCCCCAGGGCTGATTTGGGCTATGTCCAAATCAGAGCCCTATCTACTGCATTCTGTGTACTAGCATACGGTATACTGCTTACTGCATACTGTTTCATGACATGCAGAATGCAAAAAATATCCTCAATGCTATTATCAGCGAAAACTCTGAAATAAGTATATCATCCAGGGATTTAAAGTACACTGCATTTGGAGAACATTTTTCCTAATTCAGAACTTTTTCATCCAGTGTACTCAGTAGTATACTCAATACTGTAGAAGGGTGTGGATTCGGACACAATCCTTGGTCCCTTCTGAAACCGGCCTTTTGTAAGGCAGAGTTGCTGACTGCACAGGGGACTAGATAAGAAGGTGAGAGAGAGGTGTTCTCCGAAACATTCCTCCTTTTTTCCCATTCCACCACGGTCAACTTCCTGTCTCCTATCTCAGCTTCCACTTTCTCCAGTGGTCCCTTGGGATCCCGTGTGGGGGGGGCACTGCCTTCTGAAAAGGCAGGTCAGTGATTAGTCTTGAGCGGAGGGCGTCTTTGTCAGAAGACTGCGCAGACAACCTTGTCAGCACATGCTAAACTGTGGAAAAAAGCGGCGGCCTCCTAAGAAATAAAATCCGGTCATATTTGCAACAAAGACAGGAAGAAAATGTTTTCCCCAGTGACAGTTCCATACTTTAGTTCTTGTCTGTGTTTTTCACTGCTTCTGTGGATGTGTCAGTATTTGCTCTGCTCACTCTTTCTGGTGATGAATTTATACAAAGCAACGAACAATCAATTAATTAAGGGAGCCTGTGCAGAGGGGGACAGAGAGAGGGGGGCGGGGGTGTGCCCCAATATTCTTCACTCCTCACCTCCTTTCCTCCACTCGTCTCCTACCTGGAAGTATGCAAAACTGCCTGTAAAACTGCCTGTACATTTCAAGTACAAGTACTTGCATGTACAGTATACAATGTACCTGACATCAAGGCACGGTGCATCGAGACATTCATTAATATATGACCATTAATATGTAATTAATACGTAATCAGCAACATTATATCAGGACACAAAGATCGGTTTCCGGGGCACAGAGGAGAAGAGGTGGTAGTGGAGGAAAGGAGGATGCATTGTTTGAATATTGGGACACACCCTGGGAGAGGGAGAAAGAGAGAGGGAGGGAGAGTGAGAGAGAGAGCGAGAGAGAGAGAGAAAGAGAGAGAGAGAGATAGAGATCTCCCAGGACTTATGAGCACTTCCTGTTTTCCACAGGAAGTTCATTGTCGACTGATATTCAGTTGTCAGAGATTTCTTTGAGAATTCTGTAATGACAGATGTATTTATTTTTGTTTGTTTAATTTGTTTGAAAGGTTTGATTCTTTGTGTGGCATGCTTAGACAGTGTTTTTAAAAGGGCATTGTGCTTTTCATATTACAGCACTGAAGAGACATATTAAACTGCTAATGTATGATGTGAACAATGACCTACACTTTAGGCTTTTTCATCAGAGTTTGACGATATGAAGCTAAATGGAAAACTTTGCTGTAACCACCGGACTAGATGATCAGATGGTCTTCTTTCTAAAGTCGACAGAATTATTTTTTAACGCACATAATCTGTTACTTTGTGCTGGGCATAATTTAATTTATGGTTTACTGTTGTCGTTGGATACAGCCAACGAGCTCCTTCTCACTTGAAATCTGTTGTTGATGTTGATACTGATGATGTTGTTGTGTGGGGTGGCCATAGAGCTTTGCTTTTCTGGTTTATGGCTATGGGGGGGTGGGGGGTGGGGGGTTGGGGGAGGGGGGAGGGGGGGAAAGCAGAGTGGGAGGGGTGGGTGGGATGTTCTAGGGGAGGGAGGGGGGGCGGGTATTCTATATTTATTTAAGATTTTTAGTTTTTAAATCGTATACTGCTTAATATGGTTGGTGTACGAGTGGTGTGACGCCTTTATATCTGCGTGACCTTTAACCCCTGACACCCTTCCTTCTCTCTACTTTGATTGGATATCGCATTCCTCCGAGGCGTGGCCTGCAGGCCCAGGTCCCTGCTGCTGCTGGCCCCAACACCTGCATCTCTTACCTGGCTAAGAAAGAGACCCTTCCTTTCATGCCATTCACTGTCATATCATGAGAGGTTTTTTTTCAACTTTAGTTTAATGTTTGATCCTGTTTGACCTTAAGATACTGGTTTTGCTGACTAAAAGTGGCTAAATTGTCTCATTCACACTGCTGGTAGGGGAGGGGGGGGCTAAAGCTATTCTGTTGTGTTAATTTATGTACAGTATGTACTGTATGCTACAAACAGTATCAAGTTACATGGATTTAGCTGCAGAAATCACAAGAGGAAAAGTGGATATGTTTACCGGATACACGCAGTATTCATACATGAGGCAGCTCCAGCTTATGTGCTCTTTTTCTCTTCGCTGGCTCACGCCATCTCATCTTCTCACGGATCAGCTGTGCTGAAAAATACTGCAAGGGATTGTGGGTAGCATCCCCCAGCGGGGCGTGGTGTACAGTGTTCTTATGTCTGTCTCAAATGAGGAGGCCCAACTGATGTAGAAAATCGGCAGCTTCAGAGTTTCTGTGAATGATGACACCGTCACCCGTTACGCCCCTCATCATGAAAACTACTAAATCATGTTTACTGACTCAGTGTTGACTGACTCAGTGTTGACTGACTCAGTGTTGACTGACTCAGTGTGCTCAATTAATGCATATTCTGTGTTCTTGTGTATGCAGATCTGACTTTGTTAGAGGATTTTATAAAGATACAATTATTGATAAATGCTTTAGTAGTAAAACATGTTGAAACATACAATCCAGAACATAAGTAATATATTTTAATACATTCAAAAATGAATTGCAGAATTTACAAAAATTAATTGGTTATAGCACTTTTACATATACACTATATTATGCATGTAGTGTTTCGTATTTGGTAAAGCAAAAAGCTGTAGGTTTTACAACCTACAACCTTTCGTTTGACAATATATGAAACAAAATTGCATATATAAAAGGACTGACCTATATTTTATACCTATATAAATGTTTTTTCTATAGTCTGCAATTACATTATATATTTCTTATGTTTGGGATTTTATATTTGACCATGCATTAATATGCACATACTGCTATTTCAGGAGGGTTTCGATTCTGGAGAACAGAGTGGACAGTAGCATCTCCCGTACTTATTCAGTATTGGAAATGTTGTTCCGATCTCTGTTGTTCTCACAGACTTTGACGATGATTAGACGTTGTTATTTCTGCTGTAATAATCTGTTTTATAAGGGTCTTTGTGGTTGACTGTATTAACTTAAATGTACCTGGGGTTGCAGTTCCAAGTTCCACTTATGGGCTGTGATTACATTCTAGCTTGTTTGTCCTCCATCATTGCTTCCAAACCAGTACAGAACCAGTGTATTGATTTTTTAAATTGATTTTAATGTGCAACTTTAACACTGTGTTTTAACAGTTTGCCTGAAGGGTCTCAGATTTATACATATTAATTTCTTGTTATTCTTCTCCTTTTGTAAAGTCAGTGCTTATGATATTGAAATTGTACTTGGAATAAAATTTTAAATGAGCCATGATTTGTGTGTGTTCTTGTGGGTACTTTGTCTGTGTGCGTGTCTGTCTTGTGTGTCACTGTGTGTGTGTGTCTGTCTGTGAGTGTGTCTGTAAGTGTGTGTGTGTTTGCGCTATACAGAAGGTGAGTGCCAGACTTGCATATTATGGAAATGGGGGAGTTGAAGTTGCTGATATTAAAGCACTCTCGCGCAACGTGTGTTTTGTGCAAAGATGTACTAAAAATATGTTTTTCTACAGTATAAAAATGTATATTTATATACCACAGATATTATATAAAAATGTGCATCTCAAAGTGGCCAGATAAATGTTTTATGATTATGTTTATATGCTTTATTTTATATAAATATGTGTGTGACTACTGCGTCTAGAACGGGTCTTGTAAGAGCTTTTAAATCTCAATTAAACTTATATACATAAAGGATAACATTTCACAAACAGTGCAAAAAAACACGAGCATAAATTAGCACCCATGTAAACAACATTTCCCAAAGATCATAGCGCTCAACTTTGCGATCATGTGATGAAGTACACGTATTACGTAACACGTTGTTGCGTTTTCAGAGGAGGTTTTCGGCTACCAGCGCCATTTTGCGCTTGACTCTGATACGGACAGTTTCACAATCAATCGAGAAGTATTATTTTCAGTTTCAAATCGTCAGGAGAACAAACATAATCGTATACCAGGGAGCTTAATTATTTTCTGGAGGGGAGATCTAACGGTAAAATATAAAATTATTTTGTGTAATTTAGATAAATGATGCTGCTTCGTCCGGATTGAATGGTTTGGCCTTCTTTTCTGGAAAGCCTAACTTGGCTCGCTAGCTATTGTTCGATTTTTTTTTGTTTTTTTGCTGTTAATAGTCGGCAAAAAGCTGTTAGTAACATTTAAATAACGTTACTCTGCAATTACTTTATAGACGAGATATACAGTAACGTTAGTGTTAGTTCTAATTGCCTTTAAATAAACTTAACTACCGTATTTATTTCCATCGAACTAACGTTAGGCTGCTGTTTACGCGGAAACGGCCTTTTCTGGAGAACAAAAGCTGGATGGCGCTAAAGCTGCGGGGTGCTCGAGCACTGCAGGCCGGGGCGGGGAGTACAGACTGCTCGGCCTTGCGATCTTTGTTTTAATGCCACGAAGTGCACCTTTTGACCAGTTCGATTAGCCAGTACGTCAGATTGTGTGGCATCTAACGTAAACGCCAAATGGATCAACATTAGCTAACGTTATAGCTGTTTGACTTCGCTCGTTATGTAAACTCCATAACAGTGCAAAGTGTCTGGGTTGATCTAGGTGGGGCTACGGGTGTCGTATTATTTTACGCCGCTAGCTAGCTATGTCCAGCCATCGCACATTAACCTGAGCCGGAAGAAGAGCTCTGGGCGATTCGCTACACCACTTGATCTTTGTGGCCGAAGGCTAATGTATGGATTGTGTTCTCCGGCAGATGCGACAGTCCAGCCGAACGCGATCCCCGGGCAGCTGGAGCGATGAGTGCGGCTTGGGGGAGAAGCTGGAAACCCGGAAGCGACGGAAGAGAGACTCGCATAGCAGCGAGAGGGAGAACAAATTGCGGAAACGCCACCACCAAGGAACACACGAAGGGTGAATAAATATTACCGTTTAATGAGGCTAAATGTGTCGCATAATGCATTCTAATAAAAACCGCCTTGTAAGAGGCCTTGTTAGAGGGGTAACCGCAAATCCTGCCACGGACATTTACAGGGCCTTTGGTTAATTATAATCTTAAAATCTTTTACCTTTTGAAAGGGTTATCAAAGGTCTTTATAAATATAATCAGAGCCGTTCCCACGTCCTGTGGGAGGACATTATGTACAGTTAACCGTCTAATCCTGGAAAAATATCGCTACCTACATCAGACCGGCAGCCTTGTGCTGCTAGCGATAGGGTTAATCAAGTCTTTGGTTCTCCTGCCACAAGCCACTTTAAAACCCAGTCATACCAAAATGGATGAATTCCCCCATCCTGTCCCCTCAGGGCTGTTATGTCTTTCGGAAAGAAAAATGAACGCTAGTGACCAACTGAAGGGCGCCGTTTGCTTGATTTGTGTGTTTTTGAATTTTTTTTATATGCAGACATCCAACTCTTATGTTTGTGCTGTCACACCCTTGTAATTCTAGTAGAATGCAAATAAAAATGTTTTCTTGTGATTCGGGATATGTTTTTATGTGATGGTTTCAGCGGTGGTCACTCCAGGGTACACTGCAGGCTTCTAGAAGGCCTTATAAGTGAACGCAGAGGCGCGTTTGCATTCACAA
The DNA here is from genome assembly GCA_022702515.1 of Ilyophis sp. 1 JC-2022. Taxonomy (NCBI): domain Eukaryota; kingdom Metazoa; phylum Chordata; class Actinopteri; order Anguilliformes; family Synaphobranchidae; genus Ilyophis; species Ilyophis sp. 1 JC-2022. The sequence goes on from CM040397.1 coordinate 7,027,712, forward strand.
GGCCATTGTTCTCTCTGGTACTGTGATGCACAAAAATGGCCCCTTTTTTAATACATGGGAGAATGTCCACTATAGACTAGAAGTAATCGCTTTGTCATCCAGTGAAATGACCAACAAAGGATTTTTCTTAATGTTCGATCCATTTACATAAATAAAGCAATAGCCGAACCAACCATTTCAAGCTGAAATCTGATTGAACAGAGAAAAGTGACTTAGTTAGTTTTCAGCTTGTCGGGTTCAGCTTTTTTTTTTGGGGGGTAATAGTCTAGGTTTATCAAGTAACTGGACTCAAAAAGTTCCATCTCCGACAGACAATACTCAAGCCTCTTGAATCCCTGAAAATCTACGGGACTACATTCTGTGTGGAGGCGCCCTAGGTCTCCAAAACAAAACTAGTTGGCTTGAAAAATTGCCACAAAAATGCATGTGAAAATGACCTGAAGTTAAGACTGTCCAAACTGGGCTTAAAGTGATGGTCAAGGGATTCTATAAACTTAAAATAACCACAACATATCACAGAGAGATGTATCCACTACACACCCACTAAATGTCTTCAAGAAAATGTGAATAGGTATATTAATATACATCTCAAAGTCTGTTAATAAACTCAGTCTTGAAAGGACTCAGTATTGTATGGGTGTGGTCTAAATTCATGCCCTCAATCTGAGTGCCATTGATGTCATCCAGCCCTTCATTTCTGAACCACAGAACTGTTCTTACACAGTTCTGTGGTTTGAACCCGGCGAGGAATTGATGCAATAAATTCAAAGTAAAATACAGTGTGGCTGCTATCGAGATAAATATCACACGCAAGCTCGCAATCAAAGTTAACTTAAATGCTAAGCCCTTTGGTCTAACTTTAGTCTATTTAAAGCAAGCTAAATTGCAAGGCGACGTTTCACCAAATGCATGTTCCACACAAATCATTAATTAATGGTAGGTTTTATCGAGTTTTTAAAATTTATTTAAAGGCCCATTCATTAATTTTGGTTGCTAATCGAACGAAAATGACGTGCATGGTAACTAAGTACTTCAGTGGATAATGGTTCTCGTCTATTTTTGTTACTGTAACCAGCCACTGAACAATACGACAAAATCATTTCCAAGGCATGGCTTATTTGGCAAAATCTTACCCCTATATCCTTTTCGATTATCTGACGAATAAGCAGTGCACCAAGTAAAAACGACGTGAGTGATTCGTTTGTTTCCATGCTGAGCTGTGCCAGGAGCAAGCTAATGTCACGAGCTAGCACCACGGAGGGATGGATAAAAAGGTGAAAGATTGGGAGAAGGATAAAATTGGTATAGGGATAAGGAGAGCGGGGGAAAAATAAACACTTTAGCTAAATAACTATTCCAAATCCAAATGCTGATAACGTGGGCCACTATTCTCAAGGGCAAACAAAACTAACGTTTGGTTCAGACTTCAGACCGGATTTCTTAGTGGGACAGGACGGTTTCATTCGCCTCAAGCTATGGGAGGAGTTATGTAATGAGATCAAAGTATGTATTGGTTGAGGTTTCATGTCTACGTCACCATGGACCTATTTTGACTCCACTTTTTATGCATACAGGAATAAAGAGATAAATTTAACAAGATTTCAATGGAATGTATTCCTCGTGCTTTATTGGTGCTCAATACACACCTTAATAGCCACAAATAACGTGTTTATAAGCATATTATTGATTTTTCTTGGCCTTCACTCTAAGCTTCCTGGAGCAGGTCTGTGTAGCTTTACATTGATGTTGATCCAGCTCAGATGTAATCCTGCAGGCTTTGGGTGGTGTAAGCTGTTTATTTAATTATAACCCCCCCCCTGTGTCAGCAGACATTGCCTGGAGCTGATGACTCAGAACGAGAGACTGGAGTCTAAGGAGCGAGGAGCCGTGCGGCGCAGCGGTTTGAGCCGCCAGGACAGCGAGCCGGCCGAGAGGGACAGAGACTGGCACCACTACAGCAAGTCCTCCGGGAACAGCGCGCTCAGTCGCCGTAGCAGCCGTCGCCGTTACCGCGGGCGCAGGCGGAGCCCCTCCCTCCCCCACTCCCACTCGGTATGGAACGGTCCAGCCAATCCAAATGCGCGGTCGTTACTTGTTTACCAAAGGAGAAGAGAGAAAAACAGGGCCCACCCCCCTCTTTCTGTTTGTCTTTCTCTTCTTGTCTGTTTCTTCTGTTTTTAAACTGCCCCCCCTACCCCCCCAACCCAAACCCCATAGTTCCCTCCTAGTGGACCCCTAATGCTCAATGGGAAACATTCTGGAATAGGAAGTGCATGTTCTGAAACGCAGCTAGACAATGGTAGCCGAGACTGATCTATACCTTCCTAAATGACAGGATGTTCTTAAACTTGAGTAGGAACTGATTTATGCATATAGTCTGTAAGAAGGTAGTTATCCAATAAGAACGGCTCTTGCTGCCACGTAAGGACAGCAGCTGAACACCTCATTGGTGAAGCAGCCCTTTAGAAGAAACCATAAATGCTGTAACAGAGGGGGATAGTCGAATGGCGGGGGGGTTATGGGGAGTAAATGTTTGATGCCTATTGTTACACTGCCTTCTTTAAATTTACCTTTGAGAAAGTCTCTCATCTGAAAATCTGTTGCCATTGTTTTTCTTCTGTAACACAAACTATGTGGGGTCCCTGTGCAAATCTCGGGGGATGAATTTGAAATGGGTGCTGCGGCCTGATCGCACCGAATACTCCCCCCCCTTCCGCTGATTGAATGAATGGCGCGTTCTGGCCTGATTGTCGCTGGTTTATGCTGGTGGTGCTGGTGACCCGATCCCCCAGAGGAGTCATCGCAGGAAAAGATCCAGGAGTTTTGAGGATGATGAGGAGGGTCATCTGATCTATCACAGTGGACACATGCTGAGAGGAAGATGTATAGAATACCCCTTTTTCTGTACCTCTTTCTGTTGTGTTGTCTTCATCTTTATTTTATACTGATATACCGCAGAGACACAGCTAGTCAAGTAGCCTAGTTTTGGGGGGGAAGGGCTTGTTAGTTGTTTGCATTTCAGAAATGTTTGCTAAGTTACAAGTAATTAACTTTCAGTTTATAATCAGTTCAGGAGTAGTCATTGCACTTTGCAAAGTCTGTGTTCTTTTGGACCCTTATGTAAGTGTAGCCTAATGCTAAAGGCGTATTTGTAGCATTTGATTTGACAATTTGAGTATTAGAGTAATTGGTCTTTTTTGGTCATGTCCTGATTGGCTGAGCTCTCTTTCTGTGGTAATAACTGGCTGTCTTTATTCCTGTAGATGAGATTGTGTGCACCCTCGGAGAAGGGGCTTTTGGGAAGGTGGTGGAATGCATCGATCAGTCAAAGTGAGTATCGCATGTCTCTTCCCGAGTGTGCTGAGCGCGGATGGGTCTAGGGCTGGGGGGAGGTAGTCTGCCAGGTTTTCCACTGGGCTCCGTATTCAGGGGTTCCACAGGTGCTGCCAGTATCACTGGGCTCTGTATTCAGGGGTTCCACATGTGCTGACAGTCCTATAATCAAGAAAAGAACAAAACACAAAAAGGAAACTCAAAGCCAACTACATGCCACTAGGGGCACCAGGTAGAGGCCTGGGGACGTAACAGATACTAAAAAGGCAGGAAGTCGTGTAAGTCGCTTTGGATACGAGAATCTGCTAAATGCCAGTAATGTAATTTAACACAGGGAAGGAAATTCTGGTGATCCAAACAAAACTGTTAACTGGGGTGTTTCGCCAGCTCGCTTGAACACAGGCCTGCATACACAGCAGCCCCTCCAACACCAGCACTACCCTTCCAGGACCAGAACCCCCTGCGCTTTCTGTGACGTGTGTGTGACTAGACGTGTGTTTCTGCGTGTCTGAGCGTGTGCGGGGTTATCGTTTAAGGGGCGGAGCTCGCGTGGCGGTGAAGATAATTAAAAATATCGATCGCTATCGGGAAGCGGCCGTGTCCGAGGTGGAGGTGCTGGACCAGATGAACTCGCTCGACTGCGACAGGCGACAGTAAGTGTAGCTGGGATCCTCTCGCCGTCCACGAACCGTCATTGTTTTGCGCGATTTGAGCGCGACCTGACCCCGCCGTCTGTTCCTTTCGCCTCTCCACAGTGCCTGCGTGCGGATGCTGGACTGGTTCGATCACCACGGTCACATCTGCATCGTGTTTGAGCTGCTGGGTCTCAGCACCTACGACTTCCTCAAAGAGAACAGCTTCCAGCCTTTTCCTATGGACCAGATCAGACGCATGGCAAACCAGACCATCCGAGCTGTGCGCTGTGAGTACAATCAGGAACAGGGCTGGGAATACCCTAGTGTGTGTGTGTGTGTGTGTGTGTGTGTGGAATGCATGCGTGCGAGAGACCACCTACCTTATCCTCTGCTGGAAGTAATACTTTTTTTAACATCCAGCGATATTGGCTTACAGTTGAGCAGTTGTATCCATATTTGCTGCGTTGGATGTTCTTCCAACAAATCATTGGGGTTCTTGACTTTTTTCCAAATGAACTTTGCCTTAACGCCAGTCCCGTTTCAGCTGGGCTGTCTCTTCCGGGCTGCTGATTGATTGTTGGTTCTGTGTGTTCCAGTTCTCCATCGGAATAAGCTTACTCACACTGACCTGAAGCCAGAGAACATTCTCTTTATCAACTCCGATTACCACATGGAGTACAATGCAAAAATGGTGAGAGCTTTTAATTTGTCTTGCCCCCCCCCCCCCCCCCACTGATTAATAGCACTCTGTCCATAGTCTGAAGTAGCCCCAGGGAAAGCTGCCCCCTTTTATTTGAGATTGGGAATGGGGTTACAGAGCGGGTGCTCACTGTTTCTCCCCCAAATCCAGAAACGGGACGAGAGGACCTTGAAGAACCCGGAGGTGAAGGTGGTGGATTTCGGGAACGCCACCTACGACCACGACCACCACACGTCTGTGGTGTCCACACGTCACTATCGGGCGCCTGAGGTCATCCTCGGTGAGTGCTTGTGCGAGATCATGACCGTGTATGAGCACCACACCCATCCCTGGTTGAGCGTGTGTTGTGGATGTGTTCTGGAACGGGCCCCGTTGAGCGTGTGTTGTGAACCCCGTTGAGCGTGTGTTGTGGGCCCCGTTGTGGTTCTAAAGACATCTTGTTCCTCTGCAGGGCTGGGGTGGGACCACTCCTGTGATGTGTGGAGTCTGGGCTGCATACTGATCGAGTATTACCTGGGACTAACGCTCTTTCAGGTGAGCGCGGGCCGGGTGGATAACGCGTGGGCCGCGTCCTGCCCTGCTCTTTTATCGCCGTGTGTGCGCGTGTGCGTGCGTGCGCGTGTGTGTGTGCGCGTGTGTGTGTGTGTGTGTGTGCTGATCCTCTGCACTCTGCTCCTCTTACTCAGACTCATGACAGTAAGGAGCACCTGGCCATGATGGAGAGAGTGCTTGGGCCCATGCCCACTCACATGCTGCAGAAAACCAAGTGAGTTTGAGCCCCGCTAACAGGATGCTGGGATATGCAGCTATAAGCATCGAGTATAAATCCCAGGAGGTTATGCTCATGTTATACAATACCTTTCAGACCACACTTATAGTGCTGTGTGCAGTTCTGGGCACTGCGTTGCAAAAAACATTGAGGTTCTGGAAAAAGTTAAAAGAAGGGCAAGTAAATTTGTTCCTGGTATGAAAGATAAAAAGTTATGAGGAAAGACTTAGGATACTTAATCTCTTTAAGCTTCGTAAAAGGAGTCTTGGGGCCGATTTGATTGAGGCTTTTAAATTCATAAAGGGGATTTAAAAAGTGAACAAGAGATTGTTCAGGTTGAGTTCTGTCAGTAGAAAGAGGGACGTATGGAAATGAGCGAAAGGTAAATTCCATACAGACATCAGGGAGCAGTTCTTCATGCAGAGTATTCGTGTGGAGTAGCTTACCAGGTCATGCGACTCTGGGGGTTTTCAACACCAGGCTTGATATGGTGCTGGATACTGTCTAGTTTGCAGGTAAACGGCGAGCACTAGGGACCCTTTAGTAGTAGGAAAATAGCGAGCATTGTTGGGCTGAATGGCCTGTTCTTGTCATTAAGTTGCGTTATGTTTTGTTAGCCAAGAGAGAGCATGTGATGGTAAAGGAGGAGGGAATACTGTGTTGTCTTTTAAAAATACTGCAATGTTCTGAGCTAATACTACAAACCTAATGAAAGCAGAAAACACGGGAAGCATCAGAGATGATAAAGAGCGTTGAAGCGAGCAAGCCTGCGTGATGTGCGGCGATGTCACCGCGAGCCCATCTCACCACTTCCTCTTTCCCTTACTGCCACAGGAAGCGCCGCTACGTCCGCCATGACAAGCTGGACTGGGACGAGCACAGCTCCTCTGGGAGATACGTCAGGAAACACTGCAGACCTCTGAAGGTGTGTGTGCAGGACCGCGTTGTGTGTGGTGTGGTGTTTTAAGGACAGCAGTGTGTGTGTGTCTGGGGGTGTACATTACAACCATTTAGCAGACGCTTTTATCCAAAGCGACATACAATAAGTGCATACATAAACGTCATCGAAGTAACTACAGAACAGATCAGACAAAGCACATCTTTCTCATAACGTAGCAGCTATTCCAAGTAATGAACATTGAATGCAGTTCACAGTAAACCGGGTAGATCAGCTCAACTACAATACTATTCTAAATACCATTATAGCCTTCAGCACACAGTTAAACAAGAAACAAGAGAGGTCCTAGATTGGTATATCAGTCAAGGTGGAGTCTGAAGAGGTGTGTCTTCAGGCCACGACGGAACGCAGGCAGTGTTTGAGTAGAACGTAGGGGAATGGGGAGTTCGTTCCACCACTGAGGAGCTAGGGTGGAAAAGCTCCGCAGTCGGGACGAGCGAGAGCCGTTGACACAGAGGGGTTGGAAGTCCGAGTCGCCCTGCTGTAGACTAGCGAAGTGGTCGAGCAGGAACATAGTTCTGGATCAAGTCCTGCAGGTAGGCGGGACCCGTCCTATTGGCTGCAGTGTTGGCTAGGGTCAGAACTTTGAACCTGATCCTGGCTGCAACTGGCAGCCAGGGGAGTGACCTCAACAGGGGGGTGTACATTAAGGACAGCAGTGTGTGTCGTGTGTTAAGGACAGCATTGTGTGTGTGTGTGTCTTGGGGTGTACATTAAGGACAGCAGTGTGTGTGGTTGTCTGTGTTACTATCGGATGTCTTGATTCGACTGATCAAGATTCTGGGTTCCTGAGGCAAAGATCTGTTTTCATGAACATCTTATTTCAACTAGTAGCTTCCCTATATAAGCAACTTAAATTTAACAAAAATTGCTATATTTAATCAGCCCACTGTAGTATTGCGGTAGTCTCAAACAGGAAGTTTGTCTAATGGGCACTTCCTCCCTCCAGCAATACATGTCGTCCAAGAGCAGCGACCACGAGCAGCTGTTTGACCTGATTCAGAAGATGATGGAGTACGATCCCCCAAGAAGGATTACCCTGGAGCAGGCCGTCAAACACCCCTTCTTCGACCCCCTGAAGAAAACCAGCAAAAAGTGAATAACCACCAGACCCGCTGCCTTCAAATCGCTCTCCGGGAGAGACTTCTCCAGACTGCATCAGTCCTATCTGCCAAACGTGTTATCTGCTCAGTCTTAATTTATTATGTCTCAGGAAAATATACAATTTGTAAAAAAAATAATAATAATAAAAAAATGTTCTTGTCCCTTTTGCTGTATGGCGTTTTTACCTTTTGAAAGATGGATGTAGAAATTGTAAAATAAAGATAATGTAGTAAAACGTTTTGTTTATCTTTTTTTCTTGCATTCTCATGAGGTATGTCGAGTTGAATGAGGCTGTTCAATGCACTTTACTCAAATGTTGTAGCTTAAGGTAATCAACAGGTGGCAGTAGAGAGCTGCGTAATGTACTGCGACGCGCGCCTAGTGGAAATGATCGTGGTGGTTTGGTCTATTCCTTCAAGGACCGCTTCATTGAATACATGTTGGTGGATATGTAACTAATGGAATTTAAAGGTACTACACATTTTATGACTCGAGCTAGTTTTCCACAAAGTAGAAATAAATATGTAACATATACTACACAAGAGGATGTGAAGTCAAGGTTTAGGGCTCAACTACTGACCCATTCAATCCTAAACGTAATGAGCTGGGTGACTGGGTAATATTCAGACCAGAAACTGAGAAGCCCCTCGAGTCAATCCCGTACTGATGAAAATCCCCTGTGGTCGACAAAATGTCAACAGTTCACTTCGGAGTTCCTCCAACGATGATGGAGAATAATGAGTCGCCGATTACAACTTTTAAAAGCGGCTCCCCATGCACGTGCCTGGATTACCCAGAGAGCGCGCTCTGCTGCGCTGACACTTGCTAGCGCGTTTTCGCGCACGACGGCGGCGAAATCTTTTGGGGGGAAAAACGAAAATGGTAGTCAAACCAAGATGTATAGGTCGCTACGGAGATTTGACACCGACCCCTATGGCAATTGGATCAGTATAATTGATGCAGCTGCACTGGGAGGTTACCTTACTCAGTTCCTCGTTGAAGTAAACTACTTTCACTATGCATTTCATTCTTCTGAAGCGATTAAACGTTTTTTTCCCCTTCGGACTGTCCGTTATTGCGCGTCAACCATTGTTTATTTTCATAAATTATCATTCTAACAACATTTTAGTAGAGCCATTTTCAGGATAGTGTCAAAGTGCTTTAGCATAACACAATAAAACTAAATTTTAAAAAAATACAATGAACAAAAGCAAATGTATTCGGAACTTGTGCAAAATGTGTTAAAAAAGAATTAGATCGATAGAAAATTCTGTTTGAAAACATGTCATAAAATCACATGAAGTTAGTGAAGCCCTAATATTCACAGGCAGAATTGTAGGCTACATGTTGGCGGCCTCGGGTGAGCTTTTAGGACGGGCACATTTCGGACTCGAGCAGAGGGTCTGTGCTTGTCTGCTGAAGAGATATGGGATCAGTCACACTGCAGAATATTACAATAAAATCAAAATCACAGGTAGTCAAATTTTACGCCCAGATAATTACACGCACATGGAATTTTGCTAGGTAGCCTACTAATGTCGATGTGTCCAAATTTTGACCTTTTCTGAAGGCTAGGCCCTTTCTAATTTCGATTAATTGGGATGAAATCTTTGAAATTTTTTCCAGTGTGACTAATTCCGCCGTTTTGTTGAAAACCCCTCCACTGACTCATGATGTAACGAGGACTTTTCAAATGTCTTATACTCAAGAATAAAATTGATTCAGCACCAAGGACAGATAACTCATGGCCGAAACAGACAACCGAAAATAAATAAATAAAGTAAAAATGCATTTAATTTTTGGAAAAAATACGATAGATATTTAAGTCACTTATTGGCTGATTGATTCCAAAGCCCTCCCATTATCGATCATGTAAATGCAAGCCGATGGACCAGCTATAAGCAAGGCGACACACATGTTGCGGTTATTTGCAAAATAATATTTATTTACATGTAAATAAAATAAAATGTATTTATTTGTTTGCGGAAAACCTTTTGGGACTGGAAAAGAGACCATTTGGGTTGAAATGAATTAGCTAAATTAAGTTGAAATTACGTTTTTTTTTTTTAAACCAATGAGTAAAAAATATTGTTATCCCGATCAAATTAATCATCCACACATGTCATCCAAATGCAATTATTTTTATTCTAGCTTTAAAATATTGTTTTCCAAATAAGTCTTTACACATTCGCAACTCCATCGTAACATTCTTTGTGTAGGCTGTCCACAAAGATCAGAAAATTTGCTATGAAATAGACTCGCCTCTCTGTCCAAATTTTTGTTTTCAACTTCACTTGCAAGAGTGGTGAAATTATATCTGAATAGGCTACGCAATATCTTTTAGATAAAAATCTGAATTCGTTTGCGATAAATACGCGCTTATAACACCAGAACACGAGACCGATATGTGATAATGCTCACGCGAACATCTCAGTAAGTTACGTTTCCCCACGTGGTCACCAGGGCGGGCACATCATCACTGCTCGAACTTGGAACCTCCCGAGGTGTATTGACTGACTTCTGGGTCGTTGTGATTCACTTGCCTGTTAGCGGCACAGCTTTAACCTGAGCGCGCGGACGGAGCTGTACTCAAAGGCATTCGAATTTATTGGAGTTGGTTCGAGAAGCGCACTGCGCGCACTGTGTCTGGCTGCATAGGTATCGCGTTCTTTGCCAGTTTGACAGGAGCGTTTGAACTTCACATTGTGCAATAGCCGGGGTCTTAACTAGAACTGCGTTCGCTGTCCGTGTCAAAGTTCGGAAGTTTGTAAACGAACACGCTTTACCATTGAATAAGAAACGTATCCTGATAATACGCCAATATTCTGAGCAAAGGGAACCCACGCGCGGGGCTGTTGCAAACTTGTATTTACATGATGGATCCTACAAGGAACCGCAAAGAAGAGAACATGGCATTGCTTGACCGAAGTGCCCCCAGGTCTATGATTTTCCGTTGCTTGGTGGCCCTTCCGACAGTCGTTTGTTTCATGCTGTCGGTGAGCTCCATAGCGGTTTGCTTTCTGGTGAGTTTTAAAACATCCCAACTGGAACACAGAGTGCACGCGCTGGAGATGGAGAAAAAGTCAGTTTTTAATCCACCAGAAGCCTCTTTTCTGGGCGAAGACGGGACTGTTTTACCTGTGCTTCGGGACACGATTGAAAAACTTCTGCAAGAGGTAAGTCAGAAGTTACTTAGTAAACTAATAGACTCCTTCTGAAACTTGTGTGCACTGTTATACTTCAAGAATAAAACGGTTAACTATTCGACACAACGCGCAAGTGTGCATAATGTTTTACGCAGGTGAACCACTTTACCTTTATTTGTCTTCCAAACCCATTCTGTTTTATTGATGAACTTGTTACAATAATGTTAGATATGTGGCATAAAACAAGTTATCTGTTTCACGTTACAATTAATGTTATTTCTTATCTGTTGAAATACCTACTTCAGCATGGCATTGTCATCCTAAAGTTATTCCTGGAAACATCTAATAATTTCACATGGGCAAATTCTCATGGTTTCACATCTTATCATAAAATATTGTTTCCACAGATTGATGGCGATTGCTTTAGTACCTGAATGAATGAATTCGTGTGAAAGAGAGGTTTTACAGTGCAGCGTAATATGTTTTGTGGAGTCGACCGCGCTTGTGTTTTTTTATAGCCTGTTAAGGCATTCTAGTCTTGCGGATACGCTGCTTCAAAGTTTTTACTGGCAGAACAGAACGGACCGCTCTTTAAATCAGAGGGAGCGCTCTAGTGAGCGCGCGCTTCACATGTGTCCGGACAGGCTCGTTCCTGTAATAGAACGTATTTCATTACGAGAACTCCGCCTCTGGTCTCAATTAAAAGGGATATATGCCAGTTAAATTAATACACTGGGTTATTGCCATTCTTGTCTTGTTTGTACTACGCCAAGAAACACAATGCAGTGTTAACAGCTAAATAAAGCATATAAATACCGACTTTTCCAATAAGATTTCCAAATAGGCTACCTTTTACGGCAGATGCTCGGTTAAAGTTTTATTTAGGTGCCGATAAGGATATGATCCTGCATCTGAGGTTTTGCGATAGGCGATAGATGATGTTTATCATTTTATGTGAGCTGAAATAGTTTGATTATATGTTTGGCTTGTACAGTAGCCTAACACCTCGGGGTAGTTAAGTACAAATGTATTTATACGTTTTTCACCACGCCGCGTGTTAAGGTGAGCACATTGCACACTGGAAGCGCAGTGGATTTGCACCTGATCGTTCAAACAACTTTGGCGTCTGTTTTTGCAGCTTATTGGACAAATTATACATTAATTTATGGAAGTCATAAATGTAGGATTTATTTATTTAGTCGGTTGTATTATATTATTGACTATATATTTTATAGTAGGCACGTGAAAACCAAACAATCAATTGTATGTTCCTGCTATTAAATTTATTAATTTTTTTATCGACAATTTCTCCGGTTTTCACTTGCTCTTCTGTTAATCTGTAGCCTATTCTAGCAGAGAGTAGCCCACGGGCAGTAGTGTAGTGGAGGGGATACGCGGGTAGGCGCAGTATACGCACTTATTTTTTAGTGGGCATAGAGTATACTCTATACGATTATACTTGGTGACTAACGTATACTTAATCTCCACTGGTGCACGTATCGATTAGTAGTCATCGATTTGGTAAATTAGAGTATACCCACTTCTCCAGGCACGACTACACCACTGTCCCATGCATGGGAAAAGTGGGGAAAAAATGGTATATCACTCATCAGATATAAATGACATATTTACCTACTACTATCACTGCCTTTTATATTGCCAAAACTAGTATGCATTGCATTGACACATTAAGAATGCTCACGTTAATGCAAATATCTGTATGTGAGTGTATGTTGTATGTTTCAGCGTGTGTGTGTGTTTGTGTTCACACATGAATGCTTATGTATATTTGTTTATCTGCATTCCTGTTCGTAAAACAGTTTGTGTGTAAATGCACTTCTTTGTGGTGTGTGTGTGGTGTGTGGTGTGTGTGTGTGTGTGTGTGTGTGTGAGTGTGTGAGAGAGAGAGAGAGAGAGAGAGAGAGAGAGAGAGAGAGAGTCTAAGTTGCCACAGAACATGTGATAGCCTTTGAGAGGATGCTGAGTGGTATGCATGAGTTATGAATCTGTGGGTGCTCTGCTCTTTGACTGACCTGTCCCCCTCTTGCACTTCCCAGAGGCTCAGCGAGGTGATGCCCAGAGTGCGCGCGGCGCGGGACGTGGGTCAAGACTGCGCCTGTCCACCAGGTGTGTCACTCGTCCCGCTCAGTTTCACTGCTGTCCTGACTAACTGCGTCGTGTGACGCACTGAACACGTCGTGTGGCGCACTGAACACGTTGTGTAACGCACTGAACACGTCGTGTAACGCACTGAACACGGAGACTGGTTGGCTCATTTATCATATTTATCAGGCCAGAATTGTTATCCTGACTTTATTACAGGTTGTGCTGTAGACCTTTAGTCTTTAGTCTAATTTAGTCTTGGTTGATTCTATGACACTATGCAGAAATAAAGGCTGCAGTTTTCCTGCACTGGGGATAAAATGACTAACAGCAGAGATGATGTCTGTTCTGTGTTTTGCTTGCAATTTTATCATGATTTTTTACATTAGAGTTGCAAAAAAATTCAGTGTCTGGACTGCAGATAGTCCTGATGATGATGAAGATGATGAAGATGATGATGATGATGATGATAAATCTGGAAATAATTAGAGTAGCAGTGACAAGCTGTGACGATGATGAAGACGAGCTGTGATTACGGGTTCACCATCAGCTGAAGCAGACTTAAGCGGTCAAGCGGATACTTCCGCGTACGCTCAGCGCTCGGGGCTTCCTGCTGCCGAGCATGTTTTTTCAGAGGAGACGACGGGGTTTGTTTGTTCAGGGCCGTATGATCCGCTAACCTCACCCCCCCGGGGGGCACAGAACCGAATGCCTCTGATATCCGGGCCTGAGGTCACAGCCAGAGCCTGCTCTCTGATGTAGAGCTGCTCCTTACCAGTGAAACAATCTGAGGTCACAGCCAGAGCCTGCTCTCTGATGTAGAGCTGCTCCTTACCAGTGAAACAATCTGAGGTCACAGCCAGAGCCTGCTCTCTGATGTAGAGCTGCTCCTTACCAGTGAAACAATCTGAGGTCACAGCCAGAGCCTGCTCTCTGATGCAGAGCTGCTCCTTACCAGTGAAACAATCTGAGGTCACAGCCAGAGCCTGCTCTCTGATGCAGAGCTGCTCCTTACCAGTGAAACAATCTGAGGTCACAGCCAGAGCCTGCTCTCTGATGCAGAGCTGCTCCTTACCAGTGAAACAATCTGAGGTCACAGCCAGAACCTGCTCTCTGGTGCAGAGCTGCTCCTTACCAGTGAAACAATCTGAGGTCACAGCCAGAGCCTGCTCTCTGATGCAGAGCTGCTCCTTACCAGTGAAACAATCTGAAAGTCATTTAACCCTTTTGAAGAGTAGGTTTTTTCTGAATGTTTTCCAGTGTTCTGGAACTCCAACGCTTTCATTTACCAGCAGTGATTGTTTACATCAACATTAGAATGTTCAGTTGAGAACATTCTCATCACATATTTTGTGGGTCTGTAGACGGTTTTTATGGATGTGATTCACCCTTATGGCTGTCTGTTCTCCAGTGGGGTGACGTGTGACGAGCCGTGTCCGAGTGAACGGACATAGATCCCAGCTTTGGCCTCAGAGCACGGTGGAGGGTTTTTTTCACCCCACTGTTTGTTTGTTTCTATCTGCTGTGGGTTCGAGCCGGTTAGGCACTGCACATCAGATTAATGTATAAATTTTTTTTTTTAAATAGCTTTTTAAATATAATATTACTTTGTTACAAATGTTCCTGTGGATATTTCATGCAGCAAAGAGCAAAGAGTCAAAATACCGTAGGATTAGTTTTGGGTTCCCAGTTTGTTTGGATGTTCCTCTCTCCAACCTTAACGCCCGCCCCCTGCCAATATCACTCCAAAGGTGTTTGTTGTCTCATGTCTATGTGTAAACCTGTCCGCCCCCCCCGCCCTTGCATTTTGGGCCTGGAGGGGGGGGGTTACCAGCCTTGGTGTGTGCCGCTCGCTCCAAAGTGTGAACGTAGCTCTTTCTGGACACGGTTCACTTGTAGTTATGACCCGTTTCACACAGGGTGACGGTGTTTTCGTTTGCTCTGAACCCGAGAATTGGAGAGGGCGCTCATAAATGGGCTGTGACGGACAAACACATCCCCCCCCCTCACCCCCCCCACCGCGCACGGGGCTGTCGCTGTTAGGAGAAATGGGCTGTATGTGGGGCTAGCGCTGGGGGAGGGGTGGGCTGACACTCTGTCCCTCTCTCACTTGGCTGTAGGGAGCTGTAACAGGAGGTGATATAAGTGGTTTAGGAGGGGAGGGGTACTGAGTGTACTTGCTGTAGGAGGGTGGGGGGGTAGGGGTAGGGGTAGGGGTGTGACAGAAGGCTAGGACAGGGTACGGGGGAGTTCAGAAGGGTAGGACCGGGTACGGGGGAGTTCTTCACATTGAATTAGCAAAATTCAAACGACAAACAAACATCACATCCACAGGCGTATGCAGACTTACAAAATGCACACAAATACACACAATCATGTGTGCTTATACATAAACACACACATACACACATGCCTCTTTATGCGATAGAAACGTTCTCCTTTGTGTTCTGTGAAGTGCTGGGATTCTTGAAGCACTCGTATGGAGACTCTCTGGGGCCCTTGGCACTCTTCTGCACTTTTTGGAGACCTGCAGTGCTTTGCCCCTGTCCCGTTCCTGGGCTGGTGCATGTCCCCCCCCCCCCCCCTGTTTGTTTGAGAGGACAGTTACCCATTCTGGAGAGACAAAGGTACCCCAGGAATGCAGGACATCTCTGTTGTGTGTGTCTATCTGTGAAGGTCAGTAACATAAGAACAGAGTCAGACCGCCCCCCCCCCCCTTCTTTAACAAGAAGGTTTTCCACACTGAAGATATCACAGACTCTGTGCATTCACCTTAAAGTGAGCCAGAGGGCTCAGTGTTGTAATAAGTAGACCGGAGGCTTGTGACGGACAGAGCAGAAGCATTGACAGGGAATTCTATCAACAGGATGAGGCGAGTATAACACCCACATGCGGAGCTCGCAAAGCCAGGGTGCTGCTGAGGTTTTCTGGTCCGTTGAACTTCTGTTACCACAGAAGATTTCTTTCATACTATAACAAAATAACGTTGGAAAAGTGAAATTTATAGCCCTCTGTGATTGCCACTGTTAAAATGTTTTTCTTTCTTTCTCTGAGAACACAGGAAGTACTTTGCTTTCATGTAGCTTTGCGAGCCTTAGCTATCCTTATGTTATTATCGGAATGTTCTGGAAAGTATTTCCTGGATCGGGCCGATGTGAGGGGTCTACCACGGGCCTAATCAGGGACACCTGCAGGGCTATTAGTGCAGAGCAGAGCTCAGTCTGTTTGTGTGGAGCAGGTTTTATGGCTTCTCTGTTACTGTAGCTTAGCGTGAGATCGCTCTGGCCTGTCTGTGTGTGTGAGAGGGAGGGAGGGAAAGAGGGAGAGAGGGAGGGATGGAGAGAGGGTGAGGAAGAGGGAGAGGGAACGAGCGAGGGAGGGAGGGAAAGAGCAGGAGAGAGATGGAGATGGAGACAGAGGACGATGGAGCGAGAGAGGGAGGGAAAGAGAGGGTGAGAGATGGAGAGAGAGGGAGATGGAGACAGAGAGGACGATGGAGCGAGAGAGGGAGAAGAGTGCAAGAGGGAGGGAGGGGGAGAGAGAGAGAGGGAGAAGAGCGCAAGAGGGAGGGAGGGGGAGAGAGAGAGAGAGAGAGAAAAGTATATGTATTGAGAGCGTGGGCCTTTGAGGTGCCGAACGTGGCATCTCTCTTGCTTTTGGATGTAAGGCGAGACGTTTTCCATTTAGCCGTGGCGGATGCCACCTGTAACCTGAGGCTGGGGGCGGCACCCAGAGACAGGGTCAGAGGGAGAGGTATTTCTGCTTTAAGAACAGATGCCACAGCGCTCATCAAGACGGAACAGATCTCAATGCCGCCCCCTAGAGGGCAGTGTCCTGTTTGCAGGGGCTCATCCTGGGTTTGTATAAACGTAAACTGAAGAAAGAGAGCGAGCCTTTTACTTGAAAAGTGTGTAGTTATTTACTAGAGTATAAAACACCCATTGCTTTAATATAACATCCCTTTACTTTAATAGAGTATAACAACTCATGACTTAGAGTAGAATATAATGACTCTTGGAATGTGCTGAGGGTAAAATCTACAAGCTGACCAAAAAATAACAACGATACATTTGATTTATGAAAAGATTAAACGTATTCTTACCCAGCTTATCCAGCCTATTGACATCTGTTTTATTATAGCCATATATATTCTATTAAAGTAAACACCTTTTAAATATAAAGATTTCTACTTTTTTTTATTTTCACTGTGCTGTTTGAGCCCCTTTCTCCACTCTTTGTAGTGTGAAATACTCAGGCAATTTTCGTAGGCTGCCATGGTTTTACTGGTCTCTGTGATATTACACCTGCGTTGTGAGGCCCAGGGAGGTGATTGGCAGTCCTGTGGGGGACGTAACATCAGTGGTCTTTGTCTTCTCCACTTCGTTGTGTTAAAAGTCAGCACCACCACCAAACGCCATTAGCCCTGCCGATGGCCTATTTATAACACGGTGAGGATTGAGGAGCACGCACACACACACACACACACACACACACACACACACACGTTACTCAGAAATATGACTGGAAGGCCTGCTCAAATTCAGATACGCTGCTGACTGATGTTTGACAGGGCGGGTGGGGGAGCACAGGGAGAGCTGGGACCCAGAGGATGCTGGGAAATTCTGAAGTTTCATTCCGCGGCCAGGGGCGCACTCTTTGAGGCGCACTCATCTGCACTTGCCCTGATCTCTCTGATGGCTTTCAGCTGATTGGCTTGAGATTGTGGGGAACTCTGAGCCAATTAAAAATGGCCTAAGATGTTCCTTTTGAACTCTATGGAAAAACAAGTCAGGAGAAACAACCCTTAAAGTTATCCATCCATATCTACTGCATATCTGGAGGCAGAGGGATGGTTTGAGGCTCGTTTGATACCCCAGACCCTTAATGACTTACAGCCATTTTACCAACCATGTATTCTATACTGTTCCAGCATAATTTACAGCTAAATCTAGTCCCACCCCGAGATCCATTGAAATGCATAGAGGTCATAGTATCCCTTGTAAGACTACCTGAAAATAAGATATCACGAGTCTTTTGATGTTTTTGGGTCACAGACATCTGGAAGTCATGGCATGCCAAAGGATATGCAACCAAATATTAAATATGATTACTTTATTTAAGTTTATGTTAATTTGTCCAATTACTTTTGGTCCCCTAAAATGGGAGGACTATGTATAGAAATTGCGACAAATGCTACAGGGTTCACCTGATATGGACTAAAAACCCTCAAATTAAAGCTGAAAGTCTGCACTTTAACCTCATCGTAACTGTTCCATTTCAAATCCAATGTGCTGGAGTACAGAGCCAAAACAACAAGAATTGTGTCACTGTCCAAATATCTATGGACTGCACTCTGTGAGAGAGGGAGAGATTGTGGGGATCTTGAATGCAGGTAAATTAAACAAAAACCAACAAAAATGTCGAGATTGACAAAGTGAGTTTGTCAGTAAACAGCTTCCTGCACTTGACATGAGGTAGGAGGGGAGGAGGGGGGGGGGGTTGTTTTGTGTTCGTTGAAGGAGGTCACTGTCATTCAAGGGCCCCCATTTAGGCTGGAAGCCCATTGAGGGGCTGGTCTGTTCCAGTGCTTGGGTAGATGGGGGGCTTCAGGGACCAGTCCGGTACCTACAATTCCCTGTGTCGGATAGATAGACTCGGTATGTGCTGAGTGCCGCCCCCCCAAAAAAAAAATTCATCACTTGGGGGGGTGTTAATTGCTATCACAGTATGAAGCATCTCCACCTCCTGTGAAATGCATCTCACACACACACACACACACACACACACATATACACATACACACACACACACACGTATACAGACACACACATACACATGCGCGCGCACACAAACATCCACGCGCACACAGACACACACGCACACGCACACGCACACACCCTGCCCGTGCAATGTACTGCAGTTTCTCCAGGCCGTGGGTGGTCGGGAGTTTAGACCCCTCATGGTTAGCGGCCTGGCCTACATCAGATAAGAGGTCTCCATCAGCCTGGGGAATCTGGAGCCCCAGCACCTCGGGGGGAAATGGGCTACAGCTGGAGCTCCACCGGAGGGGAACCAGTGGAGTGAGCCTTCCAGTAAACTAACAAACCTGTCCAGGGGCAGGAGGTCACAGGAGGTCCCAATGCTACAGTATTGAGCTTGGAAGGGACTGCCTGTTGAGACAAAATAACGGATGTTTGTGGGGCCAGGAGGCTTCTCCTGTTAAGGCTCTCTTCCAGGGCGTGGACGGGCCCCACGGTCTGGTATTGAATCCGGACCGGGCCAGTACCAACTGTGGCTGGCAGCCCTGCAGTCTCTAATCGCTCACCGGCACCCCCTACTGGCTACTGGTTGGACTAGGATTAATAAAATAGGGACCAGACGGTCATGATGTCACCAAAACAGAGAAGGGTTCCACCAATCACAGAGTACATGGGTAACAACCGATAGAACAATGCCAACTGTGGCTGGTGGATACTTTCTAACCACACTTCATGGGTCACCATTGTTACCTACAATATCTCCGATTGGTGGAGCTCCTCTCTGTTTTCTTGTGATGTCACAACTGTCTTGTCCCTATTTATGGTATCCCCTGGCTGGACCCAGAGGACAGTCCAGTCAGTCTAGGGGGGTTGGGTTCACTGGGTTTTGTCAGCCTTTTTCATATTGGTGGTGCACTGTGTGTGGGGACGGACGGACGGACGGACGGACGGACTTGACTGAATGGGGATGGGGGGATGGGGGGAGGGGTGCGGGGGGTGTTGATAGGTCCTCTATTGATAGACTCCCCCTGGTTACCCCTACTCCCCAGCCATCCAGTTAATTAAGAGACAAACCCACATACGCACGGAAGAACAGAGACTCTTGTCCAGTCGGGACCGTATAGAGAGGTACTTTTAAAGACACTGCTGTCAGAAACGGGCCCCTCCACTTTGTGCGTTGGCCCCCTGCTTGTATGAATGAGGTTCCTTTCAGTAAGGACATAAGAACACTGCATTCATGGCACAATAAGGTGAAAGAACAGGAGGCTGTGAGCTGATTAGCCCGTGCACAGGCCTTTCAGCCCTTATATATTTCATATGAGCTACAGAACACACACACACACGCGCACACACACACTCGCGCGCACACACACACACGCACACGCGCGCACACACACACACATACACTCGCGCGCACACACACACTCGCGCACACACACACATACACACACACACTCGCGCGTACACACGCACACATGCACACACACACACATACACTCGCACACACACACACACACACACACACACACTCGCGCGCACACACACACACACACGCGTACATGCACGCACATATACACATACACATCAAAAACACATTCACGCACATACACACACACACACATGCACAAACACACACATCATATACACATATACTCATTGGCCCCGCAGAGCTCGGACTCGGTTAGCGTAGCTCCTGTGGGGCGTTCTCATTGGCCCTGCAGAGCTTGGACTCGGTTAACATAGCTCCTGCGGGGCGTTCTCATTGGCCCCGTGGAGCTCGGACTCGGTTAACGTAGCTCCTGCGGGGCGTTCTCATTGGCCCCGTGGAGCTCGGACTCGGTTAGCGTAGCTCCTGCGGGGCGTTCTCATTGGCCCCGTGGAGCTCGGACTCGTTTAACATAGCTCCTGCGGGGCGTTCTCATTGGCCCCGTGGAGCTCGGACTCGGTTAGCGTAGCTCCTGCGGGGCGTTCTCATTGGCCCCGTGGAGCTCGGACTCGGTT
This sequence comes from Ilyophis sp. 1 JC-2022, assembly GCA_022702515.1. Lineage (NCBI taxonomy): Eukaryota > Metazoa > Chordata > Actinopteri > Anguilliformes > Synaphobranchidae > Ilyophis > Ilyophis sp. 1 JC-2022. The sequence continues at coordinate 7,048,220 of CM040397.1, forward strand.
AGCGTAGCTCCTGAGGGGCGTTCTCATTGGCCCTGCAGAGCTCGGACTCGGTTAGCGTAGCTCCTGTGGGGCGTTCTCATTGGCCCCGTGGAGCTCGGACTCGGTTAGCGTAGCTCCTGTGGGGCGTTCTCATTGGCCCCGTGGAGCTCGGACTCGGTTAGCGTAGCTCCTGAGGGGCGTTCTCATTGGCCCCGTGGAGCTCGGACTCGGTTAGCGTAGCTCCTGTGGGGCGTTCTCATTGGCCCCGCGGAGCTCGGACTCGGTTAGCGTAGCTCCTGAGGGGCGTTCTCATTGGCCCCGTGGAGCTCGGACTCGGTTAGCGTAGCTCCTGAGGGGAGCTCGGACTCGGGGGGCAGATGGTTTCAATACAGAGGTTTTAGCTGCTCTAGAGTCTCAGACCGCATGTCGACCGCAGCGTAATTACAGCGCCACAAAGCCGCTAAACTGCACAAAGCAGTGCTGGTGGTCTCTCGCATTCCTGCCTCTTCGGCTCTTTCCCGCGTCCCCGCTGTAAGAATAGGCTCGCTTTTCGTCAAAATGTCTCCATTTATTTTTATTTCCGATGGAGAAAGTAAAGTGTTTCAATGACCTGGCTGGAGTGGATTTTTCTTTCGAGTCTTTCTTTCTTTGTCTTTTTTTCCTGTTCCTGTGCTGCAAACATCACTTGTGCTTAAGTGCTGAAGTCTGGTCAGCGATGTGAACTAAGGGTTTTATTTGTTTGTGTGCGTGTGTGCGTGCGCGAGAGAGTGTGCACAGTTGTTTGCGCACGTGTGTGTGTGCTTGCGTGTTTATGCGTGTGTTTTTATGTGAATGTTTGTGTGCGCACGCGATAGTGTGCACGCTTGTTTGCGCACGTGTGTTTGTGTGTGAGTGTGTGCATGTGTGTGTGTGTGTGTACTTCTGAGTGCGTGTGTGGGCATGCATCACGTGTGTGTGAGTGTGTGGGCCACCTGAAGGTCCGTGACAACAAATTCGCTGCAACAATATTTTTCTTTTGTTGTATAAATAATCCAACTGAAGTGTGTGCCATGCATCTTTCTCTCTCTCCATCTTTCTCTCCATCTCTCTCTCTCTCTCTCTTTCTCTCTCTCATGTCTTTGTTTGTTATCTTGTTTCTCCAGTTAGTACCATATGAATGCATGTTTTCATTAAGGGCTTTGTATGCTTGCAGGCCCCAGCTTTTGCGATGCCTTAGAGGGAGTTTCTCTTGCCTCTTGGTCCGTGTGTTAAGCATTACTGATCTCTTAAAGCAACGCAGGGGCGCTCGGGTCTTGCTCTCTCTGACGCCGCTGTTTTTACATTAGTTATGTACCCTCGTAGTTCACGAATCTTCACCACAGGCTGACCATAGCAACCGTTCCACACCGGAGAATGGCTCCACACTCTGCCGGCACTAAGCACACATGCAGTGAAGATTTGTACCCTGTGAGGGTTTTACATCTGCTGAGTTTCTGGTAAGTAATTAAATAAAATAATTAAATAAAAATAATTTCACCAGCTAGGAAAGAACCCATTGGTCCAGCTCGGTCACATGTGTTTGAGCCGGACCCCGCCCACGGACGGGCCTCATCAATACCCATTAAACTTCTCACGACAAGCAGATGCTGGAAATATTCAATATTACATGTGGTTTCGCGGAACCCTGCCGAACTTTAACGCGCCTCTCCGGAACTCGGTATTCCGCCTCGGGATAAACCGGGAAAAAACCCTGGCCCTTTCGCAACCCGCTAAACCCGGCGAGCCGCCGCGGAAACAAGGCGAGAAAAAAATAGGAAAATCGCTCTGCCTTGGGGCGCAGTTTTTTGTAAAAAGGCGCATAAAAACAAAAACGGGAATTCATGTAGGGAGGAAGTAATGTTTAATAATTCCACCCCGGGCCTACAGGAGCTCAGCGAGAGTGAATAACGTGAGGAGGTAAAATGAATTTAGACATTTTAAGAGTGCCGTAAACGGTCTGGAGCTCCAGAGAGAAAACATGGCAGGGCTTTAGTGTGTCACAGCAGGCCTACAAACCTGAGTAGTTTGGATTGGACCGGACTGGACCCCGGAGTGCTGAAAAGCAGTCTATTTGCCTATTCACTTGATCCTGATTAAATTAGTGTGGGAGAAGAGTACCGGGATTATCTTATCTTTGTCTGTAAGACTGCTTCACAAGAGGGGGCCACATCGGCTGATTGACTGCTGTGTTTAAGGTATGTGTGTCTGGGGTAGTTCATGGGGGTCATACCCTCACCCCTCACCTCAAAGTCTCGCATAAATACCCCACTGGCCTTTGGTACTGAGAGTAGTACTCCAACCAGGGAGAGTCTGGAGAAAGGGCTCCTAGTTTCTGAAGAGTTAGATCTTCCCCGAAGCCTCTGCCATGGTTAAAGCGTAAAAGCGTAATCACCAGTGTTTTTACTGCGTTTGACTACAGGGAGAGACGGCAGCTTTTAAAAAACGGGTTCCTACTTAGAAAGTCTCACTTAACTTTAGAGTAGCATTAATGTTTGTGAGAAATGGGGGGGGGGGGGTGGTGGGGAGGAACTCTTCAGGGTATCTGCTCTCTCACAGCCCCCCCAATAGAGGAGTGCTGGCCAGAATCACAGAATGACAGTGAACCCCCCCCCCATAACAGAGAGACACAGGGAGACATTCTTGCTTTCTAACCTGTGGTTTAAGTGTGTATCTGGACGAGTCTGTGGTTACTAAGACAATACGGTTGTCTCTTTTCAGTCCACGCTGACATGCGGGCATTAGCTTGGGATCAGGCCTACAGGAGTGAAATATAAACACACCCTGTGAAGATAATCTTGGGTTTTACAAGTTCTCAGCGCGCACAATCCTAGTCCTTCACTTTCCACTTCACAGTGGTGCCGTGTCGCATTGGACGTTTAACGTTTTCTTTTAGTTATTGACATATATTAGTTTTGTCCAGCACAGACCAAATATGAGATTGCAATGGATTATAGTTTGTAAGTGTGCTAATCTATCTAGAGGGCAAAGAGTCAAGAGCAGGTCTGTTCACAGGGGTATTACCACACTGATCTCTTATCAACACCCACGTTTACAGGTTTCGCACTCGCTGTCCGCCAATGTCTGGGGTCCGTAGGGAGTTATTTGTGAAATGCATCCTACACACACTCACACGCCTACACATACACACACGCCTACACAGACAGACAGACACACACACACATACACACACGCCTACACAGACAGACAGACAGACACCTTCACAGACAGACAGACAGACAGACACACACACACACACTTCACAGCAAATCCTGGTGTATTACCACCCACAAAGCAAGCCTGGAGACACTCTCAGAAAAGTGCCTAAAAAGGTACAAACGCCTGTCCCTGGGGTGGTACCCTATAGGTACATAAGATTGTACCCCTAGCCAGCAATACATAATTAATTTTTACCTTTTTTGGTATTAGAACTGAAATAGAACAGTATTGTACTTTCAGGGTATATTTGAGAAATTTGTTCCTTAAAGAAGAAAAGTGTACCTCCACTGTACCTTCATTTCTGAGAGTGTGGGGCAACAGTGGTGAGGAGGAACCTCCCTGGCTGGTGAGAGTGGAACAAACTTTGGGGTCCATTTTTCAGCTCAGACCCCCCCCCCCCCCTAGCACCTCGACACCGGAGTTTCCGGCACTTTCTTCCCTAAAGCCTCTGTAGGTTACCTCCCTACAGTGAGCTTTCTATAGGGGGCTTTCACGTGTGGGCAGAGCCTTCGTGTCGTCGGCAATGTTGTACCTCTCTCGGACCCTCTGCTGGTGAGGCAGGGCGGGGAGGTTCTCTCTCTCCCATCTTGAGGGGAAAAGGGGCTACGATTGGGGGGGGGTGGGTGGGGGTCCCTTGATTGTCTGGCCCCTGGGTGGCGAGCGCGCCCCCGCCCCCGCCCCTTGCCCCTTGCCCCTCTCCTCTCATCTCTCACCAGGCTCCTTATTAAAGTTAGCTTTGGAAACCCGCCGTGTTTTAGCACCAGCCGGGGCCCAGCTCGCACATTCCTCCCTCTGAAAAATAAACAGCTTGTGGACGCCTGGATGCGGGGCCGTGAGGCGGGGTGGGGTGGCAGGGCCACGGGGCCCACGCAGAGGTTCGGAGGAGCATTTTGGACTGGCCCACAGTGCACTAACGGGGTGCTGGGTTTGAGGATAACATTTTTTTTTGTTTTTTTTTCTGATTTTTTTAGTTTTCTCCCAATTTGGTAGCCAATTGTACCCTATGTGCTATTTAATTCCCCCTGTGTAGCAACCACTTGAGAATTCGCCGCTACACAACCCCATCAGCCGGGAGAAGGAAAGAGCACGCCACGTCCTCTTCGATTCCAACTCGCCCGGGGCCACTTGTGCGCAACGATTGTCCCCCGCCAAACAGCCGGGAGTGGCCGCCAATTGCCACTTCCTCAAGGCACCGGCCATCATAGATATAGAACCATAGATATCAAACAATACACATGGTAGCAAGGGTAAAATAGCCTAAAATATTATTATACAATAAAGCATACCAATGCTGCAACCTGCGCAAAGCAAGCGAAGACCAACCGACTATAGTGTACAATGTACAATGATGAGTCCTATAGGTACAGTTGGAAATATATCTCAGAGCGGCATGATAATGATATGACATATCATTTAACGCAACAGTAATTTGGAATTCTGAAATGGAACAATTTGGCAGCCATCTTACCTGGATACAGCTATAATAGGAACCTATGGCAAGATCATGTACTTTCTAACCCACTGTGATGTCATAATCAGGTCTCAGAAGCCAGATAGCTGATGATTGGCTCATAGATATAAAACCATGGTTACTGGCCACCATCTAACCCGGGTATGGTCTCAAAAATTGTGCCACTAACTATGAAATATGTCACATCTATGGTTCTATATCTATGCCAAACTTAAGAAGAAGGGAAGACCGCACACTCAGCTCCATATATAATTTAATATTTTAATTTACCAACGTTTCGAAAGTAGAAACTGGTTCAGTCAAGGTGCATGGGATGGAGATTGCAGTAGCTCACTGAAAATCGTAAAAAATAAAATAAACTTGCTTAGGGAACCTGTAATACCTACACAGGGTAGCCTAGCCTGAAAGATTGGAGGGTAGTACTTTTCCGAAGCCCAAAACCAGCGACTCGGTGTAGGTATTACAGGTTCCCCAAGCAAGCACATCTTTTCACCATCCTGTCTGATTAAATTTGTGTTTTTTTGTAACGATTTTCAGTGAGCTACTGCAATCAAAAGTCAGCACACATAGTATGCTAGCTAACGGTTGCTATGATTGGGCCGGAGCCTAGCGATAGGTCAATTGCATGGGAGAAAGTAAACCAGGGCCGGGTTTGGATATTCATGCACTAGATCAACAGGGGGTACTATGTTGACCTCCCCAGATTGAAAGCGCGTGCCGATGATCACCTCTCTCAGCTCCGTCTTTCCCTTTTCTTGATTCCTTCGGATGCATTTTCAACCTGCATCTTCGCGAGAGCCGTTGTTTATTTTTTAAAAGAAGAAAGCCGTATGGAAACGATTGCGAGTGATTAACCTAATTACCGTAATGCTGCAGGGACGGAGGGAGAGGCAGGTGCGCTGGGTTGCGTCTCTCTTGCACAAACGCCATTATGCTCAGGTTCGGCTTTATTTCCTACCTTAAAACATTTTGAAATAACGATCTCTCATTGTTTTTAAGGCTGTTTTAACGATGCATTTCTGCCACGCATTAAAACGTTGTTCGGGTTTTTAAAATGTCTTTTTATTTTTTAAAGATGGTGTCAAACTCAATTCCTGGAGGGCAGCACGTGTGCTTTATTTCTGTTCCAGCGATTTTCCATGGCTTGAGATTTAGTCCAATTAGCTAAAGAGCCATAAGCTTTTACATTCACGCACGTGCATCCATCATTTGTTGCAGTAAAATATTTTTCAAGCGCGGGCCAAAAGTATAGCCTGCGGTAACGCATTTACGGCTTAGATACCGTTTAATTTCAGTCTAATTATTCCTTTCATCTTGCAGTTTTTGTGTAACAGTCCACTCATTACGCTGGAAGTTCAACTAATTATAACTTAACATGGCCACTTTGCCACATTTTCACAATATTATAACTTCTTTCTCCCTAGCTGCAAAGTGCAACGGTCTCCAGCTGCAGTTTGGCATTAACAAACGTGTAAACATTTATAACGGCACTAATGGGTCTATAATGGAGCTGATAGAGATAATTAAGCCACAGATAAGCAAGTCATTTTGAGCGGACAGAAGAGGCCCTCTGTTTACAATCATGGAGAACGCTTTCTTTGTCCTTCATAAATGCTACATAACTCCTTCGTAAGCACTACATAGCATCTTGCGTAGGCTACATTACACCATAATGTAGGCTACTTATGTCAGTAGTTCTGTTGTGTCATACCTAATACAGCCAGTGTTAGTATTACTGGTATTGGGATTAAAACACTATTGCAAACAGTAGAGTGAGGTTTTCTAAACCCTGTATCACACACTGGCCTCAGCATACCCCTGTCATCATCGTCTCCATTAGTTACCCTTAATTGTGATGTCATAATTGATGTTGCAGTGATGTCATCCATCCAGCAGACTGGTCTACCATTTCCCGGGGGGGGGGGAATTAGACTGGTTTATATTATCGTTGGTTTGTGCCCCTCTTGTTTCTGTCCTAGATGTGCAGACTTTAAACATCAGGAATGCCAGAAACCCGCAGACATCTGATGTTTTTTAGGGTGGTCTATTTGTGTTAGTAGTAGTACAGCACAGCTGGCCCCCCTTATAGACGGTCTGTTTGGGGTTTTTATAGAATCTTCAACAAGGCCTCAGTGGTGCTCTTATCAGGCCGGGCGCTTCGCCGGTCTTTAAAAGACTTGTTAGGGGGCGAAACTGTGCCCCAAATCTTAAGAGATCCCACCCAGCATCAATGGAGGCTTTGACCCCCCCCCCCCTTGTGGAGGTCGTGTGCAGCCTGTGTTCGGGGGGGTGGCTGTCCCTCAGCAACCTGTCAGGATCGCCAACGACTCTCCACAATCTCTCTAGTGTCCCTGGCCCCAGACCCCTGCCTCAGCTGTCCGGCGCGAAAACCCAAACAGTGTAAACACCACCTCCCGGGGTAGCGGGATCCTGGTGGTGAAAATCATCGGTTTATGGGAAAGGGGGTTTTTTGTGTGTGGAAGCGACAAGGTTGGGCAGCTTTGGCCCCTGGGGGGGGTTCTGGGGTTCAGGGGTTCAGATCAGAATAGCCTGTCAGCGCTCTGTAAACCTCAACCCTCCAAAAAAAATAATTCAGCCGCAAGTGTGCATGGCCCCGCCCCTACACCTCCTGTCCCAGTCCCCAAGTGGGCCCCGTGTCCAATCAGCTGATCCCCAAACATGTCGCGGGACTGCGAATAAAGGAATAAGCCTGGAGCTCACGGATATTCAGCTTTCACTGCATATAGAATGCAAGCCGACTAACGTTTGGACACATGCAGTGTCTTCATTAGAGACGGTGGCGACTCAAATAGCTACTCGCGTGCCCCTCCCTCTAGGGAGAATGCAAAAGTGAACTTACGAATTAGTCATGTGACATGTCATCACACTGACTCAAGTGCTTTGGCTCCTCGCTCCCACTTAAATGGCTTCTTCGGAATGAGCTGAGCTGGCTTGTATTATAGATGCCTGACTCAGTGTACCCCTGTGTGTGTGTGTGTGTGTGCGTGTGTGTGTGTGTGTGTATGTGCAGACTGTGTTAAAGTGTGTTAATGACTGCTGTGTGGTGGACCAAGCTGCCATTGTGGTGGTATGTGAGTTACCACTGCTAAATTAAAGAACTCTGTTCCAGATGAGGCTGTGTGTGTGATGGTGTTTGTGATGTGTGTGTATGTGTGTGTTTAATGGTATTTGTGTTGTGTGCGTGTGTGTTCTGGGAACTAATCTGTTGAGGCAATTCTGTTTATGTGATGTGTGTGTGTGTACGTGTATCTGTGCACTTATCCACACACACATTTTCACCGAATCAGCTCTTGGAATTTTCACCGATTGTACTTTTGTGAAGAAGTGGAACGTCTCGCATGTCTTTTAAATATCAGGTGCACCATCTCCCTTTTTAGCTCTCTGCTACCGCCCCACAAAAGCCCCCCTCCAGGAACGGGTCGGGCCGGGAACCACGTTCTGGTGTGGCCCTGCTCTGGCTGGCCTGTGACCCGGGGCACCCTAGGGTAGTACTGCCCCTCCTTACTTGCTCAAATGGAGTTGGGATTATGGGGTACGGGCCAGTGACTGGCATCCTGCTGCACTTGCATTGAAAACGATGCTATTTTTAGGGGTCCCAACACATGAGGTGCTGCTGAACACACAGGTGGAAAAAGGGGAGGTCCGTTGAGGGAGAACCGGGGTCACACCTCAGTGTCGCACCTTTGCGTTCAGGTGTTTCTACCTGAACGCCGGCGGGTTCCATATCAGTGTGTTCAGCATCTCTGCGCTTTGGACGTGTCGAGGGGCATGGATGCCGTCCGCATGCGTTCACGCTTTTGATTATGGCTCTAGGGTGGCATGGTTACCCTACATTTAGTGGTTTAGCGATGGTGCGCTCGCGCTCGCTGGTCTGGGACTGTTGTTAGCCAGGTCTGGCATGCTTACTCGTATATGTGGATTCACTTATGTTCGCTCGCATTGTAAGTCACTTTGCATGAGACCATCTGTTAAGTGAATGTAATGTAATGCAGTGTAATGGGATGGGATGTCATGTAATGCAGTGTAATGGGATGGGATGTCATGTAATGCAGTGTAATGGGATGGGATGTCATGTAACACAATGTAATTGGATGTAATGGGATAAGCTCGGGCAACTTTTGGTGTGCAGTAAAGAAAAGGGTGTTTATGTTGAGGGTCTGTGTTCGGCGTCTGTGTCGAGGCTCGGTGCTGAGCTTGTACACGGTAAAAATGTTCAGCGTTAATTTAATATAACCAAGTTTAAATGAGCTTCCAGAGGGAATGAGATGCTCTGTCAGAGTTGATTTAAGTGCAGGTGCACTGCTGGGTGGATGTTGAAGCCAGCACTCCGCTTGTCCCATGCTACACGTCTTTTTAAATCTGTTCAAAGTAAGAGGAGGAAGCGCAGCACTGGCTTGGTAACGGGCCCAGCTGCTCTTGCCCTGCGTGTAGAAGAATGCCTGTGGCAAAACTGTTTATGCCAGAGCTATTAAAGCAATGCCTTTGACCATTTTATTCTCTCTCTCTGTCTCTCTCTCTCTCTCTCTCTCTCTCTCTCTCTCTCTCTCTCTTTTTTCTTCTCTGTACAAACAGAAGGAAAGAATCAAATGTTTTTCTTCCGCTCTCACTCTCTCTCTTTCTTTAAAGTCCACTTCACTAAAGCATGCATAGAACCCCTACTGACCCCAGAGAGTTCCACACACACATGCAAAAACACACAGACACACACACATGCATGCAAACACACACATGCATGCATACACACACACACACATGCATGCATACACACACAGACACACACACATGCATGCATACACACACAAACACACACATGCATGCATACACACACAAACACACATGCATGCATACACACACAAACACACACACATTATCTTGTGATCTTAATTATCTCTCTTCCATTCCACTGTATTATTGTATTTATTTTTGGAGTAATTTATGTTATGTCCCAGCAGAGTAGGGGGGGGGGGGGGGTGTGGCCCTTCAGCTGTTTCTCCTTGTCCAGCGCCTCTACCTCTACCACACCCCACAGATAACGCCTCTACCACACCCCACAGATAACACCTCTACCACACCCTACAGATAACACCTCTACCACACCTCACAGATAACGCCTCTACCACACCCCACAGATAACGCCTCTACCACACCCCACAGGTAACACCTCTACCACACCCCACAGATAACACCTCTACCACACCTCACAGATAACGCCTCTACCACACCCCACAGATAACGCCTCTACCACACCCCACAGATTACACCTCTACCACACCCTACAGATTACACCTCTACCACACCCTACAGATAACACCTCTACCACACCCCACAGGTAACGCCTCTACCACACCCCACAGGTAACACCTCTACCACACCCCACAGATAACACCTCTACCACACCCCACAGATAACACCTCTACCACACCCCACAGGTAACACCTCTACCACACCCCACAGATAACACCTCTACCACACCTCACAGATAACGCCTCTACCACACCCCACAGATAACACCTCTACCACACCCCACAGATAACACCTCTACCACACCCCACAGATAACACCTCTACCACACCCCACAGATAACACCTCTACCACACCCCACAGATAACACCTCTACCACACCCCACAGATAACACCTCTACCACACCCCACAGATAACACCTCTACCACACCCTACAGATAACACCTCTACCACACCCCACAGATAACGCCTCTACCACACCCTACAGATAACGCCTCTACCACACCCCACAGGTAACACCTCTACCACACCCTACAGATAACACTTCTACCACACCCCACAGGTAACACCTCTACCACACCCCACAGGTAACACCTCTACCACACCCCACAGGTAACACCTCTACCACACCCTACAGATAACACCTCTACCACACCCCACAGATAACGCCTCTACCACACCCCACAGATAACACCTCTACCACACCCCACAGATAACACCTCTACCACACCCCACAGATAACACCTCTACCACACCCCACAGATAACACCTCTACCACACCCCACAGATAACACCTCTACCACACCCCACAGGTAACACCTCTACCACACCCCACAGATAACACCTCTACCACACCCCACAGGTAACACCTCTACCACACCCCACAGATAACACCTCTACCACACCCCACAGATAACACCTCTACCACACCCTACAGATAACACTTCTACCACACCCCACAGGTAACACCTCTACCACACCCCACAGGTAACACCTCTACCACACCCCACAGATAACACCTCTACCACACCCCACAGATAACACCTCTACCACACCCTACAGATAACACCTCTACCACACCCCACAGATAACGCCTCTACCACACCCCACAGATAACACCTCTACCACACCCCACAGATAACACCTCTACCACACCCCACAGATAACACCTCTACCACACCCCACAGATAACACCTCTACCACACCCCACAGATAACACCTCTACCACACCCCACAGGTAACACCTCTACCACACCCCACAACTCTACCACACCCCACAGTTATAACACCTCTACCACACCCTACAGATAACACCTCTACCACACCCCACAGGTAACACCTCTACCACACCAGGTACTCTACCACACCCCACAGATAACACCTCTACCTCACCCCACAGTTAACACCTCTACCACACCCCACAGATAACACCTCTACCACACCCCACAGATAACACCTCTACCACACCTCACAGATAACGCCTCTACCACACCCCAGAAAACACCTCTACCACACCCTACAGATAACACCTCTACCACCCCACAGATATAACCCTCTACCACACCCCACAGGTAACGCCTCTACCACACCCCACAGGTAACACCTCTACCACACCCACAGATAACACCTCTACCACACCCCACAGATAACACCTACACTCACAGATAACGCCTCTACCAAACACCTCTACCACACCCCACAGATAACGCCTCTACCACACCCCACAGATAACACCTCTACCACACACAGATAACGCCTCTACTAACGCCTCTACCACACCCCACAGACCTCTACCACACCCCTCAGGTAACACCTCTACCACACCCCACAGGTAACACCTCTACCACACCGTAACGCCTCTACCACACCCCACAGGTAACACCTCTACCACACCCCACAGGTAACGCCTCTACCACACCCCACAGATAACACCTCTACCACACCCTACAGATAACACCTCTACCACACCCCACAGATAACACCTCTACCACACCCCACAGATAACACCTCTACCACACCCTACAGATAACACCTCTACCACACCCTACAGATAACACCTCTACCAAACATAACACCTGAAACCAACAGATTCTACCACATGTTAAGATAACACAAAACAATCAAGGATTCTACATGTATGTTAACAATAAAATTGTTTTTCTTTTTGCTTCTATTTCAATTTCACTAAACACAGATTCTACATGTATGTTATTTCACTGAACACAGATTCTACATGTATGTTGTTTCACTGAACACGGATACTACATGTATGTTATTTTACTGAACACAGATTCTACATGTATGTTATTTCAAACAATGAGACAATGTACGAGAAGAAGACACTCAACACACTTTCTCTGTGTAATGTGAGGAATCCGTGTCGTAGTCTTACCTTAATCTGTATCTTTTATGCGTTTTTCAGTTTGGATCTTTACATTAATTTGGAAAGTCTGGAATCATCCGGAAGGATTTTTAAAATGAATCCTAGGAATTGTGTGCTATTATACCTAAAAAGCACGCCGCATATCGGAAACCTAAGTGTTTGCTGGGTCCAATCAAACACTTTCCCTGGGTTTTTATTGGTTTCTAAAAAGCACACTCTCTGTACTTATTAAAAGTGAATGGGTTGGTCTGATAAGTGTCCGTCACTTAGAAATGTCCCCCTGTGCTCCCCCTGTCAGGATAGGTAGATTTGAGTCACTCCGACATAAATTTGTGCTTTTTGTAGACGTGTAAGGGCACGGCGCCAGCTCGCCTGCTCCCCTCTGTTTCAGCACCGTTACCCCCTAATCTTAATTGCAAATCTCCCAAATATTTTTATTGAGCCAGAACACTCTCTCTCTCTCTCTCTCTCTCTCTCTCCTCCCTCCCTCCCTCCCTGTGCATGGCGGTCCGCCACATCACCTCACAGGTTCCCCATCCAGGCTTATTTCTCTGGTGTCGTTCCTGAAACGCGTGTTTTACACCCGCTAGATTTGGGGGAGACCAGGCATGGTGTTCTTGTTTTAGGGGAGTTGTAGAGGGTATTACTGGCCTGGCGTTCTTGTTTTAGGGGAGTTGTAGAGGGGTATTACTGGCATGGTGTTCTTGTTTTAGGGGAGTTGAGGGGGGTATTACTGGCATGGTGTTCTTGTTTTGGGGGAGTTGTGGAGGGTATTACTGGTCTGGTGTTCTTGTTTTAGGGGAGTTGAGGGGGGTATTACTGGCATGGCGTTCTTGTTTTAGGGGAGTTGTAGAGGGTATTACTGGCCTGGTGTTCTTGTTTTAGGGGAGTTGTAGAGGGGTATTACTGGCATGGTGTTCTTGTTTTAGGGGAGTTGAGGGGGTATTACTGGCATGGTGTTCTTGTTTTGGGGGAGTTGTGGAGGGTATTACTGGCCTGGCGTTCTTGTTTTAGGGGAGTTGTGGGGGGTATTACTGGCATGGTGTTCTTGTTTTAGGGGAGTTGTGGAGGGTATTACTGGCCTGGTGTTCTTGTTTTAGGGGAGTTGTAGAGGGTATTACTGGCCTGGCGTTCTTGTTTTAGGGGAGTTGTGGGGGGTATTACTGGCATGGTGTTCTTGTTTTGGGGGAGTTGTGGGGGGTATTAGGGGCTGGTTGGGTGGTAGTTATCCGCTGTAGAGCTTTGCTCCCGATCTGAATGGCCTTTATGCTCAGCTTGTACCGTTTGTCTGGTGTCTGGCGTTTGTGCACACTCACGGACCCCCCTGGCGTTTGTGCACACTCACGGACCCCCCTGGCGTTTGTACACACTCACGGACCCCCCTGGCATTTGTGCACACTCACGGACCCCCCTGGCGTTTGTGCACACTCACGGACCCCCCTGGCGTTTGTGCACACTCACGGACCCCCCTGGCGTTTGTGCACACTCACGGACCCCCCTGGCGTTTGTGCACACTCACGGACCCCCCTGGCGTTTGTGCACACTCACGGACCCCCCTGGCGTTTGTGCACACTCACGGACCCCCCTGGCGTTTGTGCACACTCACGGACCCCCCTGGCGTTTGTGCACACTCACGGACCCCCCAAGCAAATTTCCTCAACAGATTAGTGGAGCAATGCCCCCCAACACCAGTGTCAGTCTCCACCTCTGAGAATGAGCCTTCTGATGCCCTTTGACCCTCATTTGACCCTCATTTGACCCAGACTGAATGTGGAAATAATCTAATATAGATGGATTTTATTGGTGCAGATGTTATTCTCTGTCAGTGTGGATGTTGATGCCACATTGGCTGCTACCATTCTGCAAACTGGTGAGCTTGTCTCTGATTGGCTATAAAGGTAACATGTGGAGGGAGGGGTGGGGTGTGAGTGAGTGTATGATTAATAAGCTTTTGCATTAAAGGAAACATTTCTTTCAATTATTTTAACATGAGTTTGTCATTACTTATGTTTATTGTGGCAAGTAATCACTACTAAAATATCGCTTGACTAATTTTTGGACGCTCATTTTTTTAAATCAAAGCTTTTTAAAATTCTGTCTGACAAAAACCAGTCTTCTAATTTGTCATGGTACTACAGTTCCCATCTAGCCTTTCACCAACATCACACAGACATTGACTGCGGCCTTTTAACCTGGCCATGCCGTGCGGCGTAGAGATGGTCTCTCACGCTCTTTCCTAATGGGGAGTTCGGCCTTTCTGTGGAACAGAGAAACCAACAGCCTAAGGCTTCAGATGTGTATCTACTTATTTACGCTACTTTGGGGTTTATTTATTTATTTTTTAAAAAGGTGGTGGGGGGGGGGGGGGTATGTAAATAAAAAGAACAAACATTCCTGCGCAATGAAAGACCGCTGTGGAACGAAAGGCAGTGGTCTGTGTTCACGTAGATAAGGACCACAGGTCTGCTTTTATCGACCGTCTGCGTCGATAAGGGCATTGCTGCACGTGTATTGATGGTTTGTGGAGATAAGGGCCATGTTGTGCCTGTGAACTGTTTGTGTGGGTAAACATTGTGTTGATTATGGAGTCGTAATTTGTGTCAGTTGTACAACCCTGTGATCTGGAGGATGGGTGCTGTCTGGAACCCTCGGTGCCATGCAGTGCAATCCGATTGGGTGTTCACAGTGAACGTGATCATTGGTGAGGTCATGATGATGATGACCTTTCTTCCTCAGCTTGGCTTGGCTTCAATTCCCCAACACTGCCCAAAATGCACAAGGCTATAACAGAACCCAGTGCATTGAAATTTAAATCATGAATTAAAGAGAGAGAAAAAAGCCCACATCTTCTATTTCACCCCTAACCCTGGTCCTGGGCATCCAGGGTTTTAGCTTCGACCCCTCTGTAGCTCGGGACAACGCACCAGATAAGATAAAGAGCAGACAGAACCATCTGGAAACCTTCATAAAGGCTTCACCTGAGCGAGACCCCCTACCCGCCCCCCCCCCCCCCCCCACTCCACCCATGTCTATATTCACCGTCCCCCATGATCCCCAGGAAAAAAAGGGGCCCCCCACGTCCCCTACCCCCACACTTTCGTGCCCTCATCCGTTCCTGGACTGCGACCGGCCACGCCTTGCACCTGCCAAACCGCCCCCCCCCCCCCCCCCACGCCCCCTCCCCGAAAGGCCTCAAATATAACGGCGGGTTAAAAACACTGCCAGCCTTCTCCGGCGATACATTTTATTAACGTGCGTCAGATATGACCGCTTCGCTGTGTGTGCTAATAAAGCCGTCGTAATTGAATCGTATTTTTGAACACATAGTTGGAATTGTCATTCTTAAGATATATGTGACAGCTGTTTGTTTATATATTTATTTTAAACCCCCAGGGCAGTTTGGAGTGACTGGTTAGCAGACAGATGGACGGACTTACAACTGAACCTGCGTCTGTCTCGATGCATTTAACCACTTATTGTGCTATTTACACCTGCTGTTTTCAGCCACATAATCCCCTGTTCATAAAGGTATTTTAGGACAGTCCTAACAGCCACAGCTAAACTTCTCAAAACCTAAAGCTCTAAATCTCACACTGAGGGAGATCAGATATCATTTTAAAATCCCCTGTGATTATGAATTAATGAAAACATTCAAACTATTTACTTATTGTTGTGACTTTGTTTGTTTATTGTAAGGTTGTTAGCTTTAATGTAATATTACTTTAATACCATACATGACAAAACATACCGTTTTTTAAATTCTGTTGTGTTTGCCGGAATTAGTCTTGCAATTCGATATAAGTCAATGTGAGTGTTTACCTCCACAATTCCTATCTTGCTGTTTGTTGCTGGAGAGAAACAATAATTATGTAACTTGGCTCTCTGCAAAAGCTGCTTTTTGCCCGATATACAGCCAAAGACACGTCTCTGGATATAAGACGCCAGATAATAGACCTGACCTACTGCTATACTCCTGCACTGAGAGACAAAGGTAGACTGCGCTCTTTTCTAATGTCTGTGGCCGAGCGTGCTGCCTCTTGAGTTTTGCGTCTACTTTATGAATTACAAGCAGGAAACCACCTCCCCCAAAGTATTCCTCTCGTCCCATTCTCTCATTTGCATAAGGGTCCTTTAATACGATGTGGCTAGCTAGCTAGCCAGTTAAGCGAGGATGGCTACACAATGTCTGTTTCAGATTGGGTGTCTGTTTCAGAACGCGCTGTGAGTTCTATCGGTAACGTTTCTGACCGCAGCTCTGTAGTACAAAACCAAATGTTTGCTTTCAAGGTCCCCGGAATAAATCAAAGGAGATGCTACGTCTCCCTTGCCGAGGCACCTTCTTTTGTTCCCGAAATAACGTCGCGCTGTTTATGAAATAACGTCGCGCTGTTTATGAAAAACAGAACTCTAGAGCACTGGGGCTTGAGATGTTTACGTGGAGTAATTTGCAACAGTGATGAGGCACTTAGCTGCGCTTCAGTCCTGCGGATATATCCTTACTCTGCATGTATACAAATATAAAGACCGGCCCGTCTGCCAATCAGAATCGAGTAATCCAAGCCATGATACAAATGGACCCTAATGAGGTCTTTCAGTTTGCATTATGACTGGGATCCGTGGACTTGGGGAAACCAAGTTGATAAAAAAGAGTATGAGCACTAGGCTACAGGGATGCAATAATCAGCAGACTTTCAGATTTGTCTTTAGAAGTTTCTAGGGAGAGTGTGCTGCCACTCTCTCTCACACACATGCATACACACACTCACACACACACGCTCCTCCTGTACTCTAAATTAAAGTGAGTGTGTGATTTTTTTAATCCCAGGTGGGGGGGGGGGTGTTGGGGACCTGCTTGAGATTTCCCACCTGGGATTTGTTTTGAATCCATTGATCTCCAGAAAGATCTGAGCTGGATCGTGACCAGAGAGAGAGGGAGGTAGAGGTAGAGGGAGAGAGAGAGAGAGGGAGAGAGAGAGAGCTGAGGTGCAGAATGTGATCTGCAGTTAATAGGGGGATTACTGTAACCCGCAGGTGTGTGTGTGTGTGTGTGTGTGTGTGAGCGAGAGAGAGAGACCTGCCGTTTCAGGCTTGCAGGGCCTTTGATTTTTTCCCCCCATAATCTCTAGTTGGCAGGTACAGCTGTGTTCATAGCCTGAGTAACGGTTGCACACCGTGTGTGTGTGTGTGTGTGTGTAACAGTTGCACACAGGATATTCTTGTGCGCAGAAACGACGGCACATTTGGCATAGTTTCTGTCGTGGGGAAGGGGAATGCAGGCATGTGTTTGGTTCAACCGTCTGTGTTTTTTTTAACTGCCTCTCCTCCACAGTCCCTGTCTGTAGGGTACGAATATCACGTATGACAGTAATTAAAAAATATCTCCATAGCAACGTGTATCGTTGAATCGTCAGCAGGGGTGTAAACACAAAATCTCGGTTCGAAACGTACGTTGGTTTTGACTTCACGGTTAGGTACGTTTTTCAGTACAGTAGAATTTAATTTATTATGAAATTTAAACGGTGGCTAACTGGCCGTAATGTTTTGCTGAGGGCACATTAACATCGGGAGTGACTCAGCATTTTGAATTTAAATTGCACACATAGCTGTACCATTACCTTTGACCAGCCTGCCAATCAGAATCGAGTAATCCCAGCCATGCGTTACAGACTTAATGTCCCATACCAAGAACGTGTACCGTCACACCCCTAATTATCAGCGTTTTTAAAACCGCCTCCCCTCCAGTATGTAGGGTAAGCCGATAATTAGTCCACCCACAACATAACTGAACTGATTAGAGCAAGGTTAGCATTGTGGCGTAGCGGGCTGTGGCCAACAGCTTTGCCTGCTTGTTGCTGGGCGTGGCAGGCCTGGGGGGAGAAGGTGGGAATCCCGCTACACACAGAACGCACGGCGGTATCCGGCCCGGTGCTGGCTGTGGTACGGTGGTGTGTGCCAGGCTCCCGTCCAGGTCTGGAAACACGGAGACGAACCACAGCTGCACGGCCGGATGAGGAACCCACACATCTACCTCTCCTTTCATTTCTCCCTCTTACAACTACAACCAAAATCAAAATAAAAAACTTTACCTGCAGTCTTGCTTCTGTCTACCCTCAAGATCAGGCATTTTTTAGGTGTCGGATCACCCGGTATTCTGCAACGGTCTCTAGAAGGCTGAGAGAGCGTAAGTCTGTGGGTAGATTGTCGTATTTGAAGGATCCAACAGTCAGATTTAATATGCGGCAAGTCGTTATTCTACCGTTTAATGACGGTCATGTCGTTGTTTTGTAGCCTGCTGCAAGGCCACATTGTAACAGTTGCTGGCATCAAATTATCGTCTTAACGTTATTAAGTATAATATTCAATAAAAAAACTAATTTTTTAAATTCCTGCTCTAATATTCCTTGCATTTGTTTCTGTTTTGTTGAATGCTTGGATAGTTTGAATGGATTATGTTCCGGAATGAGTTACGCACATCAAAGAAAGTGCAACGATGAAGGTTTTGCGTATATATCCAGAGATTTCCGCCGCAAGCAGACTTCCACAGGCTGCTGTCCGTCAGGAAGAACCCTGGGTCACAGGGTCGACCTATCAGATGACCTCGTTACCGGAGCGTCCCTAATTAGCGGAAGCTCTGGTAACAGTCACTCTGCAGGTCTACCTTCTCCGTACCCCCCCCCCCCCCTCCCCCTGCCAGAACATCCTGTATGCTCTGCATCCCTTCCTCATCAGGATGGGATGAGGAAGAGACACTTTAGGGTTACCCCTGGGACACATCCTGTCCATTACATCACTAACGGTGATGGGAGAGGGACAGAGAGAGGGGAGGAGGGGGAGGGGGGGAGAGAGCGATGGAGGGGGACAGAGAGAGGGGAGGGGGACAGAGAGAGGGGAGGGGGGGGGGGAGAGCGATGGAGGGGGACAGAGAGAGGGGAGGAGGGGGGGGATTAGTGTAGGTGTAGTGTAGTTAAGCGTAGGTGGACTGGGCAGATGTATGGAACAAAGTTTGTATTTATTGATTTATTTTCCCATCCCTCTCCACATCAGCCTGTGAGTGTCTGTGTTGCGTTAGCAGGACATTGTGCTGATGGTGCTGTATTTACAGGTAGCGTTATCACCGGTGACGATGGAACAAGCCTTTCACACTGTATCTGTTTTTTAAATATTCATTAAAATCCTGGAAGTCACTGCTTCAGTCATCGAGGGAGTTCCTCTTTGCACAGACAAGCATATCAACGGCACCACTGTCTTCTCCCTGAACGACTTGCTTTTCTCTTTATCTCAATTCTACACATGCACACACCCACACACACACCGACATACTCATGCACACACACACGTGCACGCACATACTCATACACACATGTACACACACGTGCACGCACACACACGCACATGAGCTTTTTCCTCCTCTCTCTCGCTCACTCTCTCTCAAATTTAAATGTAGATTTATTGACTTGACAACTAAATTTGTGTAGCCAAAACACAGCAAACAAGTTCACAAATTGAAAAATAACAGAAGTGTAAACAACAACTGATTCCAATTTTAAATGCACTATTGGCATGGCATATGTGAATGTACTCCAAAAGCCAGGCAATAACAGAAACAACACACACACACACACACACACACACACACATTCACAACAAACAATGAAAATAACATCATCCTTTCTGACTCTCTGTGGACTTTTGTGTTCAGACCCTAAATAGCCTTATAGGTGATGCAGGACTGTTATAGGAGACGGATGTTTTCTGTGAAGCAGTTACTGTATTACTCACCGCAGAGAGAAATTTAAATTCTAGGGTCATACAGGGTCATAAAGAGCCCTATATGCTATGGTGTCTTTATTAAGCCTTTATGCCTTTGTATTACCTGTTTCTGGACCATTTTCATCACTGAATACTGGTCTTCCAAGGATCACCATGATTATGCAGAATCCATTTCAAGTTACATTTGAAATATTCATGGAATACCTGTGTGGCCATTCTTTATGTGAGCCAAAAATAATTGAAGGACTGAATATGTTAATTTGATGCATACCTCTGCAATTCTACTTCCTTAATATTTTATGAAATTGAGGCCAAATTCTCAAAGGTGTGAAATTAATACAAAGCTTTTAAAGGAATGTTTTTCAGTTTTTACTTTTAAAAAAAAAAAGAAAGAAATTTGGTGAAAGACTTCTGGTGGGTTCAAACCTCTCTTATTTTCATCTCTCTCATAATGGATTTCAGGCATGAGCGTATAAACATGACAGGATCATAGCTGGGTTATGTTTGCCTTTCCTGTCAGGAGCGATGCAGAGTGAGTATTATTTAGAGAGTAAACTGATGCATTGTGGGAAAGCTCAGTGGGGGGGGGGGGGTTACCCGGTGAGATGCAGATAAAAGCGCGAGGCCTTCGGTCCCTCTCCTCCCATCCAGCCACACGCTCACACCTTTATATGTTTTGGACATTTCAGAACATTGGACCAGAGCTGTTTTCAATGTTTTTTTGTTTTTTAGTTTTTTTCATTGTTATTATAATTTTTTTTCGTAAATGTTTTCCAACCCAAAACCATAAGACTTTCCATGTCCTTGTAGCTCTGGTGAAAATGCAGCCCTGGCGGATAATTCAATGCGACGCTCGCGAACAGCTTCACCAACATCGACCGCAATCTAAACACCAGAGACACGTTTGATGCTCAAGGGCAGCGTTTTTTGTTTGGTTTGTGGAAGATTTCTCAGTTCTAACACGTAGTTACTCCTCCCGCCATCGTTGCTTTTCAGATTGGGGGGTTTATTTAATGGGGTCCAGTCTCTGTTGTCCTTCTCTTTGTGTATAACTTTTCACTGAGAGGTCTCCGAGCTCGCCATGCAGCTGCACTGAGCGCTACGAAGGTGTGTCCAAACGGGCTGATGTCCTGTGTGTCTGTCTCTCCCCCACCCGTCATAACGTCCCTCTCAGTCATCACCCCACGTCCGTCAACCTGGGGTCCCCCCCCCCCACCCTCTTTCACCACGGGTTGACCTTTGACCTCTGACCTCCGCCGGATCTCCTGGAGCCTCAGAGTCACAACAACCTGTGCGTGTCGGCTCGGCGAGTTAGAAAGAGAAAACGACGCTCGCGGACCAAAGGCAAAGAAAACCCGCAGAATCGTGGCGGTGGGGGGGGGTACGTGCATAAATCAATGAGAGAAAGAAAAAAAAAAGAGAGAGAGAGAAGAGAGGGCGCCGGGAAATAGTCAAGGAGACAAAAACACGAAGGAGAGAACGCAAACACAGGAGGGACAGAGACGCGTCTGAGGGCGAAGGGGACGAGGAGTCAAAGGAGCGGCGGAGACGGGAACAGCCCGCTTTGTGCCGGCGGCGTTATGGTTTTAGGACGAGGAGAAAACAAACAACCGAGAGTGCGCTGGCAGACCCCCACCCCACCCCCCACAGACAGCGAATCGGCGAGCAGAGATCAAACGGCGACCGGGGGCCATCGTACGCACTAAACTTCGCCTGCCAGGAAAACAAGATTATACATACAGTAGATCACACTAGAAATATTTTTCTATTTCATTTTATTTTTTAAAAGCAGAAGAAGAGAGTGAAAAATAAAGCCAATGGGAAACAGATGGTGGTCTGGTCTGATCTCAGGACCGTCCTGGACGGAGAGAAAGGGGGTATTGTTATTCTCCGAAGGCTCGCTCACCCTCTCCGGCAATAGTTTGTCAATTTTAAACGTCAACATTGGGTCCTCTGCAATCTAAAACCAGTGTGTGGTTGGTTTCACAATCCTCTGGTATCCAGCATGTAACATGCAGAGAGCTGGGGATATAAGGTGGGATTTTAGGAACGGGGGAGGGTGTGTGCGTTTTTAAATGTTGTGTCTGTGCGTGTAGAAAACACCCTGCCTTTCGTTAAACCGCCGTCTTCGAAGTAGCTGACCCGAGTGTTCTCCATCTGTTCCAGGCCCGGTCGCGCACACGCGAATGAGATCGCATGTGACCCGGTTCTGCCACAATAGGGAGCCAATCAGAGAGTCGTGTGCAGGCGGTTCATTTGGCCCGATCCTGGGTCCTGAGGAGGGGTGTATATATTAAGAATACCGCCGTGAGACGTAACGAGCTAGGAACTGCTCTTTGCACTGCTAGCTGCTAGCTGCGTCCTAACATGGAGATGCTGGTCTGCAGATGTGAGCGGAGGAAAGTTTAATTCTTTGTCATAAAACTATGATGGATACTTTTCTTACATCCAGCTCCTGAGTGTAGCGGGATTTTTATTTATCCTCTCTGCCGTCCATGTGTCTTTGCGCCAGTGGTAGCTTAGCCTAGCGTATCAGCGCCAGGGCTTTTCCATTCCTTCTTATTGATGTGATCGTTCAGCAGGCGCCCGTTGGCAAGACTGTATGTCCTGACTTCCTCTTTCTTCCTCAAACTTGAACCCGGAGCCGCGGGCCTGTGTTTCTCATTAGACCCAAACCTCAGCGGTCCCGTTCCTGTATCACCCTCCCAAACTTGCTCCCGCCACAGTTTGTCCTCGATGCCGCTGGACCGGTCGCTCCATTCCCAGATGCTGGTGGCCAGATGTTTAATCCGTCACCTTGGCGATGACAGAGCGGGATAACGTGAGGGGAAGTCGAGAGAGGCGTAATAAAAAATAAAAACGTTTTATAAAAGGATGCAGCATGGTCAGCAATTCGGGAGGATGCTTTGCTTTGTCCCAAGGTCCCAATATTTCTTTGTTTATTTATTTTTGCCCCCAGGGTTCTTCAGCTGTGTATTTAGGGACGTGTGTTCTGTCACTAAATCAGAAAAAAAAGTCTCTTAATTTTCCTGGGGACCTGTGGCAGTGTTTCTTTTACTCAAATACATTCCTACCCTCAGGGGCTGGAAAAAGAGTGTATTATTGTATTATTGTATTATTGTATTAGCGAGTGTGGATCCCCCCCCCCGTCCCCGTCCCCGTCCCGTCCAGTCACCCCACAGTTATGGGTTAAATTTAGCCTTTTTCATTAACCCCCAAAATCCCCTGACCCTAAATGTGTCTCATGTTTCCTGGGTCTAGACTCCAGACTGAGCATGCTCAGACGAGCCCATGGCTTCACACATTGACAAGTTAGAAGCAGTCCGTTTGGGCTACGGGGTTGGGCAGGACGGATTGTCTGGGTGCACAGATGGTTTTAGGGGTGCATTGAGAGGGATGTTGAAGGAGCCGCGAGGGTCGGGGTAGTTAAATGTAGAATGTGGCCGGGTGGCTCATCCCATTAAGGCACTGTTCCAGTGTGTGGACGGGCCCCTGAGTTCTGGTATCAGAACACCACTATAACCAGGCTTCCAAATTCTGAGCGGGGGGGATTCTAAATTCAAAGTCAGTGTTCTAGAACTCCATTGCTTTCAGTTACCAGTAGTGATTGTTCCATCAGCATTAGAGCGTTCAGTTAAGAACATTCTAATCACGTATTTGTGATCATACTTATTTTTTAAACGGTCTATGGTTCTTACACATTAAAGGGGTAAAAAATTAATTGATATTACTTGAAAAGGAATTTGTCCAACAACATTCTGGTGTGCGACGACAAAGCTGATGTGCGTTTATCGCAGGCGGGCATTAGGCCAGCTGGCCAGCACCTGTCAATCGCAACATCACTTAGCCACTGCTGTTTCAGAGGGGAGTTTCACTGGAACTGTTCTAGTCTCACCTGGCAGGCAGACTGTTGCTGCAATATGCTGGAAAGGCTCAATGGCGGTAATGGGAACGCGATGGGGAGGTCCGGCGAAGCAGCCGTGCGAAGGTGTGTCTGACCGGTCCCCCCGCCCCCTGCTCCTACACACCCATCCAAACCGGTCGATCCGTGTTTCCGTCCACCTTGGGCAGCGTTACTATGGAAACGCCGCTGCAGTCCAACCAGACTTACTGGAGAGACTGAGATGAGGGGGAAAGGTGAAAGGTCACCGCATGGTGCACATCACATGCATGGCAGAGAAACACCCCCCCCCCCTCCTCTGGCCTGGTGAGAGGAACACCCAGGGGGAGGAGATGGGGAGAGGGGTCTCGGGGATATAACGGGTGCGTGTGTGTGTGTGCTCGTGCGAATGCGTGCGTGTGTATGAGTATACAGTATTTTTGTGTCCGTATGTGTATGCGTGTGTGTCCGTGTGAACATGATGTGTGCGTGTGTGTGTGTTTATATGTGTGTCATTATGACCCTAAAGAAGATGGATGCCCGTGGCCTGCCTCCTGTTGTTGACGAATGCCAGGATGGCCAGCGTCCTCCGGAATGCCGGGAATGTCGAATGGCAGCGTGTAAAGCTGTGAAAGAGTAACATTGGATCCTCACAGATGTGACGGCATGGAATAATTGGGAATGTTGTCAGGGAGACCAAAGATAGCTGCCATGGTTACAGCCGACTGTGAGTTACAGCTGAACAAGATAACTCCACCATATCCTAGATTAGTGTTAAGGCCTTGAATCGGAGCTACCAGTCTGATTTATTTTTATTTTTCCAGAAGAGGGACTCATTGGGTTAATAGCTTTAATTAAACATGCAGTAATAAGGTAGTAAAAGTCTGCAATGGGTCGTAAATTCCTTCGGTGTTGTGCGCGCTATTATGGTTATTTTCAAAGCTATTTGTCATTTCCTGCAAATAAACGTAAGTGTTTTTCTGAAGTGCACGTGTTTTCGATGGAGGAAAACCTGTTGTCCATTTAGACAATTGAAGTAATTTTCTCGATTCTAAGTTTTGCCTAAAATTGGAAACAAGAGCGAGACTAATTTCCAACTGCGGCAACAAAGCGAGCGATAAATAAATAAATAAAAAACTGGATCATCCGAACGAATCTTTTTCGGCTCTCGCTGCCAGTACATCTGCAGCGTTTGTCTGGCTCATGCAATACAACCCCCCCCCCCCCCCCCTCCCCCTCTCCTCCCCTCCACCCTGTGTTCCCCCTCCTTTAAGGGACAAAGCCAGACGTGATCACTCAGTCACCTTTAAAGCAGCCTTGTCAAAACAAAGGGTCCGGTTTCCCATCCGTCGTACTTCACTGACACCCCACTCCGGCTCCCGATGTAGCGATTCTCTGGGTCGGCCCAGGCTGTCTGCTGACTGGAAAAATGCCGCCACTTTTTCCACTCGGAAGAGATGCACGCAAAGATGTTTTTCATCTTTCCAAGATTTGCACGCCATAACCAGTTATGACAGTGTATTACAGCTTGAGTGCCATAACAGTGTCATAATGCACGCAGTAAAAATAAATTCTACACGGTGATTGGTGCATACATAATGACAGTGTTATGACATCTGTCATAAGCTGTAATAGGCTGCCATGGTTGGTTATGTCAGGTTTAATGTCACAACTCTGTCTGATTAATGGCGTGTAGTGCAATTTGCACTTAAAAAGCACTTATATTTGGATCAGGGGTGCCCAACCATATCCGAAAAGGGCCGGAAGCAGGTTTTTGTTTTAACCCAGCACTACGACACCTGACTCGTCTACTTAACTAATCATGGTCGTTAATCAACACCTTCATAAGTACAATTAGTTGTCTTAGTGCCGGACTAAAACAAAAAACCCGCTGGCCGTTTTCCGATAAGATCGGACACCTCTGATTTAGGTAATGCCTCTGGTGTTGAGAGTTTCTATTTGAAAGCTCAGATTTAGTGGTGGCCTGGAGACCCCTACGGAGGAGGAACAGAAAGGCATGCTGGGAAAGTTTGGGGTTTTTACACATGAGCGCGTGCTGCCTTTTACTGCATAGCTCATAACGCAGTAGAATGGACGTCTGGACCTAGAACGGGTTTTGGGAATGGCAAATATCTATATTTTGCAAATGAAAAATTAATGGAGTGTATTTTACAGATTTGAGCTAGGATGTAGAACTCAAAATACGGTTGTGGAGCAGCGGATTTTCTCGTGACCAGCGAGAGGCCCAGCAAAACCTGGGAAGTATCGTGCAGAACCATATCGGTCCTATATGGAAAAACGAGAGGATATTTTGGATGTTTTTAAGTGAATTACCATGTAAAGCCTTGACCGGTGGTCTAAGCCCTCAGCCTTGAAGGTTAAGTCAAAAGTTTAGTAACAGGAAGGGCCTTGTCCACTGTTTAAAAAACAGCCAGCTTGTTGAACCAGAGGTTATTAAAATAGGGGTCAGCACACTGCAGTGTGTCTGCCACTGCCAAACCAGCAGTAAAGTGGCCATGTGAATAAACACGCTTAGTTTCAGTTTGGCACCTTTAAGTGGATAATCATAGTTTGTCTTTACCTTAATTTGATTATTATGTCTGGACCCAGGACGGATCACAGAGAGCCTCGTCTCACGGCAATTCATGGTTTTAGATTAGGTTCCCTCTGGAAGAGACCAGGGTTCTTTTGCACACAGTGGGGGGTTCAGGGTATCAGTTGAGGGTTCTGAAGAATGCAGGAGTTTCCGTAGTGACACAGCAGAGTTCTATAGGACAGTAGGTCTAGTAGAGATGAAGTTCCGTGTTCTACAGCCGACGGTTCCGCAGGACAGTGGAGGGTTCTGCGGAACAGAGCTGGTCCTCTTTGGAGGAGTGAATGATGATCAGGTTGTTTTTTCCTCTGTGTGTCCAGTCAATCTGTCCCTTTTAGAATTCTCAGCAATCCCTGGACCCCGTGTGAAACATTAGCTGGGTGCGGGTGGGATGGCACTCACCAGCTGAATGCTGTGGCGGTCAGACCGTTGGGCTCTTTGGGTGGGGGGTGGGGGTCACCTTGAGCCGTCGGATGTGAACGCCGTCCCAAAATGGACGGGTCAGGAAGAGCAGGCCTGCCAAGACTGAGGGCTTTTAAAGCAAATTATCCGACGGGCAGCGGTTAGCACCGTGTGCTTGCATCGCTCTTTGCTATTTCTGATTTAAGATGATTTTATGAGCTGCTGATATTTACACTTATTATCCATTTCAGTGAGTTGGAAGATCAATTAATTCTGAACAAATGAGCACAAAATGTCCCCTGTGTGAATAGCGGCAGAGTTTGTATTACTCTGACTAATTACTGGTTTTTCTACATTATTAAGTGCAGAGGACCTATTTAGGTTTAATTAAACTTTCTAAACAGAAGTTTAATGAGGCTCCCTTTGTGGGTAAGAATAGATGTGGTTTGTGTTTTAATAATGACTGTCTGTTGCCATTATTTCTATCTTCTCTTACCGTGTTCATGAATAACTTTTTTTGGGTTAGAACCACAACAGTGCTGGACAAGTGTAAACCCACCCCGGATCTCCACTGCTTTTGCCATTCCCCAGGGAATCTGAGGGGTATTTAACCCTTTGAAGAGTAGGTTTTTTGGAATGTTTTTTTTAAAATGTTTTAATTCTAAGTCAGTGTTCTAGAACTACATAGCTTCCAGTTGCCACAGTTACCAGTAGTGCTTGTTACATAAGAATTAGAATGTTAAGAACATTCTAATCACTTATCTGTGATCTCACCCCTTAAAGGGTTCATTGTGGGAGACAGTGGAGAGTGAGAACGTACGCTGAAGCTAGGCCGGTCCCCCCCCCCCCCCCCCGAAATATTTCTGCTTGCTGTATTAATTTCGTCTTCTGAGAAAGAGAAAAGTCCCGCGTGAAGGTCAGATTCAGTCTGGGCTTCGGATCACCGCCTCACTCTGGTTTTTACATTTAATTCTTGTGTGTGTGTGTGTGTGTGTGTGAGGGGAACACCTACAGCCAAGAATACAGCACCAACTTTTTCAAGAACCCTGTTCCTTTTTCAGTCCCTCATCATCTTGACCAATACTGTGTGCGGTGGGAAGAGTCAGGGAACCGACACGCCCCCTCTGCACTACTGTAGGACCGCCTACTTTGCACAAAAGTGAGCAAAGAGGAGAGAGAGAATAAAGGGACTGGAAGAGAATGAAAGGGTGAGAGTGTAAATTAAATAAAGAGAAAGAGAGTGAAGTGGTGAAAATGTGAGAGTGATGGAGAGAGAATGAGGGATCCTTGGACAGAAACAGAGATATAGGAAATTGACGAATGATAGAGAGAGAGAGAGAGCTTCATCAGAGTTCCTTTCTCAACCTACACATTCAACAGTGACATCATTACAGAATGGGGGAGTGTGTGTGTTTGGGGGGGGGGGTTAAACAGAAGGAAACCCAAGTGTGCATTAAAAGAAAATCAGGAAATTTTGGCCGGCTCTCAAAGCCAAAATAAAAAAGGAAAAATCAGGACATTTTGGCCAGCTCTCAAAGCCAAAATAAGATTTAAAAAAAAAAAACAGGAAATTTTGGCCAGCCCTCAAAGCCATGGGATACCCCCTCAGCGGGCAGGGGTCAGACAGGTCTAGGGTGACATGTTGCATGGGCCCCCCTCCACCCCCCCCCCCAGTCCAGCTCCTGTTGGTCCCAAAGGTGCAGAAGAGACCAGACTGAGTGAGAAGGCACACGTTTCTAATGAATTTGGGGGTCTGGCTGCTCTCTCAGTCATCGTAGGCCCTCTTTTCACTTTTTCCCCGGTTCCCATTGGGAACGAATGTGATCCCTGCCCGTAAAGGAGGTCTTTATCGCTGAGGCGTCGGGACTTGCACGACAAGGGTTCATCCATGCATCCTGCACACTGTGCAGAGATAATGGCTGTGCCTGAATCAGAGCCATATCTACTGCATCCTGTGTACTGTGTACTAGCATACTGTGTACTCCTTACGGTGACATGCAGTATGCGAAAAATCTCATCTATACTATTATCAGCGAAGACCCAGAAATAAGTATATCATCCAGAGATTTTAAGTACACTACATTTAGAGAAAGTTTTGCCTACTTAAGAGTATGGCAGGGTGCTGATTTGGACACAGCCAATGCCTTGGTGCCATTAGATGCTATATACTGAAAACCTATGAGTGTGTCAGCGCTGTTATTTTAAAAAAGTACTTTGGGTTTCACATTCTGCGCTTTTACATTACTTAACTGTTATCTCATATTGTTTGTCCAATTCAGAATCTGTGTTTCAAAAGGGACCTGGTCAAGGATAGCAATGCTAGCAACGAGAGTACAAGATAAATACATAACGGGCCTGACATTTAGCATGTGCAAAACCTTTCAGCACATGTAACACCAATAACATGACCAGTGACTGGTCATGGTATATGTTTTGCACCAATCATTGGTTACGTTATTAGTTTAGCATGTTCTAAAGGTTTTTGCACATGCTAAAGGTCTAGTTAATCAGGGCCAAAGGTGCTTAAGTTGAAAAGTGACACAGGACAGCCATATTAAAATTGTGAATGAGAGTTTCTGAACGTTACAGAGTCCATAACTCGACATCTTATATTGCAAAGTAAGATGACTTATTGGTGGGATGATTTATGAATTTTAAATTCCATTAGGGGTCGCAGAAGCATAGTTTGAGACCAGGGAACATAACAACATAATTTTTTTTTTTACGGAAGAGTATGCTTACTGGGGGTGTCATTGGACGCTTTAATATTGGAAAATAACATGGATATTATCGTTTTCCAGAGATCACTTGGCGCACCGTGAATGTGTTGAGCCATTGGGAGATGACCAGTTAAGAATAAAGCACACAAAGACCAAGACTAATGTCCAGAAAGTCAATAAAGTGAACAATGCACACAGCGTGTGAAATGGACATCTTAACACTCAGTGCTGGAAGCGCTCATCTGTCACATCAAAGTCAACTTGTGATCAGATATGACTCCGGAGTTAACAGACCCTGCACAGATAAATTTAGCTGTTTATTTCACAAGTTTACTTCACTAGTCCTCTCCGCTACATGCACACACACGCACGTGCGCGCACGCACTGGTCCGTGTGCCGTTTGCATGTGAATTTCTTACCAATGCCACTTTTAGCTGCGGTGTAACCAACGTTTATATCCCTGGAATTTTAAAAGTATTGAATATTCCATTTTTTATTATTTTTTTTAAAACGGGTTTTGTTTTTCCAGACAATTGTGCATTAATTTGCTTTACCAAAGGGCTGCATTTGAATTTCACTCTGGAAAGACCTCAGTGGCTTAATCTACCATAATTTTATTGAATTTTCCAGCATTTGGGGCCCGTTGCATTATTGCGCAAACTGCTCCAGTGACGACGGGGTTTTATTTTAGGGAGGGATCGAGAGGGCGCTGCTGACTCTGGAACTGCGGTTGGCGAGTTTGAGATGCAGGAGATCTGGAGGTCTTCAGACATCAGCGTGCCTGACGACGGGCCGTTCCCTCAAACTCCACGCGGCTGCGGCGCAGGGCCGCCATTTTGAGGTTTTCGGGTGTTGAGGTGATGGAGCTGGGGGGGTTGGAGGGGAGGAAACCCTGAGGTGACAGGATGTTAGAGATGGACAGCTGACAATGGTGGGGGGGTGGTGAATTCCGGAAAGGGGTGTTTGGGTACGGGGGTGGGGCTCGTTCCAGAGGAAAGAGGAGTGTCCCGTTACAAGGGTCAGGAATAGTCTGCCGACAGACAGCCAGAGACAGACAGACAGACAGACAGAGGGGCTGTCATCAGCATACCTCTGCAGGGACAAGGCGTAGGATCGGGTGTCGTCGCCCCCCCCCCCCAACTCTTCTTCACATCCTCTCTCTTCCTCTTCCTCGTCCATTGGACCACATTGATCAGCAGGCCTGACTCTGCCTACAGGTCCATAAACTGACCAACCCAGACTCACGTGGCTCACAGGCTGACCAATAGCACGCTCTCCTCACACCCGCAGACTAATCTGGGCCTCTCATTGGCCGTGTCCACTGCCCACGCTCGGACCACGAGCACCCGCATACCGCAGACACACGTTTACACACATGGACCGCGTCCACATCCTGCCCGCGTTCCATTCGCTAACTATATCCACACGTAATTCCTGACCATAATAAGACCACGACCACGTAGGCCTCATTCCTTGCTGGTTTAGTTCCTCATATGTCGTAACTAGAGCACACTTGGCCACTAATTACTCCTGTTGATTGACAAAGCCTAATGACGGATTGCTCCCAGATCCTTTGACTGTGGCGAAGCTGGGTGAAACATTCCCAGAATGCACCTCAAGCGCATTACATCACCTTAAAAATCACTTGGCAGACGCTCTTATCCAGAGCGACGGACAGTCGTGGAGAACATCAGTGTTAATCTCGGGAATACAACAGTGCTGCATCACCAAGAAGGCCCGTAGTCCTGTTTATAATCAATAACTCTAATGCTAACCTAACAAACAACAAACCTTATCGTAACTAATGCTTCGTCAGTTAATTTAACCAATCAGTCCTCTGGGTTTATTTTCTCACAGGTTTAGAAATGTGCTTCAAGAAAAGGAAGAGGCAACTTGCATTTTTAAAAATGCTTTTTTGGATGGAGATGACCAGACTCTAACAGTCCTAAGAGGCAGTTGAGCTAAATCAGTACGGTGACTGTCATCCGTGCCAAGCATGCAACACGCCTGCTGCTGTTAACCCAGCATGTCCGCTCTTAACCCAGCATGTCCGCTCTTAACCCAGCATGTCCGCTCTTAACCCAGCATGTCCCCTCTTAACCCAGCATGTCCGCTCTTAACCCAGCATGTCCGCTCTTAACCCAGCATGTCCGCTCTTAACCCAGCATGTCCGCTCTTAACCCAGCATGTCCGCTCTTAACCCAGCATGTCCGCTCTTAACCCAGCATGTCCGCTCTTAACCCAGCATGTCCGCTCTTAACCCAGCATGTCCGCTCTTAACCCAGCATGTCCGCTCTTAACCGCAAACCGGGCCCTCGCGAATGCGGTGATGAACTGCATGAGGATACCGTGTGAGAATTGGTCTGTTGAAGTTTAAGCAGCGAAAAGCCTATCGAAAATACAACATGTCCCAAACATGTTAGTGTTGCATTTAATTTTACCGATACTGTTATTTTGACGAAGTGTTTGGGATTGACTTTATAACCTGATACCTCTTCAATTCATTATAATTTTTTTTGTTTGCTCTGTGAACAATAACTCGGGCGTTGTTAGGTGTGTTTTACGTGTTGCCTGCTGTTTGTGGTGTGTTAAGGGCCTGTACCACCACGTTTAATGCAAATAAATATTTTAGAGGTCTGGTTTTGTGGCTGTCGTTTTGCCAATTATGGTTTGGGGCGGGGTTTAGGGAGCTGGACAGGGGCGACTTTGTTCCGAACAGCAGCCAGACGGGATGTGTGGGCGCATTAATTCCCCCCCCTCCAGCTTTGAGTCCCAGAAAAAGTATAGTTCCTGGTCTCTCATAACAGTGTGGGCCCTGCGGACCCCTGGGGGTCCCTGAAGGTACTGTAGGGGGTCCCTGGTCAGACTTAATATGCAATGACTCTATATATATTTGGGAAAATATTAAACCATTTTTTATATTTTAAATATAGCCCTTTTTAATGGGGGTCCCCTGGATGTTTTTGAGCCTGGGTAGGGGTCCCTGGATCAGAGAAGGTTGAACACCCCTGGTGTAGGCCAATACTATAATACTATTTTAAAACAATTTATTTGTCGAATTTTTTTCTCCCTGATTTGAAATAATAATTTGTGCCTGTTGAGTGAAGCTGTACCTGGATCACATGACCTCCTGAAATGAGTCACCTGCAGGACGGAGGCTGTTTCTACAGGTGAGGGCCGGTGCACATCAAAGGAGAGGTGCATCTCTCGCTCGTGTCCAATGGAACCTGTGTGAAGGTGGAAGTAATTAGCTGACCCAAGGAACCCTGGGTGAATTAAACCCAAACTATCCCTCATGTGACAAGGCCGGCTGTGTCCAGCTGTTACGGTCACAGTCGGCTAGCGTGGGTCTCGCCATCACACCGTGAACGACTGCTTTAGGCCGATGCTCCGTTCTAAAACCCCTCCCTGTTTTCTGAACACGCCACATTCGTGCAGATAACATGCGACTGCTAATTTCATGTTCGGCATCTCTGACGTGTGTTTAAGAGTCTGAAACAAATTAAAGGTTGCCGTTGAGCTTCTCGGTCGTGTAACTTTCGAAGTAATCCGTATTTACGTTTTTAGACATTTGGCAGACGCGCTTATCCAGAGAAACTTGCACTGCTTACATTTTTTACATAGTATCCATTCATACAGCTGGTTGTGCGCTGAAGCGATTGAGGTTAAAATGTCTCGCTCAAGGCAACAGCAGTGCTACTTACGAGCTTCAGCTTCCTAACCATTATACTACACTGCTTAAAGAGGATTGACGTCGTTTTTCAGTGTGCGCTTGCTTTCTGGGATTCAGTTCTGGGTTTCACAGCGGTTAGAAAGCTTTATGGTGAATGAAGGCCATAGGCTTCAGTTATACACCCTTGAGAAAGACGTTGCCGCGGGAGGCCGCCGTGTTCTGTTCCGGTCGTGTGTCACAGGGGCCAGCGGGTCATTATGACATTATTAGTTCCAGTTCCGGAACCCTGAAATCTATCTTCAAGATCTGAAATCAACTCTTCATGTGTGTGTGCGTGCGTGCGTGCGTGCTTGCGTCAGTGCGTGTGTGTACATGTGTGCGTGCGTGCGTGCGTGCGTGCGTGCGTGTGCGGGCGCCTCCTCCGGGGAATATCCACATGCACTGCATTAATTGTTATAAAGGAGGAGAAAGTTTCTGGGAAAGTGGTCATGGACCATTCTGGAATACCTCATTGAGCCCAGGGGAAATTACGTTCATGCGAATTTACTGATTTTAATATGTTTTTGTTTACCGTGTCTGACTGAACCAGATGCGACAACATTAAAAACCCTCCTGAAGGCCATATGGATATCAAAGGAAATATTCTCTTAACTGGGCTTGAAATTTGTCCTTTTGCACTTGAACGCTTGATTTATTGGTCCTCAGTCAGCATATGAGAAATCATTTCATGTGCCCTGCTCCTGAATAAAATAGCCCAAAGGGCATTATTCTACCTCCACAGCGTGGAAGTGCTTCAAAGTGCTCTTATATCATATACCCTTCGCAGTCAGGACTCTTCACTAAACAACACGATGTGCAAATATTCCCATACCATGTGAAAGAAGAGCTGTCTTTTGTATGTGTCCGTGTATCGTGCCTTCTTGCTTTTAGCGATGCGGTATTAGCCTTCTGTAGTGATTTGTATTGTATATAAAGTTAGCTGCACAGGCCTGGAGTTTCCCTCTGCAGTGTGGAGACGGACTTGTTTTGAAAAAAGGTAGAAGGAAACTTTCCAAGGTTCTCGTGTCTCGTCCTCATCAACACTCCTGGATGTTTTTAAAAAGTTTTTTTTGTTGTCAGGGAGTTCCCCATGGGGTGAGAGTGAGATAAATACATGCAGAGCCACAAGCACGCAAGTGCGTGCTCTCTCTCTCTCTTTCTTTCTCTCTCTCATGCACACACACACACACACACACACACACACAGACATACACACCCACATGCATACCTGCAAAAAATGTCTGTTAGACTTCATTAACACAGCCTCATTATTACAAGAATAACAAGAAGGCTGTGTGTGTAGAACTAAGGCTGTGTGTGTAGAACTAAGGCTGTGTGTGTAGAACTAAGGCTGTGTGTGTGTAGAACTAAGGCTGTGTGTGTGTAGAACTAAGGCTGTGTGTGTAGAACTAAGGCTGTGTGTGTAGAACTAAGGCTGTGTGTGTGTAGAACTAAGGCTGTGTGTGTAGAACTAAGGCTGTGTGTGTGTAGAACTAAGGCTGTGTGTGTAGAACTAAGGCTGTGTGTGTGTAGAACTAAGGCTGTGTGTAGAACTAAGGCTGTGTGTAGAACTAAGGCTGTGTGTGTAGAACTAAGGCTGTGTGTGTGTAGAACTAAGGCTGTGTGTGTAGAACTAAGGCTGTGTGTGTGTAGAACTAAGGCTGTGTGTAGAACTAAGGCTGTGTGTGTAGAACTAAGGCTGTGTGTGTGTAGAACTAAGGCTGTGTGTGTGTAGAACTAAGGCTGTGTGTGTAGAACTAAGGCTGTGTGTGTGTAGAACTAATGCTGTGTGTGTAGAACTAAGGCTGTGTGTGTGTAGAACTAAGGCTGTGTGTGTAGAACTAAGGCTGTGTGTGTGTAGAACTAAGGCTGTGTGTGTAGAACTAAGGCTGTGTGTGTGTAGAACTAAGGCTGTGTGTAGAACTAAGGCTGTGTGTGTAGAACTAAGGCTGTGTGTGTGTAGAACTAAGGCTGTGTGTGTAGAACTAAGGCTGTGTGTGTGTAGAACTAATGCTGTGTGTGTGTAGAACTAAGGCTGTGTGTGTAGAACTAAGGCTGTGTGTGTGTAGAACTAATGCTGTGTGTGTGTAGAACTAAGGCTGTGTGTGTGTAGAACTAAGCATATTCAAGAAGACGGAACACTTCAGCTTTTTTACACTTACCATACGCACTTACCATACGCACTGTGTCCCAAAAACCGTTACCATCTACACTTACCATACGCACTGTGTCCCAAAAACCGTTACCATCTACACTTACCATACGCACTGTGTCCCAAAAACCGTTACCATCTACACTTACCATACGCACTGTGTCCCAAAAACCGCTACCATCTACACTTACCATACGCACTGTGTCCCAAAAACCGTTACCATCTACACTTACCATACGCACTGTGTCCCAAAAACCGCTACCATCTACACTTACCATACGCACTTACCATACGCACTGTGTCCCAAAAACCGCTACCATCTACACTTACCATACGCACTGTGTCCCAAAAACCGTTACCATCTACACTTACCATACGCACTGTGTCCCAAAAACCATTACCATCTACACTTACCATACGCACTGTGTCCCAAAAACTGCTACCATCTACACTTACCATACGCACTGTGTCCCAAAAACCGCTACCATCTACACTTACCATACGCACTTACCATACGCACTGTGTCCCAAAAACCGCTACCATCTACACTTACCATACGCACTGTGTCCCAAAAACCATTACCATCTACACTTACCATACGCACTGTGTCCCAAAAACCGCTACCATCTACACTTACCATAGGCACT
Organism: Ilyophis sp. 1 JC-2022; assembly: GCA_022702515.1. NCBI lineage: Eukaryota > Metazoa > Chordata > Actinopteri > Anguilliformes > Synaphobranchidae > Ilyophis > Ilyophis sp. 1 JC-2022. Next base: position 7,084,426 of record CM040397.1, read on the forward strand.
GTGTCCCAAAAACCATTACCATCTACACTTACCATACGCACTGTGTCCCAAAAACCGCTACCATCTACACTTACCATACGCACTGTGTCCCAAAAACCGCTACCATCTACACTTACCATACGCACTGTGTCCCAAAAACCGCTACCATCTACACTTACCATACGCACTGTGTTCCAAAAACCGTTACCATCTACACTTACCATACGCACTGTGTCCCAAAAAACCCTACCATCTACACTTACCATACGCACTGTGTCCCAAAAAACGCTACCATCTACACTTACCATACGCACTGTGTCCCAAAAAACGCTACCATCTACACATACCATACGCACTGTGTTCCAAAAACCGCTACCATCTACACTTACCATACGCACTGTGTCCCAAAAAACGCGACCATCTACACTTACCATACGCACTGTGTTCCAAAAAACGCTACCATCTACACTTACCATACGCACTGTGTTCCAAAAACCGCTACCATCTACACTTACCATACGCACTGTGTCTCAAAAAACGCTACCATCTACACTTACCATACGCACTGTGTCCCAAAAACCGCTACCATCTACACTTACCATACGCACTGTGTCCCAAAAACCGCTACCATCTACACTTACCATACGCACTGTGTCCCAAAAACCGCTACCATCTACACTTACCATACGCACTGTGTTCCAAAAACCGCTACCATCTACACTTACCATACGCACTGTGTCCCAAAAAACGCTACCATCTACACTTACCATACGCACTGTGTCCCAAAAAACGCTACCATCTACACTTACCATACGCACTGTGTCCCAAAAAACGCTACCATCTACACATACCATACGCACTGTGTTCCAAAAACCGCTACCATCTACACTTACCATACGCACTGTGTCCCAAAAAACGCGACCATCTACACTTACCATACGCACTGTGTTCCAAAAAACGCTACCATCTACACTTACCATATGCACTGTGTTCCAAAAACCGCTACCATCTACACTTACCATACGCACTGTGTCTCAAAAAACGCTACCATCTACACTTACCATACGCACTGTGTCCCAAAAACCGCTACCATCTACACTTACCATACGCACTGTGTCCCAAAAACCGCTACCATCTACACTTACCATACGCACTGTGTCCCAGAAACCGCTACCGTCTAAATTAACATACGCACTGTGTTCCAAAAACCGCTACCATCTACACTTACCATACGCACTGTGTCCCAAAAAACGTTACCATCTACACTTACCATACGCACTGTGTCCCAAAAACCGCTACCATCTACACTTACCATACGCACTGTGTTCCAAAAAACGCTACCATCTACATGTTTTTCCACACATGACCTGCCAGTAATGACTCCCATATTACATTATAGTGACCCATGTGTTTCGGATATTAAAAATCAACACAAGAGGGCTAATGTTCCTGCCGGGGGATGGTACGGCCGGTGGGGGTGGCGGGGTCCTTGTGTTGGCACAAGCGTCCCGCTGGGTTATTTTATCGCACTGGACTAATAGGCTGACAGATTGGGGTTCTGATGAGGTGCCCAAAATTCCCCATTTCCTTTTCCTGTTAGCCGCAATGCAGCGTTTGGCTAATGACTGGGGTGAAAGAACTAGCAGCTCTTAGGGAGAACCTCTCCTAAAATTCCCCTCCTCAGTTCCCCCAAAATAGGTTAACGGGACAGTTCTCCGTAAAAATCTATGTCAGTTATTAATCATCTTACCTCCAGAAATCTCTTTTGACCCAACAATGACAGCGGATCTTTTCTCGTTAGATAGTCCATCCAAAAGGCTTCCCAAGGCCTCGTTTCCAAAATGAATGGAAGTCTATGGATGAGGAAAAGCCAGCTTGAGGTTCAGCTTTACAAACTCTGACGTGCCAAAAATAATACAAAACAAATGACATTGTTTGTGAAAGTGAGCCTGTGTGTGCAGGTACAGCCATGACCGTTTGGATGGGACATCTTAAATGATCTGTTTCTCATTATAAATCATCTACTTGCTTACATAAGCTACAGTTCCTAGCCAGTCACACATGCAAATTATGAAAACATTTTTTACTTTATCCAATAATGTCTTCACAAAGCCAAATTAGGCTATTTTTTTGAGTGGGGATTTATTGCTCAGGTTGGGTTGTACTTGGAATCAGCACAGGAACACGTTTCGGTTGAGGGTTTTTTTTTTTTTGGTTTGGAGTAGCCCTGACCTGCCCCCCCCCCCCACCCCCACCCCCTCCAGGTTCAGGGTTAGGCATCTGGTTTTGGGGTTTTGGGGTACCACCTCTACATGGCATGCTCCTCTCTACCCTGCATTGTCAATACTCAGGGCCGCCCAGAACAGAGGCCCATGGCAGACCTCTGATTGACGGCCTCTCTGATCAAAGCCCCCCCCCTCTCCTCTGTGATTGACAGCGGTGGAAGGCCATAGCCTTTGCTCCATGCTCTGTGCTGACCCCACGCTTTGTGATTGCGGGGCGGGGCGGGGGACAGGGGCGGACTGGGGGAATTAATCCGCTGTGCCTCTCCATTGGCCCGGAGGTCCCGCGCATCGGTGACACCCCGCCGTTTTTCAGGGGTGGGGGGAGGAAACGGGATTATTGCATGGCGAGGACAGATGGATGCCGTTTCTCATCGTGGTAATAACGTCTGACCTCGCAGCTGGGCCGGGGAGGGCCCTCCACAGGAGCACGGGGGGCAGGCAAATTCCAGCGGAGAAGTTAAAAGAGACCTCATCATTACAATAATGGAAATTAACCTCTGCCTCTAACCTTCAGAAATACGTACAAGAAATAATAACATCAGTCATGGCTGCAGCCTACACCAGTCGACTTAAGAATGAATGACCTTCACACATCGCCCCTTCGGACCCCCACAGCAAAAATCATGTTTTCCCACTCATATTTTACAGTAGTAGATTGACTGCTTATTTTAGTCTGGCAGTGGTCATGTTTGGCAGAGGTCTCCTAGCGCCTCGTCCGTTAATAGTATCACGGAACAAATATGTGGAGGACCCAACTGGGTGTCCAGAGCACGGGACCAGGCCCGCACATGAGCCTTTCTGATTTCAGTGTCTAATGCCGGCCTGCAGACTGGTCCTGACAAGAGAGCCTTTTTGTCCCAAAACCCCGGAGATATCCCTCAACTAGAACCCCAAAGATATCCCTCAGACTAAACCCCGGTGATATCCCTGAGACTAAACCCCAGAGATATCCCTGAGACTAAACCCTGGTGATATCCCTCAACTAGAACCCCAAAGATATCCCTCAGACTAAACCCCGGTGATATCCCTGAGACTAAACCCCAGAGATATCCCTGAGACTAAACCCCAGATATATCCCTCAGACTACACCCCAGATATATCCCTCACCCATAACCCCTCAAGGCAAGACAGCAGGCCGCTATGTCCCGGGGGCACCTTTGGAAAGCACCACAGCTACCTCCTGTATCACCACACAGTTCACCTGGTCACCTGGTCACCTGCTGCAACAGCTCCTCTTGTTTGCCTCTTTGTTCTCTTTTTACTGGTCCACCTCTCTCTCTCTCTCTCTCTCTCTCTCACCGGCTGGGACGAGGAGAGAATCGTTCGTGCTTGTCGAGCTCACCGTTCCTCCTGGTCGCTCTTCGCATTACTGAAGACCAAAGCCATTGATCTCCAACATCTGCAACAGCAGGTCTGCTTCTAGTTAATGCTGTTTGAGTGTTTCTAGCCCCTGGGCCTCCTCCTCTCTCAAGGGCCCTACCTGACGTCCGGCTCTGGGGAGTGGGGGTGACTGGGGAGAGCCGTGCACGGGGGACGTACGTGTCCATACTGATACTGAGGCGCTACCACAGCACCACTCTGTCTGCCTTTGACTTGAACACCAGTTGGATTTCACTGGAAAGCAATGTTGAGGGGGGGGGGGGGGGTGTGAAACCAGAGGGGATTGGCTGTCAGTAGGCATAGGGGGGAGTCAAAGGTCATGTCAAAGTTCAAGAATGAGCGAGGCACCGTTACCAGTCACCGTTACTCCTCACTATGACACCGGAGAGTCTGTACTTCAGTCTGTGAGAGAAAGATGGCCTATCCTTCGTACACACTGAGCAAGAACACTCGTCCTCTTTAAATAAATACCGCCGCTGAAGAATTACAAATGGCTAATAATACTCGAGCCTGGAGCCAGTACTTGGCAACTGTTTTAAATTAAACGCGTTAATGAACGTTCTCTTCGTGCACTCGACTTCTGTTTGAAGTGTTTGACAACCTGTTGATTAATAAGTCTCGTCTCAGACAGCAACAGTGGGACTGTAAAAATATACCAGGTTAATGTATGGATCTCACACGGAGTAGGAAATGTTTGAGGAGGAAAGGATAGCGTCAGTACTTAATTAGACGTTCCTCGCGTCTTTATCATTGTGCTCCACACACAAGCATGACTAATGACATCCATAAATCTAATGCAAGGGAGTCTGCTTCAGGGAGTGTGTGTGTCTGTGTGTAACTTGCCTGTATCTTTGTGTTTTTTTGTGTGCGTACAAGTGTCAACTTGTGTGTCAGTGTGTGTGTCTCTCTGAGTGTGTGTAGATGCATATATGCTTGTGAATGTGTGTATATATATATATATATATATATACATTATATATATATATATATATATATATATATATATATATATATACAGTATGTGTTCATATGTTCTTGTGAATTTGTGTGAGCGTGTGCGTGTGCGTGTAGTTCTCATGGCCCTGTGGCCTGGAGGGCAGCCAATCAAATGTGGCAACAGAGAATTAATTAATTAGACTGAATAAAATCAGAAGGCAAAATGAAAGCAAGGAGAAATCTGCAGAAAGGGATTATCTTTACTTTAACTTTACTCTTCCTTTGTGGCTGGCCTGAGGTCAGGACGTCCGCATGCAGACAGTTTTCTTTTTGTTCTGTATGTCTGATCATTTAATCGCTTTCTCTGATAATTTAATCACTTTATTCTCTTCCTATTTAAGTCCCCAGCTAGTGTAATAAAAATCGAATCAGCAAGAGTCTTTTCCAGACACACATTTCCTCCGCTGTGGGAAGAGTTTGATGCCTTGCAGATAAGTGAAGACTGATTTGCATAAAGACGTCTCAGAAAAACCAGGTTTGGTGGGGTGGGGTTGGGGTGGGGGGGGGCAGTGTTGGTGCAGTTGCAGGCAGGGGTCACAGTCTGCAGTCTGCAGTCCCACATCAGAAAATGGCTCAAATAAACCGGAGATCTGTTCAATCGTCTACCCCCAGGCACGGCACGAACATAAACATTTATGAGAAGACATCCTGTGGCTTTTATCCTCTGAGAATCATTTTATCCAGTTAATTATTGGACATTTTGGGCTCGATTTACTAAGACCTTTAGCGTGTGTAAAACCTTTTAGCACATGCAAAACTAATAACACAACCAGTGATTGGTGCAAAACAAATACCATGACCAATCATTGGTCATGTTATTGGCTTTGTGTGTACTGAAGGGTTTTGCACATGCTAAAGGTCTTAGTAAATCAAGCCCTTATTGTGTAACACAGATTACCAAACTTAGGCAAATTATTAGTGAATTGTGTGTGCAGAAGGGTCCTGGGACACTCATGCAGGAATGAAGTGCTTGTATGTATTTGAGAGCAAAAGAACAAAGAGTAACAGGAACAGTACTCAATTTTATTATATATTATACAATATTATTGTGTATTCTTATTATTATTTTAACCTATCACATCACAGCATCGCTGAGAAGGTCCAGAAACCTTTGAGGGTGTCTCGTAAGTTTAGTCTGCATGCCACTGATAGGCCACGTAATTTGCACGTTTACACAAACCACCGTAATGCTGAGCCAGATGTTATCAGCCGCGAGCACGTTGTTGCGAATAAGGTCGCCTTTCAAGACGTGTAATTATCAAAGCAGGGTCCTGCCCTCTCGGGCAGAAAGGGAGTCGCCGGTCATGTTGCACGGGAGTCGTATTTTGGTTACCTGGGAGATCTCTATCTCTGACACGGCTCGAGGTTCCTGCCCTCGTACGCCCAAGATTAGACGCCCGGAGAGCGCCGCCATTTGGTCCCCATTTGCAGGTCTCTAGTGAAGAGGGGCTCGAGTGTCTCTTGTAATCAGGCACTGTTATTGGCACCTGATGTGTCAGGTTGACTTTGTCTGAGTGCTTTTTCTCGCTGCTCCTGTCGCTGTAACCTCAGAAGCTTCAGTAACCTGGGGTCTCTGAGCCCCCCATCTCTGAGCCCCCCCATCTCAGAGCCCCCCATCTCTGAGCCCCCCCATCTCAGAGCCCCCCCATCTCAGAGCTGTGCCTCCTTGTTCCTCGTATTACCGCTCCTCGTATTAGAAGGGGAAAGACCCGTTTTTTTCTCGCCGCAGAAGCACAAAGTGGAGGGAAAGTGTGTCTGGGAGTGGGCGAACCCCTGGAGGCGACGGAGATACTGTTTATTTTCGTTTAAGGCTCGGGGCGATCTGGGACGGCTGACAGAGGCTCGCTTTGACTCAACTCACCGTGGACTGTTGTGGTGCATTGTGGGAGATGAGTCTGGCAACATGGCATGCTATCTGACTATAGCTTAGATAGCAGGCGAACATGGCCCTGGTCAGAAAACGTTACAGAATGCATTAAGACTTGTGTTAATAGCCCAAGCCAATGAAAACAGTCTTTCTCCAGTTCACAGTAAAATGTCCAGTGTTAATTCAACTCTAACAGTGTACATATGAGCCTAATCTGTCCATTTTGCTGTGAATTTACTGTGTTGGGTTTTGATGTGAGGAAGAACCACAGGCCGTCTGAAATTCTGCTTGGCTGTCGATGGCAGTATTGAAGCTTTAAGCCATTGGTCAGGCAACTTGGATTGTCGTTGCCGTAACCGACCAAGTTTTACTCCATACTAATCCATTCATGGCAGCATGGCGTTCTTTGTCTGTTGATGTTGACCACTTTTAAATGTCTTTTGTAAAACATTTAAAAATATTGATGTCGTTGTTTAATATTCTTTAAATTGGCAACTAGCTGATACGACATCTAGGTAATCTTTTGTTTATTTTGAAATCATAGCTGAATCATATTATTCCAAACAAAAATATGAAATTAGAATTTTTGGGTTCACTTGTCATTTAATGCTGTCCAAATGTGCCAATCTGTAGTTTTCTATGTGGGCTGTTTCATATTCCGCCTTCTGCCAGGATGGGCGAGACAGAGCCCTCGATCTAAGTGAGTTTGATCGGGTTTCTTATCACGCTTAAGTGCTCGTGTAATTTGAGGCCGCGGGTTTCGGAGAAGGCCTTTTGGCAGCGCTCTTATTTTGGCGTGTCTCGTGAGCACGGCCGCTCCAAAAATAAAACTGACAATGTGCGCTGGAATTTCCACACAGAAATGCAATGCCAGGGTTTTGTTTTCCTTCTGAGGAAATATATATTAAACCCGTCGAGCTGAGAGGACAGGCGTGCGACCGCGCATGCATGCGCTTTGAGTTTTACATACAGTATACTCACCATATAGACACATGCGTGTTGGGTTGTGAGTTGCACAAGCAGGCATTGAATTGGGAGTAAGATTGATTCCATAAATGTTTAATGCATTTATCGGATGTTCTTACCAAGAGTCACCGACACAAATTATATTATTTTTACCTATAATCCATCACAGCTGGATATATACTTCTTTATATCTACCCTCACTGCACCCCCTATCCCCCCAACAGCAGCCCTGTTTTAGGGTTATTTGAGTTCTGGGGGAGACGGGTGCTGACAGCTGTCAGGTCGTGATAGGGTTTGACGGTTTGTCTGTTTGTCAACAGGGGCTTGGGTTGCCTGTTGCTGTAGAAAAAAGTGCAACTTGCATTTACATTTTAAATGAGGGGATTAAGACACGCTGAGTGCTCGGAGAGACATGCATACGGTATAAACAGCTCGGACTGTGTTTGTGTTTGTGTTTGTTAGCGTCTCGTTTACAGTTTCATGTCATGCCGTCTCGAGTGTGAGAAGTCGTTAGGCGGAGATGGCGCTCCACTATCGAGGCTGGCTCCACCTGTGTCCTCTTGAAAATCCATCGTTGTCTTGGTAACGCTCGTACGACAGAAAAAAAACATACCCACAATCCTCCACACTGACGGTCACGAAACTGCACGGCCACTGTAAATGTTTGCCGCGTTTCTTGTATAAATAGTTATCTCCCGTTACTGGACCCCCCCAACCCAAGCTTCCGTCGTCAGCGTTTATTTTTGTATTAAGACCCCCGGCCCCCCGGCACACCTGTCCCAGTTTACGGAAGCATAAAATGGGGGGCGGAGCTGTTGTCCTGTTGACTGTCGGACCAGCCATACTGTAGCTCCAAAGAGCACGACTCTTTCCTGGCGGTTTTCCAAACGCCATAGGATGGGATGCTGTTCCCGTGGGTCTAGGCCAGAATGTTGATGACAGGAGAGGACGTGTGCCGGAGCGTTTATACCTTCGGGTTGGATACCAGCGGAAACGGACCCAGACTACCGCCAGACGCAAATTCACACACTTGGGCTTTGTATTTGGGCAAAATCCGTTGATCCGAATGATTTTTATGCGTATACACCATAAGTATTAAATGTGACTTTTTTGCATTTTTCAAGAAATCTAATGTGTTTCATAAAAAGCATGACAAATGTGGGGGCTTGTGAGATAAGGAACGACGCGGCGTCTACCTTTCCCTCACGGGAAAATAAAAGGAATTCTATGTTGGCATATCTGTTCAGTCGCGCGTTGTGAAGACTGAGTGTGAGACAGATGATCACTTTCAAAGGAAAATGCACAAGCCAGATCTGAGTCCCTTTCTCCGTCAGTGTTGTAGATCTAAATATGGGGAGATGTGAGGCGATTGGTGGAAACCTTAAGAATTATGTATTTTTATGAAATGTGTATCTCAAGAATTCATTGGAGGTCCTTTGTAATTATTTTTATAGAAACTGGTATGAGCTGGAACCGGTTACACAACTCGCAGCCTTCATAAATCACAATAAAACCAGAGGTCTGCTACATTTATAGAGGTGCAGCTCCATGTGAAAGATATCAGCTCTTATTCAACCTCAGTTATTTATTATTATACAAATGTATCATCTACCCCAGAGAGGCAACACTGCACTTTCTTCTGGATAAACAGACACTTTGATGTTTCTTATGAACCCTAAAGAAACGTTCCAGTCGCCTCTGTTTCTTGTTATGAACTCTGGATACGATGCAAATTTATGAATATTTTGCATTTCCAACTAAAGGGACTAAGAATTATGTTTTTGTTTTTTTTGGAGGGATATTCTTGCACTCTCAGCATTTGTGTGTGTGTGTGTGTGTGAGTGTGTGTGTGTGTGTGTGTGTGTGTGTGTGTGTGTGTGTGTGTGTGTGAGAGAAAATTACTGCATATTCGTATAAAAATGGAATTCGTCTTATGTGTATGCATGGTAACCTTTTTTGAAATGTGTCTGCCGGAGACTAAATCAACGTTTTTATTCAGGTCACGTATGGTATGACCTTATATTTTTTCACTCTTTTCTTCAAAGATTCAAAGCGGCATCATAAATGGACATATGGTGGTAAACTCTATGTAAAATTCAGGCCTGGGAGCTGAGTGTGTGTTTAATTTTCTGTTCATACATATGCCTTGTAGAACACACACACGTGCACATGCACACATAGACATATACGCACACTCATATTTAATTGCCATTGCAGTGAGTTTCTTCTCTGAACGCTCTGTGTTCCAGCTCTTTACCGTGTACTCCTGATACCAGACAAAGCCCCTCCTTATTTGGAGCTTTTAGAAGTGGTGTGGGGCCTGGGGCCCCTTGGACATGTGTGGGCCCTGATGTGGGGCCTGGGGCCCCTTGGACATGTGTGGGCCCTGATGTGGGGCCTGGGGCCCCTTGGACATGTGTGGGCTCTGATGTGGGGGTGGGGTGGTGAGGAGGCTAAGCTGCAACACACCGCCGGCCGTCTGATTGGATTGAAATCAAATTCATTGTCCCGGTCGCTGCTCATTTCCTGTCTCTCACAGCTCTCTGACTCCACCCCCCTCTGCCCCCACGCCGGGCGGGATCAGGGCCTCGCTGTGCACCACAGGAAGGTGTGTTTTAAAGAGGGGGGCGGGGGTCAGAGGTCACTGCATCACTGCATGTGATGGATGGGACAGGACTTGAGTGGGGGGCGTGTCTTTGGCACGAGATGATGAGGTCTCAATTGACGGGATTACAGGCTGGTTCCTGGAGGTCAGAGGTCATGTTTGGCTTGGTTTGGCTTTTACGGGACCTGTGGCTGACAATGGAGCACAGCTTGACAAAGCCCTCTGACAGCCAAGTTCAAGCGGCCATGTTTGTGAATTTATAAATACCCGTTCGCTGTACACTGTCACACACAGGGGGGAAATGCTGGGGCAGAGCACGCGGAGTTTTCTTTCGGTTTTAGCCTGGCTGTTACCTTGTGGAACTGTCAGAGACGGCCAGTCCTGCAGGTGGGGTGGGGTTTTTTCTCCCCAGAACTTCTCAGAACGAGCATTGAAACCTCTCTGCGCTTAAATTCTTTTACCAGATACAAAAACGAAAAACAAAAAAAGAGTTTAAACCAGGGAATACCGTGTGATGCTTTCAAACAAAGTTTCCATTGCGATTAAACAGAGGAGCGTTCACACGCGTGTTTGTGCTCTTCTCTTGTACTGAGGGAGGAAAGGGCATAGATGCGTGGGGGGTGAGGGTGGGGGGGAAATGCTCACTCTCCCAAATTTGGCCGGATTTCGCTGTGCAGAGCAGAGAAATCCAAAACAATTTAAGAAGCAGAAACATCATTATGAGACGGCCCTATAAGCAATCCCACGGTTGTTTGTTTGGGGAGAATGTGCGTGCCGCAGAGCTCACCGATCAATATGCACAGACTGCAGGGACACGCAAATACACAAGACTGGCTTTCTTTTTTCTGTGTGGGGGGGGGGGATAAATATTTAGACTTTCTCTTTGATGTATAAACAGCCCTGGTGAAAGTTGTCATGAGGGGGACAGGGGGCATCGGAGAACACCTTCTTCGAGGGAACCGTCCCGCAGAGGGGATTTGGGCTCTTAACCCGATTGCTCACACACCCCGTTTCCTCCCTGTGAATGCGGTGACATGGGGGGGGGGGGGGGGCTCTTATCTCCGAACGGGATCTCCATAGCTTTGCTCAGGGCTGCGTACGGGATGGGATGGGACGGGACGGGGGGGTGGGGGGGAGGGGACAGGGGTGCGGTGTAAAGCCCTGGATTAAGCCCCATCCTGTCAGAGAGGGAGGGGCAGGATTCCGGTCAACGGTCCCCTTGTTCCATTCCTGCTGACTAGGAGCTGTCCATCATGCACACGGATGCAACTAAGCAGTTCACCAGGGTTTACCGTCTCCAGTGCAATGCTCATGTTTCATTTCTTGTTTTTAAACTTTAATTTAGTCTCAAGCCCCAGTTAAGTATGCAGGTTTTTTTATTTAACCTTTATTTATACAGGTCGGGCTGACTGAGTGAGCACGCTTGCTTTTTTACAGCATCGCCCTGGTAACGCCCCCCTAATTGGCCTAACCTGCATGTCTTTGCATAATTATGATTATTGTGAACAGAGCAGCCCCTGGGCTGTCCTTTAATATTCCAGCTTTATGTTTGTTACTGTGACTCAGTTTCACGTGTTAGCGGTTCAGTTCCGTGGCTCAGCTCCTGTTTATTGCATCCTCAGAGCTGAGGCCAAGTCCCGTGCGTGCGTGCGTGCGTGCGTGCGTGCGTGCGTGCGTGCGTGCGTGCGTGTGTGAGTGTGTGCATGAGTGTACGTGAGTGTACATGTTTTTGTGAGAGTGTGCGTGAGTGTGCGTGAGTGTGCTTGAGTGCGCGTGAGTGTACGTGTGTTTGTGAGAGTGAGTGTGTGAGTGTGTGAGTGTGCGTGATGTGAGGGCGTGAGTGTGTGAGTGTGCATGATGTGAGTGTGTGAGTGTGTGAGTGTGTGAGTGTGCGTGATGTGAGGGCTTGAGAATGCCGGCTCTCTGTTTATTTACACAAAGAGCTTCCCATCTTGAGCGAAGACAGGTGCTCGTCCTTCAGCTTTACGGGAGAGATTCTGCCGTGCGGCTCTTCCTCCTCCGTGACGTTGCCGTTTGGTGTTTCGCACGCCTGCGTACATCGTGTCTCTCCAGATGCATAAAGCTAGGACTGGCCGTACACACTGCGCAGGTGACATCACACCTGTGGGGCCTACTCTGCGTTCCCGCCCAAACCCTCAACCTGTCAGGCACAAAATGGGCGAACTTCCAGGAATCCGCTGTAATTTCCTCCTTCAGAATCTGTGTTTTTTTTTAGGCCACACTCCCATCTCCAGTCTCTCTCGCTCACTCTGATAGTAAAGATATCAAACACTCAGCTTGGCCTGACCTGTCGTACATGGCCGATGATGAGACCGAATTGCTCCTGGCTGGTGCGTCATTCATGTTGCGGGGCTGGTGGGTGGTGGGAGGGCGTAATTTGTCATCCTATTCCACTTAATTAAATTCCTCCGTACTGCAAGTATGGGAGCGTTAATCTGTTTGGCTGTTTTTATTCAACCTTGTTTTTGAAAACCATAAAGGTCGATTGGGAGGCAGTTTAATGTGATTGTTCTCCGCGGGGGGTGGTGGGTGGGTATTCCCAGGCGTTTACACCAGGCGGACACGTGTGTCACTTACAGCACAACCATGAGACCCTTATCCTAGTGCGCACTATTCTAGTGCACACTGCAATCCCTTATTCTAGTGCACATTGTGAACCCTTATTCTAGTGCACACTATGAACCGTTATCCTAGTGTACTCTATGAAGTTGAACCCTTATATTAGTGCACACTGAACCCTTATCTTAGTTCACACTGCAATGTCCTGCTCCTAGTGTACACTCTGCGACGCCATTAACGACATCCACGCTCTCATCCACCTCTTTGTTGTTCTGCTCTCATAAAAATAACACATTATAAAAATGTTGCATTATCATGGGAACACAAAACTGTTTCCTCACAAACCTAGAATGGTGTGTTTGCAGCTCTTTTGTGTGGCGTCCAAAGTAAACAGCGGGTTTTTGACTAAACGGGTCAAAACGAGTCGTTTTAAACTAGACGTTTAAGGGCCACTCAGGACCAGCGGCTGTTGATCCCGCGGGTTTTTGCCACCGAACCAAACAATCTGGCAACCTTCTCCTCCCGTCGAGCACTCCCATCGAGTGAAGAAACCTCAGTATAAAGGCAGTTCTGAATGGGCCCCCAGCATCTTGTGAGATTGAATGCTTCTTATTACTAGCGGACCGACCACAAGATTTTATTTATTCATTTGTGTCTTGTTTGTTTCAGAGATGTTTTCTTCTTCGGCTCCGTGGTGTATGACAGAGCGGAGAGGAAGGTGCGGTCTGTGCTTATTTACACTGAAGGACACTTTCGTTTATTCACGTGTGTCTTGCTTGTCTCTGTCCCTCGGCTGCGTGTATGACGGAGCAGAAAGGAAGGTGCGGTTCGCGTTTATTTACGCCGAAGGACACTTTCATTTTAAAGAAATGAAGACAAGCTTTGTTATTCTCAGAAGATTTCAGTCCTGTGAGTCTCGTTCTCATCACTGTGTTTGTTTGTGTGTGAGAGTGAGCGAGAGGGAAAGAGAGAGAGAGAGAGAATAAGGGCGTAAGATTGTACTAAAAGGCCCTTGTAACTACTGGGGTTTTACCACATGTGTTCTGCACAGAGCTGCTGGTCTGTTGTGTGTTCCCAGAGGCTTCCAGCAGAGAACAACCTTTTATTTTTTGTTTTTCTTGTTGTGTTGCATTTTGTAGCCCTCTTTGCTGTTCCTAATAAACCCAGACTGCCTCCTTACCCGAATACACCCGCCCCCCGCCGACCACACACACACACACACCCAAATACACCCGCCCCCCACCCGGCACACACACACACACACACACACACACACCCGAATACACCCGCCCCCCGCCGACCACACACACACACACCCGAATACACCCGAATACACCCGCCCCCCACCCGGCACACACACACAAACACACACACACACACACACCCGAATACACCCGCCCCCCACCTGGCACACACACACACACACACCCACATACACCCGCACCCCGCCGACCACACACACACACACCCGAATACACCCGAATACACCCGCCCCCCGCCGACCCCACACACACACACACACACACACACACACACCCGAATACACCCACACACATACACACACACACACACACCCGAATACACCCACCCGCCACACACACACACACACACACACACACACACACCCGAATACACACACACACACACACACACACACCCGAATACACCCGAGACCCTCCAACAAAACACACACACACACACACACATACACACACACACACACACACACACACACAAACACACACACACACCCGAATACACCCGCCCCCCACCCGGCACGCACACACACACACACACTCACACACACCCAAATACACCCACCCCCCGCCCGCCACACACACACACACACACACACACACACACACACAGGTAAACATATACACACACACACGCACACACACGCACACACACACACACATAGGTAAACATATACACACATACACAAAAACACACACACAGGTAAACATATGCACACACACACAGATAAATAAACACACACACACACACACACGTAAACACATGCACAATGACACACACACACACACACACGCTCTCACACACACACACACACACACAAATAAACACACACACAGGTAAACACATGCACAACCCTACAGAGCACAAGTGTGCAGTATAAAGCACACAGAGTTGCTCTGAATGGTTCCCTAATGTGACACATGGCCGGCCTGTTTGTACAGCGAGGAGGAACTGTGGAGGATTAAGCAGCTTGCGCTCCCCGCTCCAGCTTGCTTTGTGTCTTACGGCTGTCACAACAGCTCAGTCCAGTCACAAACAGCAGGGAGAGGGAGAGAGAGAGGGAGAGAGACGGGCATGAACCAGCAGGTTTACACTTTAAATGTTTTTCAGAATAATAAGACGTGCCAAATATCCACAGGGGAGCAATTATGGGAGAGGGATTAAAAACATTTTACCTCACTTCATTAGAAGAAGAAATGTCACATTGTGGGACACAGTCCAATCAGAGCTACATTACTGCCCACATGAGAAGCCTCGTTTCATTAGTATTGTGTTACGACCTGTACAAACACTACACATTGCTACCAGGTATGCCTTTCAATAGTTTAAAAGCCACAAATACCAGTCGACTCCCGTATTGCATTTGTGCTGTGGAAAGTTGTGCAACATTTGCAAGCCATGCATCACTAATATACTCACCAAATGTTCTCATCCTTTCCCCTCTGAATTGCAAATTATACGTCTCTTCATTGGACTTGCCAGCTAGTTTAATATCTCAGACGGTAACCTGCTCAACCCATTTGATTATTTCCTGTGATAGATCCCTCATTGCACCACCACCGTTTGAGTGTTTTTCTTTCCACTGGGGAGTTTTTTACCTCGTTTTTTTGTGAGGGGTTCAGGCTGTTTGGGGGTTCAGGCCTGGTTTCTTGCTCAATTTTCCTTCTGTTTTTCTGTACAGCATCTTTGTGACAGTTCTCTGTAAAAAGCGCTATACAAATAACATTTAGAAGGGGGAAATGGTATGAAATTATGGCTTTGTGTGCGCGTGTGTGTGTGTGTGTGTGTGTGCGCGTGTGTGTGTGCATGTGCGTGTGTGTTTGCACGCTCCTGTATCTGTGTCAGCCTTCATTAGGCATGTTGCTCTTTCTGGGATTACCTTATCGCCGGCGCTGTAACACAAACAAGGTGGATTTCATTTGCGTTGGGAGAGATGAAAGCACGTCTCTGCCAGGCCCTTTGATTCCACATCAGTTTCATTTCATTTTTGAGACATACAAGGAAAATAAGAGACCGCTCTCCAGCCCGACCAATAAAACGCTGCGAAAGCGGGCTGTCTGCCCTCCAGCCCGACCAATAGAAACGCTGCGAAGCGGGCTGTCTGCCTCGGCCTGCAGCTGTGTCCTTGGACACATGTATGAAAGGAGAGAGAATTGCCCCGGCGATCCAATTTTAAGCATTTAAATGCGCTACATTTCAACAACAGATTCTCTTATCCAGAGCGACTGACACAGATTACATTTTTACGTACAATGCATTTATACAGTTGGATATTCTTACTGAAGTAGTTCTGGTTTAAGCGCCTTTGCTCAAGGGTACAACAGCAGTGCCCCACCTGGGAATTGAACCTGCAACTTTGAAGTTGCAAGTCCAGTTCTCTTGCTTGCTGTCCTGCCCTCCTGCCACACACACGCGCTTGCACACACATGCACACACGCTCATGCGCGCTCGCACACACACACACACACGCACACGCACACGCACACACACAGCATTCCTGCACCCTCGTTAGCTAGCCCTAGCATGCAGACAGAAGCTGAATCCAACCAGTGAAAGTTTGCCAATATTGAGGTTCATGTCTGAAGCGTGCCACGCTTATCCCCAACGTACCCCACAGCTCAGCTGCAGCAAGGCCAGATTCAGACCCCATACGGAGACATTTCATTTGTCTCATGACTTTGGAAGGGGGGGGCAGTGTGTCTTTATCTACCAGGAACTAAGATCATGTTTGTTTCTTCCGGCGTTCATTGTCTAACTCTTTGTCAGGTTTAGCTCATTAACTGACTTCAAAAGCCTCTGAGCGAGTCGGGGGAGAAAGAAAAAAAAACACACAACAGCAATTTAATCTCTAAATTTGAACTTAATTGAATGCAGGTGCAAATCTTCTCCCTAGTTTTGTGGTTGAGAGAGCCTGTTGTTGTACTGCCTGCCCGGGTTGTCAGAACCATCTATCCTTGAGATTCGATAAGGTAACAGGAACCCCTGTGGCATTGTTCTTTTAATGTTCTTGCATATCTGCCTCTTCAGGAGAGATAACTCCGCCCCCCACAGAGTATCCACGGTTACCAAAAGCATCCTCCCGATCAGATTAGAACAGAGGAACCAAAGAGGCTTGTCGCATCGTTTATTGCATTAATTATATGCTCCTGCTTCATATTCAACTTCCTCAGCAGTGAGTCCTCTCTCATGCATTCCCCCAAATGCACAGGATACATTTTCATAACTTGATGCACAGGCTGTTGTCTGATATCGTCCTCCAAATGCGCAGTGTATAGTGTCATATCGTACTCCAAATGCGCAGTGTATAGTGTCATATCGTACTCCAAATGCGCAGTGTATAGTGTCATATCGTCCTCCAAATGCGCAGTGTATAGTGTCATATCGTACTCCAAATGCGCAGTGTATAGTGTCATATCGTCCTCCAAATGCGTAGTGTATAGTGTCATATCGTACTCCAAATGCGCAGTGTATAGTGTCATATCATCCTCCAAATGCGCAGTGTATAGTGTCATATCGTCCTCCAAATGCGCAGTGTAGTGTCATATCGTACTCCAAATGCGCAGTGTATAGTGTCATATCGTACTCCAAATGCGCAGTGTATAGTGTCATATCGTCCTCCAAATGCGCAGTGTATAGTGTCATATCGTCCTCCAAATGCGCAGTGTATAGTGTCATATCGTACTCCAAATGCGCAGTGTATAGTGTCATATCGTCCTCCAAATGCGCAGTGTATAGTGTCATATCGTACTCCAAATGCGCAGTGTATAGTGTCATATCGTCCTCCAAATGCGCAGTGTATAGTGTCATATCGTACTCCAAATGCGCAGTGTATAGTGTCATATCGTACTCCAAATGCGCAGTGTATAGTGTCATATCGTACTCCAAATGCGCAGTGTATAGTGTTATATCGTACTCCAAATGCGCAGTGTATAGTGTCATATCGTCCTCCAAATGCGCAGTGTATAGTGTCATATCGTACTCCAAATGCGCAGTGTATAGTGTCATATCGTACTCCAAATGCACAAGATATAGTGTCATGTCTTTCTCCAAATGCACAGGCTGTAATCTAATCTCATAAAAAGTAAATCCAAGAGTGATACAGTAGAAATATGAAGTGTTACAGGCAGTTCTTGTTTTAATCACAATTTGCAGATTATTATAATTCTACTATAATATTCTGCCACATTGTGTTGCATCTGAACTATGAAAGCCGCTCTAAAGTGAAACAGCACAGGCCTTGCACAATGTTAGGCCCCAGGGGAGCAGAGCGTTGATAAGGATTGTCTGGGTTATTCGCATGTTTTGATCCGTCCTGTGGGAACGCGGTGTGGTTGCTGCCATCGCCCCCTCGTTGGGGGCATGCTGGGTCCAAAAGGGAAAGGGGGAGGGCCCCGAGCCGGACCGGACTGTCCCGTCCAGAGAAAGGGCTTTCCTGCCAAACTGCAAGATCAAACGTGACTGCGTGCTGCCCCCAGTGACCGACGCACAAGCGGTCGCCAAGTCTGTTAATGAGATTTACATAACACTGGCACACACACACACACACACACACACACACACACACGCACACACACACACACACACTCACTTACACAAATACACACAGGCGCATGCACAAACACACACTATACACACTCACACACATACACACAGGCACACGCACACACACTCACTCACTTACACAAATACACACAGGCACATGCACAAACACACACACACATACACACAGGCGCACGCACAAACACACACACTCACATGTCCACAGATATATACACGCACATGGTCACAGCTCACATGTACACAGATACACAAACTCACATGGACACACACACAATGTACACTCGCATATATGCACACCACACACACACAAATACACACACTCACATGTACACACAATCATAAATGCACACCACAGACAGCAAAAATGTTGGTGTAAATCTAACACTGTTGGTGTACATTTAACACCCTAGGGTGTTTATATGAAACCACAGTCTCAAATGTACACCAACATTTTTGCTGTGCACACAGATACACGCACACACATACGCAGATGTACACGCACACATGCACACCACACACACACACACACACACAGATGCACACACACGTTTAGATGTACACAAACGATAATTTAAATTAAATTGACTTTCATTTGGAAACATGGAATTGAAAAGAACTTGACATTACTCACAAGAAACTGTATAAACAAGAGATCCCAGCTGAAATATGACTGTATGTAGCTGCATTTACATAAACGGCACTCTGTATGCATTTCGCCATGGGAACATGCCTCTCCAGATATCATTGCCAACAATGAGTGCTGCGTGTTTATAAAAATCTTAAATTATGAAGCCTACAGCAAAGGCCAGTGATGAGTGTTCTTGTCTTAACTCTTGTCCCGTATACTACACACTCACTGTGAAAGACTGATATCCCCGCATGTTCTCACAGGAGTACAAGGCAGGCCAAGAACAGACAGTATTCTCAGTGTTTAAATCAAGTCTAACATAGTTTATATGAGCCCAGTAGAGTAGAGACTCCATTTGAGTTGAGAGTGTTCCATCAGAGTTGATTTTACACTGAATATTTTGCGGACGCAAACGTGGGCCGTTTCTCCGGATGCTTCCACACACACGTGCGCACAATCGTACGCCTGGGAATTGGGCTGTCCCACCTTATTCACCTTACTGCCTCTCTGAGCAAATATCTCCCCAAGCAAAGTGTGTTTGTGACAGACTGCCTTGAGTTGAGATGAGAGTGAAGCTTCCTGCTACTTTGGGGAAACACACACACACACACAGAAGCAAACGGAGGAACATATATCAAGGTCACGCCCCTGGGTTTTATGGCTTTCGCTCCGGGGACGCTAGCGGAGATTTACGACCAGCTTTTGTGACCAGTTTGGGTTTCACCCATCCTGTACGTTTACAAGGACGGGGAAGGTACAGCCGTGTCATTCCAATCATTGGTGACATATGGGTCAGAGGCGCGAAGCAGATGTGCTGGGGTTTAACTGCCCTATCCGGCCCTGTCTCACAGCTCTCTGCTCTAAGAGGCCCTGTCTCACAGCTCTCTGCTCTAAGAGGCCCTGTCTCACAGCTCTCTGCTCTAAGAGGCCCTGTCTCACAGCTCTCTGCTCTAAGAGGCCCTGTCTCATAGCTCTCTGCTCTAAGAGGCCCTGTCTCACAGCTCTCTGCTCTAAGAGGCCCTGTCTCACAGCTCTCTGCTCAAAGAGGCCCTGTCTCACAGCTCTCTGCTCTGAGAGGCCCTGTCTCACAGCTCTCTGCTCTAAGAGGCCCTGTCTCACAGCTCTCTGCTCTAAGAGGCCCTGTCTCACAGCTCTCTGCTCTAAGAGGCCCTGTCTCACAGCTCTCTGCTCTAAGAGGCCCTGTCTCACAGCTCTCTGCTCTAAGAGGCCCTGTCTCACAGCTCTCTGCTCTAAGAGGCCCTGTCTCACAGCTCTCTGCTCTAAGAGGCCCTGTCTCACAGCTCTGCTCTAAGAGGCCCTGTCTCACAGCTCTCTGCTCTAAGAGGCCCTGTCTCACAGCTCTCTGCTCTAAGAGGCCCTGTCTCACAGCTCTCTGCTCTAAGAGGCCCTGTCTCACAGCTCTCTGCTCTAAGAGGCCCTGTCTGTCGCTGATGTTGTGGCACAGGGGTCTTCGCTTTGGAGAGGGAGGGGGCGTCATGGTAACAGGGGTGTCTAGTTCTTATGATCTGTGAGGAGGTTGAAGGAGTCACCGCCTTTCTGTGCGCGAGGTGGTTTTGTAAGGCGGCAGTTATCTCCAGCGAAAATCCCTCTCTCCCGATCTGTCCAAACTCAACCGATGTTTACCCAGGCCCTTTGTCTACAGAGGATGATTGAAGCATCTGGCGATTACCAAACAAAAAGACAGCCTGACATACTGTAACATACTGTACCGTACATCAGATACCAAGGCTGATCCTCCTCATACATCACTCTTTGCATCATGGGAAATGTATGCGATTTGAGATATGCTTGTTGAGCTCTGGGACAAGATCCACAGTGTCCAGTGTAAAGGGCAGAGGTCAGTTGACCTTCTGCGCCTGTAGACGGCACTCGTCACCCGGCAACAGGCTGGAACCCCGTCATAGCTTGATAGTGGGCATTATGGGAAATATTGGGAAATTTTTTCTTGCTCAGAGGAAGCACAGGACCCTGGGGGGTGGGGGGTGGTCCTCGCCGAGCCGTTCTCACAGGGATATAGCGCTGTGATAAGCCGTATAAGAAGGCGTATGGGTCTCATTACAAGTTATCCATCACAGAGTAATCTATCGCCGAGCAATCTATCACTGAGTAATCTATCGCCAAGCTATCTATCACTGAGTAATCTATCGCCAAGCTATCTATCACTGAGTAATCTATCGCCAAGCTATCTATCACTCTAGTATCTTCAGCTTGGGGCTTAGGCAGAGCCGCTCGAACAGAATTCTTCAGCCGATGGTTTTCTTTCACTTTTTATCCCCCTTTATCTCTCATTTTGTACTTTCAATCTGCGGTCAACTCCCGCCATCGACTCTGATCAGAAGTGCAGAAGTTTATGCTGCGTCCATGTGAGCCAGAGGAAGGCGGTTAATGTGCAGGGAGACTGCAGACACCTGATCGACCAGCAGGGGTCACTGGTGAGGGATGAGACACTGTCGTCCCGCTAACTGGTTTCCTCTCTTCCTGTGTGATGCTAATTGCTAATTACACGCCAACATGCACACATCCACACACTGGAACGCTGCTCTCTTAGGGCCGGCAGCGTAGTTTAATGGTTAGAGAAGTGGGTTTTTTAACTAAAAGGTTCTGGATTTGATTCCCTGCCGGGGAACCGCTGTTGTACCCTTGAGCAAAGGTACATGACCTGAACCGTTTCAGCATAATATCCAGCTGTATAAATTAATTGTATGTAAAAATATAATCGGTAAGGCATGATTTTGAAGGTTCTTTTCGACAGGGCACAGTTCATTTATTTTCTTTAAGTGAAATTTTTCTTCCTTGAAAAATAATTTATGGACAGAAACATCTCATTCCCTCATAGACCATAAGCCCTTCTGTGAAATCGGGACACATGAATGGGGGGGTCCCCCCGTACCCCACCCCCCGCCTCAAATTATTTGAGGTCAGGCAAATGTGCTGTAACACCGATGACCCTGAGCGACCCTGGGGTCAAGGGTCAAGGACCCCCCGAAGGGTTGTAAGTGCTTTTCAGCGCCACCCTGTGGAGTTCCATCAAGACAGAGTTTTTGGACACCAAAAAAAAGTGGCAAAAATGTAAAGCAGACAGAGGACCGATGACTTCAGAGAACGAAGAGCTTCAGACTTAGAAAACATCCCCACTTTTGATAGATCAGATTTCTCCATATGGGAGACATATTTTTCTGAGGGATGACGATAGAGGATTAAAGTGAGAGGGAAGTGAATGACTCATGACAAGGGAAGAAAAGGGAACGACGGATCTCTCTGTTGTCAGCGCGGGGGGGGGGTACCCACAGAGGGGTTTTTAAGTAGAGGAATGAGTCCCAAATTAAGGACATTTGGACGAGAGTTTGATTTTAAACGAGTTTGATTTTGATTTAAAACTGAGTTTGATTTAAAACTGAGTTTGATTTGATTTTAAACACCCACAGGGGTGCAGAGAGGGGTTGTGTTGACAGCTGGCCAACACATACCGCCTGTACCCCAATGTCAGGAGAACGGGCCGTCTTTCAGCACCTCGGCCCTAAAACAGGCTCATTGAAAGTGCATGTGGCGAGACTGCGTGGAGGGGGAAGCCATTTTGTAATTCAAGGAAAGTCGACGGCCGCTGTCTATTCAGGCTCTGCAGTTTTATTACTTAAAATTTATTATTTAAATGTATCAATTTTTGTTCATATTTAATCTTTATTTTAGCAGAAAAGTCCCACTCAAACACGAGTCCCACTCACACAGCACGCAAACACGAGTCCCACTCACACAGCACGCACACATGAGCACACACATAACCAGCACTGAGCGCAGGTATCACAGCACGCACACATGAGCACACACATAACCAGCACTGAGTGCAGGTATCACAGCACGCACACATGAGCACACACATAACCAGCACTGAGCGCAGGTATCACAGCACGCACACATGAGCACACACATAACCAGCACTGAGCGCAGGTATCACAGCACGCACACATGAGCACACACATAACCAGCACTGAGCGCAGGTATCACAGCACGCACACATGAGCACACACATAACCAGCACTGAGCGCAGGTATCACAGCACGCACACATGAGCACACACATAACCAGCACTGAGCGCAGGTATCACAGCACGCAAACATGAGCACACACATAACCAGCACTGAGCGCAGGTATCACAGCACGCACACATGAGCACACACATAACCAGCACTGAGCGCAGGTATCACAGCACGCACACATGAGCACACACATAACCAGCACTGAGCGCAGGTATCACAGCACGCACACATGAGCACACACATAACCAGCACTGAGCGCAGGTATCACAGCACGCACACATGAGCACACACATAACCAGCACTGAGCGCAGGTATCACAGCACGCACACATGAGCACACACATAACCAGCACTGAGCGCAGGTATCACAGCACGCACACATGAGCACACACATAACCAGCACTGAGCGCAGGTATCACAGCACGCACACATGAGCACACACATAACCAGCACTGAGCGCAGGTATCACAGCACGCACACATGAGCACACACATAACCAGCACTGAGCGCAGGTATCACAGCACGCACACATGAGCACACACATAACCAGCACTGAGCGCAGGTATCACAGCACGCACACATGAGCACACACATAACCAGCACTGAGCGCAGGTATCACAGCACGCACACATGAGCACACACATAACCAGCACTGAGCGCAGGTATCACAGCACGCACACATGAGCACACACATAACCAGCACTGAGCGCAGGTATCACAGCACGCACACATGAGCACACACATAACCAGCACTGAGCGCAGGTATCACAGCACACACACATGAGCACACACATAACCAGCATTGAGCGCAGGTATCACAGCACGCACACATGAGCACACACATAACCAGCACTGAGCGCAGGTATCACAGCACGCACACACGAGCACACACATAACCAGCACTGAGCGCAGGTATCACAGCACGCACACATGAGCACACACATAACCAGCACTGAGCGCAGGTATCACAGCACGCACACATGAGCACACACATAACCAGCACTGAGCGCAGGTATCACAGCACGCAAACATGAGCACACACATAACCAGCACTGAGCGCAGGTATCACAACACGCACACATGAGCACACACATAACCAGCACTGAGCGCAGGTATCACAGCACGCAAACACGAGCACACGCATAACCAGCACTGAGCGCAGGTATCACAGCACGCAAACATGAGCACACACATAACCAGCACTGAGCGCAGGTATCACAGCACGCACACATGAGCACACACATAACCAGCACTGAGCGCAGGTATCACAGCACGCAAACATGAGCACACACATAACCAGCACTGAGCGCAGGTATCACAGCACGCACACATGAGCACACACATAACCAGCACTGAGCGCAGGTATCACAGCACGCACACATGAGCACACACATAACCAGCACTGAGCGCAGGTATCACAGCACGCAAACATGAGCACACACATAACCAGCACTGAGCGCAGGCATCACAGCACGCACACATGAGCACACACATAACCAGCACTGAGCGCAGGTATCACAGCACGCACACATGAGCACACACATAACCAGCACTGAGCGCAGGTATCACAGCACGCAAACATGAGCACACACATAACCAGCACTGAGCGCAGGTATCACAGCACGCACACATGAACACACACATAACCAGCACTGAGCGCAGGTATCACAGCACGCACACATGAGCACACACATAACCAGCACTGAGCGCAGGTATCACAGCACGCACACATGAGCACACACATAACCAGCACTGAGCACAGGTATCACAGCACGCAAACAGCTGTCCAATATGGCACGTCATGTAACACGCACCAGGACTAATGCTAGCATGTAAAGAGAGCCGCTAACAGAGAGTAGCCATGCGTTTGCTTTTATTACCGTGTAAAATAATACACTGTGCATTGTTTGGCTGTGTACAATAAGCACATTGCACGAGCTTCGCACGGCCGACCGAATGCCATTTCCAGAGCATCGTTGGGTATCTTTTAATGCCACAGTGGAAAATAAAGTCATATATCTTATCAGGGTCATATGGGGCATGCTGTGGGCATAGGGTTCATTTCAAGTTTGGGGGAGACGCACTGCTGGACCACCTAGTCTCGCGTAGTCAAACGGCAAGCCTCACAAGCATACTAGGTAGTCTAGCGATTAATTAATATGAAAATATTGGGGGTGTCTCCCTGTCTCCACCACAAACCTGCACGTGTGGGACTGACAGACAGACACACTAACTGTGTAAGCTTGTTGGAATCCGCTGTGGGCTCCGATAGGGCCGGGCGATGCTAACCGTTCCCAGAAGAGGCGATTTTCCACTGATTACGAGTGAAAGATCCGGCGTGTTTCACCCTCATTTCAAGACGTACGATCTGCCTGCGTCTCCCAAAATCCTGTTCTCGATTTCTGGGGGAAAAGGAGCGAGAGGTCGTAAGAAGTGCCCCTCGCCCTCCTCGGCAGAAACAGCGTGAGACACCTTTCGGCCTTGTTTGCGTACAAAGAGAATTGGGTTATTGTTTGCAGGTGGAGAGCGCCCTTAATCACATTAGCCAATTCCCCCCCCCCGCCTTGACCCCACCTCTCTGTGAAGTGTGACACAGGCACTTTGGAGGAGATTGCCAGGCTCAGATGAGTAGATCCCCTCACACAGAGCTTAGATACACACACACACACACACACACACACACACTCGCACGCATGCACACACACACACACACACACACACACACACTCAGGCTGGGGGAAAGTTATTGAGTCCAGCACTGTGGACATCAGCCAGTGCTGGCAAATAGCTGCAGTCTGTGTGTGTGTGTGTGTGTGTGTGTGTGTGTGTGTGTGTGTGTGTGCGTGTATGTGCGTGCATGCATGCGTGTGCGTGCGTGCGTGCGTGTATGTCCACATGTACACATAAGAAAAATGCAGCTGCTATGCACGGAATATCTATGCAGTGATGTAAAGTTATAATGGGCCATGTAGCCGATGTATAGTTAGTCAGTAGTTCTTTCTGCCAGCCTCATCTTCACTCTCTCTCTTTCTCTGACACACACACACACAAACCTAAAAAATGGTCTTAACCACTTATTAATATATCCCTGAAATAGCAGTGACAGCAGCTAGTGTCGGAGTACGATATTATTAAAAATAATACAGCTATCTGCTTTCGTTGCCCAGGGGTCGTTTCATGCGGATAGCGAGACGGCTTATTGCCGCGGTTTGCAGTCATCCATCATTCTAACTGCAACAGCATTGCAAATACAATATAATCTGTTAAACTGGGACCAACTGAAGCGCTTATTGGGGATTTTTTTTGTTCTTTTCCACAGATGATAAAGAGAAAGTAATGCTCTGTATATATTTGACTTCACGGTTTGTGTATTTTCTTGTGGATGATCTATACCCAAACTAGAGAGAAGCATCTGGGAGCGGGCGTGATGAAGTGCTTCCAGAGCACAGAGTTGATGCAGGCTTACTGTCTCCATGAAGTGTGCGCCTTCAACTCACGTGTGTTTCTGTTCTACAAAGATGTGAAAATATACAGATTGATAATGTTTGTAGTTTTCTATGATAGAGAGGGGGAAAAAATGAATGTATCACCAGTGACATTCCCTGGGATAAAGCCTTCCAATGTCCTTAACACACAAACACCTTCCAATGTCCTTAACACACAAACACCTTCCAATGTCCTTAACACACAAACACCTTCCAATGTCCTTAACACACAAACACCTTCCAATGTCCTGAACACACAAACACCTTCCAATGTCCTGAACACACAAACACCTTCCAATGTCCTTAACACACAAACACCTTCCAATGTCCTTAACACACAAACACCTTCCAATGTCCTTAACACACAAACACCTTCCAATGTCCTTAACACACAAACACCTTCCAATGTCCTTAACACACAAACACCTTCCAATGTCCTTAACACACAAACACCTTCCAATGTCCTTAACACACAAACACCTTCCAATGTCCTTAACACACAAACACCTTCCAATGTCCTTAACACACAAACACCTTCCAATGTCCTTAACACACAAACACCTTCCAATGTCCTTAACACACAAACACCTTCCAATGTCCTTAACACACAAACACCTTCCAATGTCCTTAACACACAAACACCTTCCAATGTCCTTAACACACAAACACCTTCCAATGTCCTTAACACACAAACAAGTCTATGAAGGGAAATGTATGGATAACTTCACCTGCACAGCGGCATAAAAGCTCCCCCTTGTGTTCATAATCATTAAACAAGAGTTCCATGTAACACCACTGTGTAACATAGAGAAGTAACTCTAATGATTGAGTTTTTAATATGTCAAAAAAAAACGTCCTTTTAAAGCGAAATCTGTATTTTTTTACGAATAATTAATTTAATCGTGTGTTAAGAAGCAAATACAGTATCGGTTCTTCGTTGTGCACCATTTTGTGTTTGAGTGACAAGGGGTTAAAGGTCACCCATCCTGAACAGCGCATGCAGGTGGATCCTGCATGAGGAAATTACGCCCTGTCATCACGGGACATCAGGGGTGCGTAGGGGGATACGCACAGAGCTACATTTATGAATCAAAAAGCACACAATGTTATTTGTAGATTTTTTTTTCAGTTCATGACCTGAATTGGAATTTTGAACTTTCTGAATTGACTGAATTAAAATGGAACTCAACCCCCCTCCCCCAACACACACACTCCTGTGCAGCACCTCATTTATCACCATAAGTGAAATGCAGTGTGTTTCCGTTTGAGTGGAGAGCTGGTTGATGGGGGGGGAAGACAGAGTCTCCCTGGGAGACGGTGTCCATGCCGACGCCCTGAGCAGCGTGTTGGGGAGAGCGACAGGGGGAGAGGTGTGGGGTGACACAGGTGAGATGGAGAATGTGTGAGAAGGAAAATTAGAATCCCATCTGGAGAGAGAGAGAGGGAGAGAGAGATGGAAAGGTTTAGAGAGAGGAATAGAGAGGGGTTTGGGGACAGAGAGAGAGAGAGAGAGAGAGAGAATGAGAGAGAGGGGTTTAGGGAGGGAGGGAGAGAGGGAGGGAGAGAGAAAAGTAGAGAGGGGGTTTGGGGAGCAAGAGAGGGGGAGAGAGAGATAGCATGACAGAGAGAGGTAAGCTGTTGTGTGTCAGGGGGAAAGTGTGTGTGTGTGCGTGCGTGCGTGCGTGCGTGCGTGCGTGCATGTGTGCGGTGAACTGCTGGGGCTCATGGTGTGTCGGTTCGGCCGCACGTGTTCACACCTGATACCCCTCCACCCCCCTGTGATGATGGAGTTATTGTTTTACACGCCAGCTCACAGCTGTGACCCCCCCCCCCCCAACTCACAACCTCACCAGCTGCACTGAACAGTGGCGAGTATCTGTGATTGATGGCGGAGTGCACTGAGCAGCTAGTGAAACCAACACCCCAACAATCAGCAAGGGGGGGCGGTGACAGAGGGGGTTGGAACAGTGGCCCCTCCCTCTCGGAACGGGGTGAAGGCCCCGACAGGTGGGGGGCAGTACGTGGCAGTGACCCCCCCCCGCTGCTGGGGTGAGAGAGTGTGTGTTGTAGAGCTGGGGGATTTGACGGGCAGCTCGGCTAATAACTTGTGAGCCTGAGAAGTAGCAGGGGGAGAGTCTCGGTTTCCGTTCAGTCGCACACGTATGAGCACACGCGTGCGCATGCTACACAAGCACATACACACGCATACAGGCACACATGTACGCACAGTCACACACATAAACAGGCACAATACATACTTATGCAAATATACACTGTCTACTATAGAGACGCCCTGAATGCAGTCACAAGGATTCCCGTCACTAATCTGTGTTCTCTCTCTCTCTCTCTCTCTCTCTCTCTCTCTCTCTCTCTCTCTCTCTCTCTCTCGCTCTCTCTCATGTCTTCATCACTGCTCCATGGTGTCCCATAATTCCTTGGTGTCATGTGATCGTCTCTCGCCTGTCTGCGCAAACACAGGTAAGTCATTCTCTTTCCCGCATGCTGTTAACCTGCTGTTTTTATTTTTGGTAACTGTGTTGTCCCACTGTGGTGCTTGGTTTAGAATCTCAGTGAGTTTGGGGTGTTCTTTCGCTCATGTTGAAGAAAAGAGAGATTCAATCCAACATCACACAGAATACTTATATTCTGCTCCTTATCACAATGTGTAGATTCATTTCAACAACAGGCGCTTTACTGTAAACAAATGTTCCCATTCCCATAGCGACTGACCATAATGGAGCCTTAATGGACCCATAATGGAGCCATAATGGAACCATAATGGAGGCCTTGTGTTGGGCCCTTTATCGCCTGTGAGTCTCATGTGTTAGCGATTTCTCCGGCGGTACAAACCCGCTGCAACTGAGACCGTTTCTCCCGCCTCTTTCATTCTTTTTTTTTCTGTTGTCAAGGCTGATTGTCAGCGTCTCCGTCTAAAAACAACGTCCCGCCCTCACTCACAGGAAATGGGTCTCTTATTTACGGTAACACAGTAGGCATTATTGTCTTACTCTGAAAAGGAGAGAAGTGTGTGGCTGTACACAGTCGGCCGGTAAAAGGTATGCAGAAAAAAAAGGTGAGCACAGAGATGTCGTAGAGGAAGAGGTCTTTCTTCTCACGCCTGAAAACTAAATTTCCAAAAAAAAAGTTTCCTAGACGTCGTGCTGGCATGGAGCCTGGCGGGAACAGGCCCGTGACGGTCCACTGAAGTGACCGTTTGTCTTTAAAGACAGAACTCAGCACCTCTGACAGGGCGTAGATGGTGGGGGGGGGGGGTGACGGCACAGGGATTAAAGAGCATGTGAAACTGTAAGGGATATAATGGGGCTGCCGGATGGCCTGTTAAGGCTCTGTTCCAGTGTGTGGATGGGCCCCACGGTCTGGTATCTGTTAAGGGTCTGTTCCAGTGTGTGGATGGGCCCCATGGTCTGGTATCTGTTAAGGGTCTGTTCCAGTGTGTGGATGGGCCCCATGGTCTGGTATCTGTTAAGGCTCTGTTCCAGTGTGTGGATGGGCCCCATGGTCTGGTATCTGTTAAGGGTCTGTTCCAGTGTGTGGATGGGCCCCATGGTCTGGTATCTGTTAAGGGTCTGTTCCAGTGTGTGGATGGGCCCCATGGTCTGGTATCTGTTAAGGGTCTGTTCCAGTGTGTGGATGGGCCCCATGGTCTGGTATCTGTTAAGGGTCTGTTCCAGTGTGTGGATGGGTCCCATGGTCTGGTATCTGTTAAGGCTCTGTTCCAGTGTGTGGATGGGCCCCATGGTCTGGGATCTGTTAAGGGTCTGTTCCAGTGTGTGGATGGGCCCCATAGTCTGGCATCTGTTAAGGGTCTGTTCCAGTGTGTGGATGGGCCCCATAGTCTGGTATCTGTTAAGGCTCTGTTCCAGTGTGTGGATGGGCCCCAGGGTCTGGTATCTCTTAAGGCTCTGTTCCAGTGTGTGGATGGGCCCCATGGTCTGGTATCTGTTAAGGGTCTGTTCCAGTGTGTGGATGGGCCCCATAGTCTGGTATCTGTTAAGGGTCTGTTCCAGTGTGTGGATGGGCCCCATAGTCTGGTATCTGTTAAGGCTCTGTTCCAGTGTGTGGATGGGCCCCACGGTCTGGTATCTGTTAAGGCTCTGTTTCAGTGTGTGGATGGGTCCCATGGTCTGGTATCTGTTAAGGCTCTGTTCCAGTGTGTGGATGGGCCCCACGGTCTGGTATCTGTTAAGGCTCTGTTCCAGTGTGTGGATGGGCCCCACGGTCTGGTATCTGTTAAGGCTCTGTTCCAGTGTGTGGATGGGCCCTATGGTCTGGTATCTGTTAAGGCTCTGTTCCAGTGTGTGGATGGGCCCCATGGTCTGGTATCTGTTAAGGCTTTGTTCCAGTGTGTGGATGGGCCCCATGGTCTGGTATCTGTTAAGGGTCTGTTCCAGTGTGTGGATGGGCCCCATGGTCTGGTATCTGTTAAGGCTCTGTTCCAGTGTGTGGATGGGCCCCATGGTCTGGTATCTGTTAAGGCTCTGTTCCAGTGTGTGGATTGGCTGATTGTCTTTGAACCGGGGGGCGTGTTCACTCTTTGTTTTTGGGGAGCTTGTACAGTCATACGGCAGGAAGTTCTTACGCGTTTCTCAGCTCCTCGGCGAATGCCACGGGTGGATGTTGTTGCGATGTCCAGACAGCGTGACCATGATGCATTGTTAAACACTTCCTGTCGTAGCAGGCATACACTTATTGCTTCTTGCGGGACGTCGTCCTGAATGACTAACAGAGGGTAGATGGGCGGGCCCCAGCCCCCTTCAGCCTGGGTTTGATTTGTCCTGGGTTTCGGGGTTCAGGGGTGAACCCCTCTCCTCAGCAAATTCTCACACAGTTTGTGCTGAGGGGGTCACTCGCCGTCGCGTAACCATGGTGACAGAAGATCGCGAGACTGAACCTTTTCATTTTTCACCTGTCTCTTTCTCTCTTTCTTATCTTTTCCTCGTGTGATGAAAGAAATGCAGTCCCTGCCATCTTAAGTTTGCGTTGTCTCAGTGCCCAGTATTAATCAGCAGGTGAGTAACCGTTTTACACACATATGGTGGGAAAATATTATTGCCTCAAAATAAGGTGACCCGTCCGTCTCCGTGGCGACAGAAGTGATTTAGTCGTGGCAGTTGTCGCATTTTTTTTGCATCGCCTTGGCCCTGTCAGAATTATTACGAATGGCGGCCGCTCGCAGCGAAGCCACCTGTCTCACACTCAATGGGAGGAGATTTATTCCGCACAAGAGCTGCCTTTAACGTCGAGCTTCGCTCTCGCCATGGTCACAAGGTCGACGCAAAGCAACAACAGCCCCCGGGGCTGACGCTTTCGCGGCCCGGCGCGTGGGGCTTTTCATCCGGCCGGTCAGGACGAGCGGAGGAATGCGCTCGGCGAACAGCGGAGGGGCTCTGATGTGGGAGCCGGTCTGTGGAGCGGCGTCCGGAACGCAGATGAGCTCGCGGGACAGAGCGGCAGAGCGTGCGGAGCGCCGAGGCCCCATGCAGACTTCAAACGGGACTCCGGTGGGTTCCGGTGGGTTCCGGGGTCACGGGCGCACGGCAGGAAAACAAATAAAAGGGCCGGCACGTTCATTTTGTTTGGAAAGGGCCTACAGAAGAAGAGACTTTTTTTTTTGTGACCTTTCTACGGATTTTACAGAGGACGTGCGTTCTTGAGGACGTTCGTTGAAACCTGTGAATCTGCAAGCGCGATCTGTTCTTCTTTTCTTCATTTAGCGTCTCCGACGGCGTGCGGAAGGTCGGCCGTGCATCGGCTGCACTCCTGCGGTTGATCTCAGTCAGAATCAGTCACGTTTATGGGCAGCGAGGGAATGGATGTAAGGTGTATAAACATCTCCCTCGGGCGGATTTATTGATTCTAGCGGGTAGCGAGTATTTGACGGCGTCACGGTAGGCAGCGGGATTAAACAGGAATGTGCGTTTTATTAAACGCCACGAATGACCTCCGCTTGGCTTTGTGTCAGAAACGCTGTTCCTGGAGTGAGGTGCCTGTCGGCTTGGCTCAAAGCCCAAGGTTATTGGCTCTACGAGGATTTTAAAGGGGGAACCAGTGACTCTGGAACCTTCCAGAGCCTTTTTGAAGTCTGGCCCGATTACCACAACGAACTGCTTAAATATGTTTTTTATAAATTTTTTTATTGTCGTTTTTTTTTGCCTGTGTGGTTATTCGGTTTTTTGGTAAGCTGTTAAATGGAATGGCTCTGGGTAAAGAGCAAGGCGTGCGTTTATGAAAGCTCCTTAAATGATAAAAACAGGGTGTTACACTGCACTGCACAGTCTCCTAACCACCCCACGCACACACACACACACACACACACACACAAGAGAGGGGTCACAAGAAAACATTTTTAACAAAGAGAAAGAAATGTAATATCTGATGATTGTCACTTCAAAAGCCTTTCACCCTTTTACATGTAGGTTTGCTACACACTAAACGTACATTGTTTCATTTTACATCATCACAAGCATTTGTCCATTTTAAGCCAAAAAGCAAAAAATGTAATTATATGTATATATATATATATATATATATATATATAATGACTGTCTGTGAACAGGTGTTTTGAGCCGTCTCCCCAGGAGGGATATTTTTCCAACATGTGGGAATAATTGCGGTATTCTCAAATCACACCCATAGACGGCTCGGTGTCACATGCAAGGAAATTGTGAAATAGGCTTTCACAATTTTCACAAATAGGCTTCTTTTTTTTCTTTTTTTTGGAAGGAAGTTGGGATAAATTGGAAATTGAAATATGAAAAGGGTGTTAATTTCATCTTAATGAAAGCGTTTTACTTAATGAACATTAGCCCCTCCCCCTTTGTCTGACTGTGCTGGACTGTGCTGTGAAACGATTGGCTACTGGTTCTGTGAAACTATTGGCTACCAGTGCTGTGAAACGATTGGTTACCGGTTCTGTGAAACTATTGGCTACCAGTGCTGTGAAACTATTGGCTACTGGAGCTGAGAAACTATTGGCTACCTGTGCTGTGAAACGATTGGCTACTGGTTTTGTGAAACTATTGGCTACCAGTGCTGTGAAACTATTGCCTACCAGTTCTGCAAAACTACTAGCTACTGGTTTTGCGAAACTATTGGCTACCAGTCACATGTCCGTCTCAAATAAACATCTTTATTTGTCACAGGCCAAGAAATGTATACTACTCGTGATCTGAAATGTTTCTATGTTTAGAAAGACATTAAAATATATGATGGGCCAAAATGGAACACACACTCAGAACTAAAAGTCCTAAAAAGGTAGAAAAGTCACTGGGGTGGTACCCTGTAGCACAGGTACATAAAACTGTACCCCTAGCCAGCAATACAGAATTAATTTGTCCCCTTTTTTTGCTTATAGAAGGTATTAGTACCAAAATAGAACATTGTTGTACTTTCAGGGTACATTTGGGGTTATTTGTTCCTTAAGGGACAGAAATTTACCTCCACTTTATCTTTATTTCTGAGAGTGCATTAAAATGTATTTGTTGTTCATTTTGTTGGTCATGTCATAATATAAGTTATTAAATAGTGAGTAATCCAGTATGGAGCTTCGTCCAGTTACCTTAACCCAAGACATCTGGGCTTCTCTCTGTTTGGATAGCAGATGTGGGAATTCTGTAAAAGTGTTTATAGTGTGGTTCTTATAGGGCCCTACCTCATTGCCGATGGCCATTTTAGTAAACTGTCCAGTCAGCGGAATTTTATCATTGTTTTCTTCCAAGTCTATAACACTGGAAGTGATTATTCAATAACAGCCTTACAGACTCATTTCTGAACTTAATCGCTCAGTAATTAAGCGTAAATGGCGTTATTTTAATGTCTGGTCTGTAGCCTTTAGCCTGTTAAATGTAGCGTTGTGATGCTACATGCTGAGGTTCCCAGCTAAGTGAATGGCAGATAGGTGATTAAAGTGGGCACTCATTCCGTCTCTGTAAGCCGGTTTGGTTTCAGCGAGGGCTGCCGCTCGATCCTTTCCTGTATCGTACTCGGATTGCGCCCCCAATACCTGCGTCTTCTTTCTTTCGTTTTTTCATATCGGTCCGACGATCTGCTCCACGTTCCTGAGACTGGTGGGGGGGTGGAGCTGGGGTCGAGCTTCCAGTAAAAACACTTGAATTCATTGTTTCTCTGCTTGTGTTTTGTCAGGAGATTCGGCTTGTTTAGCGCTGTCCTTTCCAACAGAATGCCCAAAAAGACCACGCTCCCCCTTCCATGTTTTCGGTCCAAGTACTGAGTCAGCGTGGTGTGCTCCGAGCCACCCCCATTTCTCAGGTGCTCGTAAACACACGCGGGAGATGATAGCAGTGAGTCATTACATCAGAGAGCAGTTTAATAGTTTTATTAATAGCAACGTTTGGGCGAAAAGCTTTGGAAAGGCTCGGCACCGGCGGAGTGACGTTGGACGCGTTCCCGAAAAAGTTTAGCGCAAAATTAAAAGAAAGCCTGGATGAAGTGTTAAAGCCAGGCCATCCATAAAATGCACAGCTGTTCACTGTCGTCCATAAAGGGCTCATTTATTAGTTTCTGTCCAAAATAATTCAGAGAACACTCTGAAATGGTGCATTGAGTGTATGTCCGTTGGTTGCTTCAGGCAACTGAAACTGAAGTTGCAAGTAAATAAAAATTAATCACCATTTGTATACCGTGAATCTGGTATAAAAAAGCAGTGCTTTGAAATGAAGAGAAGGAAAGAGAGGGAGAGGGAAAGAGAGGTAGAGGGAAAGAGAGGGAGAAGGAAAGAGAGGGAGAAGGAAAGAGAGGTAGATTGATGAGAGTCTGAAGAGCTCTAACGGCAAAAACGTGAAAATGAACAAAAATTAACAGAAATTATAGAAATTATACTGACACTGGATCCTGATCCTGGGCGTGTGTGTGTGTGTGTGTGTGTGTATGTGTGTGTGTGGGTGTGTGTGTGTGCATGCCTGTGTGTGTGATCATGATGGTATCTGTTTGTGATGTGCATGTAGGTGAGTATGTAATGGTGTGTGTGTGCGTGTGTGTGTGTGTGATGGTTTGTGCATGTGATGTGAATGTATGTGGGTGTGGGATTGTGTGTGTTTGATGTTTGTGTGTGTGTGTCTGAGTTTGTGTGTGTGTGTGTGTGTGTTTGTGTGTGATCGTGATGGTATGTGTTTGTGATGTGTATGTAGGTGAGTATGTGATGGTGTGTGTGTGTTTTATGTTTGTGTGTGTGCGTTTTTCTGTGTGCACTTATCCACGCACACATTTATTTCCATGTGATATGCAAGTAACTGGAACCAGAGGGAAGAGCCGGGAAACATCTAGACAGCGCCCCCTAGCTGTGACACACCGCAGAGTTAGCATATGTGCGCTTCAGGGGAACCACACAGAGATAAACATCTAAACGCAATACCGCCCCGTAACTCTATCAGAGTTGCGTGCACACGCGTGTGTATGCAGCACGCTCGTGTGTATTTAGGTTAGACACGGATCAAAGTGTGTCAGCAGCATGTGCGTTTGTGTTGGGGGCGGGGTTAGACTGAGTTCTGGCCCCTCAACCCTTCACCTTTTCACTTCCGTGGCATTTAGGAGAAGCTCTTATCTACAGCGACCCTCAATGCAAACACAAGAGCAGAGGTCAGGAATTCCCTAGAGGGGAAATAGTATAGAATAGACACAAGAGCAGAGGTCAGGAATTCCCGAGAGGGGGAAGAGTATAGAATAGCACAAACGCAGAGGTCAGGAATTCCCTGGAGGGGGAAGAGCATAGAATAGCACAAGAGCAGAGATCAGGAATTCCCTAGAGGGGGAAGAGCATAGAATAGCACAAGAGCAGAGATCAGGAATTCCCTAGAGGGGGAAGAGCATAGAATAGCACAAGAGCAGAGATCAGGAATTCCCTAGAGGGGGAAGAGTATAGAATAGCCCAAGCGCAGAGGTCAGGCATTCCCTAGAGGGGGAAGAGTATAGAATGGACACAAGACTTGACTGATAGTCGACTTGTCCACTCCCTTTAGCTTCGCAAACAAGAACGCAAACTACTCTTATGAGAATTGAAGTCATACAAACAAGCACAAACCTGCTTTAACAAGCGTTAAACTGAACTGCATGAATGTCAACAGTTTTCAGCACCACTCTCTGAAAACAAATGGTGGTTAAAAACAGGATGTGACTCGCCATGACAATGCAATATTCGGTAAAACGCCCCGGTCTTCGTTTCTGGGTCATGTCGATCTCTCGGGCATACCCCTTTAGGGAGAGGTGAATCACTGGGCTTATCCATTTGGCTTCCTGTTGCTGTGTGTGTTAAAAATATCACGCAACTGACATCGAGTTTGGCGATGTCTCCGTTTAACTGTGAACTGCCCCAGCAGGATGTCCTGAGTACCCAGCTCATCTGCTGGGCCCTGTTCCCGCCACACATCGCCATCCAGGTGCGCTCATACACAGCTTACCACCAACGGCAACCTGACCCCTCCCCCTCTGTCACACGCTCACTTCCTCTCTGGGGAGTCCTGCGACCCCCTCAAAACACGATGGGGCGCGATAAATCCCGCAGCGGAGGGTCGTTTCACGCCCGATTCGCCCCGCTCACAGACGGCAGGAATCTAATCGAGTTACAGACAGCTAAAGGGAACGCACGATGTGAAACTACGGCACACTACAAAGACAAAAGGACCACGATGTATGACTTCTCCATGGGAGGGTCAAACGGACCATTATGTCTCATTGGGGGCTGTTTATAGACCATAAACCCCCCCCACCACTCTCACACATCCCCAAAAAAACATACTATCACGGCTTTCTGCTCTCTCTCACTTATGTGTACCCCACTTTGCACATCACTTATGTGTACCCCACTTTGCACATTTTGTTCAAAGAATATCATGTGCTGCCTAGAATATATCGGTAGGTTTTGGGTTCATTTTCCCATTGAATTCAGTCAGTTAATGACATTAATTGAAATTCAGGGAATGATTTGAAAAATGGCCCAAGATGTTCATTGGCAACTACCAACGACCCAATAGAATTAAAGTTAATTTCCTGAATTGTTCATTTGTTATTTTTTATAAATTAGTGCTTATTACTTTTTTGTTTTGTTTTTATGTGTGTGGGTGTTGATCCTGTAATGCATGATTGAATGTTAGCACGTGGGGAATGTTAGCACGTGAACGCTGATGTTTGCTGCTTCTGTACATTGCATTGGTTCAGTGATTGTAATGTAATGCAGGTCTTGTTTTGCTCGACTGCGCAATAACGGAGGCTTACAATCTATTATGATACGGGGCTGGCGTCGTGTGAGAAAACACCTGTTACCTGTTTCTTTCTGTCCATCCGTCCGTCTGTCACGTCCTCGTTGGGCACGCGCGTCCCCCCCCAATCCTGTCATTACGTGGGGAGGAAGATGTTGTTACGCAAAGAGAGCTGCTGCTTCACATCTGCCAAGGCCGAAATAATTACCCACGAGGCCGGCGCGCTGCGAGCAGATGTGTTCTGGGAGGTGATGTCACCGACTGGCGGGGTACCTTCTCCCGCTGGCGTGTCTATTTTCTTCTCTGAGCGGGTCGATACGGTGCAGTCTGCAACAGGAGGCCCGGTTCCTGGCAACCATTAACGTCTATCTTCATTCTAACAGTGAAATAATGACTCATTAAATGCCTAAGGACCTGATTTACTAAGACCTTTAGCGCACGCAAAACTAATAACGCCACCAATGATTGGTGCAAAACAAATATCATGACCTATCATTGGTCATGTTATTTGTTTTGTGCTAAAAGGTTTTGCACATGCTAAAGGTCTTAGTAAATCAGGCCCTAAATATTTTTAATAAATAAATACAGAAATGGTACGTTACATTGCTGCGAGACTGCGTTGCTATGTAGAACAACAGTGAGAACAACGAACTCTGTCAGGTGTCTCCAGGTAAAATATGCGTCGTGAAAAGGGTGCCACGATACTACACGTATCACAGTGCATGGCTGACAATACAATATGTATCCTGACACACATCTGGATGTGAATTATGAATTCTGGATGTGTTTTTTTTTTAAACCAAATCTGATATCATCATTGAGTACAACAGTTGTTTATTGCGAACAGTAAAAGTAACTCAAAGTAAACAACATAATGGCAACCAAGAATGAAAAAACACATCCAAAGGTCTTTGTAGTTCAATGAGTTCCAATACATTGTAATGAATGAAAGCAGTTATGAATGCCTATGAACGGTACTTAAACAGTACTTAAACAGTGGGGCGGCTGTGGCTCAGGAGGTAGAGCGGGGCGTCCGCTGATCGCAGGGTTGGCGGTTCGATCCCCGGCTCCTCCTGTGTCGAAGTGTCGAAGTGTCCTTGGGCAAGACACTGAATCCCCCAAATTGCTCCCAATGAGCAG
This sequence comes from Ilyophis sp. 1 JC-2022, assembly GCA_022702515.1. Classification (NCBI taxonomy): domain Eukaryota; kingdom Metazoa; phylum Chordata; class Actinopteri; order Anguilliformes; family Synaphobranchidae; genus Ilyophis; species Ilyophis sp. 1 JC-2022. Next base: position 7,123,439 of record CM040397.1, read on the forward strand.
GCTAGCACCTTGCATGGCAGCTGCCGTCATTGGTGTGTGAATGTGTGTGTGAACGGGTGAACGGGTGAATGGGGGAACGGGTGAACGTGTGAGTGAGAGGCCATTGTAAAGCGCTTTGGATAAAGGCAGTCCATTTACCATTTACCAACAACCTCATTGGTAAATCAAACATGCATTATGGGAGGATATTGTCTCTGACCATAACTGGACCATAACGGGTCAACTGGTCATTTGAGTGCCGTTGTCTCTGAGTCGGTCCAGACAGTGTGGCAGGACTCAGACTGTGTGGCAAGACTCAGACAGTGTGGCGACTGGTCACGCGTGCGACTGGGGAGTTATTTGGGGACTGTTATTTAGGATTTGGGAGAACAGCGGTAGAGATGGGGGAGTCTTCTGATCAAAGTGAGTAAAGGCTGAAGAAAGACAACGGTTTGTGCCCACTACCCAGAATCCTTTGCATTCTGACAGCCGCCACTGTTCTTTAATGTTGAATGTGTTTCTTTTTCATTCTTTTCATCCGTGAGGAACAGCGAATGACCTGAGCAGGGGTTTGTGGGTAATGGTAGAAGGGGGCATTGCACACTCTCATGTCTCCCCACAGAACTCTTGGGGTTCCTTTTGCACCCCCAAACCCGCAGCCCCCCCCCAGAGAAGTGTAATTACTCAGCTCACAGAGTATTACTTGACACACGACCTTGGAAGGGAATGTGATCCCCTAACGTTTCGGGGGCTCGTTCGTGGGGGCGCACTCTGCGGTGGTAGCAGGGAAACACACATTAAGGCTCTTACCTGAGAGCGTATTTCTCTTAATACTCATATTCCTAATGGCCTTCAGCTCTGGGGGTGACCGCATAACAGGAACAGGAAACAACCGAGTTTTCCCCTCTCCTCTCAGACTTTCTCTCTGTCCTCCATTTTGCTTTTTAACAAGCTCCAACGAGTCCTTCATTAATTGCCAAATTGTTCCGCAGGGCTGTAACAAAAAACAAAAACCCGTTTTCCGAATACTGAAATTACAAACAGTGACACGTTTTATTTAAAGAGGGCAGTGTTTTCCCATGATGCAACAGAAAAGAGCCTGAGTTCCCTCAGGCTCTGCCGATCTTCAGGAAGGGCAGAGGTTCTCCGTTTCCCGGTTGCTTTGGAAACGGACCGGTGCTGGACTCGAATCTCATCGCTATCGCCCTGCAGTACGGACGCTGTTTGGTTCGCGGGTAAAACCTCTCGCTCAGTTCCCTCCACCGGGTTTTAATTTGTTAAAATTAAACAAATCAGCAGATTTCCTCTCTTCCTCCCCTGTAGACATCCGTGAACTTTAAGCCCTCTAACAGACCTGGACACACGAGTGTTCGTCTTAGACTACCAGCCTTCACAACTCGTATGAGAGACACAAATAAGCGCTCCGATCCTCCTCAGAAAGGCTCTATTATTTACATGGGTAAAAATGGCAGCGGGTGGAAGGATCCACCCGCTGCCATTTTTACCCATGTAAATAATCTACATTTTTCATTCATGTTTTAAATATTATAATGCTTTTTTTGCCAAGCAGATGCTTTTAGCTGGAGCAGCTTTCATTTTGACGTTGACTGTACCTGAAAGTTTATTGACTCAATTAAGTTTAAGCATCTTGTGTGAAGGTGCCAACGGCAGTGCCACAGCCCACAAGATTAATACCGGCAACCTCCTGGTTATAGCCTTCTGGCTTCTTTGCCTCTCTGCTGCTAGCAGATGCTGTATCAAACACGCTATCAAACCTCTCACACAGTTTCCCAGAGGGTCGAACCATTATCAATCTTTTTGGAAAATTTGGAAAAGGGATACACGAGACATGATCACTGCAATTTACGTCCCCGTCTATTTCACAGTTCAAAAGCAGTGCAGGCCTCTTTTCCTGCCATTTTAGCCAAACCTTCCTGTATAAATTATTCATTTGTGTATCGCAATGATTTGCTTCCTGGCTTGCGAGTTCTCAGCAGCTAACGTCTTAGTCTAAATTATAAAGCCAGAAAGACCCTGTAAAACAAATCCATAGCCGTCTGCCTTCTTGATTTCAAAAGATCCAGCGCTGCGTTCTCCCGGGTAACAAGATATATCATTTGATTGGATGTATAATAGAGTGGATTTTGGATGAAGCGGTGACGGGTAATGACGTTATCTTGTATGAGAACAGGACCGGGATCGTTAGCGGAGGCTGCAGTAATGCACAGGGTTCTCAATGCCAGGACTGTGCTCTCTCTCCCAAGATTTGAAGGAAAGAAACATTTTTCATTATGTCCGTGGGTATTTTTTTTCCACCGCAGATTATTTTACGTTCCAACTTTCAAAGGTTTTCTTTTAATGAATTAAACATTTTTCAGGTTCTTGTTCTGTGTATGACAAACCCACTGTATAATTTCTAACAGACTGTCTTGTGCACACCTGTTGCTGTTTACACAACCGTAAGACATGTAGGCACTGCCCTTTACACAACTAAGCTCTAGGAATCTGTGGAGGTCTGCTAAACTATTCACTGAGCCGTATGTATACATTTAGACATTTTTATCTCTCTTTTTTTCTTCTGTTTGTCATTCTCAATTTCTCTCTCTCTCTCTCTCTGCTTCACACACTCTCTTTCTCAACCTCTTTCTCTCTTTCTGTCTCACACACTCTCTCTCTCAACCTCTTTCTCTCTCTCTGTCTCACACACTCTCTTTCTCAACCTCTTTCTCTCTCTCTGTCTCACACACTCTCTCTCTCAACCTCTTTCTCTCTCTCTGTCTCACACACTCTCTCTCTCAACCTCTTTCTCTCTCTCTGTCTCACACTCTCTCTCTCTCAACCTCTTTCTCTCTCTCTGTCTCACACACTCTCTCTCTCAACCTCTTTCTCTCTCTCTGTCTCACACTCTCTCTCTCTCAACCTCTTTCTCTCTCTCTGTCTCACACACTCTCTCTCTCAACCTCTTTCTCTCTCTCTGTCTCACACACTCTCTCTCTCAACCTCTTTCTCTCTCTCTGTCTCACACTCTCTCTCTCTCAACCTCTGTCTCTCTCTCTGTCTCACACACTCTCTTTCTCAACCTCTTTCTCTCTCTCTGTCTCACACACTCTCTCTCTCAACCTCTTTCTCTCTCTCTGTCTCACACTCTCTCTCTCTCAACCTCTTTCTCTCTCTCTGTCTCACACACTCTCTTTCTCAACCTCTTTCTCTCTCTCTGTCTCACACTCTCTCTCTCTCAACCTCTTTCTCTCTCTCTGTCTCACACTCTCTCTCTCTCAACCTCTTTCTCTCTCTCTGTCTCACACACTCTCTCTCTCAACCTCTTTCTCTCTCTCTGTCTCACACACTCTCTCTCTCAACCTCTTTCTCTCTCTCTGTCTCACACTCTCTCTCTCTCAACCTCTTTCTCTCTCTCTGTCTCACACACTCTCTTTCTCAACCTCTTTCTCTCTCTCTGTCTCACACTCTCTCTCTCTCAACCTCTTTCTCTCTCTCTGTCTCACACACTCTCTCTCTCAACCTCTTTCTCTCTCTCTGTCTCACACTCTCTCTCAACCTCTTTCTCTCTCTCTGTCTCACACACTCTCTTTCTCAACCTCTTTCTCTCTCTCTGTCTCACACACTCTCTCTCTATCCTCTTTCTCTCTCTCTGTCTCACACACTCTCTCTCTATCCTCTTTCTCTCTCTCTGTCTCACACACTCTCTCTCTATCCTCTTTCTCTCTCTCTGTCTCACACACTCTCTATCCTCTTTCTCTCTCTCTGTCTCACACACTCTCTCTCTATCCTCTTTCTCTCTCTCTGTCTCACACACTCTCTCTCTATCCTCTTTCTCTCTCTCTGTCTCACACACTCTCTTTCTCTCTCTCTGTCTCACACACTCTCTTTCTCTCTCTCTGTCTCACACACTCTCTTTCTCTCTCTCTGTCTCACACACTCTCTCTCTCTCTGTCTCACACACTCTCTCTCTCTCTCTCTGTCTCACACACTCTCTTTCTCTCTCTCTGTCTCACACACTCTCTTTCTCTCTCTCTGTCTCACACACTCTCTTTCTCTCTCTCTGTCTCACACACTCTCTTTCTCTCTCTCTGTCTCACACACTCTCTTTCTCTCTCTCTGTCTCACACACTCTCTCTCTATCCTCTTTCTCTCTCTCTGTCTCACACACTCTCTCTCTATCCTCTTTCTCTCTCTCTGTCTCACACACTCTCTCTCTATCCTCTTTCTCTTTCTCTGTCTCACACACTCTCTTTCTCTCTCTCTGTCTCACACACTCTCTCTCTATCCTCTTTCTCTCTCTCTGTCTCACACACTCTCTTTCTCTCTCTCTGTCTCACACACTCTCTTTCTCTCTCTCTGTCTCACACACTCTCTTTCTCTCTCTCTGTCTCACACACTCTCTTTCTCTCTCTCTGTCTCACACACTCTCTCTCTATCCTCTTTCTCTCTCTCTGTCTCACACACTCTCTTTCTCTCTCTCTGTCTCACACACTCTCTTTCTCTCTCTCTGTCTCACACACTCTCTTTCTCTCTCTCTGTCTCACACACTCTCTCTCTCTCTCTCTGTCTCACACACTCTCTCTCTCTCTCTCTGTCTCACACACTCTCTTTCTCTCTCTCTGTCTCACACACTCTCTTTCTCTCTCTCTGTCTCACACACTCTCTTTCTCTCTCTCTGTCTCACACACTCTCTTTCTCTCTCTCTGTCTCACACACTCTCTTTCTCTCTCTCTGTCTCACACACTCTCTTTCTCTCTCTCTGTCTCACACACTCTCTTTCTCTCTCTCTGTCTCACACACTCTCTTTCTCTCTCTCTGTCTCACACACTCTCTTTCTCTCTCTCTGTCTCACACACTCTCTTTCTCTCTCTCTGTCTCACACACTCTCTTTCTCTCTCTCTGTCTCACACACTCTCTTTCTCTCTCTCTGTCTCACACACTCTCTCTCTCTCTCTCTGTCTCACACACTCTCTTTCTCTCTCTCTGTCTCACACACTCTCTTTCTCTCTCTCTGTCTCACACACTCTCTTTCTCTCTCTCTGTCTCACACACTCTCTTTCTCTCTCTCTGTCTCACACACTCTCTTTCTCTCTCTCTGTCTCACACACTCTATTTCTCTCTCTCTGTCTCACACACTCTCTTTCTCTCTCTCTGTCTCACACACTCTCTCTCTATCCTCTTTCTCTCTCTCTGTCTCACACACTCTCTTTCTCTCTCTCTGTCTCACACACTCTCTTTCTCTCTCTCTGTCTCACACACTCTCTTTCTCTCTCTCTGTCTCACACACTCTCTTTCTCTCTCTCTGACTCACACACACTCTCTTTCTCTCTCTCTTTCTCACACACTCTCTTTCTCTCTCTCTGTCTCACACACTCTCTTTCTCTCTCTCTGTCTCACACACTCTCTTTCTCTCTCTCTGTCTCACACACTCTCTTTCTCTCTCTCTGTCTCACACACTCTCTTTCTCTCTCTCTGTCTCACACACTCTCTCTCTCTCTCTCTGTCTCACACACTCTCTCTCTCTCTCTCTGTCTCACACACTCTCTTTCTCTCTCTCTGTCTCACACACTCTCTTTCTCTCTCTCTGTCTCACACACTCTCTCTCTCTCTGTCTCACACACTCTCTCTCTCTCTCTCTGTCTCACACACTCTCTTTCTCTCTCTCTGTCTCACACACTCTCTCTCTCTCTCTCTGTCTCACACACTCTCTTTCTCTCTCTCTGTCTCACACACTCTCTCTCTCTCTCTCTGTCTCACACACTCTCTCTCTCTCTCTCTGTCTCACACACTCTCTTTCTCTCTCTCTGTCTCACACACTCTCTTTCTCTCTCTCTGTCTCACACACTCTCTCTCTCTCTCTCTGTCTCACACACTCTCTCTCTCTCTCTCTGTCTCACACACTCTCTTTCTCTCTCTCTGTCTCACACACTCTCTCTCTCTCTCTCTGTCTCACACACTCTCTTTCTCTCTCTCTGTCTCACACACTCTCTTTCTCTCTCTCTGTCTCACACACTCTCTTTCTCTCTCTCTGTCTCACACACTCTCTCTTTCTCTCTCTCTGTCTCACACACTCTCTTTCTCTCTCTCTGTCTCACACACTCTCTTTCTCTCTCTCTGTCTCACACACTCTCTTTCTCTCTCTCTGTCTCACACACTCTCTTTCTCTCTCTCTGTCTCACACACTCTCTCTCTATCCTCTTGTGATTCTAATTTGAGCATCATTTGTACATGTTGTTGAGCTGTGACAATAAAGCTGGTTTTACGTTCAATTCTCTTCAATTATTTTTCAGTCTCTTTGTCTCTCTCTCTCTCTTTCTGTCTGTCTGTCTCTTTCTCAATTTTTCTTTCTATCAGTCTCACACTCTCTCTTGTTCGGTCTCTGAGTTAGTTCGCCCTTTCCCTCCCTCTCTCTCCCTCTCTCTCTCTCTCTCTCTCTTTCTGGCTGTGTTTATTGGCGTGTCGCCGTGCGCTGGAGCTGAACGTTCGGCCAGCTCATCCAGAGCAGTCCAGCAGACTTCCTAGCAGGGTTTCTTCTCTAATGAAGCACATGAGTGCGATTTACAGGCATGTCCAGAGCTGAGGCAGTGCTATGAGTCTGTGCGATTTACAGGCATGTCCAGAGCTGAGGCAGTGCTATGAGTCTGTGCCATTTACAGGCATGTCTAGAGCTGAGGCAGTGCTATGAGTCTGTGCCATTTACAGGCATGTCCAGAGCTGAGGCAGTGCTATGAGTCTGTGCCATTTACAGGCATGTCCAGAGCTGAGGCAGTGCTATGAGTCTGTGCGATTTACAGGCATGTCCAGAGCTGAGGCAGTGCTATGAGTCTGTGCCATTTACAGGCATGTCCAGAGCTGAGGCAGTGCTATGAGTCTGTGCGATTTACAGGCATGTCCAGAGCTGAGGCAGTGCTATGAGTCTGTGCGATTTACAGGCATGTCCAGAGCTGAGGCAGTGCTATGAGTCTGTGCGATTTACAGGCATGTCCAGAGGTGAGGCAGTGCTATGAGTCTGTGCGATTTACAGGCATGTCCAGAGCTGAGGCAGTGCTATGAGTCTGTGGGGCTCGGGGCGGCCGTGGGGTCTGACCTCACTGTGAGTAACCCTGGAAACGGCACTGGGAAGAAGATGTAGGCTCAATGCTTTCCGGTAAAATGCTTTCCGTCTCCGTCCGGATGAGAGTTGGGTCCAGATTTCTGTACCCTGAGGAGGGTAACCCCCCCCCCCCCCCACCAACACCACCTTCCTTCTCTCTCTGTCTCTCTCATTCTCCATCACTGTCTTGCCGTATAGCGTAGCTGATTTTAGTCTGTGTTGGGTGTGAAATAACTGAAGGATGTTGGGTGCCATTTTGTGCCGACTCTGATTTCTGAGGACTTGTACAGGATGTGAAATGTCACGCAATGTGCACATGTACACATGGACACGCAAGCATACACACAAATGCGAGCACACACATGCACTTGTACATGCTTCTACATACACACTCCCAAAAACACACAATCACTGAAGTAAGCACACACACAATAGACACGCATGCACATATTCATGCATGCACACACACACACACACACACACACACACACACACACACACACACACACACAGCATGCAGTGATGGCTGTTTCACGACTGTTCCAGGGTTCAGTGGCACCACATTACTGGTGTCACCACGGCAACATCAGAGAACAGGTGTTTGTTATATTTTTGGATGTGTAGTTTATTACATTGAAAGGAAAAATATAAATAGGTTGGTTGGACTATCAGTTCAATGCTGACAGTGTTGGTGGACAGACAACATCAGAGAATGGTTGTTTGTTCAGGTTTGTAGGTGATGGTCCTGATAGCACAGCCCCCCATGACCCCCGACCTCTGACCTCTAACCCCTTTCGTGTCCAGTCAGTCACGGGTGCTGGGAAAGGTTTGTTCCACTCACTAGAGCTGAAGAGGGGTCAGGGAGGTCATATGACCTGCGAATTTCCATGTTAAACCTTGTTTTGTGTGTGTGTGTGTGTGTGTGGTTTGTGTGTGGTTTTTGTCTGTGTGTGTGTGTGTGTGTCTGGTTTGTTTGTGTGCACATGCGTGCTTGTGGGTAGGGAGAGGTGAATGTTTACTTGGAGCCCCTGTGTCTGGGATCTATCCCCCCCAACTGGACACACACTGACCACACACTGACCTGTGTCCCCTGTTTGTTCTGGTCCAGAAACAAGTTCTCTCTCATTCATCCTCTTCTCTCATCTACTCTTTCACGCCTTATTTTTTCTCCTGGGAGACATTACACCTGTGGTCAGAATTATTAGTACAAAAGATGATGTGTTTAAGTTTTCTCCTTATCCGTCTCATAAGAAGCAAATTCCATCCACGAGGAGAGATTAGGCAGGGATTTATATTTTGTGGATCTGTAGATCCTAGACACGCTTCTCTGATTATTCCCTAGACAAGCGTGTTTATTGCGTGTGCTGAAGATCACGCAGGACTCCGTCTGAGAGCGCTGCAGGTTGGTCTGACGGCGATCGTGTCAGGTGTTGGGCGGGTCAAAACTTTGCAGAGAGACAATCTGCATTCCTGTCTTCTTTCTGGGACCAATCAGCATTCTCGGGAGAGGAGTGATGAGACTGGACCAATCAGTATCCGCGTGTGAGGTGCTAGGGTGCGTGACGGAATCACAGGCTAGCTCACGAACAATACAGAAAATACAGCTCTGTTCAGAATAAAGGCCTTACAGTGGCTATCGTTTCTGGTTCTAATTATAGGGGTAAGATATACAGAAAATGACCCCTGTGTGTCTGTTTGTACCTTTTTCTGGTTTTGGTAAAATGTAAAACACGAGCAGTTTGTTTTTGGCCTCACATTTCCTCGCTCTCTCACAGGAATCTGAGGATCTGGACACGTTGTTGCCTTGTTCTATTATTTTAGTATTTTATTTTTTTACATGCAAAAACATATTATATAGTTTTATTTTAATATTGTTTTATATTGATATGGGTTAATGGTCAAAGACCTATTTTGTAAACTGAAAATTAAAATATGTAGGCCTATATAAAAATAAATTATTAAAATTGTATTACGAAAAACTGAAAACAAAACAAAAAGCTAATTATGGGGATCATAAAAGTCAATATCCTTTTTATTCCTCTCTGCCCCTCTCCAAAAATTCACGGGGAAAATATATTTTAATATATATATAAAATGGACATTTTAGAGGCTGAAATGAAAACTAGAGCACGCTCGTAACAGGCGATAATGAGCAGCTCACATTGCTGCGGCAGTCGCCCGTGCTTTTTATTACGCCGCGTGAGGCCTTGTGTTGTGATTGGTTGATTTTCCTCTTACCGGTTTAGTGTAACAAACATGTAATCTTCAGTTTAGCGGACGAGTTTGAACGACTGGTGTGGTTGTGAATTACAAAGGGAGTGGTTTCCGAGCGGAAAGGGCACGCATGTTTGTCCTCGACCCGCTGTCCTTGTCGCTCTCCCTAAGACATCCCAGAACTGGAACCAAACCCCTCAACCCCTCCCCCATTCATCCCAATTAATCCTGATTATGGCAGATTGGGATAAGTGGGCTGAAAATGGGATCAGTCTGGGGTGTACCCCACACGCGCCGGCCTTCTTGTCAAGGCCAGGGTAGCGGTTTTGGGGTGCCCAGTGAATGGGATAGCGCGACCCCAACACAGAGCTTGCCTGCTCTCCGTCACACACCCGAGGGAGGGGGAGCACTTAAAAAAAAATAATAATAATAATAATAATAAAAAATGTAATGAGACTTAAAATATTTTTTTCTCCTCTCTCGAAATTGTTTCTTGTTTTAACTTTTTGCTTGACAAGTGAAATTTTCTTACCCCATTGGCAAATCTTGAAATGAGTCAAACTGTCTCACCTGATTGGGATTCTTCTTACTTAGCAAACAAGTAATAGAAATAAGATTTTAAGTCGAAATGTAAGACTAAAATACTTAAGCTTAAGATTGACTCACTTTTTTGGTTTTTGCAGTGAGGGGGGGGGGGGGGGTCAGAGGAACAGATACCCATCTGCCCCCCTCCTTGGTAAAGCACCACATCAGAGGGTGAAGTTAAAGCTCTCTGCTGTACTAGGCCTGTGACCGCTGTCGCAACTTTACAAACTCACCTCGAGGGACACCTGCGGTTTCCACAGAAACCATGTGACCTTACAAAATATTTCCCAGATCAAAGCAGGTGGCAATCATGACCATTCCTGCAATGAAGTCGCTTGTGTTTTACTTTATTTTTTTATATTACGCTCTTGGCTTTTGTCTTGTTTGTCTTCTTTGCGAAACAAAGAGTCTCCTTTGCTGTCCTGTCGAACTGCGGTGTTTAATTTATGAGTGTGTTTCTGCGTTTGCTCACAAATATTTTCTGGTCACACAGTTCTTGCATATTTATGGGTCATGTGTGCCTGTCTGGCTTCCTGTCAGGAAGCACCTTCTCATTTTTTTAATCTATCTTGGTTAGATGTCCATATTTTTACTTCTAATATCCTCAGCCTTTTGGTTGTCTTATTTGTTGTTTATTTGCTGATTGTGAAGTGTCTACCTGTGTGTTTGTGTGTGTGTGTGTGTGTGTGTGTGTATGTTATGTGTGTGTGGTGGTTGTACTTGTGTGTGTGTGTGTGTGTGTGTGTGTATGTGTATGTGTGTGTTATTTGTGTGGTGGTTGTACTTGTGTGTGTGTGTGTGTGTGTGTGTGTGTGTGTGTGTGTGTCACCACATTTGTGTGTGCATATACATGTATGTTTTATTATGTGTATATGCATGGACAAGAACAGCCATAGTTATAAATATGACAACGTACGCATACATGTTCCCCTACATGCGTGTGATGGATGCGTGAGCAGCTATGAGTGCATGCAGTGGGTATGTGAAAGTGAGAACACAGTCATGCCGGGGTCAGAGGTCAATCATGGAACCTGGGACTTCAGCAGAGACATCATCTCCAGCCCCCAGCACACCAGGTACGGTGTGGTCCGCTGGGACAGGTGAAATGAGGCTCAGGTATGTGTCAAGGTTGGGAGAGTGCCCCCCCCCCTCCCTCACCCCTGGCTCAGGAATGACATGCACGCTTTCTCAGACACCCAAGCCTTTCCCCCCATCTTTGAGAAGGCTAACAGAAACCATGTACCCGCTCCTTTTGGGGGGGGGGGGGGGGGGGGGGGCGCTTTTATCTAAGTGCAGGTGTTTGTGAGGAGATTAAACTGTCTCAGTGACACCACACAGCTCTCCTCCTCAGGCCTCAGGCACCTCCTCTGCTCCCAGTGGAGCGTGAGGTACAAATCCAGCCCGGCTGTACTGGCCTAACCCACAGCCATCATATAAAGACATGATTTATTTTATATATTTCATCTTACTATATTCATAGACATTGAATGATGATGTTGATATTATTTTTATTATTATTGTTCAAAAATGGTCAGAATGGGGAGGGAAAATAAAAATAAATGTATGGGCATACTTAGTTATGCCCATTTTAACAAGCAAACGGTGAAAACAAAGTAGCAATTAGCAGAGAAGTCGACTTTATAACGATTATATTGGCAGAGCTGTTAACAACTTTTATTGACAATATAGTCTGTCTTTCTGTCCTTTTTCCATCCTTGCACCAATGTGGCGGTGAAGATTTGGTGACTGTTCAGGTCAGCGTCACATTGATCTGTGTGTGGCAGACGGCCCAGAGTTAAAATCGTTTCAATACATTAAAAAAACGATTAACATTGAACTGCAAACAATTTTCCAGATTTAATTCTGTCAGCAGAACAAGAGGGAACTTAGCAAAAGGTAAATTTCACACAGATATCAGGAAGTATTTCTTTACAGAGAGAGGCTCTGATGTGTGGAACAGCTTTGCCAAGGTCATGGAGTAGAAACAGAGACTCTCGAGGTGTTTAAGGACAGACTCGACACAGAGCTGGATACTCTCTAGTTTCTGGGTAAATCGTGAGCCTAGATGGGCTGAATGGCCTGTTCTCCTAATTATAATTTTTTATGTTCTAGATGGGCTGAATGGCCTATTTTCTTAATTATAAATTCCTATGTTCTAGATGGGCTGAATGGCCTGTTCTCCTACTTATAAATTCCTATGTTCTAGATGGGCTGAATGGCCTGTTCTCCTACTTATAAATTCCTATGTTCTAGATGGGCTGAATGGCCTGTTCTCCTAACTATACATTCTTATGTTCTAATATTCTTATATAACCTGATGTAGCGCTCTCATTTCACCCTGTTTCCAGAACATCACTTGCATTTCCAGCTGTTTCCTGGTCCCTCCCATCTCTATCATTAATCACTTTCACTGGGAATGCTGTCCTTCGGAAAAGTCCTTTTCTTTCCTGCTTAATTTGTTTTCCTCTCCGAGTCCAAGAAAAACACGCAATTACTGGAAGGGGTCCGGAGAACCTTGAAAAGAGGGCCTGGTTTTCACATGAAAGCAATCGCTCTGTTATCTGACTGGCTGCTTTTGGGTTCTGTGCACTCTAAGTATGGCTGGCATGAGAGGTTTTTTTTTATCCAATAAGATCCTCTTCTCTCTGTGTGACCTCACCTACTACTGTATATGTGGCAGTGGTATTTATGTCCCCGGTTTGGGACACACATTCCCTTCAAAAGCAGGGAGAAGGTAATGGAGGTTTTATTTGTGTGTTTTTCTCCCTGGACGCTTTGGCTGTGTTGTAACGCAGGTTTTTTTCCCGCCTGTGGCTGTGTGTTTGCATGCAGAACACACGCAAGGCTCACGGGTCTCTCGTGGCGTAGCCTGTAGAGCACCACATACTCGTTGTGAGATGCAACGTTGGTGGTTTTAATCCAGCTGCATGACCTTTGTTGCATGTCTAAAAAATATTTTTTTTTGAACAAAAATTTCTGTAGCTGTAATCAGGCCCCTCTCTGGAACCCCAGGTCACAGGCCAGCCAATCAAAACCAGGGCTGGCTGTAAAAACTCGCTAGCGGCAATAAGATGTGAAGAGTCAGACGGGCAAACGAAAAGGCCCCCCGTCGGCTCCCTGGGCCTCTTCTCACGGGGCCGAATTAGCCCAAATATTTACAATCAAAGGGCCGTTGCTCCAGGCTAGAGAAAAGCCAATGAAAATGATTCTCAGACAGGTCTGGGACTGACTGCCCACCCGACGCTTACTCATGGACCCCAACACTGTGCTCTGTCTCTGAGCCGCGCTAATCCAGGAGCGACAGGAAGAGGAAACGAAGAAGGGTGACTCACCTATTTACACAGAGAGAGAGAGAGAGAGAGAGAGAGATAGACAAAGAAAGAGGAAGAGGGAGAGAGAGACAAAGGGAGAGAGTGGGAGAGAGAGACAGAGGGCGAGAGAGAGAGAGAGTTTGTCTAAAAGAGAGATGTAGAGAAGGGCTCCACTAATGTCCTCAGGCTTTCCAGGAAACAGATGAAGTCACTGTGCTGTATCCAGCGCGTCTGCACGGTCCATCTCATCTTGAGCTCATTCCACCCGTCAACTTTAACCTTGTAGATTCACTGGCGTCTTGTGCCATGATATCATAATTTGTTGCAATAATTGATGTCTTTGTCAGTGAAAAAACACTGACTTTAAGGATCTCTCCTTCTCTCTTGTACCAAACTCACTTTCATATTAATTCTCTGGGCAATTCTTAAGAGCAGATCCTTAAATGAATGTTGCAACTTTAGTGAAACTGATTTGATCGACGCACTTCTTTTCTTTCTTTTTTTAGACTAAGCATGACTCAAAAGTGGTCATTAAAGTGGTCATTCTTTGCAAAGAATAGGGGGTTCCCCAGTGTCCTGACTAAATTTCCAACCTGCCATCTAATCATTCCCTGATTTATTTGGCTAAAAAATTGCTGTCTACCTCTCCACCTCAGTCGATGGTGAGCGGTCTGGCACAAAATGGCTGCCATGCATCACCCAGGTGGTGCTACACATTGGTGGTAGTTTCCCCCTCATTACTGTAAGTGTCCTTGAGTTTTTTTAAAGGCACATGCAAATAGAATGTAGTATAATAGAATAATAATGATAAAAGAATAGACTCAAAGTCTTAATGCTATTGTACAGATATACAGGCATATTCCCTATGTAGGGGATATGCCTCTATATCCTCACGCACTCTTCCACTGAAAATGCACAGTCCCCTTTGGATCATTCTCTGCTCACTAATAACCTTGCTCATAAACTCACTTTAAAAACAGCGAGTCAGTGCTTTTGATTGTGATGAATTGACTGCAGATCTGTTATGACGGCTGTCCTTTCTGTCTGATTCCAGCACCACTGTGTCTAAAGCACTGTTGCGCGTAATCTTGTGTTCTCAAGGCTCTACAGCGCTCCCATTTTAAGAGCATTTGAAAATTGATGTGTGCTAACCGGAGAAATAATTTAGGAGCACATCTACTAAATTGGATGCATTAGTGCGCTCCTAAAAGGTTCTACTTAGGAGCCCGTGTGCTGATTCTGTCCCGTTTAATTTGCTCCATTTACCGCCGTTCCTTCATTTGTCTTTGGTCGTGGTCCGCGATGGCGAGAAGCACGAATTGTCCTGTGCTACACGGAACCCACGTGTGGAACATTAGTTTCACCCATTTGTCCGCAGTCCAACTGGCTTTAATCTCCAGACATGGCCTCTATAAACAGCAGCTCCCAGCGCGAGTGTTGATGTGACAGCGTTCAGTCACCACCTAGCTTCCGTTCCGCAGGCCACACACACACACACACACACACACACACACACACACTCGCACACACACACACACTCGCACGCACACACACACACACACACTCGCACACACACACACACTCACACACACATACATAAACTGGCTGACACACAAACTCACATGCGCGCACACATACGCACACACACACGCACACCAGCCTGTTAACTGGCTGACACAAACTCACACACGCGCACACACACACACACACGCACACAGCTTGACTGACACATACTGACCAGGGAATGAGACTGGGATCACAGACAGACCCTGTACACTGACACACACACGCACACGCACACATTAATCTCACACATCCAAGCACACACATGAGAGTGATATTCTGGAATGTAGATCGTAGTTGTATGATATACTGTGAGTATGTTTTGTAGAGCATTATATTGCGACATTGGTGGCTGTAGCTTTAGAAAACGTTTTTAAAATTAGAGACCATTAGGTTGGAGAGGTGCGCCTCGTTTCCGTGACAGAAATGCTTGTGGAGGACGAGCTCACAGCGTCACTGAAAAAAATCAAACAAACAGATATAGAGAAATCAGGGGGCGTCCCTCGTAGAGAAAACACGTCCCGCGGTTTAACGGCTGGACGCCAAAGCGGAGTGCGGTCCGCTTGGAAGTGCTCTCACGGGACGAGGACGGAAAATAAACGCCTCTCGGGACGGGGAAGGATCCAGAAGCAGCGGGGTTCTCCCAGGCAGAGAGGAGATGGAGGAGATGGAGATGGAGGAGGAGGAGGTGGAGGTGGAAAAGAGGAGTGGGCCAGGAGACCATTTTTTGGAGGGCTGTTTTCTATCAGGAGTCAGTTTATTCATATACTTGGAAATTGAACAATTGTCTCCAACTTTTATTCATTCATTCATTCATCCGTCCTTTTTTCCACTCTATTCACCCTGTCTTGTGAAAACTCCTTGCTGTTGAAATGATTTCTGGGAAAAAAAGGTTTTACTGAAGGATACATTTTGTGCTCAGTGTTCATGCTGCAAGCAACTATAGTCCAAACGAGACGGTGGACATCGGCGCTTTGCTGAGCGCGACACCATGCTGGCTCAGGAGCCTATAGGCGCTCAAACTGTTAAACACTACACAACTTTAGCAGCTAAGCCGTTGCACTGGGTGCAGTAGAGACACTGACAGTGGTAGAATCAGAGATAATAAAATTGGAATTAAATGGCTGTGATGTCACAGAGAGGAGTTCCACCAATCACAGAATACATTGATAACAACCAGTATAACAATGACGATGGTGATTGGTGGATACTTTCTGGCTGTTTCCTGGTAATTGCCACAGGGATGGCAGAACTGTAGCCAGAAAGTACCAGTCACAATTGGCGTTGTTCTATTGGTTGTTACCAACGTATGCCATGATTAGCAGAGCTCTTATTTTTTCTTCTTCTACGAGTGTGTTGACATCATGGCCGTCTTTTCCCTGTTTTATTAATGCCTAATTAGAGTCAGGACACCATATGGCTCTATGGGTGACATCACACATTAGGCAATCTCAGTGGTGTTGAAATCTTGGGGACTGACACCACCCAGAGATGAGATGACTGTGGTCTGCGTTCATCCAGCTGTCCGCCAGCCCCGCCCACACTACAGAGTCCTCTTTCCCAGGAGAGCCTGATAACGTCTGAAGGTCTCCATCTTTAGATGTCCTCTTCTGAAACCCGGAGTAGGCTGCAGCTCCGCCCCTCTCCTGGTTCAACCATGGAAGCTTAGATGCATCACCCGCCCCTCTAAACTGCATATTACAGTATATTTATTCACTCGGACTGCCTATTTTACCAGGTCGTTTAATACCTCAGACTGCAACCTGCCAAACCCACTTTATCGTTTGTTCTGTCAGATCTCTGATTGCAGTTCTGTTTCCATTAATTCCATCTTAACTACTTTTACACCGGGCCAGCCAGCGGAGGATGGGCTCCCCCTCTGTAGCCAGGTTGCTCCCGAGATTTCTTTCCTCTGGATTTTTTTTCTCACCACCATTCAGGATCAGGTGCTCGCTTGCTCGCTTTTTGGGGGATCAGGCGCTCGCTTGCTCGCTTTTTGGGGGATCAGGCCTGCTTTTTGGGGGATCACGCCTGCTTTTTGGGGGATCAGGCCTGCTTTTTGGGGGATCAGGCCTGCTTTTTGGGGGATCAGGCCTGCTTTTTGGGGGATCACGCCTGCTTTTTGGCCAATTTTTCTTTGCGTTTCCTCTGTGAAGTGTCTTTGTGACAGTGACCCTGTAAAAACTGTTATACAAATAAAATTGAAGTGAATTGAATGGAACTGAGAGTCCATGACTACCTGGTGCCTCTTCCTCTCTGCTCTTTTCCCCAAGAGTGAACGGCGAAAATATCGGCCTTTTCTTACCACCTTGAGAGCCGGTGGCTCCAAAAAGAGGCGGAGATCTGAGCCAGGCCCCACCTCCAATCTGAGCAAGGCCTGGCCTCCAGGCACAAGGCCCCGCCTCCAATCTGAGCAAGGCCCCGCCTCCAGGCACAAGGCCCCGCCTCCCGGCAACCTCTGGAAGGTAGAGGCAGAGAACACAGAGAAAGGCCAATCCTGGATCCATCCAGCCAAGCTCTGCCACCCGTCACTCTGAGGATCCGAACGCACGCGACGCACATCCTTATTACCGCTGGATGACCGCGCGTAACCAGACACAGATTCTGCTGTTTATCTGCACAGATTTTATGCCTCAGAAAGTACCTGAGGGGGGAGGGGAGGAGGAGGGGGGCTATAATCAGCTTCAGCCAAATCGGTGACCTGTGTCAAATAGGGTGAAACTGTACACCTGGAGCTGGGCTACTCTCACCTGAGGCAGTGCTGCTCCTGCTGGTATTTCCAGACTGTAGGATTCCTGTTTGTTACATCGTGGGGGGGGGGGGGGTCTCCGGAGGTTCCCTAACTTACCCCGTGTCTGTCGATGGTAGCTGGACCGAGGAGTGCACAACTAGCCACAGCTGCCAGAATGGATTGCTGCCCATAATCTTTATTTGGGTTTTTATTGTTAAAAAAGTACACTGAGTTGATTAAATTTTGCAGGGAATTTATTGCTGAGCCTTTTCTGGTACCCCCCCCCCCCCGCCCCCACATTTGATAATGTGCAGAGAAAGTGCACCCAGCAGAATGCCAGAATCAGAAACCACAGCTCCTCTGGTCGCTCTCTCTCTATTCCTGTAAGTTCTATTAGCATTTCTGCGGCCGCTGTAATCTGCCAGAGATTCCGTAGAATTCCGAGGCCTTTTGTCTTCGGTAAACGTTGGCGTTGCGCGCGTGCGTGCGTGCTTCGGGTGGTGGGAGGGGGGGTTGGGGGGGTTACGCTTTGAGCCATGGAATGTTAACACTTTTCCGCGCCCGGCGTTCCCCAGCGGGCCCGTTGTCGTCCCAGATTCGGGACTCGTCTTTTGAAGTTAATCAGAAACTTTTCATTTTCTCCTGTTTGACCCCCCCCCCCCCTCCTCCCAGAAAAGCTGGTAATGATTCTGTCTCTCCTTCAGCGAAAAACACTCCCAGAGACGGGAGTGATGGAGTCATGTCCCACAATTCACCTCTCCTCTGCCTCCTTCCCCCAGAACCCGCCATCCTCGCTGCATCATTACGTCTCCGCTTTCCAGTGACCCCCAGAAAACAACGTTAAGGAGAAAAGCTGGTCTGTTTCTACAAAATAAAAACCCAGCACCACGGCATGTTCACTTCCTCCTCTGTATCCCCTTCCTACACTCTCTCTCTCTGTTCCCCAGTAATGGCTCTTCCTGGTTCATGGCTATGACAGTTACTGGTCTATGGACATCATGGGTCCTCCTAGTCTCTTAGCCCCGCCCACCAAGTAGGGTGCTTTCGCCCACGCCCACATCCTGCTCGTCCAATGGAAAGAAAAGAAATTAACCGTTCGGCTAGCGGCTCTCGCATCCCCGGTGAAAGAAGGGGACCCAGCTGGTCCAATGTTGGGGCGCCGTGGGACCCCACCTCTGCTCTTAAGGTTAACAGAGGCCCCGGGATCGGGCTTTGAACCCACATCCAGGAGTCCTGCGTGAAGCAGCCACCCGCCTCCTCAAAACAAACAGTGGCGCATCGCATCAAATTTATTCCTCTTTCTATTCTCTTGCCCCCCTGTGCCCCTCTTCGGAACCGAGCACCATGTGACTGAAAACATGGGCAGATTGTTTGCGGTACACATGAACGCCAGAGAACACAGAAAGATCTAGAGGGAACAGGAGGATGCTGGAACAGATTATATGGGTAAATCTCACATAAGCAGAAGGGCAGCTTTGAGGCTAATGCTAAAGCGTGTGACTTTACCTCAAATCACTGCTGCCCACTCAATAAAACACTATACTGTCTGATGCCCCCGAAATGAAGCTGAGCAAACTCTTTTACCCCCCCCCCCTACCCCACCGCCTTATCCAGACCTTTACATCTAAACCAAATTTAAGAAGAAGTTTAAACCCAACGGCTTGTCTGCACTGCCCGCTCCTTTGAGTGGATATTTTTTAATTCCCCAGAATGAGTAGCCGCTGTTTGGCGGGAGCGCGGCCCTGTTGACGTTTGCCAGCGTGTGCCCTTGGCGTGTTGTTGACGCGGCCCACAGGTTCGCTGTCTCGCGTGAACATGCCGGCCGCTTCGCAGATGGCCCACAGGCTCACCATACACACACACACACACACAGCAAGGCCGTGCCTGCCGCCACAGCAGGAAGCGTGTGGGAAACCAACGCTCTCTGCGCTCACATTTTACACATTTTTTACATTCAGCAGAAGCACAGATCCAGAGCCACTCACATTTTTAACGAGCTCAGCCGTTTATCCAGCTGTGTATTAACTGTAGAAGTTCAGGTTAGAAACCTTCTCTCAAGGTTCTCCACCCGGGACTTGAGCCCGCAACCCCTGGGTCTCAAACTCATTATACTGCTATGCCACCCCCTATCCCCTCCACTGCCAACAGTCACACTAGACACAAATGGAGAATACTACAATATATTGAAATTTAATATATTATTAAATATATTATCATGATATTGCAACACTTGACAACATGGCAAAACATATGACTACCCAACATGGCAACGTACCCAACATGGCAACGTACCCAACATGGCAAACATACAAAATATTGCTGCTTTCAGATACTGCAATATCTGAAAATATAATAATAATTATAATATATATTTTTAGAAACATTAATTGAAAATATGTATTTTCCAAAAAATATGTATTTTTCCATTTTTTTTCCGTCAGGGTACCTTCAGGTTTAAACCCGCCCCAAGCTGTGCTACACACAGCGACCCCCCAGAGCAGTAGCATATTCACAATGCTATCGTGTAAATGATCAGAAACGGGGACAGAGCTGTTCAACTAAAAAAATTAAAAAAGTTTGTTGGGTCGTTAATTTATATCCCCTTTAATAACCCCTTTAATAATTATTTTTATATCGTTGGAAAGCCTGATTAGTCACCTTTACAATGACTTTACAAGCTAGGTATGTGGGTTCGTGGCAATGAATGTTGCACCACAGCTAGCAACAAGGCTCCTGTCAAAAAAAAAATGCCAAAAAAAAGTGCCAAATTCCTATTGTTTTTATGGTTCTCTTTTTTTTGTACGTTTTGGTGCTTGGGATATTGCACTGATTTACTCCACCCGAAAAAAAAACATAACAAGCACACCATTTTTTTTATTTTACACTTCACTGTCAGGGACTCATCAGTGTGGCAAGATCCATTACGCAGCCACAAACACCAGCGCATGGTCTCCTCATGCATGGTCACCAGCCTGGTCAACACTGCTGTGGATGGATGGCATCCCATCCCATTTCCATCACCTACACCCTGCCAAGCACTTGAAGAACCCAAAACGAGAGTGATACCAACAGAAGAATATGGAGGGGGAATTGGCATTTTTTTTTTGGGCTACTACCACAGTTAGCTGTTGTGTTGCTCATTTCAATGCATGTGATCCTTACACTACCTCGTCGTTGTCGTTGTAAAGGTAATATCTCAGGTTTTCCAACGAAAAAAAATACAATACCAATTGGTATTATTAAAGGGGAGGAATAATCGACCGAAATAACGTTTCCAAACTTTTTTTGAGGAGTTTATAAGCATCTGACACAGGAACACCAGTTTATTTTCAGCAAAGTGTGTCTTTCAAGTATTTAACACTCTAACTACATTTAAAATTGCCACTTACCTGTGTGAAATTTTAATTGTTCATTACAGAATAGTTTTTCAAATACATTCTATACAGCGAAATGTTTAGTGTAAAATGAACTCTCTCATAGAGCACTTATGGGTGATATTGGACTCATCAGAGTTGATTCAATAGTTTTTATGCCTGTATTTCTAGAAAATGCTTTTGGTGCAGAATAGTTTTTGTAAAATCAGCTCTTCTCTATATTCCGGCCGTTTCCCATTATAGTGTTATTAACAGTCTGTGCGTGAGGATTCCTGCTCTGCGTTCTGTGGGCTGACGCCTCCAGTCTGTGCGTGAGGATTCCTGCTCTGCGTCTCCAGACCACGGCGGGATTCTCACGCGCATGTCACTCGGGCGGGAGATGTAAACATGCATGTGAAGCAGAGCGGTCTCTGCACACGCGAGAGTCACATGACCACGGCCGGCACCTCCTCCTCCTGTCAGTTTTCTCGTGCACAGGTAATAAAGCATCGCCCCCTTATCTGGGCCGTCCGCCGGGATTCTGTGGCCACCGTGAGGCCTTCTCATGCACGTCTGACGCGTGATCGCCTTCCTTTTGTTTTCCTGTTTCGTTTCCATGGCTCCCGCTGCCCAGTAGGCGTGATGTAAGCTTATTGGATGGCAAGAGGCCTACGAGAAAGGGCGCCAGAAAAAAGGCGATGGTTACACTATGAGTTTATTCTGGTTGTATCTTTAATTTCCCAAAAACACTGTGTTTGCCTTGGTCTGTGACCGGCGAGGTGGTGCGTGTGTCAGCTGACGTTTTTCTCTTGACGTTTCTCTCTTGAAACCCCAAGACACCATGTCTCCAAATGGGCGGGGCGGAGTTCCTCCCGGGATCCCTCCTTAAATCGTAAATGTGTGGAAGTAGAGAGCGGCGATCAGTAAATCTGCTCGTGTTTGCGCTGAGCATTACCGTGCGTTTCGACATGCAAGGGGAGGCGCAGATAAAACAAAGTGACTTGTCATATTTAAGCAGCGTCACGCGAGACGGAGTGCTGCTGTTATACTGGTCGTATAACGCGCGGTCAGAACTAACTGTTGTATAATTCTATTTTTATTATTTTTATTCATTCTTCTTCTGTACTAGGAATCTCCCCTCATCACGGGCGGGGGATTACTGACAACAGGGGAACGGCCAAAAGGAGACGCGGCCAAAGTGGAAAAGCCCTCTTAAATACGCGAGTAACTGCTCTGTGGCGGCTGTAGCGGACTTCTCTGTACAGTGTGATGTGATTTACAGCGTTTTTGAAAATAATAAAAGTGAACAAACTCAGGAAACTACATACAGATCAGTTGAAGAAGCATGAGCTCCATTAATTTAAAAAAAGAAGAAAAGATTTATGGTCCCGAGAGGTATTTCCCTGTAAATAGTGCAGCGTGGTCATTAAGCGGGTTTGGGTAAGGGCTTAAACTGAGATTGTAAGGGGGGGGGGGGGGGGTATTTAGGGGAACTGAAAATAATGCCATTTGTTGCCCTATTTGTTCCTCCACCCACCCTTGAGGGCCTCGATTTTCTGGCTTTTTGTGAAATGTTGGTCGTTTTTCCCTACAGATGGGAGAGTTTAGCCGGACCGTTAAAGGACAGCATGGTTTCTCGGTAATAAAGGCACAACTTAATGTCAACTTTATGGGCGGTCTTTCGCTCTGAATATGCACAAGCTTCCGTTCAGTCACCAGCGTCTGCGAGACCACAGAGCACTTTTCATTTAGTGATTACCTCCTGATGAGTCTTCCACTGCACCTTATTATGTGCTAGTGACTCTCGGTCCAGTTCACCCCATTGGACCACAGACACCATGAGTCTGGTTAATGAGCCAATGGCCTGGCTCCCTCCCTCTCTCTCTCTCCATCCTGCTCGCCTGCCGCACGTGGAAAACTCAGATTAGCTCTGCTCCATTTCCTCCTGGTACTGCTGTTGTGCCACACACACACTCACGCACACATGCACGCATACCTCAAACACGCTTACACACACACTCTCATACATCAAACAAGCTTTCACGCACACATGCACGCATACCTCTCATACCTCAAACACGCTTACACACACGCACACACATGCACACACACGCACACACTCTCACATCACCTCAAACACGCTCACACATACACACACACACACACAAACATGTACATGTACTCACACCATACACACACATACATGATGCACACAGTCACACAACAAGCATGCATACACACACACACACACACATACACAATGCAGGTACCAAATTTTTTTTTGACACAGTACACTAACTTTCTCCACATCTTCACCCTATACATGCTGGCGGGTAGCGCTGTGCATATTCACTGGTGATTAGTGAAGAAAAAGGTCCTCATAAGGTGGTTAAAACAGACCGCAGGGCTTCAGTGGCACCATTACTCAAACGTGACTTTTTCAGACTAATTAATAGTGCAAATCAGCCCTCCCCAGCTGAGACGGTCTGTACCCAGCAAGAACACGACAACTTTTACTGGAAACTATTAAGGAAACGAGACATTTCTTACCGCAAAAAAAACAAAACAGAAATAGAGTCCTCTGGTGTGAGGGGGCGGGGCTTAGTGTGTGTGGTGAGTGAAGGACCCTGGGGGAGGGTCTACAGGTGTGACATCCAAATACGACCCCTGTTTCCTGTCCACTGTCCACTCAGACCCCTGTCTACTATGTGCACTGTTCCCTCACTTTGCAAGCAGTGTGCAAAGTAATCCCGCAAAACTCTTTCCAAACTAGTGAGGAAGTTGTTTGTAATATTTTTTTATTTTTTTATTGAGAATATCAATTAATATATGACGATGGATACAAAGTGTAGATTATGAATGAAGATTGAATTCACAAAAATAAAAAGAGAATAGTTTGTAATATGACCCGCTCTTGTACCATAGATATACATATACACTCTATGTCTTTTACATTTTTACTTCTGGGTTACTTACTGAAATTGTCGGATGAGTGCACCGTTCTGCGGATGAGTGTGCTCCTGAATCCCCTCAACAAAACCCCAGAAATAAGGGGTTCATCCTGGTATTTTAAGTGTCCCCATTTGTGAGAAAAAGTTGCCCACTCAAAAGCTTTTAGATGAAGTGGACTCAAATATGCGCCTTCAAATGGGTGTGCAGGGTGTGCCTCCCCTCCCTACTCAAAGGACAGCTCCTGTGGCCATGCCCTTGGGCTTAGAACGGGCACGGACTCTCCCGTGTGCTAGACTGCATGTCCGTCATCGGGTCTGCCGCGGCGAAACGCTTCAGCTCCGATCCGGTTAACCCCCTCTTCCTCCCTCTTCCTCTTTGTCACCCCTCTATCCCCACCCAATCAGAGCTGATCTCATCATAACTGAGACACCATCACTTCCCCTGCCACACCCTTCTCCCTCCCCCAACTCACACACATACACAAACACACACGCATATAAACACACGCACATACATACGCGCACACACACATGCATATAAACACACGCACATACACACGCACACATAAGCACACACATACACAAACACACACACACATATAAACACACGCACATACATACGCGCGCACACACATGCATATAAACACACGCACATACATACGCACACACACACGCACACATAAGCACACACACACACACACACATATACACACACACACACACATAAACACACTCACATACCATAAAACAGCCTCCCACTCTCCGCCAAACTTAAACAAATAAACACTCTTTCTCATCGCGTTAGCACTGATCAGCCATGATTGGTATCAGGCCTGAAGCCTTTGAGGTGCAGTCCCCCCCACCCCCACCCCCCGTGTGACTATAAACAGACCTCAGCTCAGCCATACTCTCAGTCAACCGAACTCAGATCCCCCCCATTTTACGTTTGCCCTTCAGCGGAACGAGGCTCGTGGTTTCACAATGGAAAGCGTATGGGGTTAGCGGGCCTGGAAACGCTGTGGATATGTGTGGAAAAACATGGCGGAGCACTGTACCGGCACCACAGAAATCGCCACAAAAATCAGGAGCCGTTATTGGGTGGTGCGCCCCCCCTCGGAGAGAAGCACCTGTTTGCAATCGCGTTCCGTCGGGGCGCTCAGTGGGGAGAATTACCCCCAAAACCGGTTCAGTGCACGCAGGCTCTCCCCCAGCCTGTTTTCTGAAAGAATATCCGATCGCGGAATAACGTCTGGTTTGTTGTTCCGGACGTGTTCCAGGGCCTTGGGAATGGGGCTGTTTACGTTGGGAGGCCAGGGCCGCGCTCCTCTCGACGGGGAACGGGAACGTCGCGGAGGCATGGAGAGGCCGCCCCGAGCGCTGCCGTCCGAATCGCGCCTCTCCGAGGCCATCAGACGTTTTCGTTTCGCTCTAGCGACGACGAGCACGTGGCCCACCCCACGCACATTTTTATTTGCGATTTCGGAGAATCCAAAAACCTCACATTTTGGGTGAAAAAAGCCCCTCTACCACAGCGTAGGCCCCTCTGCGCCAGCTGGGGCGATCTGGGGCGGGGGGGGACCTGGCAATCCCATCATCCTCTCTGTTGTTGTTGATCTGTGGTTGCGCATTTCTGAGGAGTCCTCTATATTTATGCTTTGTTTTTTCTGGGGAAAAAAACTTAAACAGCGTGTTTCCTTTTGTTTTCTATTTCTATTTTTTTTTGTTACATTTTTTTCATCTTTTAATCTGAGTATAAACACAATAATCACCCAAAATTAGGATGAATTCAAGGAAAAGCTTAATCGAAAGTGATGTGCCAGGAATAAAAACTGCAAGCTGTGATTGTCTACTTCTGGAATCTTCCTTATGGCTATTTCTGCCTTATTGTGTCCCAAATTCTCCTCTTAACGCGTACATTCTCCCTCCGCCAAAGCTTGGCCTGTCAGCTGCTACTTCTTATTGCTTTTTCCATTACCTGTGCAGAGCTGTGCAGTTGTTCGTGGAGCTCTGTGCCTGTTTGCACAGCTAACGCAGGCAGGTCACAGGTACCTGTTTGCAAATTAACACAGGTAGATCACAGGTGCCAGCTTGCACAGCTAACACAGGCAGATCACAGGTGCCTGCTTGCACAGCTAACACAGGCAGATCACAGGTGCCTGCTTGCACAGCTAACACAGGCAGATCACAGGTGCCTGCTTGCACAGCTAACACAGGCAGATCACAGGTGCCTGCTTGCACAGCTAACACAGTTAGGTCACAGGAGCGTAAACGAGCGCGATGTTTGCACAACTGAAGTGAGTTTGCGTTTGGCCGGTCAGGCTAAGATACACTAGTGCATTGTTTCCTGCCCCCCAGGGGAATACAGATTAAGCTTCGTCTGTAAAAACGCAGGCCCACGGCTCTGTTCTGTTCTGGGACGTCCCGGAGATTTCGGATGCCTTCATTTCCCCTCTCTGGACCCACTCTGCTCTGCTGTGGGGGGTGTGGTGGGGGCCGTGACTCTGGACGTCCCTGGCTCCGGGTTCGGGGGGGAAAAGAAGGGACTAGAAGAAGTGTTAACACTGACACTCGATTTAGGAGCTGTTACACATGGAGCTTGTTGATGCGGCCCGTCTCTCCCCGCCCCCCCTGAACCCTCTTTCCCTTCCTCCAAATTCTCCGGAAAGGATGGGATCCCGGCCAGTTCCCTGTACAATGATAGTTGGTGGCGCTCCGGGATGGATCTGCTGTGACTGTATTCATAGGATCCACACGGAATGTTTTTTAAACTACGGATAAGGCAACAAACGGCTCAGCAGCAAACGCTGTTATGTAAGGCCTCTTTTCTCTGGCTTTATGTAACACAGCTCTAGCCACAGGTGTACAGCTGGCTAGTTAGAAAGGGCTTTTTGCTAATCCTCACTTTTCATTTAACGGAAGCATAGAGGATGAGTCAAACCCATGACGGATTAATCCAAAAAGAACACTCTGCCATAGCTTACGTGCTCAAAATATGAGCACGGTGCGTTTCTGCTGAAACGGTGCGTTTCATGGCAACATCTATCTCAGCCTTGTTTTCTGAATGCTCTGAGGTACCCATAATGCATAATGTTAGGTACCCATAATGCATTGTGGAATTTTTTCTGGCAAGGTGACTATCTGATTCTGAACTGAAAGCATGTGCTTTTGCCAAAGTACTTCAGTCAGGTTAGCACATCATCGCCAGGGAAGGAAACCGCTGTATCAGCTTTGCTACTTATCTCGCTACAAATCGTGTAACTCCATTGACTGATTTACGAGCTGGCGTCTTTTCAAAGGGAGACTCGGAGGAGAAAAAGAAAAGGATCCAGTTCAAATGGCTGGGGCGTGAGCTTGGATAAGCCTAAATCAATCTAAAGCAGACGCTAGCAGCGTTTTAGTAGAATATCAGGGTGAGCTTTAAAAGGTTATTTCATGTTTTAATTCATTCTATTACATGCAAGGCCTCTCTATGGGTGCTGGAGCGTTGCTCTCTCTGCCAAAGATCTGTCAGTCAGAGGCGCAGGGAACACATGTGGTCTCTGTGAAAGATCTGTCAGTCAGAGGCGCAGGGAACACATGTGGTCTCTGTGAAAGATCTGTCAGTCAGAGGCGCAGGGAACACATGTGGTCTCTGTGAAAGATCTGTCAGTCAGAGGCGCAGGGAACACATGTGGTCTCTGTGAAAGAGTTGGCAGCACGCTCTTGAAATCCGACCCGCATCTCCGATACAAGATGCGATACGACTCGGCCAAACCCCCCAACCACCCTGCCCCCCACCCAGCCCAAATCTGCACCACCTGGTCCCACATGGAACGGTTCAGAGACTGGAACCAAACAGGGGCAGACTGCCTTGTACACAGGACCGATCTCTCCAACTTTATTCCACAGTATGTTTACATGGCCTGGGGTAGAGAAGCCAGAGATCTCTCTCTCTCTCTCTCTCTCTCTTTCTCTCTCCACTTCCTTTACAATCCATACGAGCAGCGCTTTGTCTGAGCCCAAATGTGCATTTTAAGGTTTCCATTCACGCTGCAGACAGGTTACAAATAATACAAGAAGTCGGCCGCTTAGACGCCTGCAGTAAAATATCCAGCACAGAAGGTTGCATGAAATGTTTTATGGCTGTTATGCTTCTTGAGCGGAAATATTTTCAGTATCTGTTAAACTCTAAAAGAGTTAGTTTTGAGCCTAGCCGTGTAAAATGCATTCCGTCGGATCTAACATGGAACGTGAGTAAAAGGCCCCCCACACTGCTTCAGCAATGTTGGGCAAACGGCAGTTATGGGACGAGAATGGGCAGCAGGGAAATGAACTGCTATTCAGAGCTGATATTCAGAGCTGATATTAAGAGCTGATATTAAGAGCTGATACTACCTGCCAGTTCATCGGGTGCAACAGTCTAGCTCATCTTTAAGGGCATTGGAGCAGACGGCGGTGTGTCTGGTGTTTTTGGGGCAGGGTGTGGGCGGGGCATTGTAATACGGGCAGATTGCAGTCCTGGTTAATTTTGGGAGAAGGCCGGGGTCAGGTCAGCTGGATTCCAGAACAGCTGGATGTACAGATGCAGTTAAGTGATGTTTGCAATGGGGGGATGAGGAGACTGGGGCAGGGGTGTGACTGAAGGGGGGGCACCCCCCCACAGACACTCAGAAGGGATGAAGGTGGGACAGGTGCACTGGGGTAAGCATGGCAGCGATCACATTCAATTACACTGCGGCTATTTTACACTGCAAGCAGCAGCAGGCCCCTACTCTCGAGCATACACAGAAACACAAACACACGCACACACAGAAATACACACGTGCATACACAAACACACGCACACACAGAAATACACACGTGCATACACAAACACACGCACACACAGAAATACACATGTGCATACACAAACACACGCACACACAGAAATACACATGTGCATACACAAACACACGCACACACAGAAATACACACGTGCATACACAAACACACGCACACACAGAAATACACACGTGCATACACAAACACACGCACACACAGAAATACACACGTGCATACACAAACACACGCACACACAGAAATACACACGTGCATACACAAACACATGCACACACAGAAATATATACAGGTGCATACACAAACACACGTGCGCACACGCACTAACACTCAGCCTTACCGTCCTTAAGCTTAGTCCAAGAACGCACATTAGTTCAAACCATTTCAAAGAGTTGAACTGGTTTCCGGTCGAGCTTACAATTTTGCAGTTAAATTTATTATGGTTTATAAGATTTTACACGGTCTCTGTCAAAATTATTTTGCTGGGTATTTTCATTTTATTGGGGACTCTCACGGCTTGAATACGAGGGCTAGTGTGTACAATCTGAAGCTGTCCAATTTAAGAAGCAAGTTCAGGATAATTTATTTTTTTACTCAGGTGGGGAAGAATGGAATAAAATTAAATCTGCCCTTACTTTGAATAGTTTTAAGAAACTGTTGAAAAATTGGCTGCTGAGTAATATATTAGAGAATTTCCTATTTTAGGACAACCTTTAATGTGCATATGTGTTGTATATGTGTGATTTTATAATGTAATGAGTAGCCTCCAGCCTGCCTCCAGCCTGCCTCCTAGCCAAGTCTTCAGGACTGCAATGGAAATAAGTCATGTGACTTTATTGCGATATCCTGATAGATTAAGTACCATATGCATATTTGTGTATTGTATTTTAATTTATCAAATAAACTCAATCAATCAATCAATCAATCAATCAATCAATCAAACTCAACCGGCAGCCTGCCGCCACACACCCACACGTGCGCACACATGCACACACAAACACACACATACACACACATACTCACACACACACCCACACACACGCACACATGCACACACAAACACACAAACACACATGCACACACAAACACACAAAGTGGTTTATTAGCGGCCTTTTAGAAGATGTGAAATCAGTTATAAATAAGCCGCGAATGTATTCGATTTATAGCAGACAAACATTTATAGCAGTTCCACTCAGACAGGAAGTGTCTTGCCTGCTTGTGCTTCCAGAGGATTCTGGGAATGCCTCCACTGTATATAACCAAAGCCGATTTTCTATCCGCTATAAAGGTCAAATAGATCATCTGTTGTTTTTTTTGTTTTTTTATTTGCTACTCATTTCCGGGGGCGACGCCCTTATCCGCGGCGAGTAACGTGGATACAGCAGAGGTCAATTATAGACTCCTGAAATGCGAGGCATTCTTGTAGTCCGTCTGGTTCACTCGGCTCCAAGTATCACAGCCGAGGCGATAGACTTCTCGGGCCATTTGGCTCGCTTCAGGATTTTGAAACCCGAACCCCGGATAATCCTACTTTGGGACGAGGAGGGCAGCGATAGTAACACGACCCTGTGACCCCCATGTGTAGGGTTCAGGGGAGGCTAGTACACACCTGCCCCCCCCGCCCCCCCCAGAAAGAGGATCCTCTGTGGCCTTGCCGCCACACGCCGGGGTGGGGGGTTGGGGGGCGGGCGTGTCACTGCCATGTCTGGGCACTAAAAATCTAGAAGACGGTGGCTGATTTGTTCTGGCGTTTTTAAAATCATGTTTGTTTATTTCCCCCGATGAAAGCGTGTATTTAATGGGGTAAGAAAACCATCACTGGAGCGAGAATCTATCTCATTAATTCAGTGTTTTTCAACCTTTTTTGAGCCAAGGCACATTTTTTACATAAAAAAAAATCCTGTGTCACACCACCAACCAAAAGTGTTACTAATTAAGTGAAGTTAATAGGATAAGATAATTTCTCACGGCACACCTGACGATCTCTCGCCGCGGCACAGTGGTTGAAAATCACTGCATTAATTGATTAGAGTTAATGAACACAGGCTGTCTGTACAGGGGGATTCGAGAAAACAAGAGAAGCTATAATTATAATGGTGTTATAATTGCATTATAGTGGTGTTATAACGGTGTTATAATGGAGTTATAATGCTGGACCCATGAGACAGGACAGGAATAGTGCTCATAATGCACACATGCAGGATAGATACAGCATGCATTACATTTCATAACATTGTATTACATTACATTACTTTACATCTGATTACATTACATTACTTACCCAAGTGACTTACAATGTCAGAGAGCATGTAAGTGTGTCCACCTGAGAAATATGAGCATCCCATAACGTGCAGGGAGAAACAGCTTGTAATGTGCATGCATGTCTCATACACAGGATCTAAAAGGGCTTGCATCTCATAATGCATGCATGCAGAAACAGCTGCGGCTTGCATCTCATAATGCATGCATGCAGAAACAGCTGCGGCTTGCATTATAATGCATGCATGCAGGACGGGATCAGAACATGCTGGTTAGCTTGGAACAGCTTATATTTGCTGGTTCTGCATGATTCAAGCTTTCTGCACCATGACATTGTCCGTATTCTGGGCCTTTTCCGAAAGTGTTCAGGCTCACCGGATTGTGGCCCGATTGACTGTGAAAGAGTTCAAGTTCTCTAATGGATTCCTGCTCACAAGCCCACCATTGTGCAGCCATTAAACTCAAATTTCACAGCGATTTCAGCGTCACGCTGTGCTCCCCAAGCAGCTTCGGCCTCAGGTTATGAATATAATTCATTTCAAATTGAATGTACCCAGAAACATAATGTTTATAATTGGCAAGATTGAGTGGACACATGGCTGGGTGGTTTTCGGTCTAAGAATATTGAATTATTATATTTAATCAGGCCTCTGGTGAAGTTTTATTGAGCGGTGTAATTGTTACCACCTTCAGGTCTAAACGTGGCGTGCATGCAGTGAAGACCTCTTTGTGTTTTTGATGTAAAGCCTTGTTTCTGCTGAACTGCAGCGTGACCGATGGTTTGAAAGTGCTGCTGGGAGTGAGTGGGCTGTAGCGGGTAGCGCTTTCCTGGCGGCCATAACTCACAGATAACCAGCGCCAAAGACATAAACCCTAAACTCTAACTCCCAGTTAACCAGCGCCAAAAACAAGGGTTTTTTGGGGGTTTTTTTCTGTTGCTAGGCAGCACGCCGGTAGCTGCCACTCACTAGCGTGCTTGCAGATGTTTTATGTCATAGAGTTCACCCCCCTGCACAGCACCAGGGCATCCGGACCACCTGTGCATCACCTCCCTTTACCCACAAACCCCTGATGCACTGCCGCCCTGCTGGGCTGGCTTTTAGGAGCTGCCTGAATTTCGAACCGGTGCAGTAAACTATAAACAGGGCACCATGTGCGAAAGGAATAACTATGAGAGTTAAAGAATACGTAGGAGAGTTAAATCACGGAAGAGGGGAAAGGCCTACAGTCACAGTGTCGGCCGGGAGAATTGGGAAAACGTTCTCTGTGATTTTACGGATTCTACAGGTTGCGCCAAGGCCAGTACAGGCCTCCGTATCCGTCTGTGCGCCTGAAATCAGTCCTGCTGAGGCAGAGTAACCTCACCCCTGGCTTTGGACTGAGGTTCGAAACCCCAGGGGATCGGAGATTAACGGCGATGAACTGGTGACGACGTACAATGCTGTAAATGTTTCAGTCTTAAGCCGTCGGAGGAAGTGAGCCGTGCCGAAAGATGGCCGGAGATCGAGCGCAGAACGCCGAACACGTCCGGACCGCAGTGTACGCCCGCACAGTCTCCGGCAGCTAAAGACGATGGCGGGCGCGCGGCCACTGTAGCTACTTCACCTGGAAAACACTGCAGTGGGCTTTTACGATCACCCTGTCCATGACCTTTCTTTTCTGGCATTTAGTAGATGCTTTCTCATCCAGACTCATTTTATCAGACGTGCTGAAGCAATGAAGGTTTTGGGCCTTGTTCAAGAGTACGCTCCTCCACCTGGGAATTAGGGCGGGGGTACGTAATGAATTGTAGTGTAACGGTGAAGGAACTGGGCTTGTTACCTACTGGTTGCAGGTTCCATTCCCAGATGGGACGCTGTCATTGTACCCATGAGTAAAATACGTAGCCTGCATTCTCCAGTATGTATGTGTGTATTCAGCTGTATAAAGTTTTACTATGTCAAAATCCCAACAACAACAAAAAAAAGTTGCGTAAGTCACTCTGGATAAGAGCGTCGGCTAAATGCACTGTATTGCACTGTATTTCACTGTATTGCACTGTATTTCACTGTATTGCACTGTATTGCACTGTATTGCACTAGATTGAATCTGCAAGCCCAGTTCCTGCCCTATTATACAACACTGCCATCCACACCAAACAGCCCGCCCCTCTGATCCCCACCAACATAGAGCCCCCTCCCCCTCCCCTGCATTGGGTTGGGCCACAAACTCTGGCTGTTATCAGTCCCTCTCTCTGATGGAATGAGACAGCACTCCCATCCATTTGTTCAATGCCAGATTTTGACATTGAGACACAAGCGCCCCCCCCGCCCCCCCTCTCAGACCGTTTACCGCCGTCTCAGGCCCTCGCTTGCCTGACGACAAATCAAATCATCGTCGTCGGAGACGGAGAAGAAAAAAAACAAACGCCTTATTCAGGACCCCACGAGGAGGGTTAAACATCCCATAATGTAACAATCAGGGGCCACGTCCCGTCTCAGAGTCAAACGTACCGCCGCACACCGCCAAACCCTCCGTCTCCCGTCTGCCGTCTCGAGAAACCATATGTGGTTGTGCAGAAAGGCCTGGGAGAAAGCAAACAGACGGAGGGGGGAGGGGGGAGGGGGGGTTATTTAGGTAATCTACACTGTTTTGCGCCCAAGGCATGTGGGGAGGGGTGGGGGAACAAAATTCCAGGTTCAGATTTTTGTCTCCATTCGATGCGTGAAACCGGGGAGGCGTTTCTCTGCTTTGCTTGAACATCTCCCCTGGTTACAGGTTTCTCCTGGTTACATATCTCTCCTGGTTACATATCTCTCCTGGTTACACATCTCTCCTGGTTACATATCTCTCCTGGTTACACATCTCTCCTGGTTACACATCTCTCCTGGTTACACATCTCTCCTGGTTACATATCTCTCCTGGTTACACATCTCTCCTGGTTACACATCTCTCCTGGTTACACATCTCTCCTGGTTACACATCTCTCCTGGTTACACATCTCT